>OY728145.1:802904547-804149547 GCA_963277665.1 Viscum album | reverse complement strand
TTCCATTTTCTCTATAGCTTTCCATTTGTTTTAGAGTGTTTTTATAAAATATTTGGAAGTTATTTTGAAATTATTTTCTAAACATTAATGTAGTTTTGAAAATGTTTTAATTTATATTTTGAATTTAAATTTTTTTTATTAATTATAAAATTGATTTTAAATTATTACATTTTATTTTGGTTAAATTAATTGGATGTTTTTAATGTTATGGAACTATTTTATAATGGTTTTTTAGTTTTTAAAATGATTTAATTAATTTTTAAGTGTTTTATATTTTTTTAAATTATAATAAAACCTATTAATAATTATTTATAAGTTACTTTACATGAAAAGTTAGTATAATCAATGATATATTTAGCCTTATATAATAAAATAATTTAGTGTCTGATCAAGGGTGAGTTTCTAAATCTTGTATAATGGAAAATTTCATATGTGTAAGTGTTATGTTTATATTCAGCAACTTCGTATAGGAATGGCCGTATTTTCATAGGTTCTGTGATGGTTAACGTGGTCTACCCTCACACATTGAGATATTTTCATGTCAGAGTAGGTCATATTCAAGAAACTGTATAATGGTAAAATGTTCTACCATTACATATCTGGTATGTGTTTCTTTTTGGTTATATATTTCTACTATTGTGTATGTGTAAAATAGGTTACAATTATATAGGTGACCTTCCATCCATAAAGGTAATGTTTAATTTTTAAATCATTAGTAAGGGTAAGATAAGTCTACCCACACAAGAGTCCATCCATATTTATTCATAGGGGTAAACCAGGTTTCCCTTAATGAAACCACTATCCTACGTATGGGTAGCATTTTAACTTTATTTTACATGTTTTCTTCTTCATATTTAACCTGAAACCCCCAAGATGTCATTTCAATAATTCTAAATTCTATAAATCAAGAATTTATTAATTTTCTTATTAATAGTCTATAAATAATTGTTTAATATTTTATTTGATATTTAATTATTTTCATGTCATTAAATCAATCATTGGTAAAATTAAATGGGGTTTTCAATGATTTATATTCTGAATTTGCATTGCTCCTAGATTATTAACGACCAAAGGATTAACTAGTTATTGTTCATTTATTATTTATCTCATCTAGATGTCCTAGAGACACTCATTTCACAAATAAAAGGAGTAGTGTATTTTTTGAATTCTTCCATTGAAATTCCATGTTATACAAATATAATTCTCTCCTTTTTATCCATTGTGTGTAGCACATGTCCAGCACCATCGTCAGGTAGATGATCTAAGTTATCCCTTTAATTTATATCTATATATGATACTAACATGATTTTAATTCCTTTTTGGTGTTTGGTAAGTGTCTTCATAATGATGATAACTAATCAAACTAAATTAAATTTCTACAATGTGGAGTTTCTCAAATATTTTAATATGATTTGTTGACATTGTAGATATATTTTTTCCTATAATATTTAAGCACGTTTTAAATTTTTTTTATTATTAATATCAAATATTCTATTAATTTAGATAATCAAAGCATTTTCATGGAAGTGGAATGTGGTTATTACATGAATATTATGAGTAATGTTTATATGTCAACAATATAAAAATATTGAATTGTATGAGGTGTTATAATTTAATGATCTAGAAACTAAATAATTGAAGTTGAATTATGTTTGAAATATTAAAATAATATTTTCTCCCTAAAATGGTTATTCTCGCATGCATTTACTTTCTTTGTGATATTATCTAAATGATTATCCATGTTTATTTTCCTATTCAATATAACCATTTTGGGTACCTTATATGTTTTGTGATTATTATAAATTTTGTGCCACCTAATTTGTTTGTCTAAATAAGCTCAAAGTTCCTTAAAAGGATAATCATATATATATATATATGGTCAGTAAACCATTTTCTCATGTAAATCTATAATTATTTCATAATACCCCATTTTAAGGAAACTGTTATGTTATGGAATCTATTAAAAATTTTTGTGGTATATATATAATCTCAATTTTGTTTTTATGTTTTCATATTTTTTCATGTGTGATGGTTATAATGAATGGTTTTTCACTATAGTGGTTAGTTTGAGGTGATGTATTGGAATATATTATGTTGTGATGAAAATTGGTTTGAGATTGAAATAAATGAATGTTAACAAGGATTCCAATAATCCAAACTCATATAAATTAAATTAATATTTTGAATCATTACATTTTTTATAATGTTACATAGTTATGTAAAATCAGATTCACAACATTAGTTATTTCGGACTATTACACATTTTATTAGATTTAGCATACCATTAAAAACCATTTATTATATTACCATTGTAAGGTGACCATTAATATTAGTACATTAAGGGATAAATAAAATCCACTTGGCAAAATATAATGTGAAATGGACTCAAATAATGGGATCATTCACTATGATGCCCACTTATCCCTGCTTCCAAGGAGATAGAATCACTGGGATTTACCCTTGACTAATCCCATATCTATATTCAGCAACTAAATCATGAGTAAATTCATTTACAAGAGAATTTCATACTCATCATGATCACATACCAAACCTTGTTTTTTATCCACACTAAGATAATATCACCACCACACCCCTTACCATTAATTTTATTGTTGATGTAATAAAGGTTTAGGTATCTAAACACTAATAATATGAATTTTTGTTATTTTATTTCAATAAAATAATGATTATATTTTTCCTTATTATAATTATTATCCAATTTATTTCATAATGATTTTTATAAGAATTATATTTTAATACGATGAAAAACAAATTCTATTTTCAGAAAATTTATCTTCTTAATAAAGACTCATTTTATTATGAATTTAGTAATTTTTCATATAAATTATAATTTATGAAAATTTTATTTCAAAATAATATTAAATAAATATAAATTATAACATAATTTTATGATTTAAAATGTAATTTCTATAAGGGTTTTAAAATTTTAATTTTCAAAAAACCTGTATTTTTAATAAATGGAAATTTTTTATTTAAATGTTCAAATTTTCATATTTAGACAATTTTTTATAATATAAAGATTATTTCAAAAATCATCAAGTTAAAATTATCCAATTTATATTGTTCATTAATTGTATGATATGGTCAAATTTTTGGGTAAAAAATAAATACGGTTTAAATTCATGGTATGTATTTTAAAATCATCAAATCCAAAAATTGATTTAATAAATAGAATAAAGAGTAATCATGAACAAAATTATTTTTACCCTTTAAAATGTTATGTTTTTCAAAATATTGGTTTAATTTTAAATCCTTTTATTGAATCCTCCAAATCCTATATTATATAATAATTTATTAAATTAAATTGTTTTTAACCGTGAATCACTTCCATGTCATAAATGGTATTATATTAATTAGTTAGGTTCATGGATCATAAAATACAAAAATACAGACATATTTAGTATAAACCATGAGAAAATTCCACGGTTTACTCTTTTTTTGAATTAATGTTTTATATGGAGTCCATAGCCTATGTCTAGAAATTAACAAATAATTCCCCTCTATTTTTTTATATAACCATAACCAATACCCAATTCATCTTATCTAAAGACCCATATAGTATGTATTTACTCAACTCCATGTAATTTTATGTATGATTTAAAATTAATAATATACCCCTTTATCTAACATTTAATCCTTTTATGATTCTTTATGTACCAATATTATGTTGCAAAAATCATCATGTGATTTTTCCTTCCAAGAATTTTTTATTTTGAATATCCATTACCAATTACACTCAATGGTATTGACCTATACATAATTATAATTCAATTATTAGTGAAAGAAATTCATTTAATAAAAACTTCGTAATCAAGGGATTAAAATTTATAAAATATGTCCCTATGTTGTATGATTTATGTGGCACACTAATACATGTACCTAAAATGAATTTATCGAGTGCCCTAAAATTTTATAGCCTATAATAAATTTGGTAATGTTTTTATCTCATGATTTTCCTAGAATAGAGCCTGGGATGTTATATTAATAACAATATCTTATAATTTATTGGTGGTTATCCTTATATTATGTTTACGATTATATTTTTGATGTTGTTACCACATTTCTTTATTTACTTCATGTCATAATCATATATCATGATTTGATGTTCATGTTTATAATTCTCTCCAATTTTATGTCTCATTGAAATTGTTATTGACTCAGAGGTATTACATTCTTTATGTAATTATTTTATTATTCCCTACCTGGGATTTATATCACACCCATTTTTTATATACACCATATATTTTTACCATGTGTATTTAGATAAGACAAGGAATATAAGGGAATGTTTTTAAATTTTTAATAAATTATGGTGTAATTTGTTTAAAAAAGTTATTCCGTGTTCCAAATATTCTAAAGACACTAGGACAAGATATTTTCCAGGGTTGAATTCAGTGTACCATTATGTAATACATCATGAAATTATGTGTATAAATGATATGGTATTTCTTATTTGGTGTTATATTTATGTATACTTCTTTTCAGTATCATGATTGGAAAAATATAGTGAACACCTCATGGATATTACTAATCCTATTAAAATACCCCTAATTCTTTAAAATTATAGATTATGCTCCTTCCAAGTAAATTCATCCATATCCAGTTATTAATCGTTGATGTAGCTCGAGAACTATTATACCTAGGGTCAATAACCTCAAAATGGGAGCTTTATGCTAGACTCGATCTTTACATAGTGCATTATAATAGGTTTTTATACATATTTAGTTTGGCACTGCTAGGGAATACTATCTGGTAAATTCCTAATCTCATTATCATCCACTATTAAGGTGGAAAATTACAAAAATAAATTTTGTTAGGAAATAAATCATGGATAACATATATTTAAAAAATCTTAAGCTAGGAAATATTTTTCATTTGTTAGTTATCCCATAAATGATTATTGTTTCCATTTTATATGTTTTATAGTATAAAATTTCTCATTCATGATTCTGTTTTGGATGAATTAAATGACTAAAAATAGAATAAATTTGGGAAAGGTATTATTATACTCCATTCCTGAACATAAAATTTTTTGTGTCACTATTTTTCTATGCATCATTTCAAATAAAAAATATTTTGTATAACTATTCCAACCCAACAAAAAACATCGAAGATGAGTTACTGGAGAAGATGTAAAATGGGTCAATTGTTACATCCAAAAAATATAACTCATCCCTAATATAAATTTATCATATAAATTTCCCAATAAAACTTTTAATACTATATTTAATGAAATTAAAATATATTCTACGCATATATTTTCTTTCATTGTATATAGAAAACATAAATTTATGATAGAAGTAAATTTCCCTCAGTTTATTGAATCACACTCTAGTTCTATAAATGATCAAGGAGGATGGTGATTATTTTTATATATAATTATCTAGATATTAGTTATTATTTCCATAGAATAAATCACAACTAACAATAAATATTATGACTACAAAAATGATAACCCTCAAAGACATGTCCATTGTGTGGGAATTAACTAATGTGTTCCCAAAAATTTTCTTGATATAACTACCCACTAAGGGGTTGAGTTCTCAATAAATATTATGCAAACATATTTTAAAATATCCAAGACTAAATATTATATGGACACTTTTGAACTTCAATAACTAAAGAAGAAAATGTAAGAGAGTCTTTAAAATGGGTTTTTACTCCCAAGTGCATCACTGTTGGGTGCAATAGTCCACTTCATCAAGAAGACATATGGGTAAATGTACCTCATCAATCACTATTGTCATATAAAAAAGATCGTGATGAAGAAAACTTTTCATCTAACATGGATTGAATATTATTTTTGATTAACTACATAGAGTACAATAATTCTATAAGTTTCATATTCGTTTAGGATATTATCATGTAATGGTGAATAATGAGGATATCCCAAAAACATCTTTTTGTACACAGTACGGGATATATGAGTTCATGGTGAAGCCATTTAGACTCACTAGTCTCCATGAATATTTAGGGTATTAATGAATAGTGTCTTTGGTTATTTCAATTAAATTTTTTTGTTAGTCTTTATTTATGATGTTATTCATTATTATAAAATCACGAAGGACCATGAGTATAATTTTAATTCTGCAATGAAAATTTTGTATAAGAAATTTTTATATGTGAATAGTAGTAAATCCATGTTTTTAATAGAGAAATAATATTTTTTAGGGAAATGTTTCTCAAATAAAGGTATATATGTGGATCCTTTAAAAATTGATTAAATTTATGGATATCCAAGACTAACCTATCAAACAGAAATCGATAGTATCCTCCTAATATCTAGGTGTTATAATTAATCTTTGAGAAAGTTATCATGACTGTCAATCCCAGTAAACAATATGAAGTAGATGGGTTTCATGTTTCTATGGAATGACGATGGTGAAGATTTATTTTATTATTTGAATAACAGGTTAATAAATGAACATATGTTTGAATTACCAAATAGTGGGGAAGGATTTGTGACTTACAATGATGCATCCAAGAGGGATTGGTTTTTATACTCATTATAATGACCTAAAATGTTATAAATAAAATTTCCCATTGTGTTATAATAAACTCTATGATTATGTAAGGAGGTTATTAAAAATAAATGTACTTATTTGTATTTATTATATACTATCACATTTAAATGAACATTAATAATCTTTACCATTGATAATATATACATTAAACAATGATCATAAGATTAACATAAATATAGGTTTTTAACAAATCAAATTGACACAGAAAAAGGAATTAATGTCCTCAACTAGTAGGGTTGTACCAAATGAATCCCATTAATCATATATTGTGATAGAAATATTATCTATGGGTTTCTACCATGACCAATCTCGAGCTGAGATCTCAAAAATTAATCCTGAGTGGAATCGTTTACGGGAGAAGTTAATGCTCAGCAGATCACGACTCAAACCATATACATCGAACCACTCCATAAATGTATCACTATCACGCTCCTTTCTCTTATGTAATTTTCTAGAATATCAATGGTATTTGTATCAAGAATCTATAAATATTAGTATGTACATTATCTTTTTATAGAATAATTAATATATTTTCATCCACTTTTTTATATTATAAATGATTTTAATTTTGATACCATAATTCAAAATTTATGTTTTTGGGTAATATTAAAATTCAATTATGGAATTTATTTTGAGTAAAAATTGGATTTTATTAAATAAATAATATTTTCATATAATATTATTATTAAATATTTTTAAAAATTTAAATTATCATTTAATTTTTATGAATTCGAATATAATTTTTTATAAGGATTCAAAAACTTTTATTATAAAAAACAAAGTATTTACTAATAAATGTCCATTATTATTTTAAAAGTTATAATTAATAAATTTAGAAAATTATTTATATGAAATTAATATTATTCTAGTAATATTGATATTGAAATTATCCAATATTGAATTTTTCATAATTTTATGATACATTCAATTTTTTGGGAACAAATTAAATATTGTATGAATGTAGGTTGTCAAATTGGACATAATAAGGACCCAAAATTTATGTAAAAATTCTAATTTTTTATAAACTATAAAATATATTTTTTCATTTAAAATTATGTGACTCTATTTTTATTTAATATATTTTAAAAATCCATGATCTATTCTTTAAAACTAGTAATATATTTTTCGGTTTTAAAATAATTTCATTAAAAGTATGCCTCACCTCTAGATAATCATGAGTATTATTTTATTATGATATGACATTTACCTTATAAAATAATTAATAACACACCCATTTGGTAGAAACCATTTCAAAATATCTTGGTATGCTTTTTGGTTTTAGTAATTCTATTATATATTGTCTAAAAACATAGTTTTATTTTTAATGAAATACCCACTCTAACCTATCTAACCCATACAATATCCAAATTATATTCACTAAAAATGAAATTATCACATCCATAACCTTCCCTCTCTTCTCTATTGAACTCCTAACGTTCCCCCAGGTTCCCAATAATCTCCTCCAAAGGATTTGGAATCACACACTCTTGTAAGGGATTTTCACCTTCGCTTTATTCATTTTTTGTTATTATCTTATGCTTTATGTTTCCAATTAAATTTTTTTCGATATGTCATTATATTTCACTATTAATTCCACTTTCATGTTTAAATAATGAGATACCCCCTTTTCTCTCATTAACCTATTTTAATAATTTTTTTGGCCTCATTATGCTATCGGAATTTCACCATGATTTTCCCCTGCCAAAAAAAATTGTGTAGTGGATATCATACCCATTTCCACTCAAGGATGTTCACCTTAATACATTTAAAATTATTTGACATGGGACTTTAATATTTTTATTCCACACTCATTAAACATGTAATAAAATATTGTCGATTAATCAATCCATGTTGTATGATCTATGTGTCACACTTAAGCATGTCAATTAAATGGAAGTGATGGGTGCACTTGATAGTATATCGAGCTCTAATGTATTGGGTAATGTTTAGTCTCATTAGACATCATGTTGGGATATAGGGGGAATATAAATTATTTATGGGACTTTTGTCATCATGATATCTTCATAGTTATGTCTGACATATGTTTATGATGTAGTTTTCTATATTGTTGGAACATTTAGATTGTTTTGATTATCATGTGATATCATGCCTTATTATTCATGTTTATGATTCACACACCTTTTATTTCCCATTTATATACCTATTTACTAACATTTTTCTCCTTATTATGTGTTTATTCCTATACTGTGATTTATGTGTCAACTATTTCTTATGTATTCCCCATGTTATCCCATGTGGTTTTATGTGAGGGAGTGTTAAGGAAGTATTCAATAAAGATGATTCTTTTCATGATTTAAAATTTCATCTAATGTACCGAACACATAACAAATCTATACTTCTAAATATTCTTGATTACATGATGTTTTACATTTTGTAATAATTCATGTATTATTGTGAAATAAATGTAATTGTTTTAATATTCATGTAAGACAAAAAGTGATGGATTATGCCTCTATCCAATTAAACTTCTAAGAGTATAAATTACCAACACAAAACCTTGAATTGTATTTAGTCATCTTGACACTAAATATTTGGTTACCTTATCTCTATAGGGTTAATTATGACATATATATAGATCATGAAATCCTCAAGTACATATTCACACAAAAGGAGATTAATATGCACCCATGAAGGTGGTTATAGATGGATAGGGATTGTGATTTTTCTATCCATTCCTACTATGGGGATGCAATAAAACTAGACGATGCTCTATGTATGAAGGATCATGTGGCCCTATTCCTGATGACTATTATAGGAAATCCAACATTATTGGCCATGAAAAGGATATACATGGGAACTATAAAAGTTAATTTATCCTACCTTTAAAAAATAATACATAATAATTCATTCTTGAGAGGATCAAGGAGGCCTAGAATGATGACGAGGTGATATAGAAAAATGTTGAAATATTATAGAGTTCAACTATTATAATGATATAGTTATATGGTTTGGATCCCATATATATGATCTGATTAAATACAAAACTGAATTGGGATCTTTTACATAGTGGGCATACAAAATACATCTCTATTAATCTAGGGATCACTAATATGTCTAAATATTTGAAGAAAAAATTATTTGGGGATATCATGAAAAGTTATATTGTGGAGTTTCTCTCTTGAAGCATGTATTCCAAAAAATACAAGATGAAAAATAGATGCCAAAGGCTATTATGTAATCATTACCCATCGTAGTATGAAAATGGAAAACCATAAATATTTATTTCATCATAGTAATCCCTCATATTCCTAAGACTGTTAATGTCATCTGGTTGGTAGTCAATCACCATAACAAATAAACACATTTCATTGAAATCAATGAATATTTCTCACTAGACGAACATAAAATGATAGATGATGGAAGTGTTAATTTTTCATCGTGATTCACTCTCAATTAAATCTAATTGAGATCCATGGTTTACCTTGATCTTGTAGATATTATTCCACAAATTGTTTGATATAGAACTAGTAAACAACACTTCTTAACACCCTCATAATTATGGATAGTATGAGAGTAAAATTAGAACTATAAAGGATACATTGGTATCTTGTTCATCAGATTTAGAAGGATATTGGGAATGTAAACTTACCCTATTGGAGTTCATATATAACAATAGTTTCAATTATAAAATTCAAATGGAACCTTATAAAGATATATATCAGATGAGGTGTTAGACTCCAATATACTATGATGGTGTTGGAGAGTGGAAGAATATGATGACTACTTTTTTCAAAGGGATGATAAAGAAGGTTCAAACAAATCTGCATCATATGAAATCTGCAGAAATTTGATAGAAAAGTTATTCAGATAATTATCGATGAGTCTTGAAGTTTAATGTTTGAGAGAAAGTGTTCCTAGGTATATCCCTTCATAAGTAATTAATCTGGTATTGTGTGAAATAAAATATTAGTCTAATATAAATCAACCCCTTTATAATCATTGATCACATCCGACTAGACACCAATGGACTATCACAACCACCCAACCTATCTAAATTACATTATGTGTTCCATGTATCCTTATTAATGAAATAAATTCCATAACCCTCACATGTAAAAAATTGCAAGGATATAATATTGGAGAATGATATTTCTTATGAGGAGAAACCAATGAAGATCATAGATTATAAAGACAATTTTCTACGAAAAAAATAGAACACATCCGGTTAAATTGTTGTGGTGAAAACCGTTGTTTAAGGAAATGATATGAAAACTAAAAGATACGATGAAACAAATGAACCCCTAACTATTTTAATTCATGAAATAAAAATTCCATATATTAAATTTCTAAATGATGGAAGAGTATAAGGGCCTAATAATTTATAATTGAAATTCCTTTTTTAAATAAATAATTTCCTTATTAATTTATGTAGTTATGGAAAAACCTGTTCACTAATTTAGTTATTTTGAACCGTTATATATTTTATTTGATATAAAATAGAACATAGAATTATAAAAATAGATAATATATCCATTTTTATGATTTAATTAATATTAGTTCTTTAAGGGTTTTGATAATATCCAATTGACATAGAATGATGGAGTGATTGCCTCGACCAGTAGGATCAAACCATATGAAGACAATTTATCAGAGCCACTAATGAAGATATAATCATCAGTTTATGAACTTAACCAAACCCAATATAAGATTCACAAAATAAATCATGATAAATATATTTTATTGTTGAATTAGATGATTCTCGAGGTCATTAACCAAATCAGGTACGTTTAACAACCCAAACAAAATATCACCATTGCACACCTTAACATTAGGGCATTCACTATTATAATAAATGGATATTTATCAAGACCCAAATTGTATGAATTTATATAAATTATTTCATTAAATTATTATTTTTATTTATTAATTTTCACTATTATCTTTTTCAATAATAATTTTTATATTAACTAGTTTTGAATATGATGAAATAGAAATTCTAATTTTGGGAAATGTATCATTTCAATAACAGAACAAATTTTCATGATGTCAAATATTTTTGAAATAAAGATACTTTAAAAAATAAAAGAACTATATTTTTTGATAAATAATGATTTTTTATTTAAATTTGTATATAATCATTATTATAAATAAAATTATAAAATAAATACTATTTCTGAAATTTTCGTGAGGAAATTATACAATGGGGATTCCAATAAAATTTTCTGAGACAAAAGAATTTTTTTGGTGAAAATTACATATGGTATAAATATACTCTATGTATTATGACATAAAAAAATACTAATACTAATTTAATATGTAATGACAACAATCCCAACTTCATAGATCTAGTTGTTACTTTATTAAATTGTCACTAGACACAAGTAATCAAATCCAAAAGGAATGAATAGTTTAATAGTATTGATGAACAAGATACAAACATGTTTCCCATATTATATTAGTAATATAAAATACATAACAAAAAATAATTATTTCATAAATTATGTCATTCATAATAACCTTATTCGTATTATAGATAAGATAAAAAATAATATATTAACTCCAACTCTCAGTAATGGAATTCATATAATCGAAGGTATTAAGGTATGAATAATATGGAAAGAATAAAGAGTGGTCAATATAATAAAATATAAAAAATAACATAAACATGAAAATCATCCAGGAAAAACATAAAAAATAAAATAACAACAATCACATAAACAACTAATTTCATATCATGGGAATACATAAAGTCATAAATTTAAAAGATACTATAATGTCCTTATCCAATATATATAAATACATTATTCGAGCCTAATATTATGGCATCTAAAAATAAATGGGTAATACCTCATCAAAAACACAATATAGTTTCTACCACTAGACAAAATAATGTATCAAAGGGATATAGAATTCCCCACCCATGACATAAAAAGTATAATTCATTCAACATTGTAATAAAAAACATCTTAATCAACATAGATTATTAAAATAATTATTTGAACTGGGTGAACTATCATGCAGTATATCATTACTTTTCACATTCAACTTGATCATAAATATTCATGTGAAACATTTTTTATGTTATAATTATATTAAATCTAAACTAAAATATTTAGAAAAATAAGTTTACATAGATAAAGCTGTATTTATGATATTATAGGAATATGTTTTGAGTAAAATATCATTTTCAATTTAAAACACTTTTTTATTCTAAAAACATAATGCATATTAAAGATAAAATTTGAATTGAAAAATGGCCTTTTAAAAATATAAAAAAAATACATGGAATAGAGCATTCATGATAGTGGGAAATTCCTCTCATTCTGTACAAGTTAAAAAAATATTCATTTTACTCTTTTGATATAAGTCTAAAAGTACCTCCTTTGGAAAACAACAAGAATATTTCTTTAAATAACATTTTTTAAAAAGTTAAATCATATAATAGATTATCATTGTGAAATATTAATTGGAATAGTAAAATTATTATTTAAAACATGTTTAGAAAATGTTGATGTGGAATAATAGAATTCATAAATAGATAAAATTCTGAATAATGATGAAATTGTGAGATAAACCCTTACCACATTGGTAACTTTTTAATCTTAAGCCCCATAAAAGAAATAATGTCAAATGAAAAATTACGTAACCTAAATATATAGAGGTAAATTATAAAACATATTATATAGGAATTATTTATATCATAAAAATTAAATAAGTAGTGAATATTGAATATTTCCCATGGAAGTAAAAGTTAGATGGGAAACCCTAAATTGATGTTCAATATCCTTTGTATGTGTCCAAACCTCATATCCATTGAAAACCCCCTTTAGATATCATATTGAGGGTATAAGGGTTGGTATTTTGGGATTACAAAGACCTATATAATCTCTCTAAGGTTGATGTGAATGTATTTTGGTAGTGGTTGTTCTAGATAGAAAGATCAATCTGTTGTATAGAATTTAAGGTCACTGAGTGCTTTTATAAATCAGGTTAGGGGTACTATTGTAATTTACTAAAATATTAAATTAAAATAATTCATTTTAAGGATTAATACATCCAAAAATCTAGTTATTTTAACATATGGTATGTTATAGTTGAAATATGATTATCCAATAATATTTTAAAAGGTTTTTATAATGTTTTAAATCTTATATTTTTTTAACAACCTGGTTAAACTATTTTAACATTAGTGGTGGTAAAATATTATTCACTCTTAGTGGAGTAAAATTATATATATATATATAGAAAATATTGACTCATAAATTGAAAATTTTCTATATTTTAGAACGTATCTTACCCCTCCTTTTCATATTCTATGATTTTAATGATTTTTTAATAATTAACAAAAATATTGTTTAGAGTAATTTTCATTAAGGTCAATTTTGAATCAATTAATTTAATTTGAACAAAAACACATTAATATAATGTTTTATTTTAATTATGATTCAGTTAAAAACAAATAATTTTTAATATTAATCTAATAAATTATTTGAACACTATAAATCACTCAAATTATATCACATTTTATATTTTTAATATACATAATTATATTTTTCTATTAATTTAAAACATACTATATTAGTGTTTCGCATGAGTTTAACATAATTATATAATCACAAAAAAATTATAAATAATTTATCATCATTAAGATAAGTTTATTATACACAAAATTTAAATTAATACCCATTCATAACATTTTTTTTATCTCTTTGTTTAAATATAATAGGTATTTAAAACTATGACAGTGACATTTTCAATGGTTCTTCGATTAAAATAATATATTAGTCATTTTAATGGGCAATTATCGATATAAATATTAGATATTTTGATATTTTGATATAAATAATATGTTTATGATCTATCTATTCCAAGAGGGTGTGAATTTTAATTTTAAAACATTAAATTAAATTATTTTAAACTAAAACAATTGAGAAACCTCTCTTGTAAAAATATCGGATTAGGATATGGCCCTTAGTCTGATTATCAGTGTTTCATAATCATCATGATTCCAATATATCAGAGTAAATTATTTGTAATAATAAAGAATATTTTTATAAAATTATGACTCAGATTCATCGTAGATCTGATTATCAATTCATATAGATTTTATCATATTTATAACTTTTTTTTATAAAACTAATGAGAACAAGAACAAAAGAAAACATAAGATATGTAGGAGACAAGTAAAAAAATATAAAATAATATAATAATGAATTATCTATTTAAAAAATTAATGTCATTTTTAACCATAATTGTATGAAATAAAAAATTTGTTGTTAATGGTAGCACTTGTTTTATACTTACAATAAAGTTTGTGTTTCCTCATTTAGGAAATCCCTTTATATAAATATTGGATCAATATTTATATACTCATAAGACCTCGATAAAATTATTGGATTATCTCTATCCCATTTTCCTTATGAGTACTCTATATTATGGATTTAATTCACTATCATGTTATCTCTACAATCCATCAATCATAATCACAGATTAGACACATTATTATAGTGAAAATGTTCATATAGAGACAACCCTGACAAGTTTTACTTTGGAATAAAAAAATCTAGACAATTAAAAATAGTAATAAAAATACATTCACCCTTGTAATCCTATGTTCCCCCATAGAAAGAAAAATTGAAAATGGAATCGACCAACCAGTACAGAAAACTACTCCAAACTCTTTGAATGATTGGGTATTTAAGGGAAAAACCCAACGGTAATATTATGTTCCCAAATATCATATTTTTACATTTTTATTTAAAAATACTTGGTCAAATTACACTTAAACGGATGATTAATAACTATTTTTCCAATATTGTATTGAATTACACAATTATAGTGCCTAAATTATTATCCATACAATAGATATTTGTGTTTTTATTTAGAATTTAAACACAGTCAGTCTGATGGACTTCCATACATATTTTATTATGTAAATCACTATGATTTTTAATCTGATGATTATAATTATTTATATAAGCCTAATTTTTAATAAATTTTCACTATTAAAGAAAAAACAGAATTTCATACATTAGATCTAATAAAGGTGAATCCAATTTTTAATTGATCCATACTCATTACGATCATCATAATGAATTATCTTTAGTTTAAAATCATGAATACATCAAAACTAATTAAAATTATACTAAAATATTTTTTTCTAAAAAACATTAAAAAACTCATTGGATATGAAAACTCAGTAATCAAATGTTTAATGGAATATTTTCTGATTTCTAAAATAATAGAAATTGAAAAGTCATATGTATAACTTTTGACTCAACAAGAAAATTTCCCTTAATTTTCCAATTAAAATCTTATGGTTATATGGGTGAAATTAAATTTATCGAATAATAATTAATATGAAATATTATGACCTTGTTACTTCGTTTTGAACTAGATTATCCACATTTATCCTTTATCGATGTTATAATGTTTACTATAGTTACTATTCATAATGCCTAAAAATAAAAGGGAAATATTTTCCAAATATGAAACTCTTTATAACATTTATGTAATCCATATTATCAAATTCATTCTCTATAATTGGAATAAATTATTTCTTAAATTAGATTACTAAATTTGATGATAACATGTTGAGAAAAATACATTTTGTAAGCACTAAAGTAGAATTTTTTCTTACCTCATTCTTAAAAAATATTAGATTATGATAAAAAAAATATGATTAAATATATATTAATAACCCTTTATTATATTCATTTAATAATATTTGTCAATTTAATTTAGTAACATAAAATCATATTGTGCTAATAATATTATTTTTTTTAAAAATAATTATTTTAAATTCAAATGATTCAAATATTTATTTATTTTCAATTGATTACTAATTAATTAATTTATACATGTGTAACCCATATAATGTTCATTATTTAGTTATTCATGTTCATATTATACAATTTAATTTCTATGTGATAATTTTTAAATTTAATAATATTATTTAAAAAAATAAATTTGTTTAGACTTGGTGCTATATGTTGTGTGTGCAATCAAACATAGTGTTATTTTAAAATATAAGGGTATTATATTTACCCCCCGAAAAAAATTTATATTATTGTAATTTGAACTTTTTCTTTATAATTTAGTTTTTCCATTTGAAAATTCATTTGTTGAAATCCTCATTATAAAAACTGTTAATAAAACATCCTTCAAAAAACATTGAAAGGGAAGTATGAAGGCCAACATGAAACTAGATTTCAAAATAGTATAAAATATGTGAGAAGTGAAAACATGGAAATGGAATTGAAAAATAATCCCCTTGTATTAATATGGACTTCTAGTTAAGATTGGACTAATATAATTATCCATTATAAAACCATAAATTTGTGATAGGATAAAACATCATTTGTTTCTCAAAAATAAAACTAACTAGATAAAAAAAGTATTCCCTAAACCTTTTCCAAATTTAAATGGATTAATTTACCATCTATGTAATGAACTAGAGATAATAAACCTACTTGACTTATTTCCATGTAATATGTATAATCTCATATTTTTGTTGTTCTTTGATATATTACCACGTCATCTCTTGCATCTACAATTGGATATTTGAAATGATTTTTTGTTTTCCTAAATCACTTTTATAATGTCATAAGATCCATAATTAATTCCTTTTGACAATTAATATTTTTGAAAAATAAATTTTTTTCCATAGTTAATCAAATACAATAAATCATATTTTGAATTTAAACTAAAATATCCAATGATCAACTAATCCTTTTGCATAATTATTTTACCTTTATTATCCACCAAAATTTATTGGTCCAAATTAAAAAATCAATAAATAAGGTTACTATATTTACAATATCAACATATCATTAATCCTCCATAATGTTTCTCTTAATGTAACATGTAAATACCTTGATAAAATATTCTCCAAAAATATGGTAACAATGTAAATAACCATAAAACCATAATGATAACATGAATGAATCCAAGAAATAACTCTCTACTTATTTCTTAAAAATATATGATACTATTGAATCTATTTCATAAATCAAAAATAAATTAAGTAAACACATTTTTGAATCAAATCATAAATCATTTCCAAGGTTAACAATACTACCTCATTTACATTATCAATATTTTCAATATATTAAATAAAGATTAATATGTCAAAATATATAATATCTTAAGGTTTATATTTTCCTCAATATAGGTTTCTACCCAAAATATCATCATACAAGTAAATCTCTTTTATATTTCATCAGTATTATTCAACATATTCATTCAATTACTTAAATAAAACAACTACATCACAATAAATAGAGGTATCATAATTGTTATAAATATAATAATATATATAAAAATACTTCTATAACATAATTCTTGAATCCCTAATACAAAATTACTTTAATAATTAAAATTTGGTTGTAGAAACAATATATGTTGTACCTTGATCCCCTATATTTTTCTGAGGTATATTTCATTGACTACTGGGGAATTCATTTGTATAGTGACCCATCACCTTATAGTTAAATAATTGACCATTGGTAGCTTCTATCAGTCCATTTCAATCATGATCCATGTGTAATTTTTCTCCACACATGTAACAAACTCTCATTCCTTTAATGAAATTACTAGGGTGTTTCATTCAACAATTATTACATGTTATGAAATCCTTTTTCCATGCTACCCTTTATCTATATTTTATCAATCATTATTTTATTCCCATTCATTAATTTGAGGCCATAATATGTGGATAATTCATTTTCTATACTGATACCATCTAATACTATGTCCTTATGTGATGAGATGGTTTTGGAGACTATTTCCCATCAAAAGGATTGGTTTTAATCCATAAAATAAATTTCCAATATTACTATTTTTACAATATATATAGTATACCGCCTACCTTGATATCCATATAATTTTACATTAATAATTACCTAGATTTTACTCTTCTTTATGTCTAATTATCCAGAAATTTCTCTCCATATCTTTTCATTGACTGTGTGGATTATATTTATTTTGTATTTTTTGTAAATACTATCATTCCATACTTACTATTTTATCCTCATACATGGGGTTTTCAATCAAGGACCACCATTTATCTATATCCCATAAGAGATGGTAATCTAAAATGAAAATATCCTCTTTTTCATTACTTCCCAAGGAATGGATTATCATATCAAAGGATCTTATCCATTTCTCAACTACAAATAGATTCATAGTTCACTTAAATGAAGAAGGTTTATGTCTTATAAATCATAACGACATTGTTACACTGCATTATGGTTTAGTTGGATACTCCATACTAGAATGTTTAATTTTCATAACCTGAGTTAGACTGATACAAATATTTATATTTTTTATCCATAACTATAACAATATCTCTAGAATCATTACCTTGTATATAATTTAAATCCAATCATGGATTATTTTCATTGGTATAGTTTGAATTCCTTCTAGTTGCCTCTATTTTTTCTAATTTAATACAATAAATTTGATCATCGAATTATGAATCATAATGTATAATCTCAGTACTAGTGAAATCAATAGAATAAATTTGAAAATTTATTTATAACTTGTCTCAATATAAAAAATGTAGTTTCTTTGGGTTTACTATCAAAGTCCATCATTGGGCTATATTCTCTAATCTATATACATATATATATATTTCATAATTTTCAACTTGCCTTGCTTTGATACCAACTAAAAATAACTAAACCCCAGTATCCAAGAGCTGATGGATAACTTATTACATTGGTACTGGATATATGTAATTACATCCAAATTAATCATATATTGTAGTTGTCTTGAAGAATGAGATATGAACATGATTCCCATATTACATCAGGAATATAAAATACATAGCTTATGATCAGTATTTAATCCTCTATTTTATTTATAATTACCTAATTCATATCCATTGGAAAAGAGAAAAAAATTATATTTTGATATCATATTCTTAGTGAGGGTATTTATATAGTTGAAGATAATAAATAAAGAATAATGTTTTAAGAATAAACGAGGGTCTATATATTTACAAACAAATAATCCCACAAAAAATTCAAAATTTTATATCTTAAAAAATAAATGTATCAAATTTATATCAATAATATATTTATTATTGAGGGAATAGATAATTCTGTACATCTGAAATATAATAATGAGGCCTTTCCAAATATATCTAAAAATATCATCGAGGAATGTTTCTAATAAATATAAGAAAAATTATAAGGCCTCATATAAAACCCAATCTGGTTTTCCTCATGATACCTACCTATGAATCAAGGGAATATTGAAGTCCTCACCCAAAACCTGATAAGTCCAATTCATTCCTAATAGTAATAAACAACACATATTCTTCAATATGACTTTAAAATCAATTGCTCCCTATATAGGAAGAACTATCATATGTAATACGATTACATTCCCCAGTCAATAAGATGATAGACCATCTAGATAAATATATTGGATGATATCATTAGAGTATATAAACAACATAATATTCAATAAATTATGTTCACATAAATTAAATTAATCTTAAGGGATTAAAAGAATACATCAACAAGAGAATTCTATTTTCACATTGAAAATAATTATTTTTCAAATTCTAAAATCATCATATATTCTAAATAAAAAACATTGTTTGAAATTTTATTAACATATAATTGTATATTAAAATCAATGAATGTTCATGATGATAGGAAATTATATTCATTCTGTATAACCTCAAAAACATTCCTTCTATATATTCAGTAAATGTTAAAAAGTTCGACGTTAGGAAAATTATAATATATTGTCATTAAAAAAAATTTATAAATTGTAAAATGTATTGGACCAGACCCTCCTGGTCCATTAATTTTTTAAATACTAAGTGTTGGAGTGTCTTGGACTCACAGATCAGCTTTACATATTAGTTTCACTGATCAACTTCATGCCATCCACTTCACTGATCTGTTTCACTCGATCGGTTTCACTGATCGGTTTCACCCCATTGGTTTCACCCAATCATTTTCACAGATTGGTTTCACCCAATCAGTTTCACATATCTGTCTATCTAAAATGGTTTCACAGATCGATTTCACCCAATCAGTTTCACATATCGGTTTAACAGATCGATTTCACCCAATTGATTTCACAGATCAGTTTCACTGATCGGTTTCATAGATCTGTTCCACATATCAGTTTCACCCAATTGGTTTCACAGATCGGTTTCACCCAATTGGTCTCACCCAATCAATTTCACATATCATTTTCAACCCATCAGACTCACCCAATCGATTTCATAGATCGGGTTCACCCAATCAGTTTCACAGATTGGCTTCATCCAATCTGTTTCACCCAATTGGTTTCACCCAATCAATTTCACAGATCGGTTTGACCCAATCGGTCTCACCCAATCGGTCTCGCAGATCGGTTTCACCCAATCAGTTTCACAGATCAATTTCACATATCGATTTCATAGATATGTTTCACCCAATCATTATCACAGATTGGTTTCATAGATCAGTTTCAGTGAATCGGTTTCTCAAATCGATTTCACCCAATTGGTTTCACAGATCAACTTCAAAAGATCAGGTTCACCCGATATGTTTCATTGATATGCTTCACGAGATCAGCTTCACATGTCACCTTCACAGGATCAGCTTCACCTGACCAACTCCACCAATCTGTTTTTATCAAACTCACCAATCAGCCACAGAGGGGTGTCAGGGTTTCCTTCCCCAGTTTTTCCTATAATGAAACTTTTATGACCTTTTAACCATTGTAATGTGTTTCAAGGAATTTGTTAGCACTATAAACAATGTTTTAAATCCCCTGGGAGTGTGGATACCCTCAAAAGACCATTTTTCTCTGTTTAAATGAAATCCTTTAGCACGCAACTATTTTTTCCACCCCTATGACTAGAATTATTAATTAAAAAATTTATTTCATCTTGTGTAATTTTCTGACCATGAGGTGAAACCACGATCTACCTTTAAATCCATTCAATGTTTTCAAATTCCGTAATGCCAAGATCTCTCAATTTTTTATCAAAACTATAATGCGTTCTTTCATCTTCTTGTCTTGTTTCATTCTTTATGTGGTGATTTTTGATTCCCCTATCCTACGGCTATTGTTGTGCCTATGCCGGATCCCTTACTTCTAATTCTTGGAGTCCTCGGAGTTTTCTCCCTTAAATTCATGCGTCCCGGTTATTGGTGTGAGTAGAAAAACATCGATATTTGATCATCCATGTAGTTTTTAGCCTTTATCACTCTTAATTTTCTAGGATGTGGGGTGGGTATGATAATGTTTTCTATGGGGATGGATGAATCCAAATGGTAATGAAGATAATAAATGGATTTAAATACTTAATGTGTGTATTTGATAAAGCTGTTGTACTCTATTATCTTTTCCTATATATTGTAAATTGTATGGGCTTATGTCCACTAAAAATTAGAGCCATTTGTAGTCCCTTCATGTGCACTAATGGACGTCTGCATTCTGTATTTTTTGTGTGATTGAATGGTAGTACCATGGAAACTGGTTAATTATGTAAATTTAGTTGATTAAATGGATTCCCAATGAATAATAATCCCTGTGTGGTCACCCCAGTTAACCCAACGGAAAGACGTGATGAAATTAATGGTGTTTTAAATTAGAAAATGCCCTAGCTCTATTCTGGTGAGGTGTGATTGTTATGCTTGATGCTTGTGGGGTGATGTGGATGGCGATGGGATCCTCTGTTATTGTTCATTTTTTCATTTGTGTATATAAGTCCATTTGGGGCTGTATGATGGGGCTTGGCCTGGTTCCAGTACTTTCAGGGATCTCAAAGATCCATTTTGTGGTTGTGCTTTAAAAGGCAACCATGTGTGAATTCTTAAATTGATGCATGGCTATTTTTCCTTCCTTGGCTTATGAATATGCCTTTTAGTTTCCTGATAGTGAAGAATTAACTAAATGGAATCACTTGAATTGGAAAACAAGAATGGGTTCAAAGGGGAATTTTTTTCTGGGAATGAGTTGTGGCATATTTGTGGTGGTGGTGCATCATATGAATGAATAGTAACAAGGGTGTTTGTATATGAGATGGTTTTGGAACCCCTGGGTTAGTTTGAGTTCTTGTTTACCTATATATATAATTTAGTTCTTATATTTATTATTCTCACCCCACCCAAGTTGAGCGCTTCATGCCGAACACCGCCATTTCATGTGGTAGGGTGTTTTTTCCAACACTCTTATAAGTGACAAGTTATTATATCCTTTTACGTTTCCCTCCCTGAGTATCCCAATACTCTTCGGGCAAGTTTTAATAAAATGAGGTCAATTTTAGCCTAATATTCTTCTAGAAGGGTACGTTTTGGTGGTTGGCCCAGGTGAGTGCGGGCAGGTAGTTTGACAAGTGTCATAGGGATGAGGATCAGGTGTCTTCAGGAATAGTAATAGTTTTTTGGTCCCAAGTGTTTATAGGAATTGTTATGTGTGGGTTTTTGTCCAAGATGTTTGAGGGAGGGATGTGTCATTATGGTAGCCCAGGTGTGTAGGGGCGCGGTATAGAAGTGGGACTGCAGTGAGAATGGTGGGGGAGGTCTGACGCATAGGATGTCCTCAATAACTAGTGGAAAAGTTGTGTGGGGTACCCAAATATTGATGTGATATTACTATTACATTACTTGACTTGTGTTATTTGTAAAGTGTGCTTTGGTGAGGTTTGGGTGGATAGTTTTTTTACTAGGTTCTTCGGTAATCTTCTTTTTTCACAAGGCATTAGAATTCTTCCCCACTTGTGCAGGAGAGATTTTGGTTTTCCCTACAGAGTATACCTGTATACTCACCCTACGTATATAAAACTACTTTCAGGTTTCCAAGAAGACTTCGAGGATCATGCAGGTACATACTATTTCCGACTTTGGGATAGTTGTTGTTGTTGTTTTTCTTTTTCTGGTACTTTCCATTGGAGTTTTCTTGTACTTTGTAGCACTTACTTTTGGAACATACATATGGTAATGGTTTGTTTTGGATTTACTTTTACCTCTAGTTTTGGTGTTGTTTGGGATTTACTTTCTTATCTCTAGATCTTACTAAATAAAAAGTGTATTGCCTTCCATTTTGTGTCAAATTCTATACCATTGGTTCTAGTCACCACTTCGAGACATATTAAAGGCGGGTTTCTGGGGTCATTATCTCTCCTTAAACATGAGGAAGGAAGGGTATGGCAATCTGATGTCCCTTCTCTTGTCTTAGTGTAGGCGGGTCATGACAGAATGGTATTAGAGGGAGTTTAGAGAGATATGATGGAGCTCAAGGTTAGGCATAGTAAGGATATCCATGGATGGTAAGGCAACAATGTTAGGAAATCTTGTTGCGTGAAATACTCCAGGGATGACCCACTAGGACACTGGATTTTAGAGCCCCCCATGATTTGATGTAAGGACTCTTGGACCTACCGTACGACCAAGTGAGGCTACACTAAATTCAAGGAAGAGACCCTAAGAAAGGAAGATGCTTCATAATGACTTATGTTCTTATGTTTTATAGGTGTTCTATAAATTAAAAAAAATTAATTAAAAATTTATGGAAATATTCTACACTACATAGGCTTAGGTTTCCTTGTTTACTTTGCCACTATGGAACCCTGACGATGACCACGGGTAGTGCGGGTGATCAAGGCCTAGGAGTCTGTTTTGGATAATCAGCAGAGGGATGATCGATATGAGGAGGATAACCAGTGGAAGAGGATTCTTCGTGGCATTAAATGGTAGACCCTTAGGAAGTATTAGGGAAGCATCTCAGAAATGAAGATAGATAGATGGATCAAGGAGCTGGTGACAGCTTTCAGCTTATCCAGGCTTCGATAGAGTATTGGGTTCCTCTAGCTGTAATCCAGACATAGGGAGTGGCGCGTTAGTGGGGGATGCTCTATCTTGGGAACAAGAGGGAGGCTGACATTTCATGGACTGATTTCGAGAGGGAATTTAGGCTAGAATTCCACTCTTCCACCATGAAGGTGGATAAGAGGTCGGATACACAATCCCTTTAGAAGGGGAGAATGTCAGTTAGGGAGATGGTAACCAAGTTCAAGGATCTTTTTCATTTTCCTACAAACCATTTTCTAGATGAGGATTCTCGGGTGAGACATTTAGAGGAAGCACTATGACCTTCTCTTCAGTATGTTGTTACTCCCTTCACCCTATTGACATACATGGAGGTCTAGAAGAAGGATAAATTGGTAGAAATTATGAACACACTGGGTGGTGTCATGTGAGAGGGGATCCAGTTGGTCTCATCGAAAGGTAAGGTCATTAGCAGTAGGACTCTAGCGTCAAAGCTTTCTAGGTTTCGTCCTATGGGGAGAAGGCCCCAGCAGTTCCAGTTTCTATATCCCTGTCCCCGTCCTTTCCTCGCGGACCTAGGACTAAGGTGCTTCATCTTTGGGAGCTGAGGGAACCTTCAGAATCTGTGACTGAATAGAGTGCAGTACAGTGGGAGTGGGCAGGTTTAGCACCCACCTCAGTAGAAGTAGTTTCCAGCCAGGCCCTTTCAGTAGCAGTAGCAGGGACAGCGAGCTCGCGCTCCTCAGAGATCAGACATGGAAGGAGGTGTCTGACCCCAGGGTGCTCTTCAATGACCTCAACCAGGGCATGGTTGGGGAGGTGGATGCCACATGAGAGGCAGAGGATTTGGGCATGGGCAGTTTCACGTCGTAGAGGGAGTAGTTCCAGTAGGTCCCAAAGTTGTTCGAGGTATGATCATCTTTTTTAGAACTCCTGATTGCACCTTGTTTGATTCAGGAGCTCTGAAGTCCTTTGTTACACCCAGTCTTTCACATTTCTTGGGCCTAGATATAGAGATAATTTTCATGCCCCTAGTGTTGAGTATGCTAGTTGGGGGACATACCAGCCTATTTGATGTTTGTAGAGGATGCGGACTGATGTTAGGACCACATCAATCTAGTGGGGGTCTTCTTCTACTAAAAATGTCGCCATATGATGTCATCCTAGGCATCAACTGGCTATTTTACGTGCATGCTATTATCGACTGCTTCCAGATAAGAGTCATGTTCTCCAATGAGGATGGCCAGCGTGTGGCTTTTTTTGGTGAATGGAGTTGTCAGGTGGGGAGACGGTGTGTTGAAACTCATTTTTCAAAGTTGGCTGAGCTTTTAGCAGAATCAGTGGATATTGAGATGATGGATGTTCTAGGGGTTTTCGTATAATTTTGAGATTTGTTTCCTGAGGAAGTTGTGACTCTACCTCCTCGACGTGACATTGAGTTTGGGATAGAATTATTGCTCGGTATCCGTCCGATTTCAATGGATCCATATCAGATGACGCCTTCTGAGTTGTGGGATTTGTAGATTCAGATTGACGATCTGATGAAGCCGGATTTTGTCTGATCCAGCGTGTCACCATGGGGTGATCTAGTCTTTTTCATGAATAAGGCATTTGGTGGTATCTGGCTATGTATGGACTACCGAAGACTAAATTGGGTAGAAATCATGAACTGTTACCCCCACCCAAGGATTAATGATCTCTTTGACCAATTCAGGGGAGAAGGATCGTTCTCTATGATAGATATGCAGTCTGGGTATCACCAATTACGGGTGAAGTATTGTGATATCCCAAAGACTGCTTTCTGGTGCTGGTATGGGCACTATGAGTTCTTATTCGTGTTGTTCGGTGTGACTAATGCACCTGTTGTGTTCATGGGGCTCATAAATGCTATTTTTCATGAATTTTTGGACTAGTTTTCCATTATTTTCATCAATGACTTTTTGGTCTACCCAATATCAAAAGAAGAACATACTAAGAACCTTAGGATAGTCCTGGAGATCCTTCGACATCACCATCTAATCTGGGAAATTGTCCATGTTCAAGTTCTTGACACGATAAGTGCATTTCCTTGGACATGTTGTGTCCCATCAAGTGGTAGTGGTTGATCCATCAAAGGTTGAAGAATTTGTTTCTTGGAAACCACCCAAGAATGTGATGGTGGTTTGTAGTTTTCTATGTATAAAAGTATATTATCATATGTTCGTACCCGACTTCACTTGAGTTGAAACTCCTTTGAAAGCTTTGAATAGAAAGGACCGGGCCTTTGTATGGAGTCAGTAGTGTCAGGCAGCTTTCAGCTATCTGAAGGAATGGTTGGTCAGCACTCCAGTGCTTAGGTTTCCAGAGGAAGGGGTGTTGTATGAGGTATTTTATGATGCTTCTGGACTTGGCCTGAGGTGTGTGATGATGCAACAGTGGGGAGTGATATCTTATGGGTCTAGGAAGTTACTTCCTCATGAGCATAACTATTCCACCCATGACCTGGATCTTGAAGTATTAGAGTTCGTGTTGAATTTCTGGTGGCATTACCTAATCGGGGAGCACTTTTTCGACTTCATATATCCTAAGAGTTTGAGGCATATATTTACCCAGCAGGACCTGTACATGAAACAATGAAGGTTGGTGGAGTTTCTTCAGTACTAAAACTTCAAAATCTCATACACTGAAGGTAAGGGGAACATTGAGGTTAATTCCTTGAGTCGGATGTCACGGAGGTAAGTTGTTCAGGAATCTATGGATGCTTATAAGGAAATGGGGGAGTTGGCTTCCCTACACCTGGATAAAAAGGTGGATGGTGATGGAGGTTGTCTACTTCAGATGACAATACATTCCTCTCTATTGTGGCATGTCGAGGAGTATCAGTGGGGATACATAGAGAGTGACATGATGCATGATTGGTTTAACCAAGGAAATTCTACGGAAAGGTGGTTGTAGGATGGAGAGAATTGGATGCTTTTCTAAGGGAAGTTGTTTGTCCCTTAGATGATGCATTAGGGAGTTCTTCTTGAGTTACAAAACTCACTCGTAGCATTAAACCCTTGAGTTTCCAAGATTTAACAAGGCATGAGGGAATAGTTTTGGTGGCTAGGGGTGAAATGGATAGTGGAGGAGTTTGTGACAAGGTGTCTAGGGTGTCAGCAGGTTAAGGCTAAACACTATGTCCCAGGAGGTTTATTGCATCCTTTAGATGTACTTGATTGTATGTGGGATGAAATAAATATGGATTTCATCATAGGACTACCCCGGGTTCAAGGAGGTTGCGATGTTATCTAGGTAGTGGTAGACCAACTGACTAAATCGGCTCTCTTCCTAGAGATCAAGGAGTCGAGTGTGGTGGATTCCATAGTACATAGATATGTGGATGAGGCGGTGTGGTTTCATGAAGTTCTTAGGTCTTTAGTTTTAGATAGTGATGCATGGTTTACCTCACGGGTATGGAGGGGTTTGCAACATGATTTTGGCACCCAGCTACACCTTAACACTACTTTCCACCCCCAGACAGATGGGAAGATAGAGCGGACCATCAAGACATTGGGGGATATGCTATGGACATGTTTTTTGGACTTTGGGGGATTGTGGGTCTGAAAATTTAATTTTT
Organism: Viscum album; assembly: GCA_963277665.1. Taxonomy (NCBI): domain Eukaryota; kingdom Viridiplantae; phylum Streptophyta; class Magnoliopsida; order Santalales; family Viscaceae; genus Viscum; species Viscum album. The sequence continues at coordinate 804,121,660 of OY728145.1, read as the reverse complement.
TATAGTTTTCCTAGAACTATAGATATCAGTCTACCATTTTCATGGCTCCGTTAAAAGAATTTAAAGGGAGGTCGTGTCACTCACCCTTGCGCTGGACAGAAGTTGGGGAGGCAGGTGTTCTTGGCCCGGAGGTAGTGTAGAGAACAACGGAGAAGGTTTAGCTTCTGCATGAGAGGATGAAGGCATCCTAGGACCTAAAAAATTCATATGTCAATCATAAGAGGAGGTCCTTGGAGTTATACGTGGGTGACCAAGTGTTCTTGATTGTTTCACCTCGGCGTGGTTAGAGAAGGTTCGGTAAGGGGAGAAATCCGTCTTCAAGGTTAATTAGGACATTTGAGGTGTTGGGGAAAGTCAGTGAGGTGGCATATCAGATGATGTTTCCACCTCAGTTGGAAAGGATCCATTACATTTTCCACATCTCCTAGCTTCGTTGACATCTACAAAATGACTCCTATGTCATTTACTGTGGATAGTTGAATATAGGGGACGATTCTATGTTCATGGAGCAAATAGTGAGGTCCGAAGAGTGAAATGAGAAAGTTCTTCATGGACGGACCATCGCTTTTGTTTGTGTGTTGTGTAGGAATGGTGGACTCGAGGAGAGTACTTGGGAGGTAGAATCTCAAATGTGTGCCTAGTAACCAAATTTGTTTTGAGATGTAGTTCCTTGAATAACTTTTTGTTCATGTTTTGTAACCGGCGGTGATTTAAGGCTGACCTTGTTGGCTTATAAGATGATTTGTTTTGATACCTTGTGAATTTTATGAAAAGTTTGGATATGTGGGGAAGGTAGAACCTAATTCCTAATCACAACGCATTAGTGCAGATGAGATTAAACATGTTCAGGAGAGTTAGTGCCCCCAAAGCAAATATTATCCTGACATGGAAAAAGGAACTCCATGATCCATGTGTCAAGAAAATTTGATCCTTGGGTTTCTTATGGGTTTTTGGGTGGTTCTTCCAAGAAAGGTTTCTTATAGAGTGGTCTTTCAGGATACTCTTTTATTCTCATGGGTGAGAATAATTTTGAGAGGTATCTGATGTAATGGACCAGACCCTCCGGGTCCATTACTTTGCCAAATTCTATGTGTTGGGGTCTCTTGGACTCACAGATCAGCATTATAGATCAGTTTCACTAATCAGCATCATGTGATCCACTTCACTGATCTGTTTCACCCAATCAATTCCACCGATCAGTTTCACCCAATTGGTTTCACCAGTTCAGTTTCAATGATCGGTGTCACCCTATCGGTTTAAAAGATCGGTCCCACCCAATCGATTTCACAGATCAGTTTCACCCAATCGGTTTCACAGATCAGTTTCACTGATCGGTTTCATCCAATTGGTTTCATAGATCAGTTTCACATATCGGTTTCACCAAATCAGTTTCAGAGATCGGTTTCACCCAATCAGTTTCATAGATTTATTTCACCCTATTGTCTCACCTAATCGTTTTCACAGATCATTTTTACCCAATCTGTTTCACAGATGGGATTCACCCAATCAGTCTCACCAAATTGGTTTAACTAATCTGTTTCACCCAATAGGTTTCCCAGATCAGTTTCACCCAATAGGTCTCACCCAATCAGTTTCATAGATTTTTTTCACCCAATAGGTTTCACATATCAGTTTCACCCAATCGATTTCACAGATCAGTTTCACCCAATCAGTTTCACAGATCAGTTTCACAGGATCAGCTTCAGCCGATCAGTTTCATTGATCACCTTCATTGGATCAGCTTCACAGATCAATTTCACCTGATTAGCTCAACTGATTTTTTTCACCTATTAGTCTCAACAATCGGCCATAGAGGGGTGTCGGGGTTTCCTTCCTCAGTTTTTCCCGTAACTCAACTTTTATTTTTTTGACATTTGTAATGTGGTTCAATTCCATTTTTATCACCATAATCAACATATTAAATACCCTAGGAGTGGTGAGACCCTCAATAGACCTTTTTTGTCTATTTAAATGAAATCCTTTAGCGCACAACTATTTCCTCAATTAAATTCTCACATCCCGGTTATTTTTGAGAGTAGAAAAACATTGATCTTTGATCATCCATATAGGGGTTTTCCTTCATCTATCTTAACTGTCTATCATACAGGGTTGGTATGATAATGTTTTCTACAGGGATGGAAGAAATCAAACTATAACAAAGAAAATAAATTGATATAAAGAATGAAGGTGTGCGTTTGATAATGTCAATGTACTCATTTATCTTTTCCTATATGTTTTGAATTGTAAGGGATTACGTCCACTAAAAATTGTGGTCGTTGGTGGTCCCTTCTTTTACACTAATGAACCTCTATATTATTGATCTTTTATGTGATTTAATTGCAGTAACATGGAAAACAATTAATAATTTAAACTCAATAGATTAAATAGATTCCCAATGAATAATAATCCGTGTTTGGTCACCCCGGTTAACCCAAAGGGAAACTGGACTAAATTAAGTGTGTTTTTAATATGAAAACTCCCTACCTCTATTCTGGTGAGGTATGGTTGTTCTAAATGATTCTTTTGGGGAGACATAGATGGGTATGGGTTCCTTTGTTGTTATGCAGTTTTTGGTTTTTGGATCTGAGGTCGAGTGGGGTTGTATGTTGGGGCTTGTTTTGGTTCCAGTACTTTGTGGGATCTCCCATATCCATTTTGTGGTTTTTATATTACAAGGGAACCAGATATGAATGGTTAAATTTAAGCTAGGATATTTTTCCTTCAATGGATTTTGGCTATGCCTTTTAGTTTCTCGATAATGAAGAATTATCTTAATGGAATCACTTGAATTGGAAAACAAGAGTGGGTCCAAAGGGGAATTGTTTTCTGTGAACAAGTTGTGACTTTTTTTTTATTGTGGTGTATCTTATGAATGAATAGTAACGAGAGTATTTGTATATGAGATGGTTTTGGAACCCCTAGGTTCGGATGAGTGCTTGTTTACCATTATGTATTATTTAGTTCTTATGTTTCTTATTCTCACCCCACCCAAGTTGAGCACTTTATTTTGAACACCCTCATTTCATGGGGGTGGATTTTTTTCTGAAGAATCTTATGGGTGGTTGGTTATTAGATCCTTTTATTATCCCTTCCCCATGGAGACCAAGACTCATAGGCCAGGATATGACGGCTTGAGGTCCATTTTATCCCTATATTATGTGAGTAGGGTATGTTGTGGTGGTTGTCCCAGGTGAGTTCGGGAGGCAAGTTTCCAAAGTGTATTCTGGATGAGCCCCATGTGTCTTCAGGCATAATAGTTGTTGTTTGGGACTAGGTGTTTGTGGGCATGTTCATGTGTGGTTTTTGTGTCCCAGGTGTTTGTGGGTGGGATGAGTGGTTATGGTATCCCAGATTTGTGTGGGTGGGGTATGGTAGTGGGCCTATAGTGATAATGGCTTGGGAGGTCTAACGTGTAGGATGTCTTCAAAAACCAGTGGTAAAGTGGTGTGAAGTACCTAAATATCGATGTTTTATTACTATTACTTTACTAAACTTGCATTATTTGGAGAGTGTGTCTGGGTGAGGTTTGGGTGGATAGTATTCTTACTAGGTGCTTTGGTTATCTTCTTTTATCATAGGTCATTATAATTCCTCCCCGCTTGTGCACCAAAGCATCTGGTTTTCCCTACTGAGTATACCTGTATACTCACCCTACGTATATAAAACTACTTTCATGTTTCCAGGTGGACTTTGGGGATCATGTAGGACCGTACTATTTCGGACTTTGGGACAGTTATTGTTGCGGTTTTTCTTTTCTTCATTACTTTCCTTTTGAGTTTTCTTGTACATTGTGGCACTTACTTTTGGAACATGCATATGGGAATGGATTGTTTTGGCATTACTTTTACCTCTAGTTTTGGTGTTTTTTGGGATTTATAATCTTTTCTCCTGATCCTACTAAATAAAAAGGCTAATGCCTTCCCTTTTTTTGTGATTCTATGCTATTGGTTCTAGTCGCCTCTCCGAGATGTATTGAAGGTGGGTTTCAGGGGTCATTATCTCTCCTTAAACGTGAGGAAGGAAGGTTCTGGAAATTCGTTGTCTCATCCCTCATCTTGGTGAAGGTGGTTCATGACATAAAAGGCAGTTAAAAATAAAATTTATAAATTAGTGGAGGATAGTAAAAAAAATTGAAACATCTTGATAAAATAAAAATATGGAAGGAAAGACTCCCCTTGTGATGAAAATTTCGACGAGTGATGGTATTGTGAAGTAAACCAGTACCACATTGGTAACTTATGAATCATAATAACCACTAAGGAAATAAATTCAAGGTAACATTAACTACCATGACGTTAAATAGATTCATGATATATTATTTTATCGGGGTATCATATTTTGTACACAAAATAAATAATTGGTGAATATTTAATATGTCACATAGAAGTAAAAGTGAGATGAGAAACCCTTACCCTATGTTTTATTTCCTTAATATATATCCAAAAAACCTCTCCATTGTAATAAATACATTAAATCTCATCATTATGTTATTAATGTTGGTATTTTTGGAATTACATCACCTTTATTATCTATCTACGGAAGTTCGGCATGGAAATTGGACTTTGGTATTGTTTGGTTGAGATAGAAGGCTCAATGTGGTGTGTATATGTGTGGGAGGTGGTACCCTTTTATAATTGATATTAGTGTCTCTTTTGGATTTTCATTAAATATTTAAAAGTAATAAATAAATTCTCAATAAAAAAGAATCCAAATAGAAGGGGATTCAATACTAGGTTAGGATATGGTTAAAATATTATCAACTAATAGAATTTGGATAGGTTTGTCTGTTTTTTTGTGCCTTGCCATTTGATTTAACCCCTTAGTTAATGTATTTTAACATTTCCAATAGTAATATACATTTCAATCATATATGTTCATAAATTTACATATAAGGTAAATATTTACTCATAAATAGATAGGAGATTAATTTTTTTATAACATGTAACCCCCTTTTCATCATTATTTAATTTAATTTTCTAAAATTATTTTAAGAAAATGTTATTTTTGATATTTTATCATTAATTCCAATTTTAACACTATTCAATTTAATGGACTTCAAAAAAATAAATAAAATGTTTTTTATAATTAAATTCATTCAAAGCTCACAAATATATTTTATTCATGTATAAAATTCATGTAAAACTCTAAATAAGTCAAATTATATCACTTATAATATTTTTAATATTATTTATTTTATTTTTCTATTAATTGAATAAATATTTTATTAGCATTATTCAAGAATTTGTAATTATTATAAAATAAATAATGATTAAATATAAATATTCATAATTAAAATAATCTAATTGGTGAATAAATTAACATTTATATTCATTCACAACATTCATTTTTTTCTTATGTTGATGCATAATAGATATTTAAAACTATGAGAGTTACATTTTGTAATTCTCTTTCATGAAAATAATACATTGATAATTTTCATGGAAAATAGTTTTTTAAAACTAAAAGAATAGAAACTGAGGTGAAAAGGGTTGTATAACCTTAGTCTAATAAAACATTAATATGAAACATTATGACCTTATGATTTAGTTTTAACCTAGATTTACATGATTTACCCTTTAATATGGGGAAATTTTTTAACAATTGTTACTATTTATAATTCATAGAATAAAAGTGACTATTTACCAAATTTTAATATGATAACTCCAAATAATGAAACAAATTTATCAAATTTATTCAATATAAGAGGAAAATAATTTTTAATTAAGATGAAAAAACATGAAGAAATATGATTTTTAAAAAATAATGTTTTCAATAATAAAACAAGATTCTATTGTTATCTAATATGTTTAAAATATTATATAAATATTAAAACATCTGATTGATATATAATAAATATATATTATTAAAATAGTTTACCAATAATGATCAATTTAATTTATTAAAATAAAAAAAAATTGCATGCATAATAACAGAATTTCTAAAATACATCTCTTTTACATTAAAATTATTTATATTTTCATTTTTAGTAAATTGATACCTAATGGATTTGCATAATACATTTTCAAACCATAAAACGTTTATAAAATATATTGTCTTATTAATACACTCTATTTTAATGGATAACTGATAATTTTTACAATAAAATAAAATATTTTAAAAGTATATTGTGGTTCTTTTAGACTTTTTGTTGTGTGTTGTATACTCTATCGGACATGGTGTACTTTTAAATTCTTAATCATTTACATAAAAAATACTATAATGAGTATCCACAAAAAAAATTTCCAATTTAAAATAATGTTTTTTAAGTTTTATTTTTTATAAAACCTCAAGGAATTCTAAAAGTCTGTATTATATATTATGGTTTTGAAATCATTAATTTATAAACATGAATAGATTCCATATCACCAATTTTATTATTTTTCATTAGTTTTATTAATTTCCATATTAAATAATTAAATCAACCAATCATTTTCAAAAACCAATGGAAAAAATGGGATATTTTGTAGTTTGGATTAGTTTATTATATTGATTCAAGAAATAAATTTCAAAAATTTATAACGAGTCCTCTATACTTCTCTATAAAAAAAACTAAACCTTATATTCCACTTCACGCAAAACCCTTGTATAATTAAGTTACTCTTACCACTCCTCTATAGAGCCAACCCAAGGTTCCCTATGTTCTTAAAAAGTTCCTCCCAATATTTAAAAATGACCCTCTAAAGTAATGGTTTCTTCTCCTTTTACACATTGTTGAAGAAACATATTTAAATAAGTAAATTTTTAATTTTTTCATGTTACAACATGTTTTCATAGATCCTTCATACTATAATTATGATTTAAAAGAGATTATAGAACCCCTTTTCACACATTCAATGCATTCATGACTCTATATGTACCTATGTAATACTAATAAAATCATTGTACAATTTTTCATTCCAAATGTATTTTTAGTGAATAAACTTTCTCATTTCCAATCATTGGTATTAACATAGATGTATGTATCATAAATTAATTAGTTAATTCCATGTAAGTATCACCGACTCCTTAATCATGGTATTAAATTTTATGAAATACATATATATATTGTATGATTTATGTGGAAATCTTATGCAAGTTAAGAATATGAATGTTACATGTTAACAAGAACCTAGTGTAATTCAAGGGCATAAAATTGATAAATGACCACATGCTATATTGGTGACCACCTAATGAATCCACCTTAGAGCCAGTTGGTACCCATGTTATCCCATGGAGACTGCATTCTTAGAGGCTCCACTAATAGAGTCAGTGGTCACTAACTTGAACATCTTAAGGTCGCATGGTTGTGTGCCAACCATCTAATATTTGGTTAGTTTCACGATATATCCTTTCATAACTGAAAACTATCTGGGATGTTTCATGGTTCCCCAGTGATCATATGGTATTTCTTATTTTTTTCACTAGCTATATTGGTACATCTATGAAGTGTTTTATTTCCATTCAATTTTTAATGTCTATAATCATGAATAAAACCAATTTTTGATGTTAAATGCATGATTAAAATGATGGTTTTATTTCTATAGTTTAAAAAAACTCAAAATAGGTAATCTGAGATTTAATAGTAAGCTATAAATGTCATGCTTAAAGAATGTCAGGGATTCACAGAATTAAATAGGGCTTATTAAGAGATATGAAGGTGTTGAAAATGAATAATAATATATAAAAATTCAATAATGAATATTTCCACCAAAAAAGGGAAATTAAACCAAGAATCTCTTCAATAATGAAGTTCTTGAGAAATATCTCTATAAGGAAGGAAGAGTATGTTGACAAATTATACTTAGAGAAAGAATAAATAGAATTTAAATCATTCAGAAAATATTTAATAAGTTCACATCATTGAGAAATAGTAATTCAAAAGTAAAAAATGACACTTGTAGTGATAGTTTTTGGGAAATCAAGGGGGCACCTATGGGATATCTTGAAAAATATTACATTCATTGAACTAAATATAGAAAAATTGGTTTATTATCTGGTAAATCATTCAAGTATATGGTTCATATAGAGGTTGATAAATTCTAACTACATAAGGGGGTGAATAATTCATCAATTATTTATAAAATCGAATAATATGTGATAGAGTTCAAACCAAAATATTAATAACATGAATAGATGATTAATGATATTAATTCTTGAGTGGAGGAAATAGATTCAAGGTTCGAAGCTCTTGAAAAAGTGGTTACCTTGAGAAATGGAGATGAAATATGAAGAAATTAATATGATCCAAATAATAATTAATAGTTTTCATATTTATCTGGAAAAAGAATTATTAGAGAGATCCAAGTATTGTTAAACAATAGTCTAGAAGATGATTAATGAAAAGGACCCAATAACATTAATAAAAGATTATTTTTTAATAATTGGATATCTCAATTAGAATTAATCTTATCATGTAATAAATAGAATAATTAGGGTGATGAAATCCATCAACACTCAAATAATAATCAACGACAAAATTACATTTTAAAGGAAGATATTTGAAAATGTGTGATAATGAAAAGATATTTTATTTAGTAAATTTCCAATTTCATGGAAAATTTAGCTATACTATGACCAGATACCAGGTGTAAAGAATCTATATGATGGGATAAGAACCAATATTTCATCAAAGAAGCCTCAAATGTCATGACCCATCTCCCGTGGCCCTTTCCAGGACTACCCCAAGCCTTCCTTCCATAGGCCATGGACTGGAAACTAGAACCAAATGTGTAATTCCAAAAAATTGGGAAGGCATTTCCTTTATAATGAGTAAACACACACCATAGAGTACGATCTGGAAGCAAAACACTACGTACAATTGTATACGAAAGGGTGATGAATGTAGGGGGCAGAATACAAGCCCAATAGGAAAGTACAAGTACAACTGAAAAACAAGTACTACTGAAGAAAAGTAAAACAGTTGTAGGATCGTCCTCCATGAAATCCTACCTAAAGGGTAGGTACTAATATCCCCCATGGTGCTCCACTTTCATCTGTCCCCTCTGTGTATCATCACACCATGAGGTCCACCTAAGGGTACCGTCCTGTCCTGCTACTCTCCGCCTTAGTCAGCGATGCCCGTCGTCGGCAACAAACACAACGAGGTTCGGGAAAAGCCTGTGTAGGGGTGAGTATAGAGATACTAAGTAGGGACCCTGAGACCCTCAAGGTATCACAAAATCCAACAAGGATAAATCACAAGGTAAGAAATAAATAGATAATCACACTTAGATATATGCCCATACATATACCTAAGTTATCAAATAATCATTCTCAGTCATGAGGTAAACACAAAAAGTTACTGACTCTGTTCAACCAGGATTTTATTCTAGGGTAGAATCAATCTGAACCATCAGTTGTTGGAAAACTCCTCCTATATTGAGTACAGTGGGCCTTCTGTATCCCATAGAGGCTCTTCCCACTATCCATGGATTGCTGAGGTTCTCCTCATGTCAAGTACCATGGGTCGGCCATGTCACATAGAAGCGCTCCCCACCATGGGTTTGCCGCATCACACATAGGTTCTCCCCCTCGTAGCCTGCTGAGACACTCATCCTATCAAGTAGCGTGGGACTATCCCAACACCATGTCTCTCCCCACTATGGGTCTCTCATGACACCATGTCGCTCCCAGCTGGGCTAGTAGAATAACTCTGAGTCAAACGGCCAGCAGTCGGCATGTCTCAGTCACCTACTAGGATCCCATAAAAATACTTTCTTATCCCCGATATATCCACTCCACATGTTATTGGTTGATGCTATAACATCCACGTAATCCCACGAAGAAGTAACTCAAAGGCCGACCATGTCATAGAGGTCTCAACGCAACAGATACCGTGTCAATCAGATGCCTGGTATGTGAGTTATTAGCCTTTTAATCCTGGGGGCTCGGTTGGATTTGTGCACGATCTAACCTGAATGTATCTCAACTATACCCCAAACTCTGATGGGGTATACTCAAAGGTACAGCTATGCTCCAAGATTACCATCTCCACTAACAGGTTGTAAAAAAACATTCGTTGGCAAAGATATAGCCAAAAAAAGTAAAGGCCAGTTGTGGGCCCGGGTCCGGTCCGACCTGGTCAGACCGACTCAGCCCGTCTTAGTCTAGTCCGACCCTGCATGGGTCGGCCAGTCAGAGCTATTGGGTCTAGCCAGGCCCATTGGGAGGGCCAGCATGTAAGGTTTGGCTCGGCACACTAGGCCCCGCCCAGCTGGCCGCGTGGCCGGTTCATCCCGGGCTCCGAGCTGGTTCGGCCGAGAGCATCGCGAGGGTGCGACTGGCCAGGATCGGTAAGGTCATTGCAAGGGGGCCGGGAAAGTGGCTTGGCCGTGAGGCCGTAAGGAGGCTACGACGCAGGCTCAGCTGGGAGGCTGCAAGCGGTCGGGACGCTGGCTCGGCCGGGTGGCTGCAAGGGGGCCAATTCGGGGAGGCACGTGGGGCACATGTGGAGGCCCAAAGGCGGGATGGTTTAGGGAGGGAATGCGGGCTGGAAGGTGGATCACCAAGGCATGGCCATGCGGGACGATGGGCAGCCGGGTAGGGCGCAGCCATGCGGGCCAGCGATCGATCGAGAGGTGGCTGGGCAGCCCAGTTCAGTGTGGCATGGGCTGGCGTAGGCTAGCGGGGTTTGGCCATGGCACACGGGAGGCCATCGGGGGTGCAGCCAGGTGTGTGAGAGGCCGGCAGCAGTGAGGTCAGGCACACGGGATGCTGGTAGTAGTGAGGCCGGGTGTGCGGGAGGCCGATGGTGGTTCGGCCCGCGGAGACGGCTCGGTCGGGGAACCAGAACATCTTGGGTACAATGCGGATCACAGAGGCCACCGAAAGCACGTCCTTTGCGTGCACCTGTGTCACCTTCAATGCCGCTTTACCTCCATGCCGAGAAAAAACAAAAAAAAGATCAACGGAGGGGTCGGTCCATGTTGGTTGGGCACGCACCCTCTGCATTTAGGGTAGTAACACTTGTCCCATCAAAGGGTAAGAAAGTTGAACAACTGTTATTTTATAACCTTGCATCGATTCATTTCCAATTCCAAGAAAAAATAAATGGAAGGTTACACACAAAAATACAAACCAGTTACCTTTGATCGTCGTTAGTCGTTCATTGAAGTCGCGTGAAGAAGGTGAAGGAGTTTGTCAATCATTTCATACACCACGCACTTCCAAACTAGAGTTGCGTCAGCTCATTGACGATGATGTAGAAGTCGGTCGTTGAAGACGTCTCACGACAGTCGAAGCTTCGAGGAAGAAGTCAAAGAAGGATCATTGTCGACGTTCTTCATTGGAAGAACGCGTTCATCATTCTTCGTTCTTCGTTGGGAGAATTCTAATCCTCCCAAGCTCTCCTCTCAAAACACCCAAGGTCTCCACCGTAATGAACAATGACAACTAAAATAATAATAGGTTGTCTATTATTATAGATGTGGGCACAAAATTCAAAAGGAATGAATTAATTAACCTACCTCCACTTAATTAATTCGTGGGTATTGGCACAATTAAAAAAAGCGAGTTGGCTCCATTTAATTAAATGGAAGGTGAAGAGGCTCTCCCTTATTAATGGGTAAGAGTTGAGAGGTTTTACTATCCTCCATCAATAAGGGGGTTAATACTCATGTGGTAACCACATCATAACCCCTCATGGGAGGGTATGTTCGGGTGGGACCCACCACCATATCCTCTCATGGGAGGTTAAGGTGTGGTGGTCCCACAACCAACTTCCAGGAGGAGGTTTTAACCATCAAACACCCACATGGAGGCCCAAATAAAATAAAATGATGCTCACTTTGTTTTTTTGTTTTTTTTTTATTTTTTTCACGAAAACCCAAATGATATCTTTTATTCTCGACTCACTGTCGTCGAAGTGAAAGTCTTCTTAAGTGAATATTGGCGCTGTGAGTTCAATGGTGACCTCAGATTTTAATTCCTTGAACCAGTTGAAATGTTATAAAAACTAGCTCGTATGTTTACTGAACATACCCGAAAAAACCTACAGAAATTGATTATGGGCACACCAGGCCTTAGAATAATGCACCGTCAGTTTTTTCAGACTTGTAAAATTCCCATGTATTTACGAAAAAAATTCCCACGGAGTTTTTGGGTCATTACATTCTTCCCACCTCAGGGATTTATGTCCCCGTAAGCTAAATCTCAAACTAAGGGAACAAATTGGTGTACTAAGAACACATCTAATCCTCCCACTCCCATGTGCTCTCCTGGAGGTTCCCATGCTGCCAGGGATCTCGCACAATAGGTATTGACCATCCATGTAGGACCCACTCCTCTCAATCCTCAATATCTACTGGAACCTTTGTAAAATTCTCCCATCTTCGACGTCCACCTCTCCATGGTTGATGATGTGAGAATGGTCATCCACGTATCTCCTCAGCTGGGATACGTGAAAGACGTCGTGCACCTGGTGCAATTGAGGTGGAGGAGATAAGCGGTATTCCACCTCTCGAACCCTGATGAGGACCTGGAATGTTCTGATGAAACATGGAGATAACTTCCCACCTCGACCAAATCTCTGTAGACCTCATCGGGGTGAGACCCATAAGAAGACGTGGTCACCGTCCTCAAAATCTGGATGTATTTGTCTCATGTCAGCATACGACTTCTACCTACTCTGTGCAGTCTTCATCTACTCCTGGATGATCTGCACCTTCTCTATGGTATCCCATACCATCTATGGTCCAACCAGTTCTAACTCCCCTGGGTCTGTCCAGCACATGGGTGATCAGTAAGGTCGCCCGTATAACTCCTTGATAGGTGTCATCCCAATGGTGGAGTGATAGCTGTTGTTGTAGGAAAACTCCACCAAAGGTAAGTGATCCACCCATCTGTGACCGAGGTCAAGGAAGCATGCATAGAGCATGTCCTCGAGAGTCTGAATGGTGTGCTCAGTCTGTCAATCTGTCTGAGGATGGAATGTGCTTCACAGACGAAGGTGAGTCCCAAAAGCCTCCTGCAACCCCTTCCATAGCCGGGAAGTAAACCATGTTTCATGATTGGAGACAATATATTATTTTAATCTAGGTAGATTCATAATCTCCTACACATTGAGCCATCTTAATATCTCTACTAAACCCTACTCTCAGATCGGTAGGAAGTGGGGCGATTTGGTGAGTCGGTCAACAATCACCCAAATCGAATCATGACTCCTAGATTTACATGGATGTGATGACACAAAGTCCATGGATATCCTATCCCACTTCCTATCTGGGGCCTCTAATGGCTGAACCAAGCCTACTGGTACCTGATTTTCTTCCTTCACTTTCTGACAAGTGATGCACTGAGAGGCAAATTCTGCTATCGCCTTCTGCATACCTGGCCACCATTGATGATGTTGATGGTCTTGGTACATATTCACCACTCATGGATGTACTGCTAGTGGGGATGTGTGTAACTCCCTCAACACATCCTTCTGAATTGACACGGGTACAATAGTACATCCTCTGAAGAGTATGAAATGATCCCCACCTTCAGAAAACCCATCAGGTACCTACCCTGTGGATATCTGATCACATCATGTTTCGCAATCTGCATCCCCCTGATGAGCTTCCCTGAATTTCTGAAGGAGTGGGGTAGTAACTGTAAGAGACTGAAGGAAGACTACAACATCTCAATCCACAAAGGATATTTGTAAATCAGCTAGCTTCTCTGTCACTTCACCTAAGAGTTGTATACTAGTTCTCCTACTTAGTGCATCTACCAAAATGTTTCCCTTCCCAGGAGTATAGACTATCTCAAAGTCATAGTCATGGGAGAACAAAATACAATTCCATTGTCTCAGGTTCTCGTCCTTCTGAGAGAAGATATACCTGAGACTCTTGTGGTCAAACTACATGGTAAAATGTTCGCCCATCAAATAGTGTCACCACATCTTCAAGGTGAAGACCACTACTGCAAACTCCAGATCAAGGGTAGCGTAGTTCTACTCATGTTGTCTCAGATATCGAGAACCATATGTGATCCCTGCTCTCTACTACATTAGGATAGACCTGAGTCCAGTCCTTGATGCGTCGCAGTAAACTACATACCATACGCCTTCCTCTGGAAGCCTCAATATGGGGGCACTAATCAACCTCTACATCAGCTCCTGAAAGCTCTACTGGCATCTCTCCGACCACACGAAGGGCTTCACCTTCCTCTTCAAGGAAGATAGTGTTGTTTTAACTCTAGAGAAGTCTGGAATGAACCTCTGGTAATAACCATACAATCCCATGAAACTCTGAATCTCTGTCACACTCATGGGTGGCTCCCAAGAAAGTACTGCCTCAATATTTGCTGAATCCACTGTAACTCCAGCCTCTAAGATGAATTTTCCCATAATGTGAACCTCTCGAATAAAAAACATGCACTTCAAGAGTTTACCATAAATATGGTTCTCTCAGAGTGTGACCATTACTACATGAAAATGGTAGGCATGCTCCTACTTAGAAGTTGTGTAGATCAGAATGTCGTCGATGAAGACTATGACAAGGCAATCGAGGTAAGGTGGGGAAATCCAATTCCTGAGTCCCATTAACACTACGAGAGTGTTGGTTACGCAAAAAGGCATAACCAAGAACTCGTAGTGGTTATACCGACATCTGAATGCCATCTTTTTAACATCCTCATCTCGAACTCTGATCTGGTGATAGCCTGATCTGAGGTCTATCTTCGAGAACTACCGAGCTCCCTTCAACTGATCAAACAGTTCGTCAATCCTCAGGATTGGGTACTTGTTCTTCACAGTCACCTGGTTTAGGTGATGGTAGTTGACACAAAGCCTCAAGCTCCCACCCTACTTCTTGGAAAACAAAATTGGGGCTGCCCAGGGAGAAACATTGGGCATGATGAATCCCTTCCCCTACAATTTCTTCTAGTTGTAACCGTAGCTCGCGAACCTCAGTGGGAGCCATCCGATATGCTGCTGTAGATATCGGTGTTATCCTAGGGTACAGGTAAATGTAAAATTTCTCCTCTTTGTGAGGATGTAGACCAGGGACATCATATGGGAAAACATTTGCGTACTGGTCCACCACTACTGGATAAGTCGGACTCCCCACATCAACTACTCTAAGGGTAAAAACATCCAACTGATGAGTGATCCACTTCACCCTCCTCCGAGTAAGTCTGTCATGTGCTGCAAAGGCTCTCTTACTTCCGGTGAAGATAAACCTAGTCCCATATGTGCGGACACACTGCACTTTGCACCAAATACAGTTGATCTTGGCATGGACTGTAGATAACTAGTCCATACCCAAGATGACATCATAAGGCCTCGACACCGCTACAAGAAGATCCTAGCTGAAGCACTCACCTCCTAGAGTAATCTCACACTACCAGCACTAGTACTTAGTCATCGAGTTTTCCCCCGACGGATTTTCAGGCCGTAATGATCGAGCCAAAGGCTCCGTCAGAATCTCCGAGCTTGGAACGATGGCAGTGACAATGAAAGTGTGACTAGAACTTGTTTCTATAAAAACAATATCTAAGGTGGAATAGACATTAATCATAACTTGAATCATCTACAGAGTGTCGTGGTCATATGCTTCAGCTACCTGAATCTGAGCTCTCGCGTGTCCACCAACTCCCTACAGTCGGGGTCGACCTCCTGGTGGTGGTGGCAGTAACACCTCAAAACGTCACCCACTGCCAGCTGCTAGACCATCTCCTCTGCCACACTCTCTTGTGTTCTACAAACTGCCTCGATCGAATTAATGTCTCTTCCTGGGTGGTCCTTTGACCATCTTATGATCATCCAAACAATGGGTCGGACAGTCATGGTTCATGTGACCATTCCAGCCGCATGAGTAACACTTCCCACTCCCGACATGTGTGTCTCTACCCTGGGTGCCCCGTACAACTGATCTCGAGTCATGCAGTCATCCATTCGTGGGTCTGGTCCTCTTGGACCTCTATGACATCTGTCTACTGCAAGCTGCAGAAGACTCCACTGTATATCGACCAGTGGTGGGTCTCACTATTAGAGACTTATCAGCAAATAAACTCTACACTAAGAGAGCACACTCCAACACCCCTACCTACATCGGGATGCTGAGGGAGATCATTGAAGCCCTAATCTCTTGCCTGATCCCCTGATCAAAGGTCCGAGACCTGAAGAATGGGTATCTCACCATATATGTGGAGTAGCATGAGAGGTCGATGAACCTCACTGAGTACTGTGCCACTGTCATGTTGCCCTTCTGTAGATGAAGTAGCTTCTGTATTCTCACCACATGAAGAGTCGATGGAACAAACCCTTCTTGAAACAGGATCTCAAAGTCTACCTAGAGATGCGTCATCTCATCATGAACCTAGAGCTTCATGCTCCACCATCTTTCTGTTGCTAGCTGTAGAAGGCTGGCAGTGAGAATCACCATTAAGTAAGCTGGTGTCCCTACCCATTTGAAGACTCTCACCACATCCTCCAGCTAATCCTCAGCTACTTGCAGGTCCGTCTCTCGCCTGAACATGGGTGGCCTCTAGCACTGGAACTCATGCAATGTGCTCAAGCGGCATGCATCATCTACTACTGGGGCTGGTGGCATCGGTGGACCCTAATGATGTGGTACCACTAGTGCCTCAACTGAAAAAGGGACCTGCACTGTGGCCCCATCTCTTGGTGGGCTATCCATGCATAAAACTCTTGGGAATCTCACTGGTCATCCACGGGGAGGCATAATAAAAGAAATAGATGTGACACGGTCAAAAGATTATACCTGGTGAGCGGACCTGGTTGAGATGACTTAAAGAAAACTTTTGAAAGAAAAACATGAAATCAATGTTTTCATGCACTGAGTCGATAATAAGAATTCATGGTCTTGGTGTATGGATAGGTCAATTTCCGCACCAACACTGGACTCCCTGAATTGAGAAACACACTTAGTACCCTTAACACTGTTTCTTTAAATAAAATAATGATTAGTGTCCTAGGTTCTGTGGTAGAACAGACTCCTCTAATACCAATTTTTCACGACCCATCCCCCAGGGCCCGTGTCGTGACTACCCCAAGCCCGCCTTCTATAGGCCATGGGCTGGAAACTATCACCAAAGGTGTAATTCCATAAAACTAGGAAGGAATTTCCTTTATAAAGAGTAAACACACTCAATAGGGTACGAGCTGGAAGCAAAATGCCAAGTAAAACTATATACAAAAGAGTGATGAATGTAGAGGGGCCAGAATACAATCACAATAAGAAAGTACATGTACAACTGAAAAACAAGTACTACTGAAGAAAAGTAAAAAAACTACTGGATCATCCTATAGGAAATCCTACTTGAAGGGTAGGTATAGATAGCCTCTATAGAGCTCCACGTCCATCCATCTCCTGTGTTTACCATCACGTTGTGTGGTCTTCCTCTGATTACTGTCCAGTCCTACTACTCTCGGCCTCAGTCAGCACATTTTGTCGTCTAAACCCAACAAAACGAGGTGTGGGCAAAGCCCGTGTTAGGGTGAGTATAACGATACTCAGTATGGACACCGAGAAACTCAAGGTCTCATAAAATCTAAAAAGGATAAATCACAAGGTATGAAATCAATAGATATCCCCACTTAGGTATATGACCATACATATACCTAATTTATCATGTAATCTATCTCAATCATGAGGTAAACACAAAAGTAAATCACTCAGCTCAACCAGGATTTTATTCTAGTGTAGTATCAATCTAGACACTCGGCTATTGGAGAACTACTCCTCTATCGAGTACAGTGGACCTTCCACATCACACAGTGGCACTTACCACTAACAATGGAATTTTGAGGTAATCCTCATGTCATGTATCGTGGGTCTGGTACATCACACAGAGGTGCTCCCCACTGAGGGTCTGTTGCGTCACACAGAGGTGCTCCCCCTCATAACCTGCTGAGGTAATCCTGCATTCGAGTATCGTGGGACTGTCATGACACCAAGCTGTTCCCCACTACAGGTCCTCCATGACACCATGGTGCCCCCTGCTGGGCTAGTAGAATCACTCTGATTCAAACGGTCAGCAGTCATCAGGTCTTAGCTAGCTACTAGGTTCCCGCACAAATTCTCGCTCGTCCCCAGTAGATATTCTCCAAAAGCTACTAATTGATGCTCCAAAAACCAAAAATTAACATGAAGAAGTAACTCAAAGTTATGCCACGTCATAGAGGTCTCAACTGAACAGACGATGTGTCAATTAGATTCTTGGTCTGTGATTTGTTATCCTTTTAGTCCTTGGGGCCCTGTTTGATTCGTGCACGATCTAACCTGACCATATCTCAACTATACCCCAAAACAACCCGCATGCTGGCCTCTACGTGCACCCCATTGGGTGGGATAGAAAATTTGGTTTGGCCCGGCCTGCTGGGCCGTGCCCAGCAGACCGCGTGGGCGATTCGTCCCGGGCTCGAGGCCGGTTCGACCTGGAGCGGCGCACGGGCGCGGCTCGAATGGCGTGGCTGGGCCGGTTCTACAAGGGAACCTTGATGGTTTATGGATGTTGGCTCAGCCGGGATGCCATTAGGAGGCTGGGACATTGGATCGGTCAGGATGCCGGCTTGGCCGGAAGCCGCAAGGGTATCGGTCAGGGAGGCGCATGGGGTGCGCGTAGAGGTCAGTAGGCGGGTTGTTTTGGGGAGGCCAGGCAGGCCGGCGAATGGCTAGGAAGGGTGTGGCCGGGGGGCCGGCTGGCGGCCCAGAGGCGGGTGGGCAAGGTGCAGCCAGGCGGGCCGACAGGCAGCCAAGAGGGGGCCAGGGAGGCATGTTTAGCATGGCTCGGGCCAGCGCAGGCCAGCGGTGTTCGGCTGAGGCACTCAGGAGGCCGGTGGCGGAGCGACCGGGCACAGGGGAGGCTGGAGGCAGAGCGGTCGGGCGCACGGGAGGTTTGTAGTGAAGTGTTCGAGCATGCAGAAGGATGGCTGTAGTTCGGCCCTTGGCGGAGGCTCGGTCGGGGCACCGGAACAACGCAGGGGCGGCGCGGATCGCAGAGGGTGTGGAAAGCATGGCCTTTTCCTATTCCTTCATCGCTTTCAACGTCTATTCATCGCCATTGTGAGAAACAACACAAAAAATATCGGCAGAGGGGTCTAGCCATGTTGTTTGGGCCTGCACCCTCCGCGTTTAGGGTGGAAACACATGGCTCATAAAAGGGTAAGAAAGATGAACAACTTTTGTTTTACAACCACTCATCAATTCTTTTCCTATCCAAATAAAAATGAAAATGATTGTTACACAAAAAGAACCCCTACCTTTGATCGTCATTCATCCTTCGTTAATGTTGGAGGAAGAAGACGAAGGAGTTCATCGTCTACTGCATCTGCCATGCACTTCCAAACCCAAGCTGTGTCAGCTCATTGACAACAATGTGGATGTTGGTCATTGAAGACTTCTCACAATGGTTAAATATTTGAGGAAGAAGTCAGAGAAGGAACATTGTCGATGTTCTTCATTGGAAGAATGTGTTCTTCATTCTTCTTTCTTCATTGGGAGAATTATAATCCTCCCAAGCTCTTCTCTCAAAACACTCAAGGTTTCCACCTTAATGAACAATGCCAACTAAAATAATAATTGGTTGTCTATTATTTTATATGTTGATAAAAAATTCCAAAGGAATGAATTAATTAACTTGGCTCTCCGTAATTAATTTATAGGGGTCAGAACAATTAAAAAAAGGGAGTTGGCTCTATTTAATTAAAGGGAATTTCAAGAGGCTCTCCCTTATTAATGGGGAAGAGTTGAGAGGTTTTACTCTCCTCCATCAATAGGGGGTTAATCCCCGTGGGGTCCCCATGTCGTAACCTCTCACAGGAGGTTATGTTCGAAAGGGCCACAACATCATTACCTCTCATGGTAGGTTAAGGTGTGGTTGTCCCACCACCAACTTCAATGAGAAGGTTTTAACCACCAAACACCCTCATGGCAGCTCAAATAAAATAAATTTAAGCTCACTTTATTTTATTTTTTTATTTTATTTTTTTCATAAAAACCCAAAAACTATCTTTTATTCTCGACTCACTGTCATCAAATTGAAAGGCTTATTAAGAGAATATCAGCATCACAAGTTCAACGGTTCCCTCATATTTCAATTCCAAGCACCAGTTTAGAAGTTATAAAAACACACTCGTACGTTTACTGAACCTACTCAAAAAAAACATAAACAATTGATTCTGGGTATAGAGGGCCTCAGAATTGTGCGCTGTCAGTTTTCGTAGACTCATAAAATTTCCATGTATTTAAGAAAAAGTTTTCCAATGAATTTTGGTTCTTTACATAACACCATAAAATTAAACATAAAATCAAAGAAATCTTTACATATATAAGTGGAATTTTTCTATCTTTAGACATAAATACATTAATTGTAGGAAAAGTCAAATTAGATATGCATAACATTGAAATAATTTCAACTAATTTTTTAGGAAATCCAATTAAATTTGTCTAAAAAAATACCCTCTCTATTTGAAGTATAAGTTGGAAATGAAAATGTCATGTTCTCTAGATAAATGATGGATATTCAATCTATTGACTCAACAAATTTTTGACACTATTAGAAGTAATATATAATGATATAGAAGGAAAACCAATCTATAATTTTACTGATGTAAACCAAAAATAGTTACACATAAATCCCTAATAATCAGTGTTCATCCTACATGATCAATAGGTTAGATAACTTAACAAATACGATGTAGAAATTTGATGGTATATTTTTTTGCGTAATTATGGAGCCATAAAAATAAACAGAATTGATTATGAATAGCTAGATGCTGATGAAATCATGGTCATTTAAGTGCTTATAGTTGATGGATTAAGGAACAATATCATATACGTGATTCATTTTCACAACCTTATTCTGGAGGTCACTATGAGACAAAATATATTCATGATCAACATTAAATATTAGATATTCCATATGAATGGTTGGGAAAAAAAGTGATGACTTCTATATGGTGGATAATAAATAGAACTCGTTTTTTCTCATGGTGGAAAAGGATAAATATTTATGGCACAACATTCTACAACATATAAACTCATAATATATAAGAAACATAACTAAAATAAATGAATTAGTAGACATCCTTAACATGAATCATGAACAAGAGTGGACATTTGATGCCTGAATAAGAGGAATTTTTTTACATATCTAGTTTAAACAAAAAACGAATGTATCATATAATTTACATGATTTTGTGTAAACCATATTTTTTAGAACAAATAATAATTTATTCACTTGTGGAGAAAATTAACTTTTTTACATTACTGATGATTCTAATTAAACTTCTTATATTTTTTTATGTAGAGAAATAATGAGGCTACGTATCAGGATAAAACATTCCTAAGAAAAGAGGATAATAAAATGGTTTCACCATAATGAATATGAAATCATATATTTAATGTAGTGGATAACTATACTGAAAATTATAACATTAAAAATGAGGTATATTTGTTGAAAAAACATTATCAAAATGGATTTACTACTTATAGAAATTGAATTATGAATAAGATCTCTAAAAAAATAATGTATCCAGAGTATTTTATCATACCACTTCTAGAAGGAGGCAGTTCAGGTTATTGTATAAACACCAAGTTGAGCTTTCCAATTTAACATAGAAGAGAAAACATCATAAAACCTATGCAATTGAATAATTCCATCTCTTAATAACATTCAATTTTTTGAATTGAATTTCATATTTGAATAAATATTGTAATCAAGGAATGTATTGTGATTCCATATATGGTGGAGTGTTCTGAGGATACTCAATAAATATTAAATCTGACAAATACATCAATGATAAAATAATAAAATAATTTAGAAAGCAATGATGTGATGATTATTGATGATAGGGAAGGAAAATGGTTTAAGGATGGTAACCTAGATAATGGATTTATTGATGATAAAAATATGCTGTGATTTTTAAGAGTAGAAAAACTCCTTCAAGATAATAAGATTTTTAGGATGAGGTTTAGGTAGAATTTGATCTTGGAGATAGTCATCATACACATATGAGAAGAAATAATCAGTTGGAATTTAATATAAACAACATAATAAGTAAAAATCAACACAATATCAGACAAAAGGAACCAAGAATGTAAAACATGTTACTATATTATCAATTATAGATCAAAACTCTTATGATTAACTGGTAAATGATAATTAATGGTAAAAATTCACAGATGAGGAACTAAAACAGAGCGATAAAAATGATACATGGAAAATTCAGGATATAACTGAACACCAAAATGTTAACAGGAGAAATTGTGTATTATGAAAAAAAATCACAGGCATGGAACTATCATCTGAAAGTAGGAACATTAGTTATAAAAACTATATGATTATATATAAGTTTTGGATGTTAATGATATCATTAAACTCTTGTCATAACTTGAGTCAATCGGACTCTTCTTGGTTGTGGTGATTCAAATATTGTTTAAAAAATTTCAAATGGAATTGAAAAAATAATTATTTAATGGCTTCCTAAAGAAGGAAGTATATATTGAGTTATAAGTGGGGTTAGTAATTGTGAATAATTAAAACAACATGTGTAGATTAAATATGGTCCTCTACGGGCTAAAACGGTCCCTTTTTCATGTTATACATGACGTGACATGGTTATGAGGAAATTGGAATCCAAAATAAGTGATGTTTATAATAATATTTCTATTAAAATATTCAAGAAATAAAAATTTGTGTTAGTGATTTATGTTATGGATTTACGTGGATTATATAACTTTTGGTGTTACAAAATATAAGTAAGTGGAAGAATTGTACACTCTGTGGATCTCATATCATTTATTTTAACTGACTAGTTATAAAGCTAATTTTATTGGAATGAAATTTATTTAAAAGTATTGATTCACCATTATCTCTGATGATAAATATATAAATTGCATGATTGACAAATTTTAAATGAATGATTAAAAAATATTGTAAACTCGCATGGTTGTGTTATTATTTTAACTTACAGATTACTATTTTAGATTTTTTTTTGAAAACATGCATACTCCTCTCATTTTAGTTGTTTCCAATTTATGATATTTTAAATTTAATATAGCACACATTTATTATATATTAAATTATATATACATCTGTAAATTAGTTTAATTTTCTCATATTATGTTTTAACTGTTTATTTCTGATGTTATCATATTATTATATAAATTTATAACAAGTAATAATTTAAATTTAAATTTCTTTTTTATTATATAATTTCCTTCATTTGTTTAATCTATCTAAAGAAGGGTAACCCTCGTCCCCTTTATATATAAAGGTAAAGAATAATGTTTCATTAGATTTTGTAAAGTTATCTTTATGGAATTTTATTGTTGTGTAAATTTTAATATCTTTTGTAACTATTACATAAAATAAAATATCTTTTTTAACTATTTTGTAGAGGTAAAACCTCTATTTATAAAATTGAATAAGGGTTCATTAATCAGGGAACTAGATATAAATAAGGTTAAAACCCATGTTACATAAGTGTATTATCATGTTTCATTAGTCCACTTAAGGGAAATAGTGGTGTTCAGTGGGTCTGCCATCAAATTTTCATTACCAATGTAGGGGTCACCCTTATAAGAGTAACCCACATAAAGGGACAAAAATGTATTAATAACTAATGTAAACGTATCAGAGACCCTAAATAAGGATAGAATATTTTTTTCATTAACTTTATACGGTTAATATGATGCATTACTAAATGTATAACCATATAAGGGAAATGCATAAATTTATATCCATGAAAGTGTATCGGCATAACATATTACTAATAACCATTAAATGGTATACTCAATTAAATGTAACTAGAATAAGGGTAGATCAAAATTTAATATAATTATATAAGGGTAAGGTGTTTTTATCAAAGAATACATAGTATAGGTCATCCCATATTTCAAATACGTATCTAAGGAAAATGTTATTTTATCCAATCCTATGTACTTGTATGTTTTATTATACATTAACATGAGTTCTTTAATTTCGCTTTGTAAAAGTAAAATGAGTGAACGCAACACCTACCCCTCATCCATTATTAATGAGTTGTTATCACTATATGATGTTGAATCTTGATCAATGAGTTTCCATGAATCCATGTCCATCTTATGTTTTCCTTTTCAATAGTAGAATCTCTCATAACTAGTTGTAGAAAAATCATGATTAATTAACGGGGGAAATAATTCCATATAATGGTAGGTCATTGTCCTAACTATATGAATCATTATTCTCCATGATTAGTAGAAATTTTAACTTCACCATAAAATAATGAGTGAATCTTATTCTTCTTATAATAATAGAAAGAGTATTATATTATAACTATATCATTAATGTTTTTTTAATGATAACATTAATATTTTTTTCTAATGGTAGCCTATATATTTTTAATAGAGGCAGAATATCATTATATTAATGGAAGATATATTTTGAAACTAGTTATATAAGTACAGTATAAGTAGTTAATCATCTATATTAGAGATAGTGGTATTATTAATCTGATACAATAAACTAAAATTTATTTCTACATCTATATGTTTAAAAATTTGGGACTAATAATTTTTTGATAAAAATATAATTGATATTATTTTTATTACTACAGTTAATAGAGTATATTTTTTATTCTATTAATTGAATATATATTTCTAAAAATACAATTTGAGGTTAGATTAAATATTCTGAGTGTAAATTCATTATACATTCACATCCATTAATTACTCTCTATTTTAGTTATGTTTTGATATCTTAATAAAATAAAATTTAAATAAAACTACTTTATAAGTTTTTTAATTTTGAAATACATAATTTAATTAACAATAATATAGGATGTCTTTTTGATTTATTTCAAGAAATAATGAAAGAACACAATTATTATATAATAATAAGTGTAACCATTCATATTACATGTCAATTGTATAAATTCGTGTTTTATTATTATTTTAATGATAGTATATCATGATTGATTCATCAAATACTCTTTCATACTCAATGTAAAGTTAGAGTTAATGATATAGGATTAATCATGTAGAATAAAATTAAGGGATAACATGATAAAATAAAATCAACATAGTTTATTCAAATAGGAGAGATAATGAACTAATACAGAATATATAAGGGTAGAATCCCTATTGTGACTTTTTTTCATTTGTGGTGATCATTAGGTACATAATTTTTTTATCAACTACTACTAAATTGATCCAAGTGCATCAGATTCATGACATTCATCATCAATTATTCCATTTTCCATTATTTATTTATGGTGTAATTATTTAAATATTTTCAATGATCTATTCTTAATTATAATCATTGATTTATGGATTTCCCAATCAAAATAAAGTATTATATTTTTTATTATACCAACAAGAATTGTGTTTCTAGGGTTTGGACTCTCAAAGAAAAATCATTCTAGAATAGGTTGTAGCTTCTTTAAAATATCAGTCCAGTGACATAAGATATTTCAAAAAAAAAGTTTCCATAAATAATTCTCACACTATTAAATGTGATTTTTCTTAGTCAGTATCAATCCACACACTAAGTAGAAAATATTTAAATATAGAGTATGATATTTGGGACCTAAATCACTATAAAAATATTATGTTTATATTTTAATATCTACTGCAATATTTTTTTGAAAAGTGCACTGTATGTTTTTTTCAAATTTTCTTATTAGTAATATAAATAGAAAATACATATTTATACAGACTATCCCAAACTCAGATATAAAAAATAAAAAGAAAAAAATGAAATAAAATAAATATTTTTTATGGAAGGGGTTTTTTCAATTCATTTGGATTCGAGTAGTGAAAAGGAGATTAATATGATAAAGGTAACATTGATTTTATGGCAACACATTATGAGGTATAAGATTCATTTATGAAATATTTGTAAAAATTTTTATTGTTGATCATAATAAAATTAATAAATAAGAAAAAGAACCTAATATTGAATCTTATTCAGATTTAAATTCTATCAACTTAAATGTCAACAAATTATATATAGACAATAAGTAAATAAGGAGTGATAGTAATGGTATTATTAATAAATTTAATGATGATGTATTTTAAATAAAATTATGGGATAATTAATTAGAAACCAAAAAATGAAGGTGAAAATATGAATTTCAGGTTTTCATTAATGAGGGATATAAAAATAGTTATGATTCTGATATATTGAAATTAATTGAATAAAATAACAAACTAAATAAATTTCAAGTATTAAATAATATCGATCATGAAGTTAGGTATAATTTCATCTAGGCTAATATGATTAATGTTCCGGGTGAGTGTAATAAATTCAAGCAACAATATAAGAAAATGGGAAATATAGCATCTGGTTATAAAGAAAAGGTCAATACGAATTTAGAAGCTCTTAAAAAAGATAATATGGATTTGAAAATGATGTTTCTAATCTAATAAAAATATAATGTACATTTTTTCAAGGAACATATAAATATGATAAAATTATTTATATGATAAAATCACACTATAACATGACTTGTTGTGGTTATGATAGCTTATCACCATTGACGAATAAGACTTGTTTTGAGATAATGTGGAAAGGATGTCTTATAAATGTACCTTGTTGTAAATGTAGAATTCAATGGAATCATTCTAATAATTTTTAATTATGTTCTAAAATAACATTTTTGTATTAAAAATAATTTGTTTCTAAATATATGTTTTCTATAAATCCTATAAATAGATGTTTTAAATATATTTTGATCCTAAAATTTTCTATTATGAATATAATTGGACTCATGTTAGTATGGGTACCAGTATATTATAATTGATTGATTCATTTCCAGAAATCTTCCATATAAGTTGAAATTATTCAGTTTATTTAGTTCATGGTCTTTCCAAACACAAGAAAAATGGTGTTTTAAATTTTCAATATTTTAATTTATGTGATATAGGACTAGTTACATTTGAAGACAACTCTAAAATAAATATTAATGGTATTGGAGTAGTGTAACTATCCAAATATATAATTATTTCAAAATTAGTAATTCTAGATCATTTAAAACTAAATTTAGTTAGTCCATCATAATTATGTGATAATGGATTTAATGTATAGTGTTCAAAAATAAATATTTTGTTCTTCTAAAATAAAAAAGTTAATTTGTATAATATATATTTTTCTAATCTAAAAGAATATAATGTCATTTGTTTACATTTTTTAGAGGATAAGGATATTTTGTATCCTAGGATAAATAGAAAAGTAAAATTCATATTTCCTTATGGGTTTTAAAATCATGAATGTTTTGACAATTTTTAAATTTACATACAAATTTGTAGTTTATGTGTGTTTCTTATTCAAATAATGTAATGTATAAGGAAATATTTAAATATTTAAATGTTTCAAGTACTACTAGATTTCATGAATTGATATATGTTAACATTTTTGGAACTATACATCTTAAATGTTTTTGTGGAATGATAAATTTACTTGTAATATTTGATTATTTTAGTATTAGAGCATGTATTTTTTTCTTATCTCAAGGATGAATCTTTGATCCTGTTTTTTTATTTCAAAAAAAATATTAAAAATTTCATAAATCCTCTAACTGTCTATATTACAAGTGATATAGGTGGAGATTTTTATAATTTGTATTTTGAAAAATTTTGTCAAAATAATGGATACAAACTATATTTATCTACCCCCTATGACTCAATACGAAAATATTGTTCTTGATATAAAGAACATTTCAATTCAGGAAATGGAAAGATAAATGAATGTTATTTTTAATATGCCTAAATTTTTTTGGGCTAAATATTTTAATATGTCTCGTCATGTTTTAATTATAATTCTTATCATGATTTTTTTAATAAAACCCCATATTAATTTATTAATTTTTTTAAACCCACAATTGGATATTTTTGGGTTTTTTTAAATGTAAATACATTACATAAAAAATATAATTTAGAAAATTGAGACACTAAATTTGATGGGGGGGTATTTTTAGGCTATTATAATAATATTATAGAATATATAGTTTTCAATAAGAGGAAATCCATTGTTGAGGATTCTATGAATGTTAAAATAACTGAAAATGAAAATAACATGAACAATTCAAAATTTAAATAATAATGATGATGATTTTAGTGGATTTGATTCTTCTGAAGATGATGATAATAAAAATAATAATGCATCAGTTAAAAGGGAGAAATTATCACTAAAAATGATTTTGAGGAGTGGAAAAAATCAATATAATCACCCAAATTAAATATTAAATAGAAATTTTGAATCTTGTAAACAAACCAGGAAATCTATTTTAAATTGTTGTACTAATAAATCATTTATTTATGATTTTGTTCTTGTTAATGTTGATAATAACTTAATTTATTAAAACTGTATTAATTCAATGAATGATGAATTCAATCAATTTGAAATAAATAAAATTATCATTTTTTTTGAATTACAAAAACATAAATAAATAAATGAATATTTTTCCATTTCTTGTAATAATTTTAATGAATCAAGAAACCTTGTTAAAAATAAAGCATGACTAGTAGCTCAAAGTTATTAAAAGGAAAAGGTAATTGTATTTGAGGATTATTTTACTCTTAATTTTATTATAAAAGCTAAAATACTTTTATTTTCATTTATTTTTTTCAAAATAACAAATTAATTCAGTTCGATGTAAAGAGAAAATTTTTAAACGTTATAATTTTCAAATAATTATTTCTTAAAAACCCTCATATTTTATAATAGAAACATTAAAATCCATTTTATAAAAATAATGATTCTTTATATAGTCTTATTTAATTTCTCAGATCTTTTTATGGGTACTAACTCAATTTAAATTTAAAAATGATTTGGATAAATGATATTTTGATCCTACATTATTTATAATGAATATCTCAAAAAATATTCTGACTATATATATATATATATATACTGAAGATACAATATTTGTTACAAAAAATGATTTCATTTTGAAAATTAATCATAAAATTTATGGTACTTTCATAAATAAATAGTTTCATGGTAAAAAAGTTGTTAAAAGTTTTTTACTTGATTCATTAATTTTTAATTAAAAAATGAATGCTTAAAATTTCAAAATTTTATTTGGAATATTGTTGAATGAATGTTGATGTTAAACTATTTAGTTTAATGAGAGGAATGTTAGTATAATTCACATAATTTATACATGAAATAATTTTTTATTTTTTCCATGAAATTTTTTATTCACATCTTAAGGATATTCATAATAATTCTATCAGATTTTCTTATTAAATACAGCAATGTAACTATTTGTACTTAATTATTTCATTTAAACACAAAAATGGAATTATCATCTTATTAGATCTCTAATTTCTAAGGATTCATGATTGAATATAAATTCACAATACGTATATATAATTTTATTATTAATAAATTTAGTACATTGATTTCTTAAAAAATGTATCAGTGGAATTAACTACAGATGTGGATGGGTATGTTTTTTCTATTAGTTTTTATTCAAAAGTTATTTAGATTAAATCAAATTTATGTGATTTTAATATTATATTTGATAAAATTCAAATTGTATATGATAACTCAAGTGAGATTTCAATTTTTTATAATCCTTTGTAGCACTCTAAAATAAGTCGTATAAATGTTAGATTTCCTTTTTTGATGAATCATGTAAATAAAGGAAATATTAGTTTATTGTTTTTTCAAATTGATGAAAAAAGATGCACAAATATTTACTAAACCCCTATATTTTATTTTATTTGAGATAATCAATTTTGTACATTGTATGTTAGAATCATATTATGTTCAAAATATACATATTACTATAATATTATTAGTTTCTAAATTATCATGATAATATTATAATTTTTTCTTATTTTCTACTTATACAATGTTTTTATATAAATAAATATTATATAAGAATATATTTGTGAGTATATGCATTAGATTATTATTTTTTAATATTTTGTATGTTATTTAAAGAAGATAATGTTGTGGATATTTATATTTTTTTATTTTTGATGAATTTCAAAATTGGGGAAAATTATTTTGAATTTTTAATTAAATGTCTAGGTTTTTAATTTAATATTCATTATTTTAATTTGAAAAATGGGGTAATTTATTGTATTGTAACTTATATATTAATATGATAGTTTTTTATTGATAATTTAGAAATTCTAATCTTTTAAAACGATTTAATTTTTTTTATTTCATGTTCCTCACATTTATTGAATTTTAAATTATATATACAATTGTTAGTTAATATAATTATCTCGAATAATTTTTTAATTGTTTATTTTTAATTTAATCATATTATTACATAATCTTTTAATTACTTATTATTTATTTATTATCATGTTAATATTAAATTACATTTTTATATATTTTGTGAACTATCTAGGTAATTGAAACTTTTTCCCCTTACATCAAGTAGGTTACGAACACCCTTTCATTATATTTTGTAATGGTACCCTTGAAAATCTTAATATTACATAGTGGTTAATCAGTTTTATAATTATATTGTGTATTAATTTTTTTAATTATTAAGTAAAGGTAAAAACTTTATTTCTATTATTTTTTAATGGTAGATGTGTGAGGGAACCAAGGTTGTGTAAGGGAACTACCCAATCTACCTACGCTTACCATCATGTTTCATTGACCTATATATTTGTATGAGAGTTGCTATGTTGATGTAAAATGGAATTTAAATTACCCATGTAAGGTAACCCCTATATGTTCAACCCATGTAAGGCTAAAATAGTGTTTTAATAAATTATGTAAAGGTACCAAAAACCTTGTGTAAGGGTAATCCATAAGTCACATTAACTATATATGGGTAGTGTGAATCATTTGTAATGCTATAGCAGTATAAGGGTACCAATATAACATATATTTCCATAAGTGTACCTATGTAAATGTAAAATAATATCCATATAATTTTATGACCTTATATGGTTAAATCAAATGACATTAGACTATATCATAATATACTTACAAAAGAGTAAGGTGGTTTTATCAATGAATATGAAAGGGTTATCCCAGATTTCATATACTTACAAAATGGTAAGGTGGTTTAATAAAACCTACATAACGATAATATCAACATTACCCTTATATAAGATCTTGTAGAGTGTTGCGTAAATGTAAACCTATGACACATGACACCCAGTCCTCATACATTGTTTTTTCTTTTACATCACCATGTGACACTTAATCCTAATCAACAAGTTCCCATGAATCCATGAACATATTCTCTTTTACACATCAATTTTCACCTCTCTCATATCTAATTATAGAAACATCATGATTCATTAATGGTTTCAATCATTCATTATAATGGTAGATTTTTCTTATAAATAGTGGTAACAATTCTCTATAAACACTAGTTGTAAAAGCATTATCCTATAGTAACAATAGTAACATATTCTTTCATGTAATGGTAGAAAAACTATTTTTCAATCACAGTATCATGAATACTTTTTATAACTATAGAATGAGTATTTTATTGTAAAAATAGAATTAATATTTTTTCTACATATAGTATACCTTATATTAATTGTAAAGCTATTATAATACTAGAGGTAGAAGACCATTAGTGATAGAGGATACATTGTTTTAGCAGTAGCGGTAGCATGTAACAGTTACTAAAAGTTAAAATCTATATATGCTTCTATTAGTTATAAAATATAATACTCATTATTTTTTTCTAAAAAAATAATTTTTTTTATTTTTTTATTTCATTTGATAAAATAAATTTTTATTTTTATTCTATAAACTAAATATTTTTTAAAGAAAATATAATTTTATTTTTTATTAAATATTCAAGATATAAATTTTTTATACATACCCATCTAGTAATGATTCTTTTTTTGTTATTTTTTTATTTATTAATTAACTATATATTTATTAAAATTCTTTTTAGTGTGCTATTAATTATAAAATATATATTTATATTATAACTTATATTGGAAGTATTTATGATTCATTTCATATAGGAATAAAATATTGTGAGAAGTTTTGGATAATTAGTGAAATATTTAAAATTATATGTAAAGAGTATTATTCCATGTTTTATTATTCTCCAATCCATGGAAGTTTTTAATTGGTTGTTTGGACTCTTCTTTGAACTTAATAAAATAATGGATTTTATGATACATGATTAATTTATCACCACCGATTTGAGGTATGTAGCCTTTTTATGTTTTATTTTGTGCTTAAAGTGCATGGGATTTGTTGAGAAGAGGTTGGGAGAGTTTGGAATGGTTTTGAATAAGTTTGGAGGCTTTTATTAGGAGGCACGATTTGAGCACGGTTAGGGGAAACCATGTGGCTTCTCTAAGAAACCGTGTAGGGGGAGGCAGTAGGCTTCGCATGACCTGTGCATGATTTTCCAAAGCATGCGACGCAACTGTGAAAACCCCTCCTCTTGAGACAGTGGCGTGCACATGGTAAGTGCATGGTTTTTCAAACCTTGCAGACCAACCGTGCGACCACTTAAAGGAAAGGTTTTTCAATTCAGCCTCTTTCGAGATAGAACTATTTCACTCCCAATCTTCTTCCACATGAGCCCCACTCGGGATTTTGGGTTGTTAGAGGTTTAAGGTTCTCTCCCACTAATTTTAGAAGCGATTCAAAGGGGTTTTTTGGTGTTTTGAAGGTGGTTTCTCCCAGGTAAGTCTCTCCTTTTAGTTTCTTATGGTTTCCTCTAGATCTTAATCTCCCTCTCTCTCTCTCAGTTTTCTAGATCTATATATGTTTCATGTGGATCTAGTATTGGGGTTTCTTTGGGTGTTGATTTTAAGGCACTTAGATTATATGGAAGGAGATCTATAGTGGTTTTCGTGAAACGTTTTCCCGGATTGGGGTGCGGTTTCTTGTGGATCTAATTTTTCAGAACCCTAAAGGTAGGTGTCTTCTCTCTCAACACCACATGGTTAGAATGAGGGTTTATTTGTTACAATTAAATTATTTTCTTAAAATTAATTGTGATAATGTTGTGCAAATCTTGTTGGAAATCCATTTGGTGATGATTTGGGGGATTTTTGTGAAGATGGGTTATTGTTTTTAAAGGGGATTTATTATGTAATTTTAAAATATTGATTTTAAAATCATTAGTGGATGATTATCAAAAAAACGGTTCATTAAAAATGGGTTTCAATACAAATGTTTAATTGAAATGTTGTTTTTCATGTAAAACAATTAAAAATAGTTTTCAATAAATTGGTGATTTATTAATGTGAATTAGCATGTGTTGGAAATGGTTGTGTGCTTATTATACATACATGGTTCTTTGTGAATTTTGGTTGGTTAAGTGTAATGGATTGTCTTGGTTTTGTGGAAGTGTCCAGGAAGACTAACTATAAAAGGTGATGGATAGTGGTCAGAAGAACAACTATTATGGGTAGCGGTTGGGATGTACTGCTAGTTGAGAATGGGGTGAAGGAGATGGGAAGATGTCCCACCGATTTGGTTTTCTTTTTTGTGTCTTTCTTTGTAAGATGGAAATTGTTGTGCTAATGTTAAATTTTTAGATGTCTTATGGCATGATTTTTTGGCTTTCCCTTGGGTGCGTGGTTTGGGTGAGGTGTCTTAGTAATAATATGTTTGGCTCATGGTATTGGTTTCACTTGTGATTATTTTATAAAAACGTCCTTATATAGATGTGCTAACAGTTATATCCTAGTGGAATGTGTAGAAAATTCATTTAGGGAAAACCTACTGAGTAATAGTATTCACCCACTACTTTGGCACTTTGGTGCATTTGCAGATGTGGTATTCCAGGATAAAGGTAAAGGTGAAACATCTCATTGCTAGTGGTTTATGGTGATTCTTGGGATATGTGGTGGTTCTTGGAGCATGGTTCTTAGTGTGGAGATATGAAGTGTGTCTTGTCTTATTTTGGGTATTTTTTTATCATTCCACATAGTACTCTAATATTTTGTTCATTATATTGGATTGTGGGTTGTATTGTGGAATAGTGCAGTTCCCTTTTGGTAATGTATGATTTGGTTGTTTTGTTGACATGAATCATGTTGTTTGATGATAGTGGACTGCTTGGTTGGTTGGTTTTTTATCAAGGTAAAATTGTTCCCCAATCGTTTCTCGAAGCCCTCAACATTTATTTCCATCCTTTTGTGCCTTGAGAATGTATCTTAAGGAAAATTAACCCTCACCTTTTCTTCATGCCAATGAGGTAAGGGCGGGGCGTTACAAGTTGTATCAGCTTGTTCAGTTCTTTGGAGTTCATTCTCATATTTGGATTTGACATTATTTGTGTTATATTCATTGAGTCGGAATGGTAGTAAGGAATAGGAATGTTAGAACATGGAATGTATAGCATAAAAGGACTTAGCTAACCCTTTTATATTGAACATCAAGTTACCAGAGAGTTAGGTACATAAGTGTTTTGGAGACACTTATAGGCATTGGCAATCTCATTGTCGTGGGTGTAGCCAATGAGATGTGGATGGCATATATGGTAGAAATAACTTCCATATAGGATGCATAATTCATTAGGCATAATGATTTATTTGATGAATTGGGAAATGGTTTTTCAAATTTTTGAAATTGTAATGTGAGTAAATTTGGTGTTTTGAAATTGGTTTGGTTTTCAAAAATGGTGAAACATGGAAAATGTTGAAAGGTGGAAAGCCTCATTGTGATAGTGTTGTGTAATGAAATTTGAAATGGGAATTCTTGATTTCTATGGAAGTGAGACTCATGGTTGTTTGTTTTATGATTATAAAAATGGCACTGAATAGGCATCGTAGAGTCCAACCAGAAGTGTCCAATGCGAACGTAGTTTCACCTGAGCCCTAGGTGAACCAGCTGTTAGTCCAGATCATAGTGAAAGCTTTCCAATATGTACCAAGTGTGAATAGAGTGAAAGACCCAGATCATGTTGATTATGCAGCTCAGTTTCAAAAGTAGGATCCACCCGTCTTTAGGGATGATTTAGACCTAGAAAGGGCAGAGGTGTGGCTGTCTAGAATGAACAATATTTTCAAATTCTTTAGGATGCTGATGGAGTTGAAAATAAAGCTAGCAATATATAAGCTAGAGGATCTTGCTCTTCAGTGGTGGGAGTTGGTAGTCCAAGAGGGAACATACTAGAGTATGACATAGTAAGGCATTGAGGAATTGTTTAATAAAAAATTATACCCAAATACATTCATAATTCCATACACAACTGATTTCTTTAGTCAGAAGCAAGAGAATATGTCTTGGAAAAGGTATGTAGGTATGTTTATGAGCTTTGTGCGGTTTACACCTGAGGTGGTGGGTAGAACATCACTGAAGGAAAGGATATTCTAAGTGGGATTAAGGAAAAATATCCATTAAAAATAATAGTGTTTTGTTTTATTGATTACACAGAGATGGTGAATTGAGAATCAATGGATGAGTGGGATCTGTTGGGTGCTCCGTGCAGAGGAATCATGGTGGTACCCATGGGGAATATTGGGAACTCTAAAGCTGGGTTCATGTCGAGGAGTGACACTTATACCCAGGGTGGGTGTATGGCACATAATCAGATGGAAGGATCGATAAATCTTCCTCTGAATCCAAAAAGAAACTAAGGATTTTTTTAGTGTGTCTCTACAGAACACATCAATCGGGACTGTACGACACAACCTCGATCATGTCATGATTGCAAGTATATGGGAATCTTCATCACAATTGTATGAATGCTTTGAGGTTAGGTCCACAGGACACTCCTCAAGGATCAAAGATGTTGTATGCTTCGACGATATGGGGACAACATCATACCACTCATCAGCAGAGCAAAGTCAGTCATGGTGATTATCGGATCACCACAACTCCTCAGCAGGGAAATAATGAGCAGAGTATGGAAACCAAGGCATTGTTTGGAGCTGATTTAGTTGTGGTGTATGATCATTATGGACAATCCGTGGTGTGAGGTACTCTTCATTTAAATTCTACATTGATGCAAGTGTTGTTTGATATGGGTGTTTCACACTCTTTTATTACTACCAGTGTGGATGAGTTGTTGTGTTTAATGGTAGAGATGATGCCTTTGGTTTTGAATCTTCAAACTACTATGGGTCAAAGAGAGTGTCGAGCCTTCTTGTTTATAGTATGTTGTATCGTTGTAGGATAGGTTGAGCTAATGTAGAATTTCTCAGTGCTTGAGATTGATGGGTATGGCATAATCCTAGGTATGGATTAGCTAGTGGTGTTTAAGGACCACATCTACTATATTGCGCGAATCGTGGCTTTTATGACACACAATGGTGTTAGACATCTCTTTAGATGAGGTAGGAATTAATGATAGGGTGGAACGGGTTTATTGGCACTAGTAGTGGACACGTTATCGTGTTAGTTGGTCGTGTTGTCATTATAATTCCAGAGGGTGTTGAGTAGAGTGTTCTTCTGTCAATGGTGGTTCAGTTCATGGATGTTTTCCCGAATAATTCTCAAGGTTACCTCCCATAAGGGAAGTGTATTTTATGATTGATCTCCTTCGGTGGACCAGTCCTACCTCACTTCTGTCTTATCGGATGGTACTTGATAAATTGTGGGAATTGAAAGTCCAGTTTGAAGAGTTTGAGAGTAAAGGGTTTATCCGGCCTATCATGTCTCCATGGGAAGCACCGGTGTTGTTTCTGAAAAAGGCGGATGAACTTTTAGGATTTGTGCTGATTATCGTAGACATAAACGAGTTATGATAAAGAACATATATTTACTTCTATAAAATGAAGAATTTTTCGACCAGTTGAGGGGAGCCCAGGGTTCTATAAGATCGACCTGAGCTCGGTATATCATCAATTGCGGGTGAGGAAAGAAGATATTCCTAATAAAACATTTAGAAGTAGATATGGCCATTATTAATATGTGGTTATTTCCTTTGGTCTAATGAATGCACCAACGGTTTTCATGGCATTGATGACTCAGATATTTCATAGATATCTTGATTCATTTGTGGTGGTGTTTGTAGATGATATTCTAGTGTATTCAAAGAAAAGGGTGGAGCATGACCAGCACATGGGGAAAGTACTGGGGATCTTAATGGATCATCGGTTGTATGCCAAATTTTTAAATTGTGACCTATTGATACAAGATGTATGTTTTCTTGGCCTTGTGATTTCTAAAAGTGGTGTTTTAGTGGATCCAAAAATGATAGAGGCTATTGTCTTGTGGCAACCTCCAAATAATGTGTTTGAGGTACAGAGTTTTGTCGGTCTAGCTGGGTATTATCAGTATTGTGATTGTTATTTTTCACGTTTTTCTTCACCGATGACATGTTTGACAAGAAATAATCATCCATTATAGTGGAATTAATAGTGTCAACAGTGTTTCAAAGTGCTATAGGGTTGCCTTATATAAGCACCACTCATGGTTTTTCTAGAACCAGGAAAAGGGTACGTGGTGTATTGTGATACATCAGGATCAGGGTTGGGGTGAATTCTAATGAAATGGAATCATGTGGTTGTGTATGGAACACGGTAGTTTAGGGTGAATGAGAAGAACTATCCAACTTATGATTTGGAATTGGCAGCGTTGGTCAATTCTTGGAAAGTGTGGCATCATTATCTCTTCGGTTAGAAATTAACGGTATATACAGATCATAAGAGCTTGAAGCACATTTTCTCACAAAGAGATTAGAACATGAGACAAAGGATATGGATGGAATATCTCTAAATTTTTTATTTTTTTTATGTACAAACCAGGTAAGGGAAATTTAGTGGCAGATGCATTAAGTAGAAAATCATATGCTCAGGTGGTGAAATAGGCATCGAACTAGTGGAATTTGATATCGGTTATAGATGACATGCAGTTGGAATGTGAGGACCAGGGCGATAGAGTGATCTCTTTTCCAGTTTTTTTGATTCCTAACTTTGTTGTCCTGGTTAAAGAGGCACAGATATTTGATTCTGAGTGTGTGACAATGAGGTCGAAACTCAATAGTGGGGAGACTATTGAGGGTTTGCAACTGAATGGAGATTCAGTTTTGTGTTTTCCGATTGGATGGTTGTACCAGTTTCTTTTCAAGAGGATATTCTCAGGGCGTATCATCATACCAGGTGGGCTGTTCATCCTGGAATTTAGAAAATGTATAAATCATTGAAAGTGCAGTTCTGGTGGGATGGTATGAAAAGAAGAGTGGCTGAGTTTGTTTTGAGATTCTTGACTTGCCAGTAGGTCAAGGTAGAGCATCAAAGGCCAGTGGGAATGTTGCAGTCTTTACCAATCCCACTTTGGAAGTGGGAGAAAATAACGATGGATTTTGTCATAGGTCTCCCATGAACGGTCAGGAAGCACGATGCCATTTGGGTGATAGTGGATCGGCTAATGAAGTCAGACCATTTCATTCCAATTCGTGAATCTCATACGGTGGAGGATCTATCCAAAATCTATATCTGGGAGGTAGTAAAGAGGCATAGTGATCGATTTTTGATTGTATCCGGTAGAGATCTGAAGTTTACATCTCGTTTATAGAAATCCTTACTACAGACCCTTGGAACTAAGTTGACCATGAGTATGGTGTATCACCCTCAGATGGATGGTCAATCTGAGAGGACGATACAAACTTTGGAGGATATGTTGCGGGCCTGTTTCATGAATTTTGGTTGCTCATGGGAGGATCACTTTTCATTGGTTGAGTTCTCGTACAATAATAGTTATTAAGAATCCATACATATGGATCCGTTTGATGTGTTTTATTGGCGGTTGTGTCATTCTCCACTATGTTGTGTATAAACAGGTGAGACCACGATGGTTGGACCAATCCTTGTTCAGAAGACTACGGAAAAGATTATGTTAATCAGGAAGAGAATGGAGATGGCTCTGAGTCATCGAAAATCGTATGCAGATCATCATCGATAGTCGTTGTCGTTGGAGGTGAGTGATCATGTTTCCTTGAGGATCTCTCCTAGGATGAGAAGTTCTCAGTTTGGAAATTAGGGAAAGTTATCTGCGAGGTATATCAGTCCTTTTGATATTCTTGAGTGGGTTGGTGAGGTGTCTTATCATTTGTCTTTTACACCTAGGTTTAGTGTGGTGCACAATGGGTTTCATCTGTCTCATTTGAAAAAGTATCAGCCAGATCCAGGCTATGTTATTCGATTGGATCATGTTGAGCTATATATAGATTCATCATTGGTGCACGTGCCAGTGGGGGTTGTGGATAGGTAAGAGAAATTCTTGTGGTGTAAAATAGTTATTCTGGTTCGGTTTTTGTTGCATCATGGATAGATTCAAGAGGATACTTGGGAGTGGGAGAAAGAGATGGTCAAATAATGGCCAGAGATCTTTTAGAAAAGGGTGGGTTCATTACTTTCCGAGGATGGAATGTACAAAGGTACAAAAAATGTAGATCCCCCAGTCTAAGGTATATACCATTTTTTTATTTTTTTTATGTGTTTAATGTACTTGGGTTGAGTTGAGAAAATGTTGGGAGAGTATGAAATGGTTTTGAATAAGTTAGGAGGCTTTTCTTAGGGAGCACGATTTGATCACGGTTAGGGGAAACAGTGTAGGTTCTCTAGGAAAGTGTGCTGAGAGACGTAGTAGGATTTACATATCCTACACACAATTTTACAAACCGTGCGAGGAAACCATGCAGACCTCTCCTCTCGAGACAGTGGTGTGCTGACGATTAGCGCACGGTTTGTCAAACCATGTAGGCTAACCATGCGACCACTTAAATGAAGGGTTTTTAAATTCAGACTCTTTTGGGATTGACCTATTTCACTCTGAATCTTCTCCCACTCGATCCTCACTCGGGATTTGCGGTTCCCAGAGGTTTAAGGTGCTCTCCCACTCATTTTGGAAGTGATTCAAAGGGGTTTCTAGGTGTTTTGAAGGTGGTTTCTCCTGGGTAAGTCTCCCCTCTTTGTTACTTGTGGTTTCCTCTAGATCTTCATCTCCCTCTCTCTCTCAGTTTTATATATATACATCATTTTCATGTAGATATAGTGTTTTGGTTTCCTTGGGTGTTGATTTTAAGGCTTGTGGATGATAGGGAAGGAGATCTTGAGAGGTTTTCGTGAATCCTTTGCCCAGATTGGGGTGGGGTTTCTTGGATGTCAATCTCGCTGGAACCCTAAAGGTAGGTGGATTCTCTCTCGACCCCACTTGGTTAGAACAAGTGGTTTTTGGTTACAATAAATTTTTTTTCTTGAATTAATTGTGATAATGATGTGAAAATATTGTTGTAAATCCATTTGGTGATGATTTTTGGGATTTGGGGAAAATGGGTTATTGTTTCTAAAGGAGCTTTATTATTTCATTTTAAAATGTTGACTTTAAAATTGTTACTAGATGATTATAAAAAAAATGGTTCATGAAAAATGGTTTTTAATAAATATGTTTAACTGAAAATTTTTTTGTCATGGAAAACAATTAAATGGTGTTTTCAATAAATGTGTGATTTGTTGAAGTGAATCGGCATGTGTTAGAAATGGTTGTGTGCTTGTTATACAGCCTTATAGATTTGTGATTGTTGGTTGGTTGAGTGTTATGGATTGTGTTGTTTATGTTCAAGTGGGCGGGAATTCTTACTATAAAAGGTGATGCATAGTGGTTAAAAGAACCACAATTATGGGTAGTGGTCGGGAAGTACCGCTAGTTGAGAATGGGGTGA
The DNA here is from genome assembly GCA_963277665.1 of Viscum album. Taxonomy (NCBI): domain Eukaryota; kingdom Viridiplantae; phylum Streptophyta; class Magnoliopsida; order Santalales; family Viscaceae; genus Viscum; species Viscum album. The sequence continues at coordinate 804,081,180 of OY728145.1, read as the reverse complement.
ACGGGATGGGCGGATTCCCACCATTTTGGTTGTCTTGTTGCGCGTTTCTTTTCAAGATATAAATTGTTGTGATAATGTTAAATGGTGAGATGGCTTGTGGCATTACTGTTTGGATTTCACTTGGGTTATTGGTTTGGGTGAGGTGGATTGGTGAGAGTATGTTTGGCTCATGGTAATGGTTTCACTTGTGATTATTTTATATAAAATGCTTTATATAGATGTGCTAACAGTTTTATCCTAGTGGAATGTATAGGGAATTAATTGGGGCAAAACCTATTGAGTATTAGTACTCACCCCCTGCTTTGGTACTTCGGTACTTTTGCAGAGGTTGTATTCTGGGATACATGTAAAGGTGAAACATCTCATTTCTAATGGTTCGTGGTGATACTTGGGATATGTGGTGGTGCTTGTAGCATGGAGCTTGGATTTGAGTCGTGGAGTGTGTCTTGGGTTGTTTTGGGTCTTTTGTTTAGTCTTCCTCATAGTGCTCTGATTTTGTGTTGGTTGTACTAGTTTGTGGGTTGTATTGTGTAATAGTGTAGTTCTCTTTTGGTATTGTATGAGTGGGGTTTTCTGTTTACATGCATCAAGTAGTTTGTTGATAGTGGATCATTTGGTTGGTTGGTTTTTTCTCAAGGGGAAAACGTTCCCCAATTTGTTTCTCGAAGCCCTCAGCATTTATTTCTAGCATTTGGCACCTTGGGAACGTCCCTTAAAGCCAAGTAACTCTCACCGCCTCCTCAAGACAATGAGATAGGGAGGGAGTGTTACAATTAATTAGTTGGAATGATATTGAGGAAGAATATGATAAAATAAACTCAACATAGTTTATTCTACTATGAGAGATACATGACTGATATATAAAAAATATTGAATATCTTCTTTTAAAATAATTTTATTTCATGTGATTGAAGAGGATGTCATTGTTTGATAAAGTAATCTTGAATTGAGAACTGTTCTGGATCTATATTGACATTCATCATTATATTATCCAGTTTTTCATGATTTATTTTTTTTATTCATTACATATTTTATTTCATCTGTTTGTAATTATAATAGTCATTTAATGATTTTCCCAATCTAATTCAAGTCTTATAATTTATATTCGAACATAAAAAATAATGGTTCTTTGGTTGTGAGTCCCGAAGTTAAGTCAAGTTATTATATCTTATCACACCCAAAAAATAATGGTTGTGCCTCTGGGTATTGTAAATGGACGTGTCTATAAAAATGTTATCACATAATTAAAAGTGATAATTCTTAGAGGGTACCAATATTTTAACTGAGTATAAAATATTGAATAATGGAATAGTATCTTTATGATTTGAAACACTATCAAAATAGGATTTTCATATTTAGATTTATTATAAAATATTTTCAATTCACTTCACTAAACTATTTATTTATTAAATAATAAAATATCATTTAAAATTTAATTTAAATTTTTTAATGGTATATTCACCCCACCCCCACCCCCCTCCACTATTACATTGTTTCCATCTATATTGAACCAACATGTAGTTGGAACCAAACAGGGAAATAATAATTATGGGAATTCAATGGATCCTACACTATAGAGGAGGGTTATTGAATCCATTTTGAACTTGAAACAAACTCTATAACTTATTTATTATGATACTACCATGGAGGATTAATATCAAATCAATCCCAAGGTGGAGCACATCATAATAGTGAAGATAATTATGAGGTGCATCTAATGCCCTCTTACTCAAGTACTTTTTAATAATTTAGAGAAGTAATATGATATATATGACTTCATGGATGCTGATTTCATAACTAATGTGGAAAACATAAAATCCATAAGTGTAGGTTCATTTTATATTGTTATTAAGTGTCTGGTATGGTGACTGAAACAGAACAAAACCACATCCCATAGTATTGTAGTGGCATATGAAATTATAATTATAAATATCATGAAAGAGTTTTAGTGGATTACAAATAAATTGAAATATCTAACTAAATAATTGAAATAACCAAGAAATAAATTTTTTTAGAACAATAATTTTATAAAGATCAAAGGATCAAATTGAAAACATCCAAACCGATCACATTGAGATAAAGTATAATTTAATTTAGAAAATGCTGAGAAATATTTCATCAGGATATATTATGTTGGGTTAGATCACCTAGAATAATATACCATGACTAGTCAATTAGAAACATCAGTACTTTAGATTCACATGTTGAGACTTAGTGTTCAACTACCTCCTTCCACCTATGGATGTTTATATAGTTCCCATGTCTTCATTAATATCAATACTTCATTATTTATTAAATATTAATTGAAATTTATTATATTATGCGACTTTGGGATGAAATAGGGAGATAAAATATACTGGTAATGATATAATAATTTTGGTGTAACAATATTAAAAATATGTGTAACAATACAAAAAATTATTAAAGAGTAACTTTTAATCGATGTCAAGTATAACACACTACACCATGAGTAGAATGGAATATAAAATCACAAGAAATTAAAATATAGATAATTTATTTAATCTATTCTATATCTTATATTGCAAATAATACGTTGTTATCTTATGTCTGACATAATAATGGGTTTCTTCAAAAGCTTACATTACACGGATGACCCGGTTTTACAGAAAAATAATATATTATTAATATATTAGTATTTAATATAACAAGATATAACCTATAAGTTAAATTTGAAATTATGAGTAATATTAACGGAAATATGAAAATATATTATTTAATAAATTGGTAACCAATTAATTATTAATTAATGTATGAACAAATTGAGTATAATGGGGGTGTGTTAATAAAGATTATTTTTACGCACCAAAGGTGTTTTATCATAATAAATAAAATTTATTATTATTAGTGAATTTAAATAATAAAATATAAAAATTACATATTCAATAAAAAAAAATTTATATTCATCAAATATAATTTATATGCATAAGATAAGAATAGATATAGCTTTACATTTTAAAATTTTATTTTTTTAAAGGAAATTTGGTTTCCTTTTAAGGGTGCATCGATTTTAAAACTAAATTTAGAAACTTTTATGAAATATATATGAAAAATTATTTTTTAAATCTAAATTTCAATATAATCTGAGTTATTTTTTGTATTTTTTGGAAATATTTCACTTTCTCATGAATAATGAAAAATAATGAAATTTTATTGAAAACCACATAATTATAATGAAATATTATATTTAATATTTCTTGGAATGTTTATTAGATAAATTATATATATATATATATTAATATAATTTAGTTCATATGAATCAATCTCGGTTTGATATTGGGCATAAAAATATTTTAAACTTTTGAACATTTCTACTTTAAAAACCTACTTCGCCATTACATCTACGGGGTTTATTTTAAATTAATTTATACTGATTATGTGAATGGAATTTGAATAAATGGATTCCATATTTTTAATAATATTAATTTATAATTTCTATTATGTTCAACTTTGTATTTTACCAAATTATTATTGAATGAATTTAAAATTAAACACTTTCATTAAGGTTAAATTAAGCTTAATAAAGGACTAAACGTTAAAAATAAGAGGAAAATAGACTAGAAAAAAGTAAAAAATATATTGGATGGAAATATTTAATCCATATTCTCAATTTTTCCTAATTGGTTTTGTTATTTTAGGCACATGATGTAAGGGGGGCCTCTCAATAGTGTTTACCTTTTTAAAATTACAAGGATGCCACTCCTCCTCTACAATTAAAAGGCACTCACTTCTCTCACTTATTCACACCACTCAAGACCATTGTGTAGTCAAACATTTACAAAAATAGGATACCAAATTCCCTCACCTCATCCTAAATTCCATATAATTACCACAATTCAATCCTTGTAATTATTTTGGTATTAACCAAAAGGCGTTTTCTGAATAAGATGTAACGCTCATCAATGACCAATTTTGTTTCATTTACTTTTCCAGACCTTCAATTTTTTAATATCATGATTATATAATAACCTCATTATATTAAATATACTTATAATTTTTTATCATTTTATTTTGACCTAAACTTTCACACATTTCCATTAAATGGGATATACAATCATCGTTTATGTTTATGGGGGTAATGCATCACGAACCGATATCATTATTTCTTCCATTACATAATTTTGAGTTTGGAAATAATAATGTATTTATATATAATATATTATATATAGTACTTATAATGTATTTATTATTATGAAACTTTTTATTAAAGAAATACCTTGATGCCTTCCTTTTTTTGGGAATATGATAGCATCATTTATCGAAAGGTAGACTACCACCACCTCAAATCGATGTGATTCGTTAACGCAATACATGGAATGTATTAAGAATTGTCTTAATAAAAACATGTGAAATATATGAAATAAAAATTGTAATAGACTTATAATATACATATATATCATTTAAATTTCATTATTTTTAATATAGTAAATAAATGGAAGTTGCGTTCATAAGTAAGTACGGCATACCAACTCTATGAACAGTGCATTTCATTTCGTATCTCTAACATTTGTGAATTATTCTAAATACATATATACTAAATATATATAACATTTAAATCATGGTTTATATCCAAGATAATATAAAATCATGATTTTTATATGAATCACAAATATAAAAAGTCAAATCATACTTGAAATCCGTGCAATTAACACCAAAAATAGTGAAAATAATGAGTGATTGTTAACTAATGGGGGGGTAATATATTATAATAATATAATATATGATATCATAAATATCATTATGTTTTTTATAATTTAATAAAATCCATTAAAACATTATAAATTAGTTTAAATGGATTTAACTCAAAAGGAAATTTAAGGTAATGGGTTTTCATATCACTTTTTCACCATTGAGATAAATTCCATATTCCCCACTTACCTTTTTTTGTGGTGTACAAACATATTAATGACATTTTATATAATTATTTTAGTTTATTTCATCATATTAAAAGTTTCAATTTATTTTATTCTTTTATATAAGTCATGATTAAAATGTTTCATTAGTACAAATGGATTTTTTCTCAATTTACATTGCATTGAGTCTTATTTGTCGCTATACACATATCATCATTTATGAGGTGTATATACTTATCCATTGAAATGATATGTGATGAATATAATTATTCTCAGGATATTATATGTTTAATTAAATTTTATTCTTTCAAGAGTCTTATGATTCCGATATTCCAATATGGTATGGGACACTTTGCAATGTTTATAGATCAGTTTTCTGAAGAGTGTTTTCAAAAGATCATTTTATAGTGTTTCTATTCATCAATGGAAAAAAATTATTTTTCCTCTACTTGGGATCTTTTGTATTGATACCATCCTTATTATTCCTCTTAATGTTTTATGATTGATTTGTCCAAGAATAGTATTAGCATTCACTTACTTGTTTAATTTTTATATCCCGCTTGAAATATTCAATTTAATGTGACCATTGAACATTTAATTTACCCCAAACTTCTATATCATTTATGATGGATATAATTATTTAATAAACCATATTGAATTTTCACATTTAGTGATTACATTTAAAATATTTTAACATACATTGATATATTTATAAATCATCATATTTTAATCAGTGTGGATATTTGATAAGGATCATTGTTCATGAATTAAATAGATTATTCAATAGTTTAGGAATTATTTGGATAGGTACGACATTGGCAGTGCCCAATTTTAGATATCCCATAAACTCATTGGTAGTATAATGGGATGAATTGGTTTTTTATCCAAATCTAATGGGTTTTCAACAAATTTGGTTTAAACTATCTGGTGAATGGTCTTAACGGTAATGGTATCATATACCTAGGAGACATGATATCCATTAATTAAACATTCCTTCATTTATATTCATCTATCATTATCAAAGAGATTTTTACTATGAAAAAATATATGGATTCAATACAATCTTAGTTTTTTAATTTAATGGTTTGGTTTTAAGTTATGTAACTTTCTATATGGGTTATTTTTTATCCATTTATTTAAAAGTTATGTGTGTTCAATTATTTACTTTTCTATATTGTTTGATAACTCCCACAAATTTTATTTTTTATATTTAATTTTCTTTTAGTTATTTGCAATACGTTATTTACTATATTCATTGATTCATTATTGTTTCCATTTTACTTAACCCTTATTGATCATTTTATCCTACCCCTTTTTTCTGCTCCCCTGTAATCTATGAATGTAATAATAAATATATATATATATATGGATATTCTATATGGAATAAACATAGTTTCCTCAAAATAACAGTGTCAAATTTTTGCATTCAAATGTAATGTAAGAATACTTCATATATATAGTTTACAAAGACTACTTAATTGATTTGTCCTTTAGGATTCAATTCCTTATATAGTATGAAAATTTATTGTTACTAGGAATCAGATTTGTTCATACTATGGATGGGTCTCTACATTCAGTATTAGAGGATGTTTAGTATAAACCTTGGAAACTAGATACAGGATAATAAAGATTATAGCATGTAACCCTATTATAGAATCGAGGATAAGTATAGAAGAAAAATTTGTGTTTTGATTAGGTAGATATTATTTGGTAATTACTAGTAATAAATCACTATCTGTATAGTATCATGATTTTATGAGATTATTATTGATGATTAGTTAAAATAAATAAACAACTATTTTAGGTTTTATGTAATTAGAGTCTACCAGGATTGGACAAATTGTGAAGAAACATATGGAAAGTATATGTTGTAGATGTAAAATTATATGACGAATAATTCCCTTAAATTTTAAAGAAATAATTTTAAACATATTAATAACCTTTATAATTAATAACATCATTCATAATATTTTAATAATAGAAAAATAATGTTATTATACATTGAAAAATAATTATTTCTACTAAAAATATTAGCAAAAATGTAATTTAAAGTGTAAATTTCATTGATGTCAATGATTATATTTGGAAACCTTATATGAATTATATTAATTTAGAAAAATGATATCCTGCATATAGGACAACAACATGTTGCATATGATGATATGGTGGGGCTTGAAACCATGACTGAAGGATGATAAGGGTTTCGCTCCTACCACTGGCCTACATGATATCCTAGTTGATGCATCATTTCATTTAACAAACCAATTTTCCAAATAAATATTAATTATAAACCATTAGATCACATTATAGGATTAAATATAATTTTATTAAACATATTTTTTTGTGGAAAATATTTATATAATAATATAGATACATTATTTATGGATCTTACGATACATAAAAAGTAAATTTTAGTTCATTGAGAAAAATACTCATTTTAGGATATCAATTTCATGGAGTAAGGGATGAATTATAATTTGATTGAAGTAAAAGAAAAAGGTGAAACTGTTCTTATTAAATTTAATTATATCATGTAAGTATATTTCTATATATTCTTGGTCAATAAAATAATTACTCAACATTAGCAAAATGATCAAAAAAAATTTTCTAATATATTTTTTTTTGAAGAGAATGTATTTTAAAATTTTCAATTATTTATGTATTTGAGGCCCTTAAATATCAATTATTAATTCACTTTCTTTTTTATTAATGATCTCAATAACCCCTAATAAATATTTATAGTTTTCCTCCAAGAATATATCTACACTTCACACAAAGTTTCTCATGCTTCTAAAATTTGTTATATGATATTTCGAATGACATTTATACTTCCCATTGTATCTATTCAAAAAGTTTTTTACTAACCAGTATCTCATTATGGGATTTAAAATAAATAATTATCAAATATCAAAAAAATTATTACCAAAATCATGTTTAAATTGGGAGGACACAAAATATTTTCAGTGGGGGGATTATAACACCCCAAAGATTCTAAAAGAGTAACTTTTATTGAATAGCATGTATGACACACAACACCAAGAGTTGAAATGAATAAAACATATCTATAATTTATAATATATTTAAAAATTTTAAAATATTATATATATATTAAAATTAACATTATAATTAGTTATCTTGCACTACACATATTAATGAGTTTCATTGATAGCTTGTGGTACATGCAAGAACCTATTTTACATAAAAACATTACATTATCAAAATATTATTATTTAATATAATACTATACAATATAGAAATTAAATAATAATTTATCAATATCTTTAATTTACAAATGAATATATTTTATTTAATTCATTGGTTATCAATTAATTTGAAATGAATGTAAGAACCAATTAACTATAAAGGAGACATGTTTACAAAAACTATTATTATGCTTTAAAGGTGTTTTGTCTTAATAAATTGATTTAATTAATATTATTGAATAAATATATGAAATATATATTATATATTAAATAAAATATTTTTTATATTCTTCCAATATATTTTATAGGAATAATATTATAATAAATCTAGTTTTTTAAAAAAAAATTGTATTTTTCTAAAAATGCAATGTTGCCACCTTTCAATGGTGCTCCAATATTAAAAATAACCCCTATAAATTTTATATATTTATTTGGAATAAATAAAATTATATTTTAATATATGAATTTAAATTTTTTATTTGGGGTAATTATATGTTTTTTTGGAAATATTTAATTTTTTGATGGATAATGAAAAATACATAATTTTAATTGAAAACTACATTTTCATCTAATTTATTCATAATGATAAATTATATTTTTAACTAGTTTTAGTATTTTAAATAAATTATATGTATAATAATATATTTTATTCCATTGGTATAAATTTCACATTGATATTGGACAGAAACATTTCAAATAGTTGTACATTTTTACTTTAAAAGATCGCTTCATTATCACGTCTACGGGGTTAATTTTAAATTTTTTTCTACCAATTATATTATTGGAATATGAAACAATGGATTATATATTTGGAATAATAATATATTTTATGTTATACTAATTTTAAAATAGTTTTTTACAAAAAAATATTAGTTAATAAAGCTAAATTTAATTAATGGTATTAAGGTAAAAGTAAGCTTAACAAGGGACTAAACCTTAAACATAAGGGACGAAATGACCTATACACTTTTCAAGACCCAATTTACTGGATAGGTTTAGACCATATTCTCCCTTTTATATAATTTTCATAATTATTGGAGGGATTTAATGTTATGGATACCTCTCAATACGGTTTATCTTTCTATATTTATTGTTATTCCACTCCTCCTCCACTATAAAAAGGAACTCACCCCTCCCACTTATTCGCACATCTCATTACCTTTGGATCACCCATTCCCTTCCATAAAAATCTCCCAAAATCCATATCCTAATTATAAACTCTTTTCATTGAAGATAAAGGATTCCAATGAAGCCTTTTGGTATAAAAAAAGATTCATCCGAATAAGAAGTAATATTCTTCAACGATCACTTTTTTATCATTAACTACTACCCCCATTTGATTTTTAATATAATTATTATATAATAACCTAACTATCTCAAATATAATTATATTATTATATTATAATATTTCTACCTACAAGTTTAAACACATCCATCAAATGGATACGCAATAATCATTCATGTAAATGGATGACTACAACCTCACAAACCGATATTGTCCGTTCGTCCATTACAATGTTAAAAATATTGAAATAATGATTTATTTATAATTTATATATGTTATCTATATTTTTTATAATTAATTTATGATCATGAAACATTTTATATAACATATACCATTATGCCATAATTTTTTTGGGAATATGATAGTAACATCCCAAGTAAGTAATTAGTAATAGATATTCTTATCTATGTCTATTTATGAATTAGATAGTGTTTTATAGGCTTAAATGAGAATAAATCCAATCTTATGCATGGAATACACTAATATTTTTAAAAGATTGTTTTACTACCATTTGATGGAAAACCATTTTTAAATCAAACTTTTGACAATTTTATAAGCTTTATTTGTCAAAATAATCAAATTCTTTATGATTGGGACATTGAAATTTATATTGGATAAATTTTTGGTATTTTTCTGACAATGTTCATTTTTTTAATGAATAGTGAAAAATACTGCATTTAACATCAAAACTGCTTTTTCATCTATTTTAATTATATGTTTATATTATCTTTTTAATTGGTTTTAAAGTTTAAATAGAATATATTTTTACCATGTATTCCAATGGTGGTCATTGGGATTAATTTCACTTTGAAATTGGCCATAAAGAGGTGCCAAACTTTTCATAGATATTGTTTCAAAAAAACCCGCTATTTGTTTTTACAATGGGAATTATTTTTAAATTAATTATTACAATTTATATGTTTGGAATTTGGTAAAATTTATTCCATATTTTTAATCAAAAGTTCCAAATTATGTAATTAAGACTCTTTTGTTTTTGGACATTATGAATAGTAATGGTGGTAATTATCTTTAATTATCTTGATTAATGAGTAGTCGAGTAATTAAGGATAATAAAATAATATCATAATAATATAAAATGACCACAAAATGTGTCCTAATGCTACTGGTTGTCTCATAGTAAACCATTGGATGCCTTGTGCCAAACATGGGGACCCCATTGAATCACTTTTGTGTTGAAGTGACTTTTAATCTTTTTATTTTTAAAGAAAGATAAATATAACAAAGAATGTATCTCCTGAGTAAAACATTTTAAATTTTGTATACATAAATGATCACTTGAACTATAAATAGTCATTGGAAATCTAAAAATATTTCCTACATCGTAGTATTTGTTTTATAATTTTTAGCCATTAAATAAATAAAATTATTTATGACATCATGATGATGCAGCGATTACCTCATTATTTTACGATTAAAATAAAATAAAAAGATAATGTAACATCTAAGACCTAAACATGTCAAAGACCTATTGTATGAGTATATTTAGAACCCTTAAAACCTTATCCTTGAATTATATCAATGTGTGACCTTTTAAATACGGAACTCATTTTAAAATAAAGTAACATTTATTTACTTTCCAAGAGTACCCCTCCTCTCCTCTTATAAAAGGCCCCCTCCTCTACCTACTTACCCACACCTCTCAATCCTTTTGCTTGGCCAAAACCTACCCATTTAGTATCTACACATCCCTCTATTACTTATAGATGCCTCACTTTGTGCAGAAGTCTTCTCAATGAATACTTTGATCTCAAATCAACAAGAGTTATGCGGTTTTAAGGTAATGTCTTCACTTGTGTTATTTTGATTTATTTTGCTTCTCCAACCCCATAAACTATTTTTATTCATTTATTTTGTAACAAAACCAGAATATTCAATATACTAGGATGTTTTTATAGGATGAATTTGAGATAAACTTACACAAATCTACATCTAATGTTTAAAGAACATACTGTTTCTCTGGATGGTGAATTTCTGCCTCACGAAACGAAGATTGTTAAACACTCATATAACACCTTCAAAGTTGGACATTAAGATGTCACTATATTTATATACGATATATAATATTTTTTATGTTTTACTTAAGCTTATGTATTTTTCATTTATGGCATACCTTTATGGTTTCCATTATGGGTAAATGTGATATCTTCATTTTAGGAAGTACGGACTACCGCCCCCTCAAAGTGATTTGATTCTTTAATACCATATGTGGTTGGTATAAAGGATAGATTTAATGATATTATATATGATATTTTACTGGAATTATAATATACCTTTATATAATTATTATTTATTTCCATTAAAGTATGATATAGAAATGAAAGTTGCGTTCATGCGTACGTACGGCTTACCATCTCCATGAACGGTGCATTTCATTTATTATCCCCAAATGTAATGTACTATTATAAGTACATATATATAATGGATATATAGGATGTATTTTACATCTAAATGATGAATATAAATCTGGAATTAAAATATACATATCTCTCATTTATTTTTAATTCCATTAGTATGACATAGAAATGGAATTAGCGTTCATGCGTACGTACGACTTACCGTCTCCATGAATGGTGCAATTCATTTCTTACCTCTAAATTATTATATAATATTATAAATTCATGTATATACTAGATATATCTGACATATTTCATCTACATCATGAATATCATTCTTGAGATAATGGATATTTTTCTACATGAACAACTTGTAAATATAAGAAGTTCACTTTTGACTCAAGTACCAAATATCAACAAAACGATAGTTATTTACATAAATGACTAAATAATGTTCATAACATGATAATAAGTGATATAAAAGGAATAATTAACTTGAAAAAGGTTATTAACCGAGTAGAAATTAACTCAAGTTTGTTATTCAGGACATTAAAGAACGAGCGAGTCAAGCCAGACCCAAGGTAAGGGAACTTCTTAACCAAATATCCATTCTTTGGGTTAACCTCCTACTTTAAAAATTATGTAATGATATTATTATGTCTTATATTGTATTTATAGTTTCTTTATGTGTACATATGGTGAATACAAATAATATATCTTTTTCAAAAAATGATCTTTTATGGGACTTCGTCTCAATCTCCTATCATTGAGGCATATTTTTGTTTTATACACAACCTTCTTTTATACGGTGTATAAACCCCTTTGACTTTTACGTTTATCCAAAAAGAATCTTTTTATACAAATCATTTTACTAAACGACAAAAGGGAATGTTTTTGTCGTACGTATGCAGTGAAAAAGACTTCTCCGCCGCCGTGACCATTATTTGAGTTTTGGCTTCCTCTACAAGCCATAACATTTTTTAAAATGAAAAATAAATAACATGTATTGCTTCTCATTTATTTTTCTATTGAAAATGGTTTTCATAATGATTTTATTATATCAATGTGTTTTATTAATATCTTGTTATTGAAATGTGGAAATGTTATGTTTCCTTTATGCATGTTTTATGTGATACGATTATGTAATGGTTCATGGGAATTGTTATGAAGACGGGTGGTTCCGTGATAAACTTAGGGAGGGGGAGCCCGATATAGCTCTCCAATGCATTGGGTAACGCGAAGGAGTTAAACTTTATGGTTTCTCCGAAGAGATTTAGTGGATATACTATGATGGGTATTCCAAACGTAACCAAGAGAGTTACTCCCTATGTAAGAATGTTCTGAATGCCTCAGGTTACCTTTATGTCTTATTATTTCTATGATTTATTCATGATTTGATGAGGTAAGTTAGAGTGCTTATGTTTTATGGGTAAATTATGATTTCATTCTTATGTATATATGAACTCAAGTTTCCTTTCCATATTTTTTTATAACCCTTACTGAGCTTTTTATACTCATCCCATGTTTTTGAAATGTTTCTCACAGGTCAAGGGAAAGGTACATGATATGATGATAGTGTCAAGGAAGTGTCAAGAAAGAATCCGTGTTTTATTTTAAATATGTTTCTATTGATGGGGAAAATGAGTACTATATTTTATGTAACCACTTTGTTTAAATGTGGAATGTAATGCATGATTTATGATATAATTCTCTAAAACTATAAACCTGAAAATATCCTCAACGTGTATTCTTGATGTAACTCAATATTAAGTAGTATTTAAGGCTAGGGCCTTATAGTTGGTATCAAAGGTCGGTTTAGATAACTTTAGGAGTTAGAATTCTATTAAATTATTATCCAAAAATATTTTTTTATGGTCAAATTGAAATGATATAGAATTTGAAGATTACCATGTTGCTTCATCTAAGACATGTTTGTTAAGAATGGTTTTTCATAGAGGAAATAGAACAGATTTTCTAGAAAGGCATACAGAGGGAAATGACCTTTCAAATCAGTATCCTGGGATAGTCAGAATCAGAACTAAACAGTTTTTTGTTGTGATGGCTTAGTTGACTCAGGTGAAAAATGTTAGTTGTTTTTATTAATGATATTTTGGTGTTTTCTAAAAGTAAAGAGGAGCACAAAAGTCATTTAAGGGTTATTTTTCAAACCTTAAAAGAAAAGAAATTATATAGGAAATTCAGAAAGTGTGAGTTTTGGTTGCAATAAATTTCTTTCCTTGGTCACATTGTATCTAAAGATGGGATAACTATTGATTGTACAAAAACAAGAGTTTTTGAAGAATGGACAAGACCCACAAATGTAACTGAGATTCGTAGCTTCCATTATTTGGAAGGCTATTACCGAAGTATTGTTAGAATTTTTTCATAGTTTATAGTCTAATTACTAAGCTAACCTGGAAGGATGTTAAGTTTATCTGGACAAAAGAATGTGATGATTGTTTTAATGAGTTGAAAATAAGATTGGTGAAAGCTCCAATTTTGGAACTTCCTTCCATGAATGGTGAGTTTGTTATCTATAGTGATGCTTCATTGAAAGGAATTGGTTGCTTCCTAATGTAGAATGATCAGGTAATTTCTTATGCTTAACGACAGTTGAAAAATCATGAGGTAAATTACCCTACACATGATTTGGAATTAGCTGCTGTTGTTTTTGCTTTAAAATTTTGAAGGCATCATTTGTATGGAGTAAAGAGTGAAATATATACTGATCACAAATGTTTAAAGTATATATTCACTCAGAAATAATAAAACATGATACAGAGGAGATGGCTAGAATTAATCAAGGACTATGATTGTACAATTCATTACCATCTGGGAAAAGAAAATAAAGTGGCTGATGCTTTGAGTCCAAAAAGTAATGCTTCATTAAAAATGTTGTGTTTGGAACGTGATCCTTTGGTTAAGGATTTGATGAACTTTGGTATAGAAGTTGTTGGTGTAGGATTTCCTTCTGTTTTGTTTTAGGTATCAGTGAAATCTTCTCTATCAGATAGAATCAAGCAAGCACAGAAGCAAGATAGTGAGTTACAGAAAAAGGTAGAGCTGGTTCAGAAGGGTATGTTTCTTGAATTCAACATTGATAATGATTGTGTTTTGAGATTTGGGAAGAGATTGTGTGTCCTTATTGGTTCACAGTTGAAGAGAGAGTTGTTATGTGAAGCTCATAGTTCTCTATTTTCAGTTCATCTAGGAAGTACTAAGATGTATAGAGATCTTCGGGAGTATTACTAGTGGGACGGAATGAAAAGGGATTCTGCTGATTTTACTGTGAAGTGTTTGACTTGTCAGAAGGTTAAAGTACAGTGGTAATTACCAAAAGGGATGCTTCAGACTTTACCAGTACAAGAGTGGAAATGGGAAATGTATCCATGGACTTCGTTGTGGTATTGTCGAAGACACCTCGAGGTAATAATGCAATATGGGTTATTGTTGATCATTTGACTAAATATGATCATTTTTGTACTATAAAATATACTTTCTCCCTAGATCAACTTTCACGTTTGTATTTTAAAGAGATAGTCAGGTTAAATTGAGTTCTTCTCTCCGTAGTATTTGACTGTGATCCCAGGTTCACTTCTAACTTATGGAAAGGCCTTTAAAATTCATTGGGTACTGAATTAAATTTTAGTACAGCTTTTCATCCTCAATCAGATGGGTAGTCAGAAAGAACGATTCAGACATTGGAGGATATGATATGTGATATTTCGATGGATTATTAGGGAAGTTGGGACCAAAATGTTTCTTTGGTTGAGTTTTCTTATAATAACAGTTTTCATTCCAGTATACAGATGGCACCATTTGAGGAATTATATGGGAAGCGGTGTCGAACTCTAGACTTCTGGGATGAAGTGGGTTAAAGGAAGTTAATGGGACCGTAATTGGTATAAGAGTTGTCAGAAAAAGTTCAGCTGATACAAAAACACATGAAAACATCTCAGAGTAGGCAGAAGAGTTATGCAGACAACAGGAAGAAGGATCTCTCTTTTGTGGTAGGTGATCATGTGTTTCTCAAAGATTTACCATGGAAGAGTGTGATGCAATTTTGTAAGAATGGAAATCTAATTCCAAGGTTCATTGGGCCATATAAAATTCTGGAGAGAGTTGGATCAGTTGCATACCGAGTGGCTTTACCTCTGAGTTTATCTCAGGTACACAATTTTTTTCATGTTTCAATGTTAAGGAAGTACATGCCAGATACATCTCATGTTTTGAGTCCAGTGGTAGTTCAGCTGGAAGAGAACCTATCTTATGAGGAACAACCAGTCCAGATTCTTGACCACAGGGAGAAAGTGTTACAGAATAATGTGATTCATCAGGTAAATGTTTTGTGGAAAAACCACAAGATTGAACAGGCATCATGGGAATCTGAAAATGCAATGAGGGAGAAATACCCCCACTTATTCGATAAGTAAATAAATTATGGGGATGAAATTTTATAAAGGGGGGAAGGATGTAACATCCCAAGTAATTAATGAGTAATATATATTCTTATCTATGTAAATTTATGAATTAGATAGTGTTTTAGAGGCATAAATGAGAATAAATCCAATCATAAGCCTAAAATACACTAATATTTTTAAAAGATTGTTTTACTTCCTTTTGATGGAAAAACATTTTTAAATCAAACTTTTGACACTTTTATAAGCTATATTTTTCAAAATAAATATATTCTTTATTATTGGGACATTTAAATTTACATTGGATAAATTTTTGATATTTTTCTGACAATGTTCATTTTTTAATGAATAGTGAAAATACTGCATTTTACATAAAAACTACTTTTTCATCTAACATAATTATATGGATAGATTATATTTTTAATTGGTTTTAAAGTTTAAATAGAATTTATTTTTACCATGTAATCCAATGGTGGTCATTGGGATTAATTTCACTTTAGAATTGGGCATAAACAGGTGCCAAATGTTTCATATATATTGTTTCAAAAAAAACAGCTATTTGTTTTGACAATGAGAATTCTTTTTAAATTAATTATTGAAATTTATATGTTTGGAATTTGGTAAAATGGATTCCATATTTGGAATCATAATCTCCAAATTATTTAATTATGACTCTTTTGTTTTTTGACATTATGAATAGTAACGACGATAATTATCTTTAATTATCTTGATTAATAAGTAATCGGGTAATTAAGCATAATAAAATAATATCATAATAATAAAAAATCACCACAACATGTGTTCTAATGCTACTGGTTGTCTCATGGACGACCATGGGATGCCTTTTTCTAAACATGGGGACCCCATGGAATCACTTTTGAGTGAAAATGACTTTTTATCTTTTTATTTTTAAATAATGTTAAATATAACAAAGAATGTATCACATGAGTAAAAAAAATTATTTGGTCTAAATAAATGATCTATTGGACTATAAAAATTAATTTCAAAGATAAAAATATTTCGTACATCATAGTATTTTTTTATAATTTTTAGATATTAAATAAATTAAATTATTTATGACATCATGATGATGCAGGGATTACCTCGTTATTTAACGATTTAAATAAAATAAAAAGATAATGTATAATCTAAGACCTACACTTGTCAAAGACCAATTGGATGAGTATATTTCAAACCCTTATCACCTTATCCTCGAATTATATCAATGTGGGTCCTTTTAAATCCGAAATTCATTTTAAAATAAAGTAACATTTCTTTACTTTCCAAGAGTTCCCATCCTCTCCTCTTATAAAAGGCCCCCAACTCTACCTCCTTACCCACACCTCTCAAGCCTTTCGCTCGGCCAACCCCTACCCATTTAGTCTCTCCACATCCATATCTTACTTATAGAAGCCTCACCTTGGGTAGAAGTCTTCCCAAGTAAGCCTTTGAGCTCAAATCAAAAAGAGTTACCCGATTTTAAGGTAATGTCTTCACTTGTGTTCTTTTGTTTTATTTTGCTTCTCCAACCCCCTAAACTCTTTTTATTCATTTATTTTTTTACCACTCCAGTATCTTCAATATACTAAGATGTTGTTATAAGAAGAATTAGAGATACACTTACACACACCTACACTTAATGGTTAAAGAACATTATGTTTCTGTGGATGGCGAATTTCTGCCTCACAAAACGATGATTATTCAACACTCATATAACACCTTCAAAGGTGAACATTAAGGTGTCACTATATTTATATATGATATATAATATGTTTATATTTTACTTAAGCTTTTGTATATTTCATTTATGGGATACCTTTATGGTTTCCATTATGGGTAAACGCGATATCTTCATTTTAGGAAGTGCGGACTACCGCCACCTCAAATTGATTTGATTTGTTAATACCATATGTGGTATGTATAACGGATAGATTTAATGATATTATATATTATATTTTACTGGAATTATAATATCACTTTATATAATTATTATTTCTTTCCATTAAAGTATTATATAGAAATGAAAGTAGTGTTCATGCGTATGTACGACTTACCGTCTCCATGAACGGTGCATTTCATTTCTTATCCCCAAATATAATGTACTATTATAAGAACATATATATAATGGACATATACGATGTATGTTACATCTAAATGATGAATATAATTCAGGAATTAAAATATACATATATCTAATTTAGTTTTAATTCTATTAGTATGACATAGAAAGGGATGTAGTGTTCATGTGTACGTTCGGCTTACCATCTCCCTGAACGATGCATTTCATTTCATACCTCTAAATGATTTTGTAATATTATAAATGGATGCATATACTAGATATATATGATATATTCCATCTACATCATGAATATAATTCTTGAGATAATGGATATTTGACTACGTGAACAACTTGTAAATATAAGAAGTTCACTTTTGACTCAAGTACCAAATATCGACAAAACGACCGTTATTAACTTAAATGAATAAATAAGGTTCATAACATGATAATAAGTGATATAATAGGAATAATGAACTTGAAAAACCTTCTTAAGCAAGTATAAATTAACTTAAGTTTATTATTTAGTACATTAAATAATGATCGAGTCAAGTCGGACCCGAGGTAAGGGAACTTCTTAACCTAATTTCCATTCTTTCAATTAACCTCCTACTTTAAAAATTATGTCATGATATTATTATGTCCTATATTTTATTTTTAGTTTCTTTATGTGTACATATGGTGAATTCACATAATATATCTTTTTTCAAAAAATGATCTTTGTATGGGACTTCATCTCAATCTCTTTTCATTGAGGCATTTTTTTGTTTTTTACACAACCTTCTTTTATACGTTGTATAAACCCCTTTGAATTTTAAGTTTATCCAAAAGGAATAATTTTATACAAAGAATTTTAGTAAATGACAAAAGGGAATGTTTCTGTCGTACATATGTAGCGACAACAACTTCTTCGCTGTCGTGACCATTATTTGAGTTTCGGATTCCTCTACAAGCCATAACTTTTTTTAAAATGAAAAATAAATACCATGTATTACTTCTCTTTTATTTTGGTATTGAAAATGGTTTTCATAATGTTTTTATTATATTAATGTGTTGTATTGATATCTTGTGAGTGAAATGTGGAAATGTTATGTTTCCTTTATGCATGTTTTATATGATAATATTATGTTATGGTTCTTGGGAATTGTTATGAAGATGGGTAGTTCCGTGATAAACTAAGGGCAGGTGAGCCCGATATAGCTCTCCAATGCATTGGGTAACGTTAAGGAGTTAAACATTAATGTTTCTCTGAAGGGATTTAGGGGATATACTGGGATGGGTATTCCAAATGTATCCAAGAGGGTTACTCCCTACGTAAGAATGTTATGAATGCCTCAAGTTACCTTTATTTCTTATGATTTCTATGATTTATTCATGATTTGATGAGGTATGTTAAAGTGCTTATGTTTTATGGGTAAAGTATGATTTCATTCTTATGTATATATGAACTCATGTTTCCTTTCCATATTATTTTATAACCTTTAATGAGATTTTTATGCTCATCCCATGTTTTTGAAATATTTTTCACAGGTCAAGGGAAAGGTACATGATATGATGATAGTGTCAAGGAAGTGTCAATAAAGAATCCATGTTTTATTTTAAATATGTTTCCGTTGATGGGGAAAATGAGTACTATCTTTTATGTAACCAATTTGTTTAAATGTGGAATGTAATGCATGATTTATGATCTAATTATATAAAACTCTAAACCTGAAAAGATCTTCAATGTGTATTCTTGATGTAACTCAAGATTAAGTAGTGTTTAAGGCTCGGGCCTTATAATGATAACATCATTTGTGGACATGTGGACTACCACCTCCTCGAAGTGATGTGATTCATTCATAGTATACATTGAATATATTAATAATTATCCTATTAAACATGTGTAACATATATGAAATAAATATGATACTATAATTATAATATACACATTTATATCATTTAATTTACATTCTTTTAAATACAAAAATTAAATAGATGTACCGTTCATGCATACGTATGGTCAACTGTCTCCATGGACTGTGAATCTCATTTCCTATCTCCATTTTTATGGATTATTATAAATAATTATATACTGAATAATATTTTATTTAAATAAATGATACATCCTATATATTTTTAAATATTCATCTACATAATAATAACAAAAAAACAAGTCCAATCATTCCCGAAAAATAGGGCAATTAACACCCGAAATAGTGAAAAAATGACTGATTTTTAGAAAATGGGTATAAAGATATAATAAGAAGATAATATATTATATTATAAATATTTTTATTGTTCTTTTATAAGTTAATATATTGTTTAAAACCATTATATATTAGTTTAAATGATTTCACCCAAAAAGGAAATGCAAGCTATGAGATTTTCCTCCCACTTTTAACATCTATGATATAAATGTAATATTAACCACATACTTCTTTTTTCTAGTGTTTATAATTCTCTATGTATGTTATATAATGAATTTACCTTATTTCATGATATTGAAAGTTTAAATTTATTCTATTCTTTCATAGATCTCTTCATTAAAAAGATACTTTAGTAGTAAGGGATTCTGCCATAATTTACATTATATTGAGAATTATTTGTTAGTAGACACCTATCTTATTTCATGAGATGTATAAACAACTACTTTGACAAGATATATCATCAGTACTATAATGACCCAAAATTTTATCAACGTAAATTCTGTTATTATAATTTATCCACAAAGTATTAACCATATCAAATCACATTGAGAAAATAGTAAAAACTTTATAAATGATGAATGAATGAAATAAAAACTATTTCTAGAAGGTAAGGAACATAATACAATTGAATAGAAACATGGAATTTGGAAAAGTAATGTGACCATTATGAATAATAAATTGGGCAAAATAATAGTATCATCACCTATGAATGTATAAAATAAATTTAGGCATCCTATAAATGAAAATATGATATATTTATATCACACTACAATAAAATAATAAACATTAAATACAATTTATTAATTGTTGGTATTTTTGTAAGTTATAAATATTTAATTAAAATTTATAATTAATATTTTTATTTTAAAAAAATTATTTTTAAAATTTTATTTAAATAATAATTTTTTTATAATTATAATATAATTTTATTATACCTTAATTAATTTTTCAAAGCGTTATAAAATCAGTAATAATTTGAAAATCTGTATTTTTTGAGAAAATAATGATTTTAATAAAAAATTATATTACTCAGATTTAGAAAATAATTTTAATAAAATTGAGTTTATTTTTTAATTAGACACATCAAAAAATACTTGAAGGTAATTTTTTGGATTTTACTAAAATACTTGAATATTTAGTGAATAGTAAAATATAGTAATTTGTTGTATATATACGTTATATGTTAAATAAAATATTACTTGATTCATCATTGATATAAGAACCATAATATCTAAATAACATTCATTGTTTTAATATATATCGTGATATTTATCATTAAATTTATAGTATTGTGGAAAATTAATAAAATAAAGAATAAACTATTAAGAAACCACCTATGTCTGCTATTATAAATACCACCCCTCACCACCTCTTAGCATAACACCTTACAATATTTAATACTTGTCTAAGAACTAAAAAACAATCTTCCCAATACCCTACCCTAGGCCTATGAATTTTTTCCCATCAAAATACTAAACAATATTCCCTAAAGAAGTTCTTATGGATGAAAAAATCAATAGGTAAAACCCTCTTTCTTTTGCTTCTACTTTATTTTCAATTTCATTTCCTTTATTATCTTTTACTCACCTCAACCTATCCAAGAATAAGTATAACTCTCTTATATTTTATATACTATAATTTTATGATGTTATTGAAATAATTCATACCCAAATCTCATCCCTTTTCCTTTTATACTAAAAATGAAAATATCTTCTATGTTGTTTCGATTTACCGCCACTATAGAGGATGTGTTCTCATTTTTCACTATCTCATTCAAGGATAGTTATAAAAACATAATTATGGTTAGAATATATTATATTATACATATTATATTATTTAAAATGTTATGGATGAAATATATAATCATGGTGATAAATAAAATGATACAACCTCATAATGGTCATAAAATCCACCAAATAAATTAAATCATTTTTAATAACTATTTATCTAATGATTCATCCTCCCACCATACAAACAAAAAAAATATAATACCAATTAAACTTATATATGATAATTAATAACCAATAATATCAATTATATATAATCATTCTAATTTTACATGAACATCCACACTCATACACAAGCGAACCTATCATGAAAATCAAGAACATGAACACTCTATATTGACGAAATTATACTATATAATTCATAGAAAAACCAATAAATGAAATTAATAAAACAATAATAAATAAAATTCATGTCGAAGTGGTTTTTTATTTTTATATTAATGAATTTAATTTTATGTCATAGGATACTAATGTAAAGAAATCATTCATACATAAAGTAAGTGGAATTATGGAACCCAACTCTTTTTCTTTGGCTTTTCCCTATTTTACCCCATTTCCAGAATGTATGGTCCATTAATGTCCCCTAAATATCATTTATTTACCATAAAAATTAATTTTCTAGGATATACATGTTGCTAACCTAGTTTTATGACAAATGTAATGATTTTTCCAAAATAACACCTCTTTCTAAAAAACATGTCTTTTACTTATCAAGATATTGTTTCTTCTTCAATCAAGACTGATAAGAAGAATATTATTCCACTTTTATCATCAAAAATATATTTTTCATGACTTTTCTCATTATGAAATGAAAATAATACCTTTCCATACGTTGTTTTATGTCCATGGATGATATACATTCGATGTTTCATGCATGATAATGTAAATGTAATGATTTGATATGTGTTCATATAATTATATAGCGCATGTAAATGTTACTATTTGACTGGTGCACCTAGAATTATATAGAGCCCCAATTAATTGGTTAATGTGATGAATATCATGATATTAATTGGAATATATATGATCGTGATGCTAGATTTGTTCATAAATATGTGTGGTCGTTAACCACTAAGACAAAATGATTCATTTTTATACATTGACACATCCCATTAATTTTATCTAATGTCTCCTCTCATGATTATTATTATGATCGCATGATTTGATTTTGATGATTATTATTATCACCCATATTATATTGATTCATTTTCTGATCTTTCATCTTACTAGGATTTTAGCTCACACCAATATTTTATATATATTCTTAGTTTAATACACATACTAAGGAGAACTGGAGGAATAATAAGAACCTAGAGAATAATAAATTAAATAATTTTTTATTTTTTATTTTGTAACATTTATGTATAAGAATAATTTTCTCAATACACTAAACTGTTTGATCATGGATTTGTGTGAATGTTATGATTTTTATAATTGAAATTATTTAATAAATATATAATAAAAATTTGGGACTCTATAGTAGGTAACATAGAATGGTTTAGTTAATTTTGGAATTAAGATTATAAAAGTATAGTGAAAACTCTTAGAGTGAGACTAAGTATATGAAAGAACCCAAGATGAATTATTTTAGAAAGTTATAAATATATGTATCCTTCAATATATGCCTTTAGACTTAATTTCACAATGGAATAAATTATAAATTCATGACTTGTATAATTATGTTTCGTTCTAACATTTTCTATTTTAGAAAAAGGTTTGAACCATGGGAAACCAGACCAACAACCACTATGAGGTACCATGAAGAGATTTCTCAAAATACATCCAGAATTCCTTGGGAGGTGGAGTTCAAAATTTAATTGAGATTATATCTCTACTATCTCAAAAATATGAAAATGACCTAAAAATGTTGAATGTCCTATTTCTACAAATATAATGTATCTATATATCAAATCTTTAACATGGAAATGACCACTAAATTTTAGTGGATATTCTGATCCACTCATTATTCAATAGTAGGTCAACTCAATATAGTATATTTTTTATGTACATTTATATTATGAGATTGAGATGGTGAATGTTTATTTTTATCATCTTGATTTATAGGTTGATCAATGTTGGTAATTGATTAAGCACACCAAGATGAATGATGAAATTGAAGAGAATGAATGGGAAGACTTAACGTTAATGTTTTTTAATATTTATTTCACATTAACTATTTTTACAAAGATGAAGACAAAATTCATAGAGTTGAATAAAAATTAAAGTGAATATATTACATCCTACGAAGAAAATTTCAGAGGGATTGAAAGGTACACTTCAAGTTAAATTATCAATAATGATATAAATTTTGATAGATTACATAGTGGTTTAAAACCACATCTTAATAATTCTCGATTAATTCAAGACATTGAGAGTTATGAAGAATTTTTTAGATGTGATATCCATATTGAGATGGATCTTGGAGATTGGTCCCATGTCTATGGTGATATGTAAAAAACGTTGGATCTTCAAGCTAGAGCATCTAATAAAAAATGTTTAAAGAGAAATCAACCACCACATGAAAAAAATATGAGAATATGTTTCATGGGAACTACCCACAAGGTATGGGTAAATGTTGTATGTGTAAGAGAGAAGGTGATCAGGATCATGAATTTCAAAGATACATGAGGAAGAAATATAATGTGGTGGAATGATGGAAAACACCACACATGGTTCAATTATATAGTGATAGTGTGAAAGGGAACTTTTTGAGAGAGTGAAAAAACTCCAAGTCCTTATGTTTAATCAGAGTCAGTAGACACCAAATTCAAAGGAGTAAGGGAAATTTTATTCAATCACTAATAATGTGTTGGATCGCAACAATTATGTGGTGATAGTTGAAATTTTATTCATTTAAGAATAAAAAACGTACTATTTGGTTTTGGTTCTACACATTTTTTCATATCATGAATGTTTAGTAGCACTATTCAAATACCACCTAAAAATATGGATATTGAGTTATCTTTGAGATTATAAAAAAATTAAATTATTGAATCCATATTATATACTTCCTCCATTATTAATGTTTGTAGTCTAAAACTCCCAGAAAATCTAGTCTAACTTCATTTTGGTAGAGTTTGATGATATTATTGGATAGAATTGGTTGTCTTTATAAAAATCCAACATCAACAAACTAGAAAGGGAAATAACTCTTCACATCCTAGAGAATCCTCAAATTCTATAAAATTTTATGGAGGAATATGAATCTATTTCAAAATCAATATATCAATTATGGATATTATCTCTTTATGATCAAACATAATTGTCTCAAATGACTGAGGCAATGGAGAAAACAATGCTTGGGGACATTCCCACTGTGAGGGACTACACTGATTTGTTCCCTGAATAATTTAATAGACTCTTTCTTGACTTATAGGTTGCATTCTCAATTGAACTTATTCATGAAACTCTTCATATATCAATGAAACCTTATAAAATGAACATCATTGACATGGAGGGATAGAATAAGTAATTACAAAAAAAAATCTAGAAAAGGGTTTTATATACCTGAGTGTCTCAGCATGGGGTGATCCATTACTCTTCATTCAGTATAAGTATGGATCAATGTGTCTCTGCATTTATTTTACTGAACAAAATAAAATCAAAATAATAAAAGGTATCCCCTTCCACGGATAGATGACTTATTCAATCAACTGTGTTGGGATTTGTATTTCTCTACGGAGGACATTTGGTTAGGATATCACTCATTAGAGGTGAGGAAGGAAAATATATCCAATACTAACTTTTTAAATAGGTACACATACTATGAGTTTATAATGATTCCTTTTGGACTTACTAATTCTCCAGAAATATTGATGGACATAATGAATATAGACTTTAGAGATTTACATGAAAATTTTGTATGTCTTTATTGATGATATTCTTTTATACTCTAAGTGCAAGGAGGAAAATGGAGAGTATTTCAATAATTTTCAAATTAATCTATGGTGGGAGAAACATAATGAAAAGAAAAGTAAATGTGATTTATGGATGGAAGAATTATCCTTATTATAGAATGCCGTCACAAGAAAGGGAATATGTTGGGACCCTTCCAAGAAATAAGAAAACGAATAGTGGTCCCAGACAACATCTATAATGGAGATACATTATTTTCATGGTCTTTCTTGGTATTACCTATGTTTTGTGAAGAACCTATCATGAATGTAAAATTGACTAACCAAGATGAATCAGAATGGAGAGAAGCTTTTCCAGAGTAGTTAATGTGTAGACTGCAACAATGAGTTAAAAAAGAGGCTTATAACTGCACTAGTACTCACACTACCAAAAAGTGGGAAATATTTTTGTTATTAAATGATTCTTCAAAAAAGTATATTAGGATATGTAATAAAGAAAATTTATAATTTGATTTATTAGACCTCAAGGATGTTGAAAAATCGTGAGAAAAACTATCCTATACATGATCTATAGTTGTTAATTGTGGTCTTCACGTTAATATCTAGTGGCACTATCTCTATGGAGAGAAGTGTGAAATTTATCTTGATCATAAGAGTCTCAATTATATATTCACATAGAATGATGTTAGTATGCTCAAGAAAATACATTTATATCTCATCCTAAATTATGATTGCTCAATACACTATAATCATTGAAAAGGGAATAGAGTTGAGGATGCTCTATGTAGAAAGTATCCTACTATATTATCAATGATGAAAATTAAGTAGGGGAAATTATTCTTCTATTTTTAGTGGATTGAAATGGGAATCATTAAGAAAAGAACATCAAAAATCATTTCTCAAATGATTTGTCAACCTTCTCACATAAAGAAACTAAAGTATTCTCAAAGAAAAGACAAGGAAATTTAGAAGAAGGTATAAGATATTAGTAATGGGAAATACATATTGTTTAATATTGATGAGAAAGGATTTGTAGGATTTGGTTCATGACTATCTGTACTATCCAATCCATATATAAAGATGGATATTCTAAATGATTCATATAGAATAACCTTCCCTATTCACCAAAGGACCACAAAGATGTATTGAGATCTTTGAGAGAATATTCTTGGGAAAATATAAATAGGGAGATCATTGAATATAAATCAAATTTTTGGTATGTCAGCAATTGAATGATCAAAAGAAAAAAATAAAAGGGGATGATGAAACCATTACCCATACCAACATTGAAATTGAAAATATCACCATGAACTCTATCACTAGACTTCTGAATAAATCTAGAGGAAATAAAGTTATATGGGTTGTTATTGATCATATTAAAAAGACAACTATCTTTATCTCAATACAAGAGGAATTATCACTAGATTGAATTTCAAGGATATAAATCATATAAGTCATTAGGATTTATATAAAACCACTATTGATTATATCTAATCGATATTTGAGATTCACCTAAAATTTCTATATAATTATCTAATATGCTCTAAACACTGAGATTAATTTCAATACACCATATCATCCTCAAAATAATGTCCAATATGAAAAAACTATTCATACGTAGGAAAACATGGTTTGATCATGTTCTATAGACATCATGGGAGGATGAGAACAACATCTACCTCTGCTCAAGTTCTCTTTCTACAACAGTTTACACTCAAGAGTCAAAATGTATCCATTTGAATAACTTTTTGGAAAAAAATGTAGTACACTTGTTTACTTTTATGAAGTTGGTGAATGTAAGCTGATAGGACCTAAAATAGTCTAAGAAATGGTGGAGAAGGTTTAAAAAAATTGCAACACATAACGGTATTTCAGTCTCAACATAAGATCTATGGAGACATTCATCAACATTACCAAGAGATTATTTTTAGAAGCATGGTATTCTTCCACATATCACAATGGAAGCGGGTCATGATAATTTTGAAGAAGGGAAATATGATTCCTATGTACATCGACCACTTTGAGATTCATGATCATGTTAGAGTTGTGGCCTATCAAATAAAACTTCCACCTTCCAAGAATAAATTATATGGTGTATTTCAAGTATCCTTCTTGAGGAAGTACATAGAAGACTTGTCATATGTATTGAATAAATATGTGGTATAGTTGGAAAATGATCTCTCATATAAGGAGAATCTAGTGAAGATCTTAGAATGTAGAGATATAATTCAACATAACAAGACTACTCACCTATTAAATGCACTATGGAGGAACCATAAGTACAAAGAGTCAACAAGGGAACTAGAAGAACAAATTAAGGATAGGTACCATCACATATTCTCAACTTAGTTTGTAAAACGAAACATTAAGGGTGAAATTTCTTAAGAGGGATAGGATATAATGATGCAAAATTTTATCAATGAAAACTTCTTTCTTATAATGATGTAATATATATTAAACCACATAAATCACTTTGAGAACAAAATAAAAACTTTATAAATGATTAATGAATGAAAGAAAATGTGTCTATAGAAGTTAAGGAACATTTTCTAATTTAATAGTATCTTGACCTTTAGAATAATAATGTAACCATTAAGAATAATAAACTTCCAAATAGAATACTAACCTCACCTAAGAATGTGTAAATAAAATATATGAATATTATAAATGAAAATTTAATATAATTATATCATACTATAGGTAAATAAATATTTTAAAAATTAAGAATTAATTGTTGGTATTTTTTTAAGTCATAATTATTTAATGATAAGTTTATAATTAATATAATGATTTAAAAGAAATTCGATTTTCACAAAATTTATTCATGTAATAATATTTTTTTTACTATATAAACTTTTATGATACCTTAATTAATTTTAAATGTGTTACAAAATCAGTTATAATTTGAAATTATATATTTTTAGTAAATTATAATTTTAATTAAAACAAAAATCTCTCAAATTTAGAAAAAAAAATCATAAAATTGAGTCATATTTTAATTATATACATCACAAAATGGTTAGGCTTAATTTTGGGATTTTTCTAAAATACCTTAATTTTTTGTGAGTAGTAGAATACTATAACATACAATATATATACATTATAAGATAAAAAACTATTTATTGAGTCCTAGAGTATGTAAGAAAAATAATCTCAAAATCACCATTATTTTTTAATATATATATAGTTATAATAATCAATATATTCATAGTCTTTAGGGAAAATAATAAACTAATGAATAATATATTATGAAATCAGCATTATCCTCAACTATAAATACCACCTCTTCACATAACACCTTCTAATATTTGACCCTTATCCACATTCTACCAAATATACTTCCCGATCCCCTCCCCCATGTTCAGTAGCTCATGGACTAAAACAAATCCAAACCCTTTTACCTAAGGAGGTTCTCAAGGAGGATAAATTCAATGGGTAAAATGCTTCTTTTTTTAAATTTCCTTCCAAATTCATTTATTTTATTATCCTATAATCTACTTCACATATCCAATATGAATTATAAATCCATTATATTTTATATACTATAGTTTTATTATAATAATGTATTAATCCATCTTCTAATTTCATTTCTATCTATTTTATTCTAAAATTGAAAATATCGTCTCTGGTGTGTTTATTTACTCCCACCATGGAGGATTCATTTTTATTTTTCTCTACTTCCCTCTAGTATGGTTATAAAACCATAATCATGGATAAAAATTATTTTTTTATACATATTTTAATATTTATTATGTTCTTGAAGAAATATATAATCCTAATATTAAATAAATTGATACAAGCTCATATTTGTCAAAAAAAACACCAAATAAATTAAATCATTTTAATTAAATATTTATCACATGATTTATCCTCATACCAAATATCCAAATGACATATAATTAAAAATAAACTTATTTATTTTAATTAATAAAAAATACTTTCAATTTCCTAGAATCATTCCCATTTGACATAAACTTCCATTCTCATATAAATGTGAACAGATCGTGAAATCAAAGTAAATGAACACTCCTCAATGATGAAATTTGAACATATAACTCGTAAAAGAGACCATAAATGATCTTAATAAAACTATAATGAATAAAATTCACATATAATAGGTTATTAATTTTTTATACAATTAAATTAATTTTATTATATAGGAGATTAATGTGATGAATGAATTCGGACATAAGGTGTGGGGATTTTTAGAACTCAACTCTTTTTCATGGTTTTCCCATCTTTCACTCCTTTTTTATTATATATACACAATTAATATTTCTTAAAGATAATTAATGTATCCTTAAAAAAATTTCTATGATATACATGTATCTAATTTTTTTATCACTAATGAATTTTTTCCAAAAATAACTCTTCTATATAATAAAAAATATTTTACTTCTCAGGATATAGTATCATATTAAATGAATATTGAAACCAAGAATCTTATTCCATTTAAATCATGGATACTCAAAATTTTATAAATATATTAATTATAAAATGAAAGCTATTTTTTCCATGGGTTATTTTATATCTAGGATTGATATAATTTCTATTTGTTATGCATGATAATGCAAATTTTATGATGAAAATGGTGCACCCAGAATTATATAGATCATGTAAATGTTATTATTTGACAGGTTCACCTATAATTAGATAACGCTCCCATGAATTTCTTAATGTGATGAACCTCATCAGATAAAGTAAAATATACATTAACATGATGTTATCTTTGTTCACAACTATGTGTGGTAGTTGAACAGTAAGGCATGATGTTTCATTATTATGAATTTCAACTTTCAATTCCTTTATTTAATTTTTGTTATCATGATTATGATGATGATTACATGATTATGTTATAATGATGATTATTATCACCCATTTTATATTTATTCATGTTATTATCAATATTTCTTCGGGCATTTTTTATCATCTCTTCTTTTTTTGTATATCCTCATGTGAATACTTGTAATATGGATAACACAAGGGCCAATAATAATGTTGAGAAGAGGGAATTAAATTAATTGTACTGTTTTATAAAAAATTGTATAAGCCTAATTTTACAAAGACACTAAAGAGATTGATCCTGGATTTGAATCATTATTATGTTGTTTATCATTAAAATAATGTAATATCTATATAAGATAACATATTGTTACTATAAGAGACCTTATTCTAATGATATTATATGTTTCATTTAGTTTTATTCCATCATGGGGTTTGTGATTCAAATGTTCAAAGTAATATGGGACACATTGGATTTTTTAATGATTAGTTTCTATAATATTTTTTTAGAATATCATTTTATAGTATTTCTATTCATCAAAAACAAAATCCCTCTATTATTACTTCAATTGTGATTTATTTTATTGATACAATCCTTATTATTCCTCTATATCGGTTATTATTTATTTGGTAATATACTATATTTGAATTCACATACATGATTCATTTTTTATTCCCCTTGAAATGTTCATATTCTAGTCACCGTTGAATATTAAATTTATCCCGTGTATTTATATCATTCATCATAGATAATATTATTTCGTAAACCATATGATATTTTTAGATATGTTATTTACTTTACATGTTATTTTATATCTGGGGAAATAATGACAAGTCTACAACCTTTCATCAATTTTGATATTTTATATGGATCATTTTTCATGAATTAAATTGATTATTTGATATATAAGGAATGATATATATAGGTATAACATAGTAGAGGCATGGTTATACATAACTCCTTGATGCATTCGTAGTCTCATGGGATAAATCATTTTTCCTTATCAATCTAATGTGGTTTTATCCAGTATGTTTTAAAATATCTTGTGTATGGTCTTTACGATAAAGGTACCATATACCTAGGAAACATGTAATCAAATAAGTTATCATTTCTACATTCAGATTTAGTTATCATTACTAATGAGATTTTTAGTATGAAAAAAACTATATATTCATTTCTGTCTCAGTTTGGTGATTAAATTTCTTTGTTTTTATTTATTTACCATTCTATATTGATTATTCCTTATCTAGTTTTTTAAAATGGAATGTGTGTTAAATTATTTTTCATTCCATATTGTTTTCAAACTCCCACTGAATTTATATGTTACATGGCATGTTTGTTCAGTTATTTAACATCTCATATTGATTATGTTCATTTATTCATTTTTGTTTCTACTATACATTACCCTTATTGATCATTTGAGCTCACTCTTATTTTTTTTTCATTTACCCAATAATCTGATAAGTGTACTATAAATATATATAATGATATTCTAGATGGAATAAAGATATTATCCATGAAAAAAAAATTATTTTGTAATTTGGGCATTCAAATGTAATATAATACTCATGCTTGTATCTATTTTACCAATACTACTACATTGATCGGTCCTTCTTTATTTTATTCCATGTATCTAATGAAAATGCAATGGTAGTAGACATCATCTCTAGGATTACATAGGTTAGCCCGCTATAATATGTATAGTGTGATGGAAATTAATCTCTATCTCTTGTTTCCTATAATAATAACTAACTAAAATACTCATAAATATATGTTTGATTCTTATTTTATTGTTTACTTGATTTTTGGATTAGTTGTGACTAGAACTAAAAAGAGAATGACTACTATAAATTTTATTATCAAAATGTGAAAATAGTAGATGTAGAAGAGTTAATATTCAAGGGGATAAAAACCAGAAGCATGATAATGTGAATGAATTGATAAAAAATAAAAACGGGGAATTTTTAAAGAAGGTATTACTATATTAGATATATTTTCCACTAATATTTTTTAGTTAGATGGAATTAATCTAGGTGTAAGGGAATTAATCTAATAATTTTTAAAATAATATTTTGTGTAGAGGTTTTTATTAGAAATTAAAACTCATAATTTCATAATATTTATTGGACTCATTCCATAAGATTCATTTCATATATGAATTGATAAATGAAAAAGGATTGGTTTTGAGAGATTTGTTTTTATGAAGTGGGGGAAAAGGAAAAAGTTTGGAATTTTTTTAAGATTCATCTAGAGTACTATAAGGATCAAATTGAATTATTTAAGAGTCATCAAAATAGATCATAAGAGTTATTATCCTTCAAAAATTATTATAAAAAATTATATAGGAGTCATTAAAGGAGATCGTAAGAGTCATTCTCATTCTATAATAAGTATTCCATAGAAACAAAAATTCTATATGTATTATTTGAAGCACTCTATAAGATACATTCATTATGGATCACTCCATGACATTGGTAAGTTTTAAAAGTATCATTAAAACATTGTAATAGTCACGCATTTATATATTTAAAATTATCCCTTCGGTGGATTCAATCAACATGATATCACATAGAGAATATCATATTAAAATTATAGGAGTATTATGACTTCATATAAATAGTTATATAAAAATATGGGATTATACATGTTTGTTTTTTAACCTATTTCACATCATAACATACTGAATTTACCCTATATAAAAACATGTAATGTAATGTTTTTAAAAATAATACATTATTGATATATAAGTCAAAAAAGAAAAATAGAAGTAATATATTTTTTGAATAGTGAATACTGTGATATTTAAATAAAACCATAAATATTATATAATGTTAAAAGGAAGGAACAATCCAATTCTAACAATAATGTATTTAAATAATCACAATACATAAATTATAATACCATTAATATAAAATTAACTAAAGATAATATCATTACAGATTTTATGGAGGTTTCTATAATTTAAAATAATAAAATATTTTCAAAATAAATATTTATAAACTTAAAATGGAGAATAAGAATAATATATAAGTGGTTGAAACTAAATCTATCAAAAAAAATTATGAAGAGAATATTTGTTAATAGTGAAGAATAGTAAATAGAACACACATTAATATATTGGTTATAAGAAGAACAAATTATAAGAATTAAAACACCTTTGTTTTTTGTGTTCATTTTTTCATACCTAAAATATTTTATATAACATCTCTATTTTATATTACTTTTTCTCTCATGAAATGAAGAATAAAATTAGATGTATGAAAGAAGAAGTTATCTAGGGATAAGTAATGAGCCTTTTCCCATGCTTTTAATACTGATAGTGAATATTATTCCCTCTTAGAAAATTGTAACACCATCAAAATATTTTCTTTGAAATGTCTATTACTGGGAAACCATGTAAAACATTCTTTCCAATATTTACATTTCCTCTTTCAAGTGTCTTTTTCATGTTTGATAATGAACAGATTATATTTATCCTTCCTAACACACTGATAAGTTCATGTGAAGGTAAAAATTATGTTTTAGCACCATACCCCCCCCACCCCCTCCACACACAAGTTGTCTTCGTATTCTAGTTGTAACAATACCCCAAGTCATATGTTGTGACCCAATCATAAATTGAAATATATCATTACATAAAACTAGCCAAAAAATCAATCAAATTTTATGATATCTATTATGATATAAATATAATATATAATTTATTCAATTTTAAAAATTATTTCATGAACCAATAATTATTGAGGATTTCAGATATCAGTAATGGTGAAATAAAATCTCTTATATGGAAACACCCTACACAACATCCATATAAACATAGAAAAGTAATATATTGCCTCCAAACTTTTTTCTATGAAACTATTACCATCAACAATGGATATCTTGGGAGGAGATAGACACTTCAAAAAAATTAATGTGTAAGAGTTCCCCTGAATGCATTAAATACTAATCATTTTCTCATATATAACTGAAAGGGTTCTATATATCAAATGACTCTATTTCATGACAACAAACAGAAATTAAAACCTCAAATTCATAGTACTACCATGCCAAAAACATAAAAAATATACATAAAATAAATCTCTCACATACCTTTCACTAAAGAGAGATTCAACAGTAATCCTCAAACAAAT
The DNA here is from genome assembly GCA_963277665.1 of Viscum album. NCBI lineage: Eukaryota > Viridiplantae > Streptophyta > Magnoliopsida > Santalales > Viscaceae > Viscum > Viscum album. The sequence goes on along the minus strand of OY728145.1, from coordinate 804,046,247 downwards.
GATTGATAGTGAACCTATATGGGTATAAAAAGAACACCCTCTTCAATAGTGTATATTTGGGATAACATGAGTAACATAACATTAAGGTGGGATTATTATCCAACCACAATATGGTAGTTCTTAGGTGGAAAATGAAAAACCGAAAAGATGTATTATAGCTATAGAGAATCAATAAATACAAGTGAATTATTAACAAATACTAACTCATGGTGACAATATCCTTATATATCCCTTAGGGATTATCCTTGAGTGATAATTTATATACTCATATGGTCATAAAATTAGATTCAATATAAAATATGATAAATATCATAATGACCCTTGTCTATTCAATCTCCCAATATTTCATCATTGAAAAAATTTAAACAAATACATCATTTATGTAGTTGACTATTTAGAGTATTGAAAATTAGCAGTTTGTTTCCAAATCATTTGTATAATTTCAAATAAATCATGTATTTTGAATTAACAATATTATAATTCCTATATATCATAAAATAAAATTTTTAAATGTTGTAGTGTAACAATATCTCTATATTATAACAGATTATATACCATTGAGGCATATAATAATTTCTCACTAAAATGATAACGGCTTTCAAATTCACCATATTGATTAGTTCACCAAGATCTATATTTTACTATGCCATACACATGTTAAGAATTTAAGAATTAATTACTATATTTTGTAGAAAAAAACATCAATCATATGATATATTACTCTTTTATAACTGAGTGGATAAAATATTTCTTTAATTAATCATATATATTCACTCAAATCTATTACATTTAAATAATAATAGTTACATTTTCCCAAATAAGTGTAAACCAAATTATACCCTAAAAAAGAGGTGATTAATGTTTATGGAAACCACATTATTTTTTTCCCTTTTACAAGATAATCATATACCATCTCATTACATTATTTCCTTGCATATGGTAATCTAGGGGAACCCAAATTTTACATATCCTACCCACATGGATAATCAAGATCATGAAAAGATTCTTCTTAGAATGAAAAAAAAACTAATTATTTTTAAATATGATTTAATATCACTACTTTATCTTATGTTATTCCCTTTAAATTTACAGATTCTCCAAGTGATTGTGTTTGTAATACTATTCCTATCGAAAAATAAATATGTTTAACCTGTACTTATGTGTAACTCTTTATAAAAATCACAGCTTGTGTCACTAACATAAATTTAAAAAATGAAGGGACCAATAAGGGTATTTTTTATCATTAAGAGGTAGATTGGTTGAATCAGGGATATTATCTTTTTATATTTCTACTTAAGAAAAAAAAATCACCTTAGGTTAGTGGAAAATTAATTTTGTGGAAGAAACAGCAAATAACACCCAAAATAACCTAGTTATTTGCAAGGTTCGCTACTCAAAAATATTATCCAGTCCTTGGCATGGTTTGAAAGTAAACTCATTCCACATAACCACTATATAAAAATTTTAATTTCTACAAAAATCATTGAATATCAATTACTTCTATAGCACTGTAATCCATTGATAGTTCATGTACTCCCCGCATGGATAATATGATATCACTATTTTTGTAACATATAAATAACCTCTATCAACAGGCTTCAAAATTGTCATTGTGCTTCGTGAAATTTCTACACACATCTAGGTTTGATGTTATTCTCCATTATCCTCATGTTATTGAGAAATATTGAGAATTAACTCATGAAGCACCTTCATTCCCACAACCCAAACTATGAAATTATTTTATTTTATTCTTTTCATGATTTTGGATCCTTTGGGTGAAGATCAGGTTGAGTCCATGTATGAATTTTTTAAATTTTGTTGACAAGTGGAGTTTTAGGGCTTGCAACTAGGTGTTGCATTGTTGGAACTCAATAAATAGAAATTGAGTTCCGTCGTCTAGGTAATTATTCCCCCCAAGGTTTGAGGTCAAGGTAATGGTACACAGCTTGATCGCGGTTCTAGAATCCATTTGGAAATCAAGCAGTTCGGTTCTAGAATCCTGAAGAAGTTTCTAGTATTTTTGTCACATGGTTTGGGAGACTATACGGCCAGCCTATACATGGTGACCTTATTCGCCTATGTGGGTCCATGGTTGGTGAAGAAAAATTCTTTCTATGTTTACAAACAATTATATTTCCCTAAATTATTAAAAATGAACAAAATCCATGTTTCCCCTCTGAACTGTTAACACTATTTTTTATTTTCCTCTGATTTCATGACCTAGGTACACTAGGCGGTCCACCTTGATCCTCCTCACTTACTCCCCTTCTACCATAAAATCTCCCAATATATTTCTATGTAACACTATTTGGGTTTTTAGTATATTTCTATACTTTAACTTCATCATCCATTGGTTTCTTTGTTTATCTTGGGAAGAGTTATCTATTGGTCGATCCCTAGGGAAAGGGATGATGTGAATTTTTATTTATTTGGTGTTGTGGTGTATGTATAGTATCTCTTTATTGTATCTTACTCCTTGAAATGTTTGGTTGTGTTCTAATGTCATTGAGGTATTTGTTTTCATCCATTTCCTTTTCTTCACATTTTATTGATGATTTATCTTTCCCTGAATAATTTTAAAATGTGATAATCTTTCTTGTGATGTGTTGGAATAATTTTTTAAGTTGTTTTCACAATGGATTATGGGTTTGAGATGGTTTTAAAAAGGTTTCCTTTTTTATTACTATATTAAAATCATGCAAGGTGTTTTATATAGTGTAAATTGATTTTTTAATAGAAATTTATTTCTTTGGGAGGTTTTTACCCTTAGAAATATTGTGATAATGTTTTTGGATTGTGAGTTGGGTGCTATATGTGGAACATGGTGGATTTAATGACATAATTATTTTGTGTGACTTGTTCTATGATTTTAAATCATGATATTAATTATTAAAAATGTGTTTTCAATGTTATTTGAATTGATTTCAAAATTGAATATGGTTTTCCTACATAAATTGATTTTGTTTCAAGTGTGCCTCTTTGTTTTACCTTTATAAATGAGTTCAATTTATTATGTGAAAAGGGATAATCATTTTTTAAAAAGTTTATGAGGTATAAATTTGATGAATGTTTATCTTCTAAAGATAGTGTGTTTTATGGAACGTAAAATTTTTATTGTGCATCTCTAATATATTTTCAAATTCTAATGGTGATGTGACGTGTGTTTTAAAATGGATATGGTCTCGGTGTGAAATTAAAATGGTGTTTTCCCATGGGAATGGTTTGGTATTTATGCCTTCCCTTATTGTGTTTTCCAGATTGATTTCATGAGATGTGAAAGTGGTGTAATGTATAATTTGGAATTTTGAGATTATTTTGGGCTTTTAAATAATGAAATGGACCATTTGGAATCATGAATGGGAAAGTGTTATTTTAAATTGATTTTGAAAAATTATGAGGAAATGGATTTGTGAATGTACATGTATTGGAATATGATAAAGTCCTTCTTGGAACTTTGTACTGATGTGAAAATATGATTTTAATGTGATATGATTAGAAGTCTAGATGGGTTCCTTTTTATGTACTATGAATTTTCTTTTTATCTTATGTAAAGTGGGGGCCCGGTGGGCATGTTGTCATAGATTGTGAAATGAATTGAAAACACTAGTAGTGTGAGGACTAGTTGGTGTTTAATAATTACTGTAAAATAAATGGATATTCATGATAATTTTAATTCATTTATTATACTCTAAGACCACTTTATCCTTAGTTTTTCTCTTATCTAGTGAATTGTTCATGGTAATATTTCCGTATTGAGACCATTAGACCTTGGGATTGGATCCACTATAATGGATCTTACACAAGAACATTGTTGGTTGTGGTTTCTATACCTTGTTTTCCTAAGTATTATTATTATTATTATTAATCTCATGGAATTATTAGGAATTATCTAGGGTTCAAGTGATGGTTTCTTTTCAACCCTGATTAGATGGGTTGGTACACCTCGAATTGATAGGTCTAGGTGGGACGTGGTTGTAGATTGGCTAGTTTAGAGTGTCCAGTGGTTATTAGATATGGATATGAACCATATGTTAGAATATGAGTCTGATATAAGTTTGTATAGGGACCGATCTAGGGATGTTTAAGAAATTATCATCAGTATCTATCTAGCTAATCAATTCATTTATGTTTCACATTAAATATTGGTTTTTATAGTTTTATGTTTTTTGTATAAATTTTATACTTTCAGTATATCTTGTTTTTGTTTATCTATCTTGTTTTATATTTGATCTTGTACATTTAATTTAGTTGGGGAAATAGAAACTTTTTTTGAAAAGTAAATATTTTATTCTGGCTTCCATTTGTTAATTTTTTAAAAGTTATGGTTTTTTGTTAGAAAGGTTTGAAATTATATTTTATATATGTATTTGTATTATGGTCTTTATGGAATGTTTTGAGAGATGAAATAAATTGAGTTTGTGGGTATTAACAACTGATATATTTAATCTCACAACTTTACTTCTTCCACTCAACATTTCTAGAATGTATATGTTTTGTATGTGTAGGTTTTTTATTTAATTTCACTCAGAGAAGGTTGATTTTTTGGATTTTAGTGAACAATATGTCACATAGAGATCATGTTGGTGTGGTTCATTTTTAGTTTTGTATTTGGTTTTATTTTATTCATCGGTTCTTTTATCTAGATTAGTTTTTCTATATTTATGGATATTTAGTTTTTGGATTATGATGTGTGCTCAATTTTTTAATTTGACCCTATTTTATTTGGATGGAATCATTCTCATTGTTTTATTTTTTTTTCCAATCACTAGATTTCAGCCCTTGGGGATTCGAAATGGCCATCAGGCCTTGTCTCTGGATGGTTCAGGTGTTGGTTTAGATGGAAACCTAATTTGGTGTTTAAAATGTGGTATTAGTATAAGCTCTTTATTATTTGGGGTGTCAGGTAGATGTAGATTAGAACCATTGATACTTCATAGGTAGGTAAAGAAAGTATATCATGAAACCTTTATCATTATAATCATTGAGTTTCTAGGGGTAGTCTATGTTTGGATTATTTGATTTTGGTTTTTGGATTCAGTGGATAAGGAATGATTGTGGTGGTGAGTCGTTGTTATGTTGTGATCTCACATAGAGTAGTGACCAATGTGGAGTCTGAGTATTCGGTTCATGGTTCTCTTAGTTTTCAATCATTACATGGGGATGTCCCACTAACCATGTCATCGAGTTATGCCTGAAAAAAAAGACCCTCATTGTAGTGTTTTTGTCAAAGTTTTGGTTTTTTTTATTTTTAGTTGGTGTGAGTATTCTTTTAAAATGATAATTTATTTTGAAATGAAAAATATTTTTCATGATCCTTCAGACTGAAATGTAAAATGATTATTAAAAGGGAAACTAATTTGGATTTAAAATTGGTTGAATTCATGGTATTGAGGATAAAACGGTGTATATGAACCTCGATGTTCCTCATTAACATTCAAATATGTGTTGGTATGTGTGGAAAGTGAATTTTGGAATGTGTTCTTGGATGGTATATTCATAAGTGGTTTGATCAGATATGAAGTAATTCATAAGATGTCATGGGTGATTTTTAGAAATAATAGGCTTGGCATGGTTATTCAATATTTATTTTTTAAAGGGTAATGGTTTATAGAATTAGTTTTTTTTGTGATGTAAGTTTTGTTTGTCAAAAGTGGATTTTGGCATTGAAAAGTGGTCTTGGGACACAATGGTTTTGAGATTGAGAAAAATTGTGGTTTTTGAAAAGGGGATTTTTAATTTTTCTTATAGAATTTTGCATGTGATTAGGTTATTATGGATTGAGTTATTATTTTGATTGTGTTTTGGGCTACTACTGAATTAGATTTTGAGATCACCATTTCTTTAGTGTAAGCCGCCCAAAATGGGCCCAAAATGTTCAAGTCTTATTTTTAAAGTTTGTTGTTATTCTCAATTGTTTCATGTATTCCATGGATATTTTTATTCATTATAGGTAGTGGAATATCTTGAGGAACCTGAGGGTGTCTTCAAATCACTTGTGACATCTTAAATCCCTAAGTGTGTGTGCTATGTTGGGTTTGTTCTAGGGTCCATCATTGGACTCGTGTAAGGTGAATTCTCCATCATCGATGAAAATTAGGACGACATGGTATTTGTTTAAGAAAAAAGTAATCCAATGGTTTAAACTGAGGTGGTGAAGAAAAAGAAAGTGTAAAATCTATTGAGTATTAAGTAGGTTCAGTGGTCATTAAAGTCCTAAGTTAATCACTTCAAGGAGTTTTTTTCATTCTCTTCAGAGATAACATCGTATGATCTACTGGAAGCTCAACCTTTCATCTTGGATATTTGACCAGATATTAAGGAGAAATTCCTCTCACCTGATAATGTTTAGTTTGATATATTGGTGGATGAGGTGTTCATAGAAGAACTATATTTTGGTGTACAGTCATTTGTAAGTGGTTCTTGTAAAGGTTTCCCATCTAGATAGAGTTGTGTTCCAGAGGAACCAATTCTCGAGTAGTCTCATTAATTGGATACAGCTTCTTATTTTTTCTAAGCATTAACTCTTGTGTTTCATGTGCGGACAGTTCATGAATTGAAAGGAAACATGTCATAATCCACAAAAGTCTTGTTATTATCGTGGTCATATGGTTCAACTAGAGAAGTTTTTTAAGAAATCTTTCTCGTGGGGGAAGTCTTGATCAGAGGATGTTAGCTTCTTAGTAATGAGGCAGTGATTCTTCTATCATCAGGGATCCATCCATATTCCCCAGAGTGAATCTCACACATAGTTAGTGATTTTTAGAGGTGTGGGGAAGCTTGGCCCAACATTGGTCTCCCATGTCCGGGTGGGGATGTTTTATGCTTCCTTATTTTAGGTCAGTTATTTTTATATGTTCATCTTTCTTTGTAAAGGTGTGATGGACTTGTTCTTCCATACTCATAGTGGTTTTTTAATATGAATGTGGGTTTTAAATTTATTGTTGCCTCTTATATGTGATTATATGTTGTATGAATTAGTTACAATATTAATTTTTGTTAATTTCAAAATATTGATATTTCCAGAGTTTTTTAATTTTTATTTTGGTTCTTTGTTTGGTTTATATATATTTTGTTGGCTTCACATTGTGTTGTGGGGTTTTTGGATCATGTTGGGAGTTCCCTTTTTTCCTTATAGTGGGTTTTCCATGTTGGTTCCATCATGTTTAGGATTTAATGTTTGTAATGTTACTCATTTTTCGTAGAGACCCTAAGAATGACGTACATGGACATTACATTACTTTTGCGTAATACTTAGTACATAACAAAAACACACACACAAGGACCGTAATAGTTTAGTGTCTTTGGAAACTCGGAATAAAAACATCTAATCATATTGAAAGATCTTCAACATCTCCCATAACGATTATGCCCTTTTTGTTTCCTTACCCAAAACCGTTCTTTTAATCCTGGGGGAAAAGAAAAAATAAAAAAGGTGAGCTCAAATGCTCAGTAAGGGTAAGCATGTGGAAAATAAAACAAACCAGATACATTTGAACTTAAAAACATGAACATAATATTTAAACATCAAAATGTTGAGCAATGACATAAAACATGGCAGTACGTAAGGCATATATCATAATGGATCATCAATCATGATAAAATATCATATGAATAAATCATGTAATTGTGGAATCCATTAAGCACATGTAATGTTTTATATAGTATCCAAGGCATTACTGCCATGACCATCTTAGTGGACAAAGTCCCTTTCTGAATCGAGTTCAGTCCTCGTGTCAGCCCTGTAACACTGAACCGAATTAACATACTGTTCCAGCCATGTCTATCTCATGAGATATAAATCTTTGCCCAATGAATTGGAGGGATATATATGTCCCACCAATCTTATAATGAAATCATTCTTACTTGTGCCACAAAATCATAAATCATAGCATAACCCATGTAATAAATTGGGATTCTTAAACATCATGCCATCATAATACAATCCATAAAAAACAAATGGATATAATTTCATTATAAGAAGAATCATACCATGTAAATATTTGAGACATTATACTCGAAACATTCACATATTATATAATGTCATCTTATATGGAAAATAGGTTTGATAAAACACTAGAAATGAATTCTGGAGGAAAATATCCTTTCGTCCGCAAAATAATCTTATTTTCTGAAATTTTCATTTAATTTTAATAGAAAAGGATTCTTTTGAAAATAACCATAAAATCTTGTAGAGTATGCTTCATTAAAATAAGGCATTATGAAACCATAGAAATCCATTCATGCCTTATAAGTTACAAAAAACATTCTCCTCGTACTTTTGCCAAAAACGTCAAAAAGTACATCGTAAAAGAAAGATTCCTTCCGTACCTTGTGGTAAAAGTAAAAAAGGGGTAAAAATGACTTTAAAAATACAAGGATTAATATTAAACATTTTATGAAAACATTCTGAGAAAACATGGACATGGATGGTAAACTTAACCCCAGTAAATACTTACGAATAAACAATCTCAGATAAGAATGAGATTTGAATAATTATCCCTTACCTTACGTCTGATATGCTTTGTATATATCTGAACCTCCTGTATAATGATTTGAATAATTTCATTGACTTATTACATAATCATATTCAATTTTATGATATCATATATGGTTCACTTATGACTTTATATTACCCATTCTTTTGTAAATTAATGTAAAAGTAACGTTTTGGGTAAAATCGTTTCATTTGTCGTTCGTGTTTTAACTTTTAATTATTCATATTATTACATAGATCATGGTTACTTAAATACTGAATGTAAAACATGGTTTATATATAATATATATTCAAAATATAAATATATATAATAGATCGATAAATGTAAATAAATACACCGTTCATGGAGACGGTAGGCCGTACGTACGCATTAACGCTGTTTTCGTTTCCTTATTAAATTGAATGAATTAATTAGATGACATATATATATATATATACATAAATCCAGTATCATTATTATGTCATATATTTCATGATTACTTATTATATATACTTTATAATCATTCCTTAATGGTTAATCATTGAGAATGAATCTCATCGCGTCGTGGAGACGGTAGTCCATACGTACGCATGAGCGATGATATCATTAACATGATCGTGGAATTTTATTGAAGTGTATGTATAATATTCCAGAATCAATATCACATTACCATAATCATATAATGTCATTATTTACACCATTATACCAATCCAAGTAATGTGGTGGTGGAAAATAGATTACACCACGGCGTGGAGACGGTATTCCGTGCGTATGCACGCGCGGTGATTTCATTTTCCGTAGGGTGGATAGATGGTGAAATTGGGTTGTTTCATACTTAAAATAACATATCAATATATGAGTGATACTGATGTTATTACTTCATAATGAAACAAATAAAGAAGAAGAAGAAGTGGAAGAAGAAATAAAGTTGAATGAATTGGTAACGGACAATACCTCTTCTTTGAAGCGCCTCATTGAGACCTCCTCTTAGGTCACTAAAATTGTTCCTTGAAGAAGACCAGGAAATCTAGGATGTCTCTAGGGAAGTGGAGAGGAGAAATTGGCAGGTGTTGTCCAAGCTTGAAGGCTCAAAGTGTTGTGAGGAAGATAGGGAGGATTTTATAAGGGAGGAGAGGGGCACATTTGAAAAAACTAAAAATATTATTTTATTATAAAGTCATATTCGGATTTAAATAGCTCTAAATTGATTTATTTCGAATCTAATGTGGGGATGGGTCAAAATCCTCTCATAAAATAGAATTTAGACAAGTTTATGTTTCTATTTTAACCTTATCATTTAGATTTAACTTTAAGTTAAATAATTTTACTCTTACCTTGTCTTCTTGTTTTCTTACACTATAATGTTAATAAACTTAATATAACAAGCCAAAAGAACCCCAAGTAGTTTATTATTAATATATATAACTTTATCTACGTCATTTGGTCAAACCATAGATTTTTAGGAATAAAATATCAATTAATAATATAATATTTGTTTTCAAAACTATTTTATGTCAGTTTTGACACTATTTAGTAATTGATTTTTGTGAAAATCATAACAGAATTATTAGTTCGACCAAAGTTAATTAAATCAATACTAACATGTCATATTAACCTATAAAATTAGTGGAATTCATAAAAAGTATCAAATTACATTTATTTGGGTATTTATAACATCAGTTATGTCAATATTTCATTATTAAGAAAATTACTGCATCATCGCTGTGTCATAAATAAATTAAATTATTTAATGTCTTAAAATTTCAAATAAAATACCATTATTTAAGAAATCTCTTTATCTTTCTAATTAATATTTATAGTTGAATTTATATTATTTATAACCATATATTAAAAATTATTTACTTATTAATCATTGATTTTTACTATTTTAACCCTTCTTTAAATAAATTAATATTAAATGTCCTAATCTAATCCAAGTGGGCCTAAATAGTCATATTTTATTCCTAAGGTTGTTTTGGTCGAATTGAAATTATCCAATAGAATTAGGACATGTGTTAGGGTAATAATAATATCATTTTTACCCTTAATTACCCTATTTACTTTTAACCAGGGTAAAAAAAAGTAAAAAGTTACTATTCACCAAAAATTATATTCATCTCATTGAACCACATATTACTTACTAACATCAAACGTGTCTCTCGGATTTTTGAAATTCCACTCACATAAGTGGTAAAATTAAGTTTTATGAAAAATTGATTTTTTTAACTACCACTTAGTGGTTTCACTATTCATCAAAAATTGAAAGTTTCCAGAAAAATACCAAAAATTAGGCCTAAGCTATATTTGATATTATGAACTCAAAAATTCTGTCTATTTTTCCAAATTCAAAACATATCAGTTGCATTAATTAATTTAAAAATTAATTCCCGTAGTCAAAACAAATAGTGTGTTCTTAAGAGATAATAACTATCAAAAGATTGGCACTTGTTTATGTCTAGTTTAAATGTGAAATTACATCCAATTAAATTATAAAAATATATTCTAGATACACTTTAAAACCACTCAAATTAATAATTTATCACTATTAATTATTTCGATTAAAAAGGTTGTTTTTAATTAAAATTTAGTAATTTTTACTATTCATAAGAAAATGAAAGTTATCTGAAAAGTACCAAAATTTCACCCTAAGATAACTTCGATATTCCAAATCCAAAAATGAAGTCCATTTTGTAAAATAAAATTTCAAAAAGTGGTTATTACTATTCATAATGGCTAGTTTTAATAATATTTTAATAGCATATCGTTGTTTAGTGAAACTCGATATTGTGTACTACACACTCTATAGAGGAAGGTAGTGATTGCGTGTAATTCAAGGCAAGTCAAGGATTTGTGTTGTGGAAGCTCTTTTTGTTTTAGCGTACAACACAAGACATTAATGAAATTAAAAAGACTATTTTTCATAAAATCTCGTGGTGTTACATTTTCCTAATATGGGTAGAACCATCTTGTGTTATACTATTATTCATGATGTGGATTCCTATAAAATGGTCAATTGTGATTTGTGAAGTGAAAGGTCTCCATGAGGTCATGGTATCTTTCAATTTTGATCGAGAATGGTATCGTATTTTCTTTTTCATTGGTACGGGTGAGTTTTTGATGGTAGAAAATATATTTTTTGGGATAATTTTCACACCCAAGCATTTTAAATTAATTTATATTATTTTTTGTTGATATTGGATACGTAGGTTGAGTTTTTGGTTGAGTACTAGGTTGAATTATTTTATTTTTTGTTGTTTGAAAAGATGAGTTTCAAATAATGGAAGCAGGTGGTGAATGGTTGCGTCATGGTTAGGGGAAAACATTCATCCTCTCTTGGGTAACCTTGTGGTACATGGTTTGGGTTCTGGGGAATGAATCATGGAGCATGGTTTGGTAAACTATTCAGTAACTATGTCGTTCAGTTATGGAATCAGGAGTAGGTGTTTAACATAGTTGGTGTATAATTCGGGAAATTGTGCGGCAAGACTGGGCAAGGTTACCTTCTTCTCTTGTGTGGGGCATACATTTATAGAATGGTTTTTCAAACCATTTTCCCAAAACATGCGAGTTTCCTAGATTATTAAAAATATGAATCTCCATGTTTTCCTATCTAGTGTTTTAATGCATTTCAGGTTTTCCTCCCCTTTCATGACCTATGTGTACTAGGGGGTCCTCCAAGATCCTCCTCCCTTTCTCCCCAATCTCTTTTTAATCTTCACTTAGATTTATAAGTATTTGTATCTTGTTTTTTAAATGATTTCCCCCTCTTCCCTTCCTCGTCCCTTGGTATCTTGGTTTTTCATGGTGATAGTTCTATCTTGGACAAACCCTAAATGAAAGTGATGATGTGTGTATCGATTCCTTTGATTTTAGGTTTTGTGGATTGTTTATCAGGCTTATATCTTCCTCCACCAAGAGTTTGGTTTCATTCTACCGTCATTAAGGTAGGTTTTTCTATCCATTTCCTTTCCAGTACAAATTGTTGATGTTGGAGCATTCCTCAAAGGATTTTAAAATATTATAGCCTTTCTTTTGATGTGATAAAATAATTTTTTATGGTATTTATAGGGAGTTATGTGGTGAAAATGGTTTTCAAATTTGTTTCCCTTTATTATTCCTATGTTAAAATCATGAAAGGTGTTTGATAAAATGTTAATTGTGTTTTTAATATGAAATTGGGTAATTTATGAAGTGTTCATCCGTAGTTATGTTTCTATGATGTTGTTGGATTTTTAGTTGGTTGTTATAGGTGTAACATGGTGTGTTTTATCGTATTATTCTTGTGTCTGACTTTTTTAATTTAAAAGAGTGTTATTTTTTGTTAAAAAGGTGTTTTCAAAGTGATTTGAAGTGGTTGTGAAATGGAATATGGATTTATAAAATACATTTATTATGTTTCAAGTGTACCTATTTGTTTTTCCTTAATAGATTTTTTCAATGGATTTTTTGAAATGTGTGAATCATGTTAAAAAAATAGAACAAATTTGATGCATGAAATTTCTCAAATGAAATTGGATTTTTTGACGCATGACCATTTAGTATTTCACCTTATATATGTTTTAAAAAATTTATGGTTATATAAAGTGTGTTTTAAAATTAATTTTCTTAGTCTATATAATTAAAAAGGATCTTTTCCCATGTGAGTGGTTGGGTATTTATGTGCACCCTTGTTGTGTTTTCCATATATATTTCATGAGATATTCAAGTGGTGTAAAGGCCCATTTAGAATTTTTAGATAAATATTAGATTCTAAATTATGTAAAGGCCCATAATGATTTGTGCAAGTGAATTTAGGGTTTTATTTCAGTATTTTAAAATTATATAGAAATGTATTTGTTAATGTATGTGGATTGTAATTTGATAAATGTCCAATAGGCTTTGTGTGTTGTGTTGAAAAGTTCATTTTGATGTGATATGATGAGAAGGAATGATTCGAACCTTGTGATTTTTTATAAATTTTACTGGGAACATATGTGTAGTGTGATCATGGTGGTTATATTGGCATATTTTGGATAATTTATTGTAGACCAGAGTAGGATTAGGCCCATTTAGGGTATAATAATTATTATCAAAGAATTTTTTTTCATGTGAATTTTGATGCTTGGATTATACTTTGAGACTGCTATAAATGGTATGTGCTCCTCTCTAGTGTCTCATGAATTGGAACAATATGCTATTGAGTCCATTATATCTTCATATAGGATCTACTCTTATGGTTTAGGTACAAGAATGATTTTTTTGTTGTTTTTATACCACAGTTTCCAAGTATATTTTTATTATAATGCTAATGGAATTCATTGAAAACATCTAGTGGGTCGAGTGATGGTGGCGTTTTGAACCCGATTAGACTGGTTGGTACCCTCCCTAGGCTTGATAGGGCTTGGTGGGTCATTCCAATTGATTGGATTGTTTATAGTGTCTAGTTGGTTATTAAATATAGAGATGTTCCATTTGTTCATAGGAGAGTCCGATATGAGTAATTTCAGGGAACATTATTGGGATGTTTAGAAAATTCTCATGACATACAATCTATTTTTTCTCTTTATTTTTTATTAATATTGAACATTAGTCTTTCTAGATTTTTATGTTTTTTTGACTTATTTACATTATATTTTCCCCCTTTTTGTTAATCTATATTGGTTTTACATTAGAGTTTTTACTTTGAAATGTGTTGTGGAATGTGAAATTTTTTTGATAATGAAATATGTGTGTGTGGTTTTAAAAAGCGAATTTGTGAAAATTTGTGTTTGGTCATTTAAAAAATTAAAAAATGTATTTTCTAAATGTATTTTAAAATAGTTTTTATAAATTGTCTTAAGAGGGGAATGCATACATTTTGTGGTGATTACCTATTTATCTGTATAATCTAACACCATACTTATGCCAGTCAGCATCAATAGGCCTGAGCTATTCATTAAGTGCATATTTCTTATTCAATTTCTCTAAGAGTTCAATGGTTTTGTGGATTGTGGTAACCAAGATGTCAAATATAGTTGTTGTTGGCATGGTCTATTTTATGTATTGTATTCAGTTTTATTTTTTCATAAATTTCTGTATCAAGATCATTTTTTATATTTATTAATATTTAGTTTTTGGATTATGTTTTATTCTCGCTTTTTTTATTTGATATTGGTTTATTTGGAATAAACCATTCATATTGGTTCATTTTGATTTCCTACACTATCTTCCAACCCATGGGGATTAGGAACTCCTTTTGAGCCTTGTCTCGGGCTGAGTCGGGTGTTGGGTTGGATGGAATCCATATTTGGTTCATGACATTTTTCATATATAATTTTCTTTCTAAAACTCTCTATTTGGTACTCTAATTACATTTTCATTGGTTCTATATGCCTTTTGAGTACATTTATATATTGATACTAATCGATTATATTTTCATTTAACCATTTCTTCACCTTTTTCAAACATTCAAATTTGACCAAACGACTATATATGGTATCACATTGTCTACGGACACTATGTCGGATGCTTCAACACATTATCTCTAAATATATTCCTTCAATACTATATGTATTTAGTAATTCTCCTAGTATTAGTGCAATTAGAATCATTCTATCATCCCACTAGCCCCTCTTTATATATGAAACAATTCTTCAAGAAACATCGGATAAGAATGAACTCAAAATAGATTTTCCATGTTCTATATTTTAGTAAACCACATAGATCTTTCTATATTTAACAACATTCAAAACTTCTAATTCATATGATTTGAAATTCATTACATATAATTATCTAATATATCAATATATATATTACATATGACTTCGATAGACTTATTCTAGAATCATGATCTTCACACTGTGATTATTGAAACACTAAATGACCATCTCAACATCTTAACATTTAATTTCAATAAAAAAACATTAAAAAGATCTCCAAAACATCATATTATTCATCTTTTTCGGAATTTATCTTCTTAGTAACCTTGTAGGTTTTATGTTTAGTCACCCTTATTCTTATAGAATTTTTATGTGAATTACCATAAGTATTTATAAGTTTCTTTACCTTGTAGAATTTGTAGTTATTGTATATGAGTTATATAATATAAACACTTTGTCTATTTCCTCTACACATTATCCATTTAGGGAACTCTATCTAGAACCCTCAAGATAATAGCCTCATTCGGAATATTCCTTCTAATAACACTACTCGAAAAACATCTATCTAATACACTTTTTCATAATCCCTTCCATTCTGAGATTTAATGGTGACTTATTGATAAAACACTCTTTTATTGAATATTTTATTGATAATATATGATATAATTTCCTCACATTATGCTAAATATGTTCAATTATGAAATATTTGGGATTAGATCATTCATTTTCATATTTGATGAAAACTCTAGTTTTACCCTTTTAAAATTATCTGTAGTATTTTGGGAATAAATATTTTTCTATAAATTATTTTCACTTAATATTTTATAACTATGTTCCTGACTTAATGGGATACAAGTTCTATTCAGGATATGTGATCTGGATCAAGAATTTGAGAGGTTTAAATGGGACATGAAGACAAAGATGGACTGAACTATCCAGATTGGACATCACTTCACCATTATGGCTTCATCAGAGCTTGGATTGGTCCCAAATATTGAGAGAAGTTCGGGTATATGATTATTCACAAATTTACCATCTAGCATGCTGATAGTTTATGCTTTTATTAGGTAAACTATGTGGTTCAAGTGGGATTAAAATATTTGGCCAAATTTCCCTTTCATGTTTAATAATGTTTTGTAAACCTATCCCTTCCTAAAACTATTTAAAGGATGTTTTCACTCTTTGGTAGGGCTATTAGAGGCTTTAGGAAGGTGTGTCCAAAAGGGTGTCTCTTTGGAGATCCTCTCAACTCTTTAAAAAAGGAAGGCTTTGTGAAAATATCGCTTCCAAAAAGACTCTCCTCTCCCATCTCTTCACTGTAATTATTTTCCTTCATGTTTTGTATCATGAAATTTTCTTCAATTTATCTTCGGTGTTCATACATTTTATTCTTCACTTAATCTTCCTAATTGGGTTGGAATCAAGAGTGGAGACAATATTTGGTTCTTCCCTTTCAATCCTTTGCTCATGCAAAACTTCTCCATGATGACCACACCACCCATGGAAGAGAAGATTTTTAGTGATCAATCTATCTTCTACACTCTTCATTTAATTATTTTGATTCATTGAGATACTGTAATTACATTAATATGATCCCTTATTTACTATAAAGTTATAATAAACTAAGTAAGAAATTTAATAGTTAATACAAAAACACGCAAGGTCGAGATTTTGTGTAAATTATGAGAGCGCGATCTTAATTAGTGATACAAGACCACACAGGATAAATTTTTAGAGTTCAAATATAATCCATAAATACAATTAATCCTAATTTCCAGAAGGGATATGTGCTCTAAATAACCACTTACCATAAGCTAACATTATAACAACAATCAATGCAGGGTGTTGCGATTGCGTGTTCAAAAGCTAGCTTTGGGTTTAAGTAATTTCATCTTTGTGCTTAAGTTAACTATCATGGGGTTCGAAGGTTAAAAATTTAGGGGATCATAATCAAGTGTATATTGATTTAAATTATAATGATTAATAATTAAATGAAGATTTAGATTTATATAGATTACACCTTTTAAATTATTTTCTAAAAACCCTCTTTTTCTTGCATCTTTTTAATCAAACTTTATTTCAAAATTAAAAACCAAAAAATATGCAATCTTCTTCCAGAAAACTTGTTCAAGTTTTATAAACAATAAAAACCCATACTTTAAAGTATTGTTTTAATTATTTTCTATTTTCTTTTTAGAATACCTTTAATAAGTTGTTTTTATTTACTTTTTCCTTTGATAGAAAACCATGGTCAGCCACTCTACTCCACCTAAGTAACCAAAAATCACTAATCATTTGAGGGTTCCCATGATAGTGCCATTCATCTTAGTGTTTTTTCCAGGGAGTTATGTTATTATTTCAACCAATTAGAGGTATTTATTTTATTTTACATTTTATTCTCTTCCTCTCTTCTTTCTTCCTTCATTACCCAACCTTATTTTTTATTCTTCTTTTATTTTCTTCAACTTCTTTTTGGACTATCAACTAAAATTTCTAATTTTTATTTTAGTATAGTCCACTTTCCTTCTTTTCATTTTTATTTGATTTATGACATGAACTAATCCCAAATATCTCTTAGATCTTGACCTTGATATTGAACCCAACCATAGGGCTCGAATCAGACATTCTCATTCTATGAGAAGTTTCAACATTCAACTAGTTGGAGAATTACTACAATATCAGAACTTTGAAATTTGAAGAAATTAAAATTCAACCATAAAAAATAACTAATGGCTGAAAATAATGTAAATGAACTTAATAGAACTATTCTAGAATTGGTTTCACCCGATATTAATTATCAACCAAATTTCATTGCATATCCAAGTCTCAAATCAGACATTGAATTGAAATTTGGATTAATTCAAGTGCTTCAAAAATTTCATGGCCTCTCTGGTGAGGATCCCAATAAAACCCTTAAATAATTTAATGTGGTTTTCTCAACCTTAAAACCAAGAAATGTTTTGGAAGATCAAATCAAACTAAGAGCATTCTCATTCTCACTTGATGGAGCTGCGAAAGACTAGATATATAATTTACAACCTAAAGATGTAACTTGTTGGAACGATTTAAAACATCTTTTCATGTAGAGGTTTTTTCCATATTCATGTACCACATCGATTATAAAATATATATCAGGGATTAAGCAAGCCCAATGGGAGTAAATGTATGAATACTGGGAGCAATTCAAGAAGTTGGGAGAAAGTTACCCACATC
Source organism: Viscum album (assembly GCA_963277665.1). NCBI lineage: Eukaryota > Viridiplantae > Streptophyta > Magnoliopsida > Santalales > Viscaceae > Viscum > Viscum album. The sequence goes on along the minus strand of OY728145.1, from coordinate 804,027,943 downwards.
ACCCAATCAGTGATCAACTACTCATCCAATACTTTTATGAATGAATCTCACCAATGGATAGGACCATGGATGATGATGCAGCTAGAGGAGCATTGATGGAAAATATATCAGTAGCTTCACATGCGTTGATTGACAAAATGGCCTAAACTCACAACAATTTGGTGATGGAGTTACACTGCATATCAGGGAATTACATCAGGTAAGTACTTATTTTGAGAGTCATTTGATTGATACCAAGTTAGAAGAATTGAAAACTATGGTGAGACAGTTTATTTGGATCAAAATACATTCTAGTCCCCTCCTTCCAGGCCTTGTGGAATTTTTACTGATACATTCCACCCAACTAACTACTTCCCACAACTACAAGAGACAGAGGATTGCGCATCAGTATTCCTAGGAAGACCATATCAGCAGCAACAACAGACATACCCACAAAATAATTTTGATTAATTTTCTCCAACAAATAACCAAGGGTGTAAGGATCAATCAAATATGAGTTATGGATCTGGACAACAACAAAGGCCCCCTTTTTAACAAAACTTCCAGCATCCTCCACCTTACCAACAGGGTTTCCAACAACCCCAAAGGAGATTTGAAGCCCAAGCATCAACAAGACAACAACAAGGGAATCTCCCACCCAAGGTAGATTATAAAATTGATAATATTTTACAGAAAATTGTTCATAATCAACAGAATGAGCTGAAGAGTCAAGGTTTGGAGCTGAGGGAGTTGATGACTCAAATGAGCCAGATTGCCAGTGCCCTCCATGAACTGGTAAGTAGGAATTCTAGAAATCTTCCTTCACAAACCACTCCAAATCCAAACGTGAATGTCAGTGCCATCACATTGAGAAGTGTGAAGAAAACAACTGATGCATCTCCACCTACCATTCCACCGGGATTCACCTCAACTCCAAAAAATACCAATTCCACATCAACTGATGAGAAACCCAAGGAGAAAGATAATGGTAATCAAAAGATTAATGATGTTCCTTCTAAACCCCTTCCTTTTCCAAACAGGGTTTCTCAAACAATGAAGATGACTGGATAAGTAATGAAAAAGGTGGTTTTGGACACATTCAAGTGATTGGATATCACCATTCCTCTACATGAAGTCATTAATAAAATTCAAAGGTAAGAAAAATTCTTAAAAGAAAATTGTACCAATCTAAGAGGCCTTAAGGGAAATGAAAGGATAAATATTGGAAGGAATGTGTTGCTACTCATTAAACCAACTCTAGAAATGACGATAAAGTGAAAGGATCTAGAGACATTCACCATCCCATTCACCATAGGGGAGTTGCACATTTCTAATCCAAATTGTGATTTGGGAGCTTCCATAAATGTCATGCCTCAATCGGTATTTTTTTTCTTTACAGGTTGGTGAGTTAAAGCCAATAAGATAGTGGTGCAGTTGGAAAATAGATCAATGGCATATCTAGTGGGATTCCTTAAGAATGTACTTGTTTGAGTAAGAGACATGATCTTTCTAGCATATTTCTATTTGCATAACATGGAGGATGATCAAGTAAGTTCTCAGGCCCACATTATCTTTGGTATACTCTTCCTCAACACTGCAAAAACAACAATAAATGTTAACGAGGGTACACTTTCCACTAAATTTGGGGATAAAGTTGGGATATTTAATGTTAGGGATTCTATGAAGTAACACTTAGAGGATCATTCTGCATTTTTTATCTCCCATTTTGATCCACTAAATAAAAACCCCATGGAATTTGATTTTTCTATGCTTGGGGAGATTATGAGTATTTGATCTAGTTTAATGTCTAAGATTACTTCCAAACCTATTTATAATGCAGAAGACTATTACTTTTGATTTTGAAATAGAGTCATATTCTAATTTTGATCATGTGAACTCTAATTATTACATGACTGTTGAGTTTGCTGATGGATTTGATGTTTTATTCTATGATTTTGATGATGAATATTTTTATACTGATGCTCTTTGTGCACATATTTCAGTTCCTTTTATGTCTCCATCTATACACCACCCCCCTACACTAGAACTCAAGCCATTGCCACCAAATCTCAAATACTCATACTTGTTAAGTGGGGGGAAATTACCTATTATCATTGCTAACAATCTCCCTTTTGAATATGAAGAAAACCATTTGAATATTTGAGGGAGAAAATTAGGGAAATTGGGTGGACCTTGGTTGAAATATCAGGTATTAGACCCTCCATTTTCTTGCATAGGATTCTTTTTAGAGGATGGGGCTAAACCGGTGAGACAACCATAAAGGAGACTCAATCCAAACCTTCTAGATGTTGTTAAAAAATATGTTGAAAATTTTCTTGAGGCAGGTATATTCTATAACATTTTAGATTCTCAATGGGTAATTCCTATTCAGTTTGTCCCTAATAAAAGTGGTGATATTGTTGTTAAAAATTAGAAATATGAGTTAGTTCCAATGAGGGTGAAAAACAGTGGGCGTGTGTGTATTGATTATAGGAAACTGAATCAATCTTCTCTCAATGACCGTTTCCCCCTCTCATTTATTGATCAGATGCTTGATAGACTTGCTGGAAAATACATTATTGTTTCTTGGAGGGATTTTCTGGATATTTTCAGGTTCCTATTGCTCTGGAGGATCAGGAGAAGACAACATTCACTTCTCCTTTCGGTATATTTGCCTACAGAAGGATGCCATTTGGACTTTGTGATGCCCCATGTACCTTCCAAAGATGCATGGTGAGTTTTTTTTATTAAGACCTAAATGGAGGTATTCATGGTTGATTTTACAGTGTATGGGTCTACATTTCATGAATGTCTAAGTAGTTTGGGAAAGGTGTTGAATCATTGTATTGAGATGAATCTGTGCATAAACTTTGAAAAGTGCCATTTCATGGTAGATCATGGCATTGTCTTAGGGAATGTAGTTTCAAAACATGGGATAGATGTTGATAGATATAAGGTAGATATTATTTCATCTTTATAATATCATTCATGTGTGAGTGATGTTAGATCATTCCTAGGGCATGCAAGATTTTACCAGTGCTTCATCAAATATTTTAGCTACATTCCTCTTCCTATGTCACGATTAATTCAGAAGGATGCTGATTATTTGTTTGATGATTCTTATAGGAACTCCTTTGATGATCTAAAATAATTTCTTACCACTCCACCTATCATACAGCACCCATGGTGGGAGATTCCTTTTGAGCTTATGTGTGACGCATCCAACTTCACGATTGGAGCTACCTTATCTCAGAGGGTGGAGGGACGTTCACATGTGATTGCCAATGCATCGAGGAAACTGGATTAATCCCAATCAAACTACACACCCATGGAAAAAGAGTTTCTTGCTGTCATATTTTCTTTATATAAATTCTGTTCATATTTATTGGGCTCTAAAGTAGTTGTTTTTTCTGACCATACAGTTCGGAGGTACCTCTTGAACATGAAATATGCAATGACCAGGATTATCATATGGATTCTATGTCTTCAAGAATTTGATATTGATATAAAGTAAAAAATAGGGTTAGAAAAATTGGTGGCGGACCATATGAGTGGGATTACTCACACACTAGAGGTTGACACCTTGGACCAGGTACCACTTCGAGACACTTTCCTCGATGAGCATCTTTATTCCATCTTAGGTATGCATCCATGGTATATAGATTGAGTTAACTACTATGTTTCCTCTGAAATCACTACAATTTTAAAGAAACATCATGTCAAAAAATTAAAAAGTGAGTCTTGGGATTATATTTGGGATGATTCATACCTTTGGTGAATGTGTAGTGATCAGGTTATTAAGAGTTGTGTTCCAGATCTTGAGTTAGAGTCTGTTTTACATTTTTGTCATAAACTTGCTTGTTGTGGACACTTTGGACACCAATGGAAAACTATTAATGTTTTGGATTTTGGATTATATTGGGCAAGCTTATTCTATGAATCCCATTGGTTTTGTAAGTCATTCTCTCATTTCCAACACCCTGGGAACATTTATATGATACAAGAGATGCCCCAATAACCCATATTATTCTATGAGATTTTTGATGTTTGGGGAATTAATTTTATTGGTCATTTTCATATTTCATTTGGATTTTTATATATTTTGGTTGCTGTTGACTATGTGAGTAAATGGGTGGAGGAAAAGACCACCATGACTGATGATTCTCATGTTGTTGTGGACTTTATCAAAGAACACATTTTTGCAGGTTTGGAGTACTGAAGGCTGTCATCAGTTACCAAGGGACACACTTCTACAGTCAAAATTTTTCTTCCCTTATTTAGAAGTATGGATTGACACACAAAACATCAACACCATACCACTCTCAAACATATGGCAAGGTTGAGGTTTCAAATAGGAAATTGAAACAAATTTTGGAGAAAAATGTGCATCCAAATAGGAAATATTTGAGAAAGTGCTTTGATGATGCATTGTGGGCTTATAGGATAGCATACATGACACCCATTTGTATGTCCCCATTTTAGATTGTTTTTTGGGAAAGCATGTCATCTACCTGTGGAGGTTGATCATCGGGCTTATTGGGCTATAAAGAAATGCAACATGGATTTGGCCCAAGCTGGAATCCAAAGGAAGATGAAAATTCAAATGCTTGAGGAGATTTAGTTGTCTTCATATGAGAACATAAGGGTCTACAAGGAAAAATAAAAATCATCTCATGATATAATTATCCAAAAAAAGGAGTTTCATGTTCGAGAGAAATTCCTTCTCCACAGTTCACTACTGAAGCTGACACTGGGTAAATTGTGTTCCAGGTGGTTAGGTCCTTATGTTGTGACTAAGGTTTTTCCTTATGGTGTAGTGGAGATCACACAAGAGGACGCAAGAAGGTGCTTTAAAGTTAAGGAAATGTTTGAAGAGATACATTGAGGGACTTCCTACTGATGTAGTTGATTTTATCACACTGCATGACCCCATCATCACTTGAGCATATCAGGTTGTTCTTAACCCTTTAACTTTTTTATTCGTTGTCCTATTTAAAATTATACATTTCATGTGAATATATAATCTCATAGGTTCACATTGAGGATAATACAATAATTTAATTGTGGGGGAGGGAACCTTTTAGTTTAGTAATTTTAATTTTTTTTCAGTTTTTCAATGATTTAAAAAAATCAAAAATAAACAAAAAAAAGTGTGTTTTTCATATTTTGTGTGTTTATTTTCCATTTTTTTTGTGTTTTTGAAACTTTTGACCTAAAATTATTCCCATCACCATTTTTAAATCCATGTTAATAAGTGAAACAATTTATCCCGTGAAACTGAACATAAATAAATGATGAAAATGACTTCGTTTCAAGTTCAAATATTTTGTATTTTCATAAAAAGTACACCAACTTTTGAATCCCATGACACATCTCACTATCTTTATATTTGTAATCACATTCATGTGAGGATTATAAACAATTATTTTCATATTATTCACATTCACCTCACTTCTTGAGAGAACTAAACCATGCTTGATTTAACCAGAATTTGATTTATTCCTGTCAAAAAATGAGGGTTTGAGGTACTTATATTTAAATGATTTATTAATTTGTTTGGTATTAAAGCCCTTATTCCAAAGAATACTTTTTTATAATGTCTTATATTGAACATTTAATCCTTGTAGACCTTAAAATACATGAATATCCTGTAATGTGAGCCACACTACAAGACAATATTCCCTATCGATCTAACTCTTACAGTGAAATTGAATAATCTAGTTGAACTTAAGTGTGGGGGAAGCTATCTTGTGTTGTGATACAAAATTTTATATTACACTGGGTGGAAATTTAAATTCTGAATCGATGTGTTTTTTGTTGAAAAAAATCATTCTATGGAATGTTGTCCATTTTTTGGAGCATTAATGACATATGAAGTTGTGACTTTCTAGAGCTTCTAAAAAGAAAAAAATTTCTTCCTATCTGGAGCTTTCAATAAACACTATTATGGAGAATATTGAAATTTTTTTGCTGAAATTATTAATCGTGTAATAATCCCATGACTTTTCATGATGATGGATCTGAATTTATGAAAGGGGGATTAATGAGGAGACAATATTTATGTCAAAATTAGACTAATGTAATTTTGCTTCAAAAAAAGAAAATATCTCCTCATTCTACCTCAGAGTTTTTAACATCTAAATCCTACCAACCGAAAGCCACAGAACAACCCTGAAAAGTCCTCATGATAAACATATGTCCTTAACTCACATCAGGTGGTGATTTAGGAATTTATCAATCCTATGGTGACTATTGTATGAGTTTCGATGAGAAATACATTGCTAAAAATTGACATTTGTGTGATAAGAGAAAATTTCAACTGAGGAATGTGTTTTGTGCATGGGTGGATAAATGAAGTGGAAATATATTGATTTGATATTGAAGTTTACATGATATGAAGTATTGCCTGGGAGTTAAAAGGGTATGTGTGGGGGAGTTGAAAAAACACAATTTTATTGAATATTTCGTTGATAATAGAGGATATAATTTCCTCAAATTATTCTAAATATGTTCGATTATTAAGTATTTGGGATTATATCATTCAGTTGCAAATTTGATGAAACTTCCTGTTTTACCCTCTTAAAATTCACTGTCTTATTTTGAGACTAAATATTTTTATATAAATTATTTTAGATAAAATTTGGTTACTATGTTCCTAATATAATGGGATACAAATTCTATTCAGGACATGTGAGCTGGATCAGGCATTTGAGTGGAGTAAATGGGCCACGAATACAAAGATGTACTGAACTATCCTGATTGAACATCACTTCACCATTTGGGCCATATCATCCTCATTTGGTCTTAGATTGGGCCCAAATGTTGCGAGAAGCTTGGGGATATGATTATACAAAAATAATCCTTCTAGACGGCCGGAAAATTCATGAGTTTTGGAGGTCAACTTTGAGGTTCAAGTGGGATTAAAATATTTGGCAGAATTTCCCTTTCACATTTAATAATGTTTTGTAACCCTAGCCCCCCCCCCCCAACTCTATTTAAAGGATGCTTTCACTCTTTGGGAGATCTTTTAGAGGCTTTGGGAAGGTTTGGCCGAAAGTTTTTCTCTTGTTATCCCCTCATAACTCTTTGAATAAGGAAGGATTTGTGCAAACATCTCTTCCAAACAGGATCTCCTCTCCCACCTCCTCTTTGTAATTATTTTCTTTCATGTTTGCATCTTGAATTTTTCTCAAATTTATCTTATGTGTTATTCCCTTTTCTTATTCATTTAATATTAATAATTTTGTTGGAATAATGAGTGGAGACAATATTGGGTTCTACCCTTTCAATCCTTTTCTCATGCAAAACGTCTCCACGATGACCACACCACCCATGGAAGACTAGTTTTTTAGTGATCAATCTATCTTCTACCCTCTTCATTTAATTATTTTAAATCACTGAGCTAATGTAATGGCCTTAGTATGATCCATGAATTCTGTTTTTATGTTATATAAAACTAGTAAAGCAATTTAATAATTATCAAAAAACCACACGAGGTCGATATTTTGTGTAAATTGTGAGAGCACAATCTTAATCAGTAATGTAATACCACACGGGATAAATTTTTAGAGTTAAAATATAATCCCTAAACACAATGAATCCCCATTTATAGAACGCATGTGTTCTCTAATAAACCACTGACCATAATCTATCCTTAGAACAACAATCAAAGAAAAGTGTTGTGATTGCGTGTTCTGAAGCTAGCCAAGGGTTTAAGTAATTTCATCGTTGTGGTTAATTTAAATCACATAGGGTTCGAGGGTTAACAAATTAGGGGATCATAATTAAGTGGATATTTCTTTAAATGATAATGATTAAAAATTAAATTATGAGGTATAGTTAGATCTATTATACCTTCTAAAATATTTTCTAAAAAATATCTTATCGTTGCGTCTTTTTTATGAAACTTCATTTCCAAATTAAAAACAAAAAAATATGCAATATTATTCTAGCAAACTTATTCAAGTTTTATAAACAATAAACAACCCCCCCCCCCCCCCGTTATCCTTTCAAGTAGTGTTTTATTTCTTTTCTATTTTATTTTTATAATAACTTTAATAAGTTATTTTAATTTACTTCACCCTTTGAGAGATGACTTTGGTCAGCCACTCTGCTGCACATAAGTACCCAAAAACCACTAATCATTTGAGGGCACCCACAACAGTGCCTTTCACTTATCAGTATAATTATATTGACATTTATCCTATGTCTGGTGAATTTTATAGGAAACATATATCCAATTATACTAAAATTTCAATCCAAAACATTTTTTTACGAATCACTAACTTCATCCTATATAATTCACACTTATTTTTATCTATAAAAATATTATTAGAAGATTCCAAAACTCTTACACCTATTGTTCATAATATAATTCTTTCTTAAAAACTTTTTAATCTAGAATTATGAATACCCTTATATTAACATGAGGATTGAATACATTGAATATCAAGAAATCATTGACTAATTTCACTTTATCAAGCAAATCAATATGATAGAACTATGAATAAAATAGAATAAACATATAATCTTGAACTCCCTCCAATAAATTTAGTCTATTCTACTATGTTCTATCATTATTGTTTTTTCACCTTTATCTAATAATCATGGTTCATTAAGATATTTTTATATACACTGTAAGGAGTTATAAACAATTTAATTTTTTTATATCTAAAAAAAGAAAATACTTCAAAAAACATTCATTCTCTTCAACCATATTATTCTTATCAAGTCAAATCCAATTGGCATCACTAATATCCCCTCCCTATATTTTGATTGAAACTAAGAAACATAAATAAAAGAAACATTGAAACTGATGTAATAAATCACATATCCATATTTTCTATTGCTACATAGGTGAACTCAGTGTATGAATTAAGAATAAATCAAAAACATTTCATGTTTTTGAGAAAAAAATAAGTGATTTGAAAATGTATCCATGATTCTTTCATTCAAAAATCTTCATAACATAACTTATAATAAAAATTTATAGAAACCACAATAAAAAAAAATTATAATGTCTCACACATAATAAAATCAACAGATATACCTTTTAAAAACTACCCCTAACTATATTCTCTCCCGTGAATGGTAATAAACATAACAAGGGATAGATTTGTGATGAAAATTTCCTCCCCCAAGGACAACACTACCCAATTCCATGATGAGAGAGGGTATAGAAGTTACATACCCTATATTTTGAATAGATATATGTTAAACATCCATAATGAACCTCAGTTTCTAAAAAAAATCCATTGTCAATGATTTAGTGAATATATCATCAACTTTCCCTATTGTAGTAATAAACTCTATCATTATTTCATTTCATTCCACAAGGTCATTCATGAATGGGTATTTAATACCATTGTTCATTGAATGAAAACGTTTCACTATAACATTTGTAAGACTTGTAAAAATATTATTATCCATATAGAGGAGTAATCATTACATTAACTAAAACATTTTCATCTATATATTCATCCAAATTAACTATGTTTTATCTTGAGTTGTTGATATATACTCGACTTATATGGTTTTTAGTGTCACTGAATATTCATTCATTATAAACTAACAAGCATCACTATCTCCCAAAGAGAAAAATCTGCCAAATTATGTTCTCTTATCATCGATGAAACATCTCTATTATGTATATGTATAACCAAGCAGATAAATATTTTAAGAGCTATTATGTTTTATTCCAAAAAACATATGTTGCTTTAATATATGTAAAAATTATTTTTTTCATCCATGAGATAATATTCATGTGTTTCACTTGGATACCAAGATTAATGTGTAACAACATACTCTATGTCTAGCCCCCAAACCGTAAGATATAAAATAATTACATCCAATATTGTAAAAAATTTATGATCACCTATTGTACATTTCAAACATTTATAGAATTTTCCCTAATGGAAATGGGTGTGGGAAAAGGATTTGTATCATCCATTATGGTCTTCCTAAAGAGTTACATGGCATACTTTTCTTATGAAGGGAGATTATTTCATTTATTTTGACATATTTGTAAGCTAATAATGTATTTCATTTATCCAATCATTAAAATTTAAAATAACATCTCTATATCCTCAATAAACATTACACACATTTATTTATCATTCTATATGAATATGACATCATCAATATAAAAAATTACAATATGGGAATCCTATTGATTTTATTTTATGAAATGAATACTTTAACATCATCATTTCTTGAAATTAAAATTCATTAATAAATTAACTAGATTATAATATGATGCTCTTAGAGAATAAATCAATAAATTAAAAAAATTAGTCAACATTCACACATAACCTTTATCATGACCAAGTATAATGTCACATGTTTTCTCAATATAAACTTCTTCATCGAGCTCTGGGTTATGAAAATATGATTTCAAATCAAAATTTAATATCTATTTTCCTTATTGTGAAGTAATAACATGGTTATCTGGATAATTTCATGTCTTAATATTGGATCGATGGTCTCATAAAAATTAATGATTTCAAACTGTGGTAACCACTAGAAAAAAATGTATTGTTTTCTTATCACTTTAACTTCTTCATTCAACTTATTTCAGAAAATGAATTTTATTCCAAGGAAATTATTATTTTAAGGTTTGGGTAAAAATTTCCATTTCTCATTATTCTCAATATAATTCAACAAATCATATATTGAATCAATTCAATCAAAATGTTTACAAACTTCTTTAACATCTATTGGATCTACTTGTGAATACAAAAAGGTATGTGAGATTGTTTTTAATGTTAATATGATTTGAACTTTTTTTCCATGATCGATAATGATATTTTAGACCTACACCAATTTTATCAGCATAGGATGAGATGAATAAGATTTTACATCTTCATTATAAATGTATGAATCAAAATTCTCATTCTTTTTCATTACAATATCATTTCCCATTCTTGAAATGTTTTTATTTTGTTGAACCGTAACAAATTCATATTTACCTCCTCTTATATATGCACCCACCCGTGAAATTTTTCTATCATAATGGTCAATAAAATTCACATTTTTAGATTCAAAATTAATTCTTGTTACCTTATTATAGAAACTATATCATATAATATTTTAATGGTATTTTAGAAGGATATTATCAATTACTATTTTCTAAAACATCCCAATAGTCCCACACTTTACTTTGATAATGCAAGGAATTCCAAAAATCTATTGGTATTTAGGAAATGAGATTTCATTGAAATACATCTCATAAAGATTCATATCATGTTTTTTTTCTTTAAAAATGATCATTAATTTTAACAGATTCTCTAAAAACATATATCTAAATAAATAAACACCTAACAAGTTCAATTAGTATAGTAAGAGTAATATCAAATAAACTTTTCTTACTTCTTAAAATAACACCATTTTGTTGTGGTGTGTATAAATCACTAAGTTCCTAAGGAATAAAATAATTTTCATTATAGTCATTAATATTACCATCCATATAATTAAAACCATAATCTGTTTTAATTTTCATTATAGAATGTCTATAATTATTTTCATCACATCTCCATAAACACTTATTCTAGTTGAGATTAAATGATTTTTGATTAAAAAGTATAATACTAGTAATGCATGTAAAATCATTGATAAAGTAATTAAAGTATTTATCTTTGGTTGTTAATTCTCTATCATGGGCCCATATATGTCAGAATGTTTAACCATCAAGGTATTAGTTGAATATATCTCAACAATCCTATGAATATATTTTTTAGTATCCCTTTTCAGAATATATATAGATAAATATATCTTTTTATTTTTATGTTAGGGCTACAAAGAATACATTATATATTTATGAGATTTATCATATTACTCTAGTACATATATCCAAGACTCTTATGAAATAAATTATTTTCTTTTATCAAGGTTAGATATCATGAAATATGTGAATATAAAACATGAAACAAATTTTCTGTGGGATTTTACATATTTTTATAACATTATCATATTAAATCCTTTTAAAAAACTTATTTTTTTTAGAAAACATATTCTACCTTTATAAAGAAGTTATGAAGCATTTAAAAATATTTGTTTTAGTCTACTAACAATTAAGGCCTTTTTTATTATAGCTTTTATTTTCAAATAATAGAAGATCCATTGCCTTTGATTCCAGGTGATTTTTCGTTTCAGACCATTATTTTCTCTGAGTTGTAATATTTAAAAATATTTAACAATTTCAAATATCTCATTATATGTGAGAAACATCAAATATTGAATATCTAGGGTCATTATACTTTTGTAGACATGGGAACATTTTCAACCACTAAGGATTTATGTATTCATTTTTATTCATTCACAAAATTATTTTGAGATTTTATTAATATATATTTTTTCTCATGTTAGAATAAAAATACAATCATTAATATAATGACATTACTGATAAAATAATTCAAAAATATTTTACCAAGGATAAGATCAATTTTGAATCTACAAACTGGTTTTTTCTGGTTATCTCATTTAGTGGGATGAATCCAAATCAACCTCTACATATAGTACATCATAGATTTATATTATTGTGAATGATTTAATTATCACATCTTACAATATTTTTAGAGACTCCACATTACCCTCAATATATATAGAATTCATATATCTCTCTATTAATTATATGTTTTCCAAAACAATGATCCTACATTCCAAAATATTTATAAATTAAATCTTTGTTTTCATTGTTTTGAAACAAATTTGTAGTTTTATTTTGAAATATTAATCTTCATATTTGGTTTTTCTCATTCTCAACAGAGTCTTAAATTTTAGCTATTTTCCACCATTTTTTCATAATGAATTTTTTAATTTTTTTCTTTTATTTTTCTGGATGCATACATGGTCTTACTTATACACATCTTCATCCTAAGATCATCAATATTATTATTATCATATAATTATTGTATTTTTTATCCTTATATGTATTACACTTCTTGGAACATTCAAAAACACTCAAAACTAAGTATTGGAAGATTATTACTCCCTAATCAGCATTAATAAATTTTTTTTTAAACAGGAAAAAATTTGTTCTCCTTCACATTTATCATTTAATAAAGATTGATTTTGAAATTTTTCTCTTTATCATGTAACTTGTCCAGTTCATAAATCTATTTAATAAATTTTCATTTTTCTATAATAATGGGGTTTTTAAAGATTTCTGAAAAATCATCTTTTCTCAACTTCTTATGATATCTTTCATGTTTATAAATATTTTATAGAAATTATCTCAAATGTGATACTTATTTTAATGGAATAAAGTAATCCCCTTACCATTGATATGGTTATTAGCATTTATTCTTATATTTATCTTCACTTAACTTCAATAAATAATCAATATAGGAACTTTACCTCAAATACTAATTCATTTTAAGAATCAATATTTTGTGATAACTGATAAGGGGAAGAGTGAATTAGTGATCTTATCCTTTTATGTTTTTTAATTGAAAATAAAATTCTCCTATAGTTAATGAGAAATGAATTTTCGAGAAATAAACAGCCAAAAACACCAGAAATAATATATTTATTTACAATATTTACTGGTCAATATGAGTATCTAGTCCTCAGTATGGTGGGTTGTAATCTAAGCCCATACAACCCATAGAAACCAATATATTTTGGAGTTATAGTACGTATAGAATATTCATCATGTGTGTTTCACTATAGTTCATTGATAGTGCATGTTATCCTCACATATATAATATGATATAAGTTTTTTTATAAAATGAAATAACCTTTACCCTTGGGAATTTATGATATACGATGATTCTTGAAAATTCCTCACAATTTTTGTGTTTCAAGTAATTTTTTCTCATCATTTTATTCCATAACAATAATAAAGAACTTAAATATCAACTTCTATAACTTGACATACTTGTATGAAACTATTTTCCTATTGCTATTACATTATTATCCTCACTATAATACCAACACTTTGGTATATTTTTTAACTAATACCAACTAATTTCATGTGAATCCAATTGCTTCTTCAACTTGTTCATCTTATACCACTTGATAGATGGATTATATTCTTCATCACAATATTTAGTGATACTACATTTTATGTTTCTAAAAAAGATCTATCAAAATGTTCTATCGTCACCTAAATTATTTGTGAATTAAACCAAAATAAAAAACCAGCAGCAATCTGTCAATTCAAAAACATCACATTATATATCCAATATTTCCCTAAAATGTATTAGAGAAGATATAAATCAAATTTGAATTTCCTACTTCCATGTAAAAGTATCCCACCCAACTATTTATATCATTCACCACCTTCAAACCTCCTAGAAGATAGTAGTTATATTTTATTGTAAATACTTTATTAACATATCTATATCATTTTTCTTCAAACCATTATGAATCCTAGGATAGAATTAAGATCTTTCCTTGGTAATTATTGAATAACTGGATGAAAATCTCATAATGTTCACATTAATGGCATGGAAAAATTCTTTGTAATGTTTCCCAAAATATAATCTAGAATATAACAACCCTACATTTCATTACACACTTAAACATGATTTATTACATAAACATAACTTGATAAAACGTGGAATATTGAGAGGTCTAGTGTCTTTGGGGCTTCAGAACATTACATAACAACCTAAAGCATGAAATACAACATCTTTATTGAAAACATCACTTACATGACCACTACATTCTGTCATACTTAGCATTGCATGGGATAACCTGAGGAAATGCATAAGAAAAGGGTGAGCTACAAAGCCCAGTAAGGGAATAATCATGGAATAACATGAAGAATACAATATATGTTAGACAATAAGAATATAAATAGAGAACAAGAGAAGAAAAACATAAAGTCGTGATATATCATGACAATCATAACATAGAAATGTGGCAACAACACTTAACATGAAATTAACATGAGCCAAAGATCAATTCACATGGAGCATGAGTAAATCCTCATTTTACATACAGCATGAGTAAAACCTCATTGCACTTGAATTACCCTGATTCCACACCCATTTCACATGACGTATCATGATACTATACAATACCCAATACATTGGAGCACTATCAGGGTGCACCCTTCTTAAACATTACATTTCACGCATAAGTGTGCCACATGGATCATATAACATGGATTCATAAAACATAATAATTTATTCCATGATAAATGAATGTTTAATTAATACATGAAAAATTACGACCAATATGTAAATGTACATAAATATGAATACCCATGATAGAGAAATGGGCATGGTATTCACTACACAATGACAGTGGTATGGAAAATCGGTGCAATTTCGGCAGCGTAATGGCGTGATGTAGGAATTCATAAAAATGGTTGATGAGAGATAAAGTGGTTTATCATAAACATTACATGAAATTTATATTAAGGGGGTTATATAGATACATTTCTCACCAATTTTAATGGAATTTAGTGTCATGATACAAAATAATTGCTTGAATGTAAAAGAGGAGAGAGAAATTCCTTTCAGAATTTTGGCATAGTAACGGGTGTACATTGGAGGAATTTAATGAGAGATAAAGGGGTCTCCCATCCTTAAAAAATAAATATGGATGTATGGGGGGTGCAAGACTATACCCCAACATTTATAATTGATATTAAAATGGCATAACAACATTAAGAAAATTTGATAGAAATGAAAAAGGAAGAAAAACCCTTACTTAGAATTGTGCTTCCAAAGGCTTGATAGAGTCTTGAGAGAGGCTTATTGGGAGATTGGGGAAAACTTGGAGGATTATAGATAGAGTAGGGTAGTGTTTGGAGGAACTCCAAAGGCTTTGCGTGAGGAGGAAGTGGGATCTTGGGTGGGTTTATTTAGGAAAGGAGAGGGAATTGTTTATTATTTAGGTTTGGGACCCTTTACATTAAACTGAACAAACCCACAAACCCACCCATGGTTTTTCCCATGTTTTTTTACAAAGGGGAGTAGAAAATAATATTTTATATGTCCAAATTCATAAATTCTTAAAATAATGGGGTTGCTAATGTGGAGGTGATTCACAATTCTAAGGAAAACAATTTAAAAAGACAAGATGTTTAATAAGTCTTGAAGGGTCCATTAAGGCATCATAAAATGAATCAAAAAAATCTAAAATAACATAATTTTAAGGATAAAACATATATTTGCCGAAAATATCATTTATACTATTTTATTACATCACTATTTGGTCATTACGATGTCATAAAACACATTATATATTTAAACGGTATTTAATTTTTACCCAAAAATTTGACCGTCTCAGAAAATTATGAAACTTTCAATGATGGAAAATTTTGAAATAATTATTCTAAAAGTAATATTAATTTTATCTAAATATTTTTCTAAATATTTTAATTTTCACTTTTAAAATAAAAACTGATATTTATCAAAAATTCATGGGTTTTGATAAAAAATGTCTTTCAAACCATTATAAAAATTACAATTGCATTCATAAAATAATACGATAATTTATATATAATAAAAAATAATTTAATAGTAATAATAATATTTTATTAACATATTATTTAATTCAAAAATCCTTTAATTCATCAAAATTTCATTTATAGCTGAATAATAACTAAAAATACAGTTGTACTTTAAAAACTATTACAAGGTAACAAAAATAACATGGAAGTATATTCATTATTATATACAAAAAATAATGTACATAACCATAGTTCTACGGTATTGTCACATAACCCCTTATAAATCCCACATAGGACCAAAGAGTAAGGTTTGCGATGCTGACAGACTCTTGGGGTGGCTCAGAAAACATTGCTCAGGTGGGAATCTCTATCAACATCCACTTCTCTCATAGGAAATCCTGTTCTAGCTTAACCTATTGAAGTTAATCTTGGGCTTGGTCAAGAATCAATCCCAATGACTCCACCTCTTTTCTGAGCTCTGACAAATGGGATTTTTATGGGGCATGTCTACTGGATGAGGTCATCGCTTCCTTTGTCTGAGTAAATTGGATTGTTAAAGCCATATATATATACTAATCATATGATCATTATTCAACGACCATATTAACAATGGTCACAATTCAAAAACATAAAACCAAGGAAGTGCATATGTTTTACATAACCATTTTATATAATAATACATTTAAAAGGCCAAGATTAATTTCCATCAATGAATGTTATGGTCATTACAACCATCCCCCCTTAAAAAATATTTCCCTCAAATTTTTCTTTTCCCACACTAAAAAAGATGTGGCTAACTATGCTTCATCATTTCCTCTGATTCCCAAGTAGCTTCTTCAAACATGTGGTTTTACCACAACACCTTGACGAGTGGCATTGTTTTTTTCGTAGCTTTTCTCTATAATCTAAGATCATCACTATTTTATCCTCATAAAAATGTTCATCCTCTAATTTTACCACCTCGAAAGAGAGTACATGTGAAGGGTCTCGTATGTACTTCCTTAAGAGGGATACATGAAAGACATCATGTACTTTGGCCATGGTAGGTAGAAGTGATAGTCTATAGGCCACAGCCCCGACACGATCAAGAATCTCGAAAGGGCTGATGTACCTAGGACTTAAATTCCCTTTCTTTCCAAACATAATTACCTTCTTCCATGCTGATATGCGTAGAATCACCATATCTCCACATTTAAACTCATGGTCTCGTTGATGGTTATCTGCATAACTCTTATATCGACTCTGGGCTGCCTTGATATGCTACTAAATGATTTTCACCTTCTCCACCATTTCATCGACCATTTTTGATCCTAGCATATTACGCTCCCGGACTTCATCCCAACATGTTGATGTTCTTCACCTTTTCCCATAAAGGGCTTCTATAGTTCCATTTGGATGCTTGAGTGGAAACTGTTATTATAATAGAACTCAACCAAAGTAAGATGTTGATCCCATCCTCATTTATAGTCCATTGAGAATGCTCTCAACATTTCCTCAAGTGTTTGGATAGTCTGCTCAGATTTGCCATCAGTTTGAGGATGATAGGTCGTACTGAAGTTCAGTTCAGTATTCAGATCATGTTGAAGACTCCTCCAATACTTAGAGGTGAATCTTGGTTCTCAATTAGACAAAATAGATATTGGTACTCCATGCAGTCTTACCACATCCCTGATTTATATTAGTGTTAGTTGATCAAATGATAGATCCTCCCAAATAGCAATGATGTGTGCAAACTTTTTAAGATGATCCACAACAACCCATATTGCATTATTTCCTTTAGATTTCTTTGAAAGTCTTGTGATAAATTCCATAGTGATGTTCTTCCATTTCCATTCTAGTATGGGGAATGGTTGCATCATCCCCTTAGACTTATTCTTTTATACCTTCACTTGCTGACACACCAGGAACTTTGATGTATATTCAATGATCTCCTTATTCATATTATCCCACCAATAATGCTCTTGGAGATCCCGATACATCATTGAGTTTCCTGAGTAAATAGAGAAATTTGAACTATGTGCATCATCCAAAAGTTCCTTCTTCAAATGAATACATGATTGAACACATAGTCTTTTCCCAAATCTCACAATTACTTCTTTATTAACATTAAACTCCGAGGATTTCCCTTTTCCGATAGCTTCCACTTTTTTCTGAATTCCAACATCATCCTTTTGAGCATCCTTTAACCTTTCCAAAAGTGATGACTGAGAGATCATTTGTGAAAGGATTGATGATATTCCCTTCTATATGATTCCCATGTCCATAATCATCAAATATAATAAGATTGTATCCTTTTCAATTCTTATTAATGATAAAATCATTGGTTTCTTTTTACATAGGGCATCTTCCACCTTGTTCACTTTACTAGGGTGGTAATGGATTGAGAAGACATAGTCTTTGATCAGATCTAACTATCTTCATTGGTGCATGTTCTACTCTTTCTATGTGAATATATCCTTGAGGCTTTTGTGGTCCGTATATATTTCACTCTTCTCCCCAAATAGATAATGCCTCCAAATTTTCAATGTGAAGATCATTATAGCCTACTCAAGGTGATGGGTTAGATAGTTCTATTCATGAAATATCAATTGCCTTGAAGCATAGGCAATTACTTTGTCATTTTGCATCAACAAACATCCCAATCCCTTCTTCTAAGCATCACTAAATACCACAAAAATTTATCCACTTGTGGGTAAAGTGAGCATGGGAGAAGTGATAAGCCTCTTTTTCAAATCCTTGAAGCTTTCTTCACATTCATCACTTCATGAAAACTTTACTCCCTTTAGAGTTAGCTTGGTAAGAGGGTTGGACAATCGTGAGAAATTTCTCACAAATCGTCAATAATATCTAGCTAACTCCAAGAAGCTACGGATATCTGTTACCATTGTTGGCCTTGTCCATCCCTCAATTGCATATGTTTTGGAGGGATCCACAGCTATTTCATTGCTTGTGATGATATGGCCCATGAATGATACCTCCTTCAACCAGAACTCACACCTGCTGTACATGGCATAGAGATTCTCCTTCTACAAGGACTCTAGTACAGTTCTTAGATGCTCCTCATGATCCTCCTTGTTTTTGGAGTATATCAGAATATCATCTATAAAGACTACCAAAAAAATTTTGAGGTAATCTCAAAAGGCTCTATTTATCAAGTCCATGATGATTGCTGGAGCATTAGTGAGTCCAAAAGGCATTAAAATGAATTCATAGTGCCCGTATATTATATGAAAATCAATCTTAGGGATATATTCCTCCTTCACCCTTACTTGATAATATCCCAACCGAAAATCCACCTTGGAGAAGTATTGTACTCCACGCAGCTAATCAAACAAGTCATTATTTTGTGGGATGGGTTACTTGTTCTTTATCATGATTTTGTTGAGCTCACAATAATCGATGAAAAGGCGCATTGATCCATCCTTATTGTTGACGAAGAGGACTGGTGAACCCCATGGTGAAGCACTTGGGTGTATAAACCCTTTATCCAGATTCTCATGTAGTTGTTTCTTCAGCTCTTCAAGCTCCACAACAGCCATTCTATACAGATTTTTGGATATTGGCAATATCCTCTGTATAAGTTCAATTGATAATTCAACATATATTCTACATGTAAGACTAGGGAATTCCTTGGGAAACACTTCAGTGAATTGCCTCACAATAGACATGTCTTCTAGAATGGTTTCCTCCTTAGACTCAATCATCTGAACCAGATATGTGTGCTCATAGGGAAGTAATATCCATGCTTGAGATGATGAAGCTAATGAAGATTCATCTTCCTCCATTAACTTTTAAAGAATCGGGGGTCGATTATCTACATGGAGAGTGATTTCTCTCTCATGGAATTTTGTGTTGGATCTATATAAGGAAAGTCAATCCATGACAAGAATTAAATCAAATTCCACCAGAGAGATTTTGACGACGTTATCCAGTAAGTTAAATCCATAGATTATGATAGGGGTGGTGTTATATTCATGGGATGCAATAATCTCCCAATTTTTTATACTCACTAGCATCTTCACTTACATGATTTGTGGTGGTGATGGTATTGTTCTACTAAACTTTTGAGATATAAAAGAATAATTATAACTTGAATAAAAATTATGCTTGCTATTTTTGAATGAATAACTAGCGTACTTGTCACCAATTCATTGTTCGAGTTCACTTCGGCAGTACTGATTGAAAAAGCTCTCCCTTGCAGCCATGGAGGTTTTTGGTTGCCTCTGAAAACCCTTGGCATAGGGCACCGATTTGTAAGATTCCCTAGTTCTTTGTAGTTGTAGCAATGAAAAATGCGTTGAGGTTCGAATGGATCATTCCTATCCTCTGTTGTAGCCACAGGTCTTTCTTTCCAACAGTTTATAGATATGTTCCCTTCTCTCTCACATCTAAAGTATTTCCTCATCCCCTTTAGGAAATTTTTATTGTGCTTCTTTCCGCACCTTTGGCAAGGGGTGTGTTGGTTCTTCATAGTGTTGTTGGATTTATCCATCGGTCCACCAGCAATGAATTCCATATTACGCTTCTTATCCCCATGATACCCCTAAGATTATATGATCTCTATTTCAACCTTGAAAGCACATCGGACAATTTCCTCATAGATGTCAATGTCACTGATTGCCAGTGCTTTCCGTAGGATAGGTTTCAGCCCACCAAAGAAGCGGTCAACCTTGCAGTGGGGTAATGAAAATGCTGGAAGCATATCGTGCAAGCCATGTGAAGTTTTCATCATATGTTCCAATAGATTCTTCGTATTTTTTCTTGAGGGAAAGCAAGTCCCTTTCCATCTTATGTCGGAGGGTGCATGGAAAATATTTATCACAAAACATCTTCTAGAAATCCATCCATTCCAACTCCTTGATCTCCTCCTTAGGCTTCATATTTTTTATCAATATCCACTACTGATCATCATCACCCTCCATACGATAAGCTTCCTGGAGAAACTTTTGTTGGTCAAAACATTGAATGATGGAGAATATCTTTTCAATGGAGTTGATCCATTGTTCAGAGATTGAGGGATCAGATAATCCATTAAAAGTATGAGGTATTTGTCTCATTGAGCTCTTGATAGTGACTTGTTCCTTATTATGGGGGTTGAAATTTCGACTTGACCCATGATTCTATTCAAAGATTGAGTTAGAAGAGAGAGAAGCATGACAAAGTTCTTGATTCCCTCTCCCATTGGATTGGGCATCTCATTAGTATAGTCATCACATTCATCATCACATCCATTGTTAGCCTAAGTACTACTATTACCGGACATTGGCTGGAATGAAAGGAAAGTTAGGGGTAACACATAAAGGTTAATACAAGGACAAATCTGATGACTTATAAATAACTCTTATTTCCTTAACATGTGAATCTATTGGCTTCAGTCTATGTTATCCATGATCTACTTTCTCACATATATTCTTATGGAATTTTTTTCCTTTATAATGGTTCATACTAAGCTTTTGAATTTAATAAAGAATATCCCCAGAGAGTTACATAACCAATAGTGCATCAAGGACCATTTTTTGAACTACTTCCCATTCAAGTATAGCTCAAAGCGGTGTTTTTGGGTTTTACCCCTAGGATACATCTATGCCAGAGCCGCCTCTATCTACTCGTATCCAGACAGGGATGTATTTTCTTGATAAACCACTTACTCAGTACCCACAAAACCATAAGGATGTTTTTATTATACTTAGTCTTGTCTCTATGGCTTTAATATGGTTTTCTATTCTTAATCCCTAAAATAACTAAACATATCCTCTGATACCAACTATAACAACCTTGACTTTTATTACACACATAAACATGATTTATTATATAAACTTCACTTGATACAATGTGGGAGATCGAGAGGTATAGTGTATTTGGGGATTAGGAACATTACATAAAAAATTAAAACATGAAATACAACATCTTTATTGAAAACATCCTTTACATGACCACTACATTCCATCTTACTTAGCATTGAATGTAATAACCCGAGGATATTCATAAGAAGTGGGTGAGCTATAAAGCCCGGTAAGGGAATAATCATTTAATAACAAGAGGAATATAATACCATTATGAAAATAGACCTATCAATATAGAACAAGAAAATCATAAACATAAAGGCATGATATATCATGACAATCATAACATGGAAATGTGGCAACAACACTTAACATGGAATTAGCATGAGCCAAGGCTCATTGCACATAGAGCATGAGTAAATCCTCCTAGTACATGAAAAATGATTAAAACCTCATTGAACTTGAATTATCATGATTTAAAAACAATTTTACATGACGTATCATGATACTATACTTTACCCAATTCATTGGAGCGCTATCAGGGCACACCAATCTTAAACATTTCATTTTATGCATAAGTGTGAGACATGGATCATATAACATGGATTCATAAAACATAATCATTTATTACGACATAAATGAATGTGGAATGAATAAATGAAAAAATATAATCAATAATAAAATGTGTATAAAGGTGAATACCCTTGATAGGTAAATGGGCATGGTATTCACTACACAATGACATTGGCTTGGAAAATCGGTGCAATTTCGGCAGCGTAATGGAATGATGTAAGAATTCATATAAATGATTGATGAGAGAGAAAGGGTTCTCTCATCATATTTACATGATATGGATAGTAATGGGTTATATAGATACATGTCCCAACAATTTTAATTGAATTTATAGTCAAGATACAAAATAATTTCATAAATGTAATGGAGGAGAGAGAAATTCCTTTTGGAATTTCTGCATAGTAACAGGTGTACATGGGAGGAATTTAATGAGAGAGAAAGGGGTATATCATCATTCAAAAATAATGATGGAAGTATGGGGGAGGTGAGAAATCATACCCCAACATTTATTATTGAAATTAAAAGTGCGTAACAACATTAAGAAAATTGGACAAAAATGAAAAAGGAAGAAAAACCCTTACTTGGAAGTGTGCTTCCAAGGGCTTGAGAGAGGATTGAGAGAGGCTTCTTGGGAGACTGGGGAACCTTGGGAGGATTATAGAGAGATGAGGGAAGAGGTTGGATGAACTCGAATGGCTTTGAGTGAGGGAGAAGTGGGATCTTGGGTGGGTTTATATAGAAGAGGATATGGAATTGTTTATTATTTAGGTTTGGGACCCTTTACATTAATCTAAACAAAACCAAAAACCAGACCATGGTTTATTCATATCCTTTTTTCTAAAGGGGAGTGTAAAACAATATTTTATAATTCCAAATTCTTAACTTCTTAAAATAATGGGGTTGCTTATGTGGAGGTGAGTCACACTACCAAGGAAAACAATTTAAAAAGACAATATGATTAATAAGTCTTGAAGGGTCCATTAAAGAATCGTAATATTAATAAGACAAATCTAAAATAACATTATTTTAATGAAAAAACATATATTGTCCGAAAATATCATTTATAGTATTTTATTACATCACTATTGGGTCAGTATGATGTCATAAAACACATTATATATTTAAACTGTATTTAATTTTTACCCAAAAATTTGACTGTCTCAATAAATTATGAAACATTCACCATTGGATAATTTTGACATCCTTATTCTAAAAATAAAATTAATTTAATATAAATAATTCTCTAAATATGCGAATTTTCACTTTTAAAATAAAAACTGACATTTATCAAAAATTCATGGGTTTTGACAAAAACATTCTTTTCAAACCTTAATAAAAATTACAATTTCATTTATAAAATTATATGATCATTTATATTTAATAAAAAATAATTTAATAATAATAATATTTTATTAAAAAATTATTTAATTCAAATACCATTAATTCCTTAAAATAGCTTTCTTAGTTGAACTATAACTAAAAATACTATTTGTGCTATAAAACCTATTTACAAGGTAAAAAAAATAACATGAAAGTATATTCATTATTATATACATAAAATAATGCACATAAACATAGTGATAAGGTCTTGTTACATAACCCCTTATAACACCCGCATAAGACTGAAGAGTAAAGTGTGTGATGGTGACAGACTCTTGGGGTGGCTCAGATAACATTTCTCAAATGGTAATCTATATTAACATCCACTTCTCTCATAGGTGGTACCAATCAAGCTTAAACTATTGAAGCTAGGCTTGGGATTGGTCAAGATCAAAGCCCATTGACGCCACCTCTTTTTCGAGCTCCGACAAATGGGCTTCATATGGGGCGCATCTACTGGATGAGGTCATCGCTTCCTTTATCTGGGTAAATTGGATTGTTAAAACCCTATATTTATACTAATCATGCGATCATTATTCAACGGCCAGATTATAAACGGTCACAATTCAAAAACATACAACCAAGGAAGTGCATATGTTTTACATAACCATTTTACAAAATAAGACATTTAAAAGACCAAGAGGAATTTACATTAATAAATGTTTGGGACATTACATAGTAATTATTTATAGGAACATATTATACCACTGACCTCTTAAGGTTATTATTTGTCTGGTCTCCCAATTTCTATAGGAATTTAGATTTTTCTATCCAGAATCCATTAAATGTTTCTTTATATTAAATCTCTTTGAGTAACCTAGTTTAATGGAACTAATTAGAAATCCTTTCATGATACCTTTGTACATAATTCATCCAGTTTCATCTTTTTGGAAGAATTTGTTTTATTATTTTATTGTAAATCTGTTGTATGATGATAATACTCAAAAATCTTTGGTCCGATAGACTTTATTAAACTCCCTTCCATCCTGAGCTTCAACAAAAACATCCCATACTGTTGATCTTCACAAGTTTCCTCTATCTGATTACATTTTTAAGAATCCTATCTCTTATCATTAGGAAACTTCCCTCTAATAGATTCTATTTGATGACTCATTAATAGTGTTTTACCTAAATCATACTAATTTTTCTCCAAAACAATCTCATAAGAAGATTCCATAACTCTTTTTTTTATAATGTTTCAAACATTATTCCTTCAAAATAATAAAAGATAGATCCATGAATTCAATAATATAAATTTTAGTTCTTTTTACATTAATGATTCGTAAACCATTCCCTAATCTTACTTTATTGATCATCAAAATTTGGTAGAACTATGAACATAATTACATTGTAATTTAGTTCCACACTCTGTCTGATCACTTCAGTCTGTTGGACTCCATTTGGTCAATTTTTTTTTTCCTCCATTCTCTGAATAACTTGTTTTATTAGACTCTATATATTAAGCATTATAATGAATGATAAAAATTTTAAGGAGTTTCATATTTGAAAATAAAAAAAATACTTATGAAAACTTTCATTCTTCCTAACAATATTCTTCTTAAGACCTTAAAACCTCTTGATCTTTACAAAATCCAACTATATTTATACATATACAAAATTATCTATGAATAAGGTACATGAAACACTTTCTTGTAAAGTCATAAAATATTTTAAAATCAATAATCCCACTATGAGAAATATTTGGGTGATAGATAGTATACCCTTAATTTTTTAGACATGGGTCCATTCCAATGAGTAGTAAGATATAATATCCTTCCACCCAAGGATTACTTACTCAAAGACACTTCAATGAAATATTATATTTAACCCTTAATATTTATAAACATTAAATAATTTATTAATTCTAGATTTCAACCATGTACAAGTCACTTTTATGGTGAAAGAAAACTTGATTGATTTTAATAAAAAGAATATAAATTCTTATATGCATATAAGAAAATTTATAGTAGTAGTTGATCAAATTGAACTAAATAAGAGAAAAACACATAATATAAAAATTATATAGTTTGATAATAAAAATTTAAATAGACAAAATAAATAAATAAATCATAAATTTTAACGTAATATATACAATATATTAATGTTTCGTGAATAAATATACTATAAAACCTCAATAATTTAGAAAATAAATTATGAAGATGCCATAAATTAAATTAAAATAAAAAATTTATAATTATATAAAATATTAACTCCTTAATATTATTTTATAATATCACATTATTTTTTAATATACAATATTAAATTTAATATAATCATTTTATATTTTAGTTTTACTATATAAAAAAATTACATAATAAAAATACTATACATTGATAAATAATTAAACATTGATAATATCAATTACCAAACCCCATTTTGATTTAGTTTAAATAATATTTCAAAGTAAGACCTCTTTTAAATAACTCAAACTTATTATTATGAACAATATATAATTTTAAATATGAACTAATTTTTGCTAATATTATTTTATATTTTTTAAAAATTAAGGTTGAGTTAGATCCATACAATATGGCATAGATTTTTTCAAATAATACACATTAAAAGAAACACCACAAATACATAATGTCTAAAAGACCAAGAATCGTTGTTTTCAAATTTTAAACACATCTATAAAAAAAATTTCCTCAAGAGTTGCTCTAACAAATCACCTCGGGTTGTGAAAAATAATATCCTTCATATTATTCCTTATTTTATGAATTATAAACACATTAAAAATTAGACCTCATAAATTTAATAGAAACATTATATATCTAAATTATAATAGTTCAATATAATTGAAAAAGTTATTTGATATATATATTTGATAGTATGAATATTTATTTAATAAATTGTATACAAACATTTAATAATTAATTATAAATTTTTCTTCATTAATTAATTTTTAATAAATTTATAAATTAAATAAATATTTCATATATACCTTAATATGGCTGATAAAAAATTTTTTAAACCAATTTATACAATTTTATATTGAAAATTACAAATATAATTTTACATGAAAGTTATATTTTATGATATCCTTGATATCATACTTTGTGGTTCTCTCCCATTATATATTGTATGTTATGATGAAAATGAATATTAAAGAAATCATTCCTTGATGCTTTTGTTTTTTATCTTACGATATCACCAATATTGTGGGGGTTATATGGTACTCAATTTATTTATAATGTAGAAATGTTATCACCCTATTTGAAATCCTCAATCATACATTTCAAAACATGTAAAACTGAATAAATTGACATGTATCACTTCTTACAGTATCTTATATCATAGGACTTGATTATATCATGAATTACTATATCAATTAAACTATGGTTGTCACAGAATAAATTTTAATTTTTTTTAATAAATTTCAATAGATTATTTATATTATATTTTTTACATAACATTAAACATTATTTTTTAATCCAAATGGTCATATAATAGATCTTACACCTCTATTGGGAACATATGGATCGATTAAAATAGTATAAAAAACATCTATAAACCCAAATCCAAGATCAAGCATACATGATATTGAAAAAATTCTTACCATAAAATGATGAATAGTTTTTTGTACCATACACAATTTTCATATCCATTAATTGAGATGAAACACCCAATAATCATTCGGGATTCACCTCACTTTTCACTACTTGCTAGTTCCTCTTAATGGCAAAGAGAATTAGTGGAAGATATCTGAGTACGTAGATATATATATATATATATATAATATTGGAAATATATCAAAAAACCATCTCTAATATATGTGTCTTTTTATATAGATGTTAGTAAATTCTAGTGTCAATACTTTATATACTCATATGTTACTGAATACATGATTAAATCATTATTCATTCTCGTATTCACCGTATGAATGAATCATTCAACCTTTTTATTTCTTCATATTATGAATCATTAATTAATGATATCAATATTGAATATTATATTACATTAACCTCTATATTTTGGATATCATTCATATCTTAGGTGTTAGTTTATATCATACAATATGATTCCTCTCACAACATTTCTATTATATCTCCATATCATGATAATTAATATTTCTATCCATGGAATTCTGAATTACAATGAAATAATGGATATATTATCATACAATATACTTATATCTTACCCTATGTAAATTCTAATATGTATCACATACATACCAGTATTTATGGAATATATCTATTAGTATCTACATATTAACTTGGATAAGATGGTAATTTTTTTTCATAATCTAACCCAAGTTAGTGAATCAGTGTAATTGAAGAAACTAGTATTACATCACCACAAGTATCCCCTAATAAATGGAATGTAACAATACTAAATGGATGATTCAAATAGCTAGTTTACACAAATTAATTATTAATTCTACCAGTCAAATGAACTATAACACATAACATTCTATAATACTAATGAATCGTTCTCCTTTAACAACAAATCTTTAGCTCTATTAAAATAATTAATAATTATAATTTTATTATTTATTTATTCCACATGACACATCGAATAAGTGCTAGTATCAATACCCATGTTTTCTGTTACATTCACCCCTTTTTAAATGTCCTAGGGTATTACCACCATATGCAGAAACATTCTCATAATGTTTCTATATTACTATCAAAATTATTGTTCTACTTTTGACAATATGGTCATGTTATCATTATTTTCTTTCTCTATAATAATTCTAAGTCCATATTTAAATTCCAATGACCCATTTAGGGAAATATTTCATCATTCTTTGGAAATATAGTTATCATTAGATGATTAATTATTCTTCATCTTCATATTTTACATCATCAGTGATCAAATTCCTCTAGAAACAATTCTCATCATTTTTCTTAATGGATAATATATATAAATATGTATTATAATAATATTGTTTCATTTGGTTTGGTTTTCATTCTCGAAATGCCCAACGGCTCCGTATCCAATTATTGGTGGACCTACATTCAAAAGGTAGGCGTTCTCTGGATGGTCTTACTAGCGACTCCTAAGAACATACATTGGTTGAGAGGATGGGATGTCGGGCTCATTAGAACCTTTTTGGGGGGAATTATTGCATGTTCTGGGACTCTCTTGTAGATTTAAGATGTATTCATATGTTTACGAATCTTTGGTTTATACCCAAACATAGTATCCATGGATTTAACCTTGGTGGGAAATGGTCAACTGGATGCAGGGGTTTGGAATCATTTATGCCCGAAGTTTACCATCCCTCGTTGGATTAATAACCCCGAAGAGTCAAGACTTTCTTGAGCCAGCGCTAGGAGTTGTGCGGTGAACTGATGTGAAGATAATCGGATCAACCAGTTATTAGGCTTGAACCACAGGGAGGCTTCCTACGTACCCTGCATTGGAGGAAGGGATCAAAGTCCACGTAGTTTGCATGGAAGCGTCGGATAACCGACATGAATGTGGACCCATGGGTCCGATGGTGATCGGGCATGAACCTCTTGGAGGCTTCATAAATACCCTACCTAGGAGGCAGGGATCAAAGTCCATGTAGTTCACATTGGCTTCGGTCATACGCTCTGAGGCATCCCAAAATGATGGAATGGGTCTTATACTCTGAGGAGGCCCATGGTGATTGATTGGGGATTACACTCTAAGGAGGCCCATGGTGATGGATTGGGGCTTACACTCTGAGGAGGCCCATAAAAGAATTTCATGGTTGATGCTTACTCTAAGCCCACGTGAGTCATGCTCAGTGTGAGAAATTAGAGGCAGCAGGGACCAGAGGATCACGTCCTGAAATTTGCGTCCGTGAAAAGTAGAGTGGTTCTTATGCATGAGGGCAGCCCATAGGTTCTGGGCTTACTCCTAGGTGGATGCCCATGGTGATGTATTGGGTCTTACACTCTAAAGTGGCCCATAGTGTGGATCGGGGCTTACACTCTGAGGAGGCCCATATTGTGGATCGGGGCTTACACCCTAAAGAGGCCCATGGTTACAAAGTGCAGTGGGAGAGGGAAAGGGGGTGATCTTGTGCTCATCTCCTCTCCTACAGTACTTGAGGGTTTCTTTATGATGGGTATTTTACTACCCCGAGGAGCCCTTAAAATGTAGAGGGGAAAACGGACTCCCAAGCTCAGACTCCACATTACCATGGGAATGTGAACCCAGGAACGCTTCGGGAATCTGCTTGAGGGTCAAGGAAACCCTTTGTCCTTGTTTACTGTGGGTATGTGAACTCAAAATGGAGCGCTGATGCGCCTGAGGGTTACACAACATAGATCCAGTGGCTCTGGTGGAGGCCTCAGCTCGGGGCCGATGAATAGGCTGATGAGGGAGTCACGGGGGATCAAGCCAGATCGGGAGGATCTTATGTGGCTCGGGAAATAGAAACTCCGAAGGTTTTGGTTCCCATCGCATAGGGGTGTGCTACGCGGCTGTAGAGGCCGTTCGTGAACCAGGAGGGTCCGCAAACTGACTGGTCGTCCGTGAACCAGGAGGTACGATGGACTGACTAGTCGTCTGCGAACCAAGAGGGTCCACGGACTAAGAGGCCGTCCACGAACCAAGAGGGTCTGCGGACTAATTGGCATCCTACGAACCAAGGTGGTTCGTGGTTCCAGGTTCGATCTGCGAACCAGGGTGGTCCGCAGAGGGATCCACGCGATCAGCAGCATCCAAGGGCAGTGTCGATCAGGGGTTTGTCGGTCAAGGCTTCGCTCACGTAGGAGGCTGCTACATGGTGTGAAGGATCAGAAAAGAGACATAAACTCCCTAGTCCGCAGGGAGTGCATCCGCAGTGGGGCTATGGTTCGCGGTCTTATATTTTTATGTTATTTTTAGTTCGGGGTTCACCAAATTATTATGCATTTGTGGTTCCTTATTAGTTCATTCCCAAGTTTATACCTACACTGGTTCGCGAACTAGAACTTCGCTGTTTGCGAAATCCTAAGCCTTCCCTCGAAATCATTCCACCCGAGTCTGATCGCTCTTCGCTTCTTCCAGCTTCGAATCGTCTGAATCCCAGTCTTTGAATCCCCTCTCCTTTCCCCCTCGGTCTCCATTTATAGAATGGGGAAATAGATGTATTCGGTGGTCACATGGCACCTTTTGCGGAGGCCCATAACCGAATACTCGGTTTATAGCTGACTTGGTCAATATGTAATTCACAGTGGGTATTTGAAAGCTTCTCCCCCACCCCCCCTGCGAATCAAACTCAAGGAGTGCTTCGCGGCTGCATAGGGTTCCGCCTCCATTCCACAGAAGACAGCAGATACGGCTTGAACCGGTTGACGTGGTCCGCTGTTGGGGCGGTTCATGACGATGAACCGGATCTGCACCCATTCTACCTCACGACCACGGAGGATCTCCACCTCCCTTTCACGAATGATGACAGTATGCGAAGGGGGTGCTTCACGGGGCCAGTCCATGTTGCATTTTCATGGGACCGGTCCGTAGACCGGTCTTACTTGTCCCTTCTTTGAATTTTCTCCACTATTTTCCCCAATTCATTCGGGGATTTGGGTAGAATATCCTTTGTGGATTTTTTTTCAGGACCCTAAAAATTCCCCCATCATATTGGGGTCTGATAGGAACGAATTGGACGTTGTTCCAATGCAAAGTGGTCCTAAAACTGAGATGGTTTGTGGTAGGGCAGTGGATCCAGTAGGGGACCACACCTATAAATACTAGGGGGCCCTTAATTTGTCCTTTACCGAATTCTTCGTGATACCAGAGCTCCCCCGCCTTTGTGCACTCTTTCCATTGCGATGTGCTTTGTCAACGAACTGGCTACAACTTCCACGAACCATTTATCCTTCGTGGTCACCTTCACCCATGAACTGATTCCCCAACCACAAACCATTACTCATAATTAATTAAAAAGTAAGTGATGACATGTTGTGGAGGAATTTGCTTCGTGGTTTTAGTGCTCCGCGGTTTCGATGCTCCATGGAAAAAAATCTCTTGAACTTCAAAAGTTTCTAAGTCTTTCGGACATATTCACTATAATCTGGGATTGAAATTCCATGGAGCAGCTTGGTTCGCGGTTTCCTAGTGAACGCTCCACGAGCCAGGGTTTCACGGACTGATTTTCTAAAGGGCTGGTTCACGGGATGATGTCATCGTGAACTAGATTCCGAGGCCTCATTGCGGACTTTGCTTATGAATGCTCCTCAACTGATCCTCAGCCATATATCTGGTATTTTTTCCCGATTTTTATTCCAGACTAACCACTTGTTGGCACTTGTCATACAAGGAGAAAATATAGTTCTCCCTCATTCTTCACTAAGGCCCATGGCAGAGCCACTACCAATTGGTTCAGGGAGACGTTTGGCCATGATTCGCAGAGCGGAGAACATCCATGAGGACCCCATTTGGTCCATCAATCCTGACGATGGTGCCTTGAAAGATTTTCTCCCTCCTAAGCTCCTGGATTATCCACTATCAAATCGACTTCCACTTCATGGATTCGGTCTTCAAGATGATGTCCCTATTCTCCCCACATTCTTAGGTCTTCCTTCTCCTTTCTTGGAAGCGTCGTCCAAGTATATTCAGGCGAACATTACCCAATCGGGGGATATGGTTTCCGACTCTGACCAGAAGGATGCCTTTATTTTGCAGGTCTCTGTTTTGACCCAAAGTGATTAGCAGGCTCGAAACGTTTCCCAGGAAGCTGTCTTCAAAAGTTACCCTTCTACTATGAACCTTGCTCAAGTAGATCCAGATGCGGGGTGGATTCCTAGGTCATATCATCGATCTGGCAGGCTCTTCTCGATTGACTAGGCCTGGGCTTTCTGGGTCCATCATCACTGCTTGGAGTCTCCTGAATCACTGGAAGTAGTCAATTTATACTTCACAGTGTGGGATTACCAATTTTCCATTTACCCAGGTCCTGCCAGACCTACTCAGTCACTGGTGTCCAAGCACTAATACTTTCCACCTTTCCCATTGTGAATTTGGTATTAGTCTGTGGGATATCCATCAATTGGGATGAATCCCGATTGTCAGAAAAATTTATGATGAATTTCTGCCTACTCCTGACACGTGGAATAATGTCGAACAAGTGCCTTTATTGGTGAGGGATCTGTTGGTTATGGCAGTGCAGTCATTGGGTCAGGTGTTGCGTTCCCACTCTCTTATTCCCTATAGTACCTAAATAGGGTTATTTCTGAACACCACTGGTCCTGTGCCTAAGATCAAGTGCCCTAGGAATCATCCTTATCAGCATTCACGAACCTCCCTAGGTTCCTACTGGGCAGTTCTGGAGGTGGGCAACTACCTCTCATGAGGTTATGAGTTGTGCCCTGGGGTGCCGCCTATGCTCTGGCTGGCTGGCTTGTTTTCCATATTCTTGAGCAGATGGTTTTTCCCTTCTCAAGATATTAATCCTGGCATCAGGTCTTACACCATGATGATGGAAGTTGTGCTGGCAGAGGGCCCCCTGGTGAATTTGGTCATGCCCACACTAGCTCGTATTTATGAACTACTGAGTCATATGCAGAAGGGCGGGTCACCCTTCCGTCTAAGTGGGACATTTCAATTTTTGTATGGCTGGGTAGCGGACCATTGTTGCTGCTATGAGTATTTTTATAACACAGTCATCATGATCCCTACTTTTTGGCATACCCTGCTTGATATTGCTGGAGTTCGCATGAAATCCCTCATCCCTAGTGAAGTCCTCGGGCTTCTGAGTGACTTTTCCTAGTATACATCCACTCCCTACCCCACCCCTTCAGACGTCTTACTTGACAACCACTGGGGGAGCCTAGAGGAGCATTATTACATGATCTCTTTATGGGACATATTTCTGTCCACGCGGATCGACGAGGTTTCTCTGTGCGATCTGTATGTCCCGTATCGCTTTTCTCTCCAGTTTGGGTGCCTAAAAGTCCAAGCTTCCCTACCCCCTCCTCAGGCTCGAGGACTGCGCCCGGCCACACTTCATCAATGGTGGCATATGTTAACACAGGAAGGATCTGATGCAAGCATTCCCCTGCCTATCATGGGGGTAGCCGCCGGCCTTTCCATAGAGTATTCAAAGGTGTGGGAAAAATACTATCCCTGTGGCATTCTAAGGACGGCCATTCGGCATGTTCCCAAATCAGGAGATATTGCGGCTATCGCGCCTACCATACCTTCCTCATCATCTCTAAGGGAGTATCGACTGATTGTTAGTCAATCAAAATGACTCAGGGGATTTTCCTCTCCCAGCCTTGCAGTGTCTGAAGTTCAAACAGGTTCATCCTTCTTGGATGTGTATGAGGATGACCCAGTGCTTCCAGGTCCCAGTGAGATGATCCCAGAAGTTTTACCACTTGACACCGGGCTTAGAAACTTGGTCCCCAAGCATGACCAGGGGTTAGAGGCTCCAAACTTTCCTGTTTCAGAGCCAACATCTAGCGAGCACATACCTGTGCTGGTTACAATGCCATATTTCGTTCCTATGCCATATAGGGAGGATACCAAAGATCCCCGTGTCATGGCGGACCAACAGGACATGATTAGGTGGGCCTGGCCTCAGATTTGCGAGATCATCGCCAAAACTCCTCTAACTGATATGAAAACTAATACCAAAGCTCTTTGACAGCTCTTCCTGGGATTGGGGTTGGGCGGCTTCAACTATTGGCAGTTCCATTCTCTTTCTTGCCATGTTGTCATGACTCGTGAGGAAGCTACCACTAGAGAACACAAACTTTCCCAATTTGATGCTGATCATTGTGGGACCCGATTCCTATCGAAAGCCACGATACAGGTCCATCAGCTGATGGAACAGGAGGTGACCTCTCGAGATCAGGCGGCTGTCCTATCCTCTGAGTTGCATGAATGTGAATAATGGGCAGCGCTGTTGGGGAAACGTTTGTCATCTATTACCAGTCGTATCGAAGCCACTACAAAAGGGATCAACGATCTTCAAACAAAAGTGGAACATACTCGTCCGGTGGCTAAGGTTGAAGCCAAGGAGAAGGCCGTCTTGGAACGGTCTTGCAACAACCTCTGCTGTGCAGTCTCCGATCTGGTGGAGAGAGCAATTCAGGCTTTTTTATGACTATTAAATCTACTCTCATATCCTTTGTTTTACTTACCCCTCTACGCATTGTTTGTGAGGGAGAGACCCTAGCTTGTGGAATTCCTCCCTTTTTTTTGTTCGAACGAAATACAGTCTCTGTCAATCACTTGTTGCGGTGAAATTTGATTATTTCTTAGAAAAATTGTTGTGTAAATAACAATCAACTGAATTAGAATTAATCATAACTCAGGAAAACAAACTCTAACTTTTTCCTAGACCATGGGGTCCAGTAAGCATAGTTTGACTTTTGATAGGGTTTTGTTGAAAATCCCCACAAACCTTTTTGTATTTTATTTTTAATTCCCTGATTTTGCTTCGGACCATTTGTTGTGTGCCCAGTGGTTCTGGCCTGACTTTTTCTTAGGTCACCCTTTTCGTGTTTTCAGCCTAACAAGCTTTGTGCCTATTTTTTGAGGTGTTTAAAGTCACACCGACAAGACTATCATTACTGATGTTTTAGGTCGAATAACTTGGACCAAACACGTTAGGGCGAGGGCCCCAATGGGGTTCAACTGATCAAAAGATGTCTCAATACTATTCAGATGCATGTGGGGGGAACATTTTTGGATGGCATGCAGGACATGTATCAAGGAATGGGAGTCGTGTCGGCATATAGAGGAAGGAAGATTGTTTCCTAAGGAAAAATTTCCTTTGGTAGATGGGCTAGGGGTGATCAATATGCAGAGCCTCTGAGGGAATTGTATGCATATTCGTACAAAGGTGTCCTTAAGTCAATGACTGTCCATTTCTGATGGCCTAGAGACTTCATGGATGTCCGGATTATAGAAACCACCATTGGTGTCTTGGAAAATGAATGTGACGTTTGAAAGGGTTTTGAGAACATCCGTACTAATCAAGAGTGTTGTCGGGAGACCACTTTCCTATGCATTTTAGTTTGCGTAAGGGATGTTTGATGCTTGGCGCAGTTTAAATTCATGCAGTTGGGACATAATTTGAAATGGAATGACTTCTCCTAGTTCTCAGTAATCTTGTCAAAGACGTTCCACCACATTCAGGAAGGGTTGTGAATGAGGTTAGTAAACTATATCTCAGGGGGTTTCTGAATCCTGGGATATACATTGGGGCTCAGGGGCCAAGGGGCATATGGAGAGAAGCATTGCCTAAGGAAATATTGAATTTGGTAGATGGGCTAGGGGAAATCAATATGCAGTTCTACTGAGGACATGGTATGCATAGTCTTGAAAATGCATCCTTAGGTCAATGATTGTAGTCCCCCAATAGCCAAGAAACTTCAGGGAAGTTGAGATTTGGGACCAACAGTGGTGGCTTATGAGAGTTCTGCTTTTTCTGAGTGCAATGTATGGTTTATGATGAGATGGTGCCTAGATATTGTGGGAAACAGCTAGACCAAACTTCCTGAGAATAGGTGATGTAACCCCTTCTCATCCGGGTTTGAGATGGTGGCTTGCGCCGGTCTGACCTGTGCACCGAAGGATAGAGAATAGCCTATGTTCCTTACTAAACCCATGGCGGGTTTGACCGTGCAGTTTATCGTCTTGTGGTTAAGACATTTTCTGTGTAGTTTAGCATCATGCGGTAATGACTGGGGTCATTATTTAAAGGTTGTTGTGCAGTTTAACATCATGCAGTGAGGACGAGGTGAATTTTTCTTTCCTTTACCAATGTTGTGTAGATTAACATCGTGCAGCATGGACGATTGACCGTGCAGTTCAACGTCGTTTGGTAAGGACGTAGTTAAAAAGGCCGCTCTTGATTAGGATGTTACTCGGCCCGAGTATCCTGGCATGTCTAAGACATGGAGGGGGGTTGATGGTGTAAATCAAGGTTCTGGGGATTCTTGGATTAGGAGAGATGATATGGGGGCTCTGAGGCCGGTAGGCGTATGGAGCTAGGAATAGTGTCGCCCGAGGAAATATTGCCTTTTGTGGACAATTCAGGGGATATCATTATGCAGAGCCGCTGATGGCATGGTATGCATAGTCGTACAAACGTGTCCCCGATTCGATGACTTTACACTTCCAATGGCCATGAATGGTTATGAAGATCCGCAATTATCCGGGCCACGAAGTCTGTTATCGAGGAAGGAAATGTCTGAAAATGTAGGGCACACTCGTCCCTGGTTACTGTTAAATCTTAGAGAGCTCCCTGGGATGATTTATCTTGCTTGCGGGGGCGTTCCTTCACTCCATGTAGTTTAGCATCATGCAGGAAGGACGAAGTACTCCTAGTTTATCGGTCATAGATCTCAGACCATTCAGTGACTATTGCTGCGGTCACTCAAAGGATAACTGAATCAACATGTTCTGACATACTTGGAACAAGGTGGGGGATGAAGTTTGTAAACTGCAACTTTGAGCTTTCCTGGATCAAGAGGTGTGGCCTGGGGGCTCTGAGTTCGGTAAGAGTACGGACTTAGGAAAAGTACCGCCTGAAGAAATCTTTCTTTTTATGGACGATCTAGGGGCTATCATTATGCAGATCCGCTAAGGGCATGGTATGCATATTCATATAAAGGTGTCCCCGGGTCAAAAAATCTGCACTTCTAATGTCCATGAATTATTATGAGAATCCATGATTTCTCAAAGTGCAGAGTTTGGAATGTGGAGATAATGGTGTCTAGGTATACAAGAAACATCTTCACCACAATTGTCCATTGAGTCAAATTAGCCTAGTCCTGGCTTGATGTTCATTGATGCAGGTCGCTATGTGAACCACCGACTGACACATAGGCTAGCTAGATAAGGATACCTTGGCAACACTTGGATGTGAAAAGATGAATAAAATTGTAAACCACTGCTCCATAAATTTTTGGATCAGGGGATGTGATATGGGGGCTCTAAGGCTGGTAGCCGTACGGAGCTAGGAAGAGTGTCGCCTGAGGAATTCATTCCTTTGGTAGATGGGCCAGGGGCTATCAATATGAAGTGCCTCTAAGGGCACGGTATGCATAGTCATTCAAAGGTGTCCATGGGTCAATGAATTTCCACTTTCAATGGCCATGAGTGGTTACAAAGATCCACAATTATCCGGGTCATGGAGTCTGATGTAGGGAAATGATGCATCCAAATGTGCAAGGAGTATCTCCATATC
The DNA here is from genome assembly GCA_963277665.1 of Viscum album. Lineage (NCBI taxonomy): Eukaryota > Viridiplantae > Streptophyta > Magnoliopsida > Santalales > Viscaceae > Viscum > Viscum album. The sequence goes on along the minus strand of OY728145.1, from coordinate 803,989,722 downwards.
GTATCGCCAGGTGTCTTGGGTGGGTTGAGATGAAGTCTATGTAGTTTAACTTCATGTAGTGAGGACAAATTCCATGCAGTTTAACGTCATGTGGTAAGGACAGTGATATACACCCCATATAGGTCTGGTCTGTACACGGGGGAAGGCGGGATGTTTAACATTATTGTCCGTGCAGTTTAACATCATGCGGCAAGGATGCAAAAATACACCCCATTCAGGTCTAGTCCGTTCACAGGAAAAAGGGAGCATTTTTTCATCTTTTATTCAGGGGGTTGGGCCAGGACTGGGAACCCTGGCATCACTACATATCCTGCGAGGGTAGAAATCAAGCTGCACGTAGTTCTCTGAATGAAGTACACCCCGTGCAGGTCTGGTCCATACACGGGGGGAGAGGGGAATTGTTAAAACTTCTTGTCCGTGTAGTTTAATGTCGTGCAGTGAGGACGATTGATACACCCCATGGAGGTCTAGTCCGTACACTGAGGGAAGAAGGAATTTTTAACTTTTATTCAGGGATCTGGGCCATGATAGGGGATCCTGGCATAGCTGCGTATCCTATGAGGGCAGGAATCAAGCTGTACGTAGTTCTCTGAAATATGTGTTGTTTAGAATCATGTCGTAAGGACGATATACATGCAGTTTAATGTCGTGCGGTAATGACGTATTCTGTGCAGTTTGGCGTCATGCGGTAAGGACGTATTCCGTGCAGTCTAACATCGTATGGTAATGACGAGGGGACCCAATATGAAAGGAAAAAAGCGGGCCTGCACAGTTTAACATCGTGCGGTGAGGATGATCTCCATACAGTTTAACGTTGTGCAGTTAGGACATTCTCCACTTTCAGTTTCTATGCAGAGTACATCTTTAAGAATCTCACATGTGTAGGAGCAGTTGTAAATTTTACGTCCATGGAGATCAGGGTATATGCTCTGTTGACTAGACTTTGTGTAAAATGTATGGTCCCTCCCACATGGGCTCCAACTTTAGAGGTTTCCTTCCAGGTATCATTGGTTTTCAGAGGACCAATACCAATTCTCCTTCCAATAAAGACTGGAGGCAGACCTTTTTATTGAAGGATCGTGCAATTTGATTATGGTATACCTCCAGATGGTGTAAAGTGTGCAATCGCTTCTCGTCTAGCTGTTCCAATTCACCTAGCCTCTTTTCTGACTACTCATCATCGGATAATTGATCACAGATGGCAACACGGAGTGAGGGAAGTTATAGTTCCATGGGAAGGACTGCCTCTATGTTATACACCATTGAGTAAGGGGTGGCCCAAGTAGTGGTGTAGATTGTGGTTCGATAAGCCCACAATGCATGGAGTAGATTATCCGGCCATGACTTCTTGTCTTTGTCCACAATTTTCTGGAGAATAACGGACAGGGTCTTAATGAAAGCCTCTATCTGTACATTGGACATTTCATGGTAGCGGAATGAGTGGTTAACCTTGATACTATGCTTGTGGTATAGTTTCTCCAATTTGGTATAGCAGAATTTCGTGTCGTTTTCCATTAGTATGGTATGAGGGATTCCAAATCTGGTGATGATATCGGTCTTCACAAAGCTGACAATATTTCTTGACCCGACTTCCTTGACGGGTATGGCTTCTGCCCATTTAGAAAAGAAGTCAGTTTCCATGAGGATTTAATTCAGTTGTTTGGTCGTGGCTGGAGGATATGGTCCCACGACGTCCATTCCCCATATGGAAAACAGCCAGGAGTACTTGGTTTGATGAAGTAACTCCGGGGGTTGGTGTATGAAGTTGGCATGAATCTGGCATGAGTGGAATTTTTTGGTAAAATGTTCACAGCCCCATGCCACTGTGGGCATGTAGTACCCAAGCCTTTGAACCTGATGGGAAATCTTGGTCCCCGGTTGATGGGATCCACATGCTCCGGCATGTACTTCATTCATTACAGTGTCAGTTTCTTCTCAATCAATGCATCTGAGGAACACTCTGTCGATACCTCCTTTGTGGAGGACCTCTTGCTAACCCACACCATCATATAGGAAAAAGCTGATTTCCCTTCTTCGTATTTTCTCTCCTTCGGCCCTGTCTGATGGAAGTTATCCCCATTCAAGATAGTTTGCTATGGGGGTCATCCAGCCGATGGCAGGAGCATATGGCTCGGGGATAGGACTGACTTCGTGAATTTATTCCATCTTGGTCTGGACAAATGGAAATATCATTCAATGGTGAGCAATACTAATGATTGTTTCATCCTGGTCTGGGTCAGCTAGGGTTGTGGCCGCATTGGCTAATGAATCAGCCTGGGCATTCTGAGACCGGGGAATATAGGATAATGTTGGTTCTATGGGGAATTCTTCCTTTAACCCTTGGGCATGGTCAAACAGGGGGATCACCTCCTCCTTTTTAATATCATAGTCACCATTGAGTTTCTTTATAATGAGTTCTGAGTCACCTTTTACCGTATGGTGCTGTACATGGGCCTGGAGTGCGAGTTCCAGGCCTGCAATGAGGGCTTTATATTCTGCTTCATTATTTGTACATCCCTCTGATAGGATGAAGGAATATGGCAAGACTTCCTTCTCTGGGGACATGAATATTATCTACAAACCCACTTTGTTGAATTTGGGATCCTCCATCCTCTTCCTGGTGGGGCTTCGAGATGCGCCGTCAAAGTACATTTCCCATGCCGAGAACACTTCATGAATAGAGAATATGTCTTTATCAGATATCTCGGTGTCCAGTGCAGTGGTCCCTATCGAAGGGTTCTCTGCAAGACATTCTGCTAATACCTGACCCTTGATGGCCTTCTGAGGCACAAACCGAAGGTCAAACTGTTGTAGGATGACCACCCATCGGGATAGGCGTCTGGTTAGCATCGGGCGACTGAGGATGTACTTGAGAGGGTTACTTTGCGAGATCAGATGGACTTCGTGATGCTAGAGGTAATGTCGCATATTTTGAACTGTGAAGACCAAGTCCAAACAGTTCTTCTCGATATTTTATTATCGAGCCTCAACATCAATCATGGTTCGACTAAGGTAATAGAGACTATTTTCGCTGCTGGCGTCATTCTTTTTTACGAGGAAGGCTCCCAGGGACCGTTCTAGAGCCGTCACATATAGAATGAGAGGTTTTCTTTCAACTGGGTGCATGAGCACTGATGGGCTTAAAAGGTACTTCTTCAATTTGTCGAACGCCTCTTGTAAGTCATCCATCCAATGGTACGTGGCCCCCTTCTTCATTAACCTGGTGAAAAGAAAACATTTTCCCACCAATTTGGCTATGAACTGCCTAATATAGGCTAGGCTAGGTGTCCTTGGAATCCCCTCAGCTCGGTGAGATTTTGGGGAGGTGGCAGGCCAAGGATAGCCTTTGTCTTTTCAAGGTTGACTTCGATGCCACGATTTCATATAATGAAGCCAAGGAATTTCCCTGAGGTAAACCCAAAGGCGCATTTCAAGGGGTTCATCATCAAGATATGTTGTCGGAGCTTGTGGAAGATGGTCTCAAGGTCCGAAAGGTGATATGAGTGCTATATGGACTTGACAACTTGGTCATCCACGTAACATTCAACGAATTTCCCCAGGAATGGTTTAAAGATCTGATGCATGGCCAGCTGATATGTGGCGTCATCATTTTTGAGACCAAAGGGCCTGACCCTGTAACAAAATACCATGTAAGGGGCCCTGAAGGCAGTGGCTTCTTCGTCATCTCAGTCCATCCTAATTTGATTATATCTAGAATAGTTGTCCATGAACGATAGAGCCTCATACCTATCTGTTGCATCGATTAACAACTCGGTGATTGGAACTGGGAAGTCATCTTTTGGAAAATTCTGATTAAGATCTCTTAAGTCAATGCAGATACAGATTTTTCCATTATTTTTCTTGACAGGGATGATGTTGTCCAACCAAATGGGGTACTGGACCTCCTAAATGAAACCTGGTTAAATGATATTATCGAATTCAGCCTCTATTTTTGTGGAATGTGAAGGATGTGTCCTTTTGGTGGCCAGTTTATAGCCCTGGTGGTCTTCTGGATGAGCCAGGTGGTGTGTTGATACTTCAAGATAGAGTCCCGACATTTCTGTGTAATTATAGGTGAAAACATCCTGATGTTTCCTCAGGAAAGAGGTATATACCCCATGCTCCTCGGGTTACATGACTGTACTAATGAGAGTAGGCCTCAGATCTTCCTCGGTACCCAGGTTTATTTCCCTGAGTTCGTCCACAGTGGTGGATATACCATCCTCAAATACAGGAGGTGCATCCCTGAGATCTTCCTCCTCCTCTTCTCCCAAGTAGTCATATTCTTGATCTGACGAGGGGGGGGGGAGTTTCTGAAATGAGCTCTTGGGAATCTGGAGGCGAGTTGTCATGGGCGTCCTTACTAAATTATTTGTCCCCAAATCTCGATTTGGTGGATGTTCCCGCATTTTCGTGCTCGGCCATCATGGGTGAAGTCATGAGGACATCTGAATGTGTGTCTGTACTTGAACTTCTACTCTCACCATAGTTGATGGGAAGGACATAATCTCTACCCAGATACCTGAGGGGGTCATAAGGAACCATTTCTAGGCCATTTGGAGTGGGGATCTAGTCAACACCATTGACAAAAGGCTTCTTTTTTCTTTTGCTCATAGAACCCGGTGTCAATGTAATGTGACTCAGAGAGCTCAAAAGGGGCCTGGTCGGCGTGCAATGTTCCACTTTGTCCATTGAAGCAGTATTTGATACACTGGTTATAAGATGAAGGAACAACCATGTGCTTATGGATCCACAACCTTTCCAGCAGGGCATTGAATGATGTGCTCTACCGGACCAATAAGAATTATATGTAGGCTACCAGGTCACCGAAAAGGGTCTTTAGCTTGATTTTCCACACTAGTTTCTGGTCACTTGTTTCGTAACCCAATAGAGTTGTGGATGAGGGAATTAGATCTTCCTCACTGTAGCCCAACTTACGGAGTGCCTATAGGAGAAGGAGGTTAACTCCAGAGCTATTGTCTATAAAGACTTTCCAGATCTCAATACCATTTAGTGTTCCAGACAAATATAGTGGTCGGATGTGTCCCTGCATGATGGAATCTTCACCCTAATCATTGAATGAAATCACCGCATTGCATTCATCCAGGTCGGTCTTCGTTTGGTAAATTTTGGCGGCGGCTACCTCGGCTTGGATCTCCTAGGGGCTGACCAAGCTTCTATAAGTGGCTCCCTGAGGTCTGCTGACAGACTTAGGGCATCAAGGATTGACAACATGGCTAGTACTAATGCCAGTTGCTTAAGGATATCATATTTCTGCTCTATTAGCCAACGCTTCTCCATTGGCGAGAGAGTCTTAGTGGGTCCTTTAGGGGCTGGAGAATTTGATGAGGAGGGACCGGTGGCAGGGTCAGTTATCGATGGCGCTCCCACGTTTTGAGGACTTGGGCCAGCTGGTCTGCTTGTGCGCACTAGAAGCCCATGCACTTTCTCCCCCTCTGGTGGGTATCGAAGAACAACAGGGCCAATGTGGCCACTTATGGAGGTGGAGGGGCATTCCTTCTGCTGCTGAGTCCGTTGAAGGGCTCTCCCATGTGTTTCTGCAATATTAACAGTTTGGGCCGGGGTCCAATCTTAGGGTTGGTTTTGGCCGCGGCTGTGACTCCCCTGGTATCCCCTACCTCTGTGATTCCTCCTCTCGGCTCCTCGTGCAGGGAAATCAGGTTCGTAACCATACCCTTCATCAAGGAATGATTCTATAAGATGTATGATGTTAATAGGACCAAAGTTCGGCTCTTCATCCTCTGACAGGTCAACTTGGCCGGTTGTCCCTGATGGTGTTGTTTGGTGGTTCAGTGCCCATGACACCAAGTTTGAGGACATGAAATCTACTAGGGTCGGGACTAACTTTGGACCCATCGTGGGCTGATCCTCTTGCGATTGTTTCCTCCTTCTTTGATTATGCCCAAATGACTGGCTCATGGATGGTTGTGAGGTCAATACCGTCACTTTTATGGCCTCAGAGGCTATTGGTGGCAACACTGGCTATTGTAGTTGAGCTCGGAGTATGCCCTGGGATCAGTTGATATTCTTTTGAGTCATCCAGTTGTCAAATTTCTTCCCCTGCTTGCTGGTGTATTTTTGCCACCTCTCCTACTTTTCGGAGTCAGTGGTAGAGATACATGCCACATGTGCGGGGGGTGACCCTAGCTCGACCTGTCCAGAGTCTACAATTATCTACAGATGGTCTTTGAAGATGAAGCATTCATGAATATTGTGTCCCAACATCTAATGGTAGGGGTAGAAATGTGGCCTGTCATTGCGGTCGACCTCTTCAGGTTTCCTCGGCTCCGGGAGGTAGAGCAAGTTGTAGTTCATGGCAGTAATGAAGTATCCACAGACTTGATCATCCTGGAATGAGCATACTTTTTGTCTTCATTCCTCGAACTAGTTCTGCTTCAGTCCTTGCTGATCATCCCGTTTAGGCGGAGGCGGCCGCTGATATTCAGGAGGCCCTTGACGATTTGGTGGAGGCATGAGTGGTGGAGCGGTCACTGGTGTCGGCTTGAGTGTGACAGAGGACGCTTCAGCTCTAGGGGCTCATTTTGCAGGAGCCTTCAAGGCTATTCTGGACTTCGAATTAGTTTGCTGCAGGGTTTCCTCAATTCTATGGGCAATGGCCGAGAGATGGCGGAAGCTAGCGGTGCACTCCACTGGTATGAGTGGTGTTTGCGACTCAACTCTAAGATTATCGATGCATATGTCTAGCATCTCTTCCTGTGGCATTGCCCATTATTTTAGGAAGCGTTGAGCTGAAGTGGAATAGGAACTACTGCCGGAGGTCCTCCCTGCTTTTTATCGACTGGGCCGGCAAACTCGAGTACCAGACGAAGGAGGATCCTTGTAGGGTCTGTACGAAGCATCTGAGTTTCACTACTTCTTGCTGTTTCGGAGTCCCCATCATAGGGTCGCAATAGGATGCGTAGTGCATTAGATGATGTTCCTGATCGGATGATCCATTGAAGAGGGGGGAATACATTGCTCCCAAATTTGGGTAGAGGTGGTGTGTTTCTCACCCAATCTAGGTATGATTTCCACTCTGGTTGTATTAGAGCGCGTCGACCTTCCATCACTTCCAATCGATCAGTTAGTGCCTTGATGGTGTTGGTGAGACCCTGGCTTACATCATGTTGGGCCAGGTCCTGGGTAGGCATAGCCCAGGGCATTGCTTGAGGATCCATATTAGTCGGCACCCGGGGTGAGTGTGCCATTTGTGGCACCTTCGGAGGGTCCAGACGTACTCGCTATGGTTGCTTCCTGAGTGGAGGGAAGTCTTGGTATTCATCTGATTCTACATTTAGGTAGTTGTATGGGCCAGGCACCTCGTTGGATGAGAGCCCTGACCGTGTTTCATTTGCCGGGGAAAACCATAGTCTTTGAGGTTCACTTATTGGGATTTCAAGATGTGGCACCTCTTGGGATGCACTTTCAATAAGGAGGTTCCTCTGGAGTAGCTCAGCGTTAAGCTGCCTCAATTCTTTCATCTCCTATTCCTGTCGATTGAATCTCTCTTTGAGTGTGAGTGGATCATCTTTGTCAAGAAAAGGTGGTGGGTTAAGGGTAACCAGCCCTTTATTTTTATCCCTGTTGGAAGTTCACTGGGTAGGTAGAGGAGGGTTGGCTAGAAGGATGGCCATATTTAGGGTGGCCCTCTAGTTTTCGGTGTGCACACCTTGTGGTTCATTGTGAGTCACAGCCTGACCGGAACTATCCTCTCCAAATCCTTCTTGATTTTTTGTATCTCTAGTGTCACTCGTGTGGTTAACCTCTATGATGTTGATAGATGCATATCTTGGGGTGGAAAAGATGACATCTTCCAAATGGTAAGAGTATTTCCCTCGTCTTCTATTGGCCTTCCCTTTTGTGACCTGGGATTTCCTTTGAACTTCTTGGCGAAGGGTGATGCGGAGAGTTCTTTGATGCGACCTTATGGTGCGCCATCCTCTTGGAGGGGATGATGATTCAAATCATGGGATAGGATGGGAACCTCCTCTTCTGACCGTCCTCTCTAGACGAGAGAACACTGAACTGGTAGACCACTCGATTGTCGTCTTGATGTGATGACGTTGCAAGACACCATAACGAATGGGTTTTTCTGGTCGGGGAGCAGGGTGAAATATAGAGCTCCGTGTTCCCCCCATCCCCTGATATGGACTCCCATTGCAGCGTCACCGATGAGGAGGTGCAGCTGGTGTGGCACACGGAGTCAGTCTATCTCCATGTTTCCTTTACGCCTCTCAGGTCGTTGTTGTCGCGCCGTAGGAAGGGCCTCCAGGTCGATGTGATGTAGGAGGTCTCTTATCGTCTTGGCGTGGTCTACATACCCGTCGTAGGGCAGGAATGTTGACTTCAATCAGTGGAAGGTTGTCCATATATTATGTCAGATGTCGTGCATGCATTCTTCCAACAACTCTCTGGGTATGTCAAACTGAGAGGTGGCCATAGGCAAAAATATAAATGGTATATCATCCCTAGCCAGTCGTTTCCTCAGGTGCAGGATATCGACATACTCCTCCGCTAGTGACTACTCTACCAGGTTGGCCCAACTGAGAAGCTCGCTGCCAATGTGGTCGGAGGCAGTGGGACCGGTAGGTGCTGAGTCCTTTTGTGGGCGATTCTGAGGTGGTTCAGATGATGAACGTGGCCCTGGACCATCTTTGAATTTGATAAGGATGTCATTGGTGATTAACTGGGAATCTGACATTCTTGATCACATCTTTCTGAGAGCCTCGGCATATGAGGGATTTTCTGTTCTTGATTCGGCAAGGGGAGGACCTTCCTATCGATATGATATTTCATCGTGGTGAGGACCTCCGCAATGGTAGTCGTAATGGAAAGGACTACCATTACTACTTGTTGCTTCACTACATAGAGGACATTTTCATTGCACACCCTAGGGAGGACCTCCAAGGCGTGTTGCATCAAGGGGAGGACCCTCTGGCTGCGTAGTGTCATTACGAGGAGGACCTTCACAACAACTGCCATCATGGTGAGGATGTCCATCATGGATTGATGTTTGATGTGCATCCTAGGGAGGACCTTCAGGACACACCGCGACAAGGGGAGGACCTTTGCAATGGCGGTCGTGGTGGCGAGGACTACCATCACAGGTGCGGCAATGGAGAGGACAACCATTACTGCTACAACAGGGAGAATATCTAGGGGATACATCATGGGGAGGGCCTCTAGAATGTACTGCAACGAGGGGAGGGCCTTCTCATTGATTCACTTATCTACAGGGAGGACCTCCGTTATCAGGGTGGAAAGGACTACCACCATGATCTAATGCTTTTCTACGTGGAGTTCCGTTGCTGCGTAACCCCTGGGGAGGACCTTCAGGGTAGGCCACGACAAGGGGAGGGCCTTCTTGTCATGATGAGACGTCACTCCAGGGAGGGCCTCCGTAGTTGTGACTATGATAGCGAGGACTACTGTCATAATTTGTGGTCCCACCGCATGGAGAGTGATTGTAGTGTATACCTCGGGGAGGACCTTCATGGTAGACCACAACAAGTGGAGGACCTTAGTGCTACTTGATATTCTAGTCATGTGGAGGGTTTCCATGACTCGTATCAAAAGAGGAGTCCTTGTGATCGATCGTTATATTCCCTTGGGGGAAGCCCCCATGGGTGCTCTGGGAAGGACCTTCAGAGCTGCTGGTAGCGACATTGCGGGGAGGACCTTCACAACTGCTACTACCACTCCTATAATAAGGTAATGGGTGGGCAGGGTTTTGAGCCTTTGATGTATGCTTAGAGGCATTAGGAACCCCAGCTTCCAGTAGAGCGGAGTCATGAACTCCCTCTTTATTTTCCGACTACCTTCGGCGTGTTCAGGACGCTTTTCTGTGGGTAGCTGGGACCTTCTACTGTTGATAACGGCCTTCACCTTTGGGCCCCTATCTAATTGTGTCACGTGATGTTGTCGGGATATGCCAATGAACATCTAGACTTTTAGCATGGATATATGCATGCTCAGGAGCATCCACCGTGATGGACGGGTGTCCCCCAGTTGGATTGAGTGAAGCTACTTGATCTGGTTGCCCTTGCGTCGCGGAATATGGTCGGGGACCCTCCTAGGTAGAAGTAGGGATGCAGATCTACTCAGAGGTGGCTACCTCGTCTCATAGATGAGTCGCCTCAATTGGGGATATGTTCTCATGGGCCTGATTCCTTGTTGTTGATGCTGATGCAATTGCATTCTGGAAAGTCTGCAAGATATAATCTGAGATCGATACAAACTCCTCCATCATTTCCATGATATGTAGAGAGACATCTTTGGCTAGAATGGGTATGAAGGCCCAATTCGGTATCAGAGTAGGAATATCTTGTTCTTTTCCTCTGATGTTTAATGGGTAATAACAATTATTTTGTGTCGGGGCAGGTGACTGAATCTTCCCCTATAATGGGATACGCCAGTTTATCTCTATGTTTGCCTCCACATCGGGGTGGTGGACTTTGCTTGAATACGCAAGGAGCTGGCCCTACATATATTGGTTTCCCACTGTATCAAGTAGGCAGCCATTGTTGGCGGGGAGACGTTCCCGCTTATGATTTTCAGCCATATCTGGGTGGTAGGCATTGTTGATCGCCACCATAGCAGGATGGCAGGTGTCAGAAGAAACTGCTAGGAGCTGGTCCTGCAGGTGGTGGGTCTCCACCATGAGAGGTTGGTGGGCTTCACGACCCTGGGCAGGAAGTGGTGCCAATCGAGAAAGTGTCGTTCTGTGTGAGAGACAGGCTTGATGGAGCTCGGCGGGGGTGCACGCCTACTCGTATGATTCCGCCATGTCTGGATGGTGGGCTCAGGAGGAGCAAACAGGTGTAGGTTCCTATTCACGGTACGTCTCTGTGGCTGGGCAGTGGAGCTCCTCCTCAGGGACCAGGGTAATGACCGGTCCTCGATTGTATGTCTGCCGCCCTCATAGGGTGGTCCGAGGGGATGGAGCTTGGGGAGCGTGGCCCTGAATCCTCAAGGAGACATCCTCCTCGGTGTGAGGATGTTGGGTCATGACGTGACCACAATGGCGTCTTCCTATGGGGGGCCTTGGAGCAAAACCCCCGTTCGGTAGGGATGAAGCCCTCGACGCCGAACTCATCCACCTCCATATGATAAGGGAGGTACGCATTGTCCCGTTCCAGGGATAGACTCCCGAACTGGTTGGAGACAGCAATATGGGCTGTCTGGATCTGCCTTCGCAGCCGCTGCTAGGTAGGTGACTGGCGAGTTTTGGTGGATTGGAGGGCATGCATGGCCGCCTCCACCATATGGAGAGTACCGTTCATGTGATTCTGTCGGATCAGCACGTCTGAGACCCAGCGTTGAAGACACTGGGTGGGTGACCAGGTCCTCCGTAAGTGAGGATGTCCGGTCCTTACGTTGTTGGAATCACACACTTGTGAGTTTCTTTGGGATTCCATTCGATCGAAGGGAGTTCTGATGGTAGTACCTATAAAACATTTTATTAAATAGAAGCAGAAAACCTTTCAAAGAAGCATCTCATGATCCGATTCGTAATTATTGACCTTGTTTGGCCCTCCTTATGAGTGAAGGGGCCACATGGCAGGATTAAGTTAAATCGGTCATGCTTGGTTAAAGATTCACATCGGTTTCACCATTTTTTATTTCATTTGGTTTGGTTTCTGGCCTCAAAATGCCCAATGACTCCGTATCCAATGATTGATGGACCTACTTTCCAAAGGCAGGCGTTCGCCGGATGGTCTGACCAGCGACTCTTAAGAACTCACATTGGTCGAGAGGATGGGAATTCAGGCTCATCACACCCTTTTTGGGGGGAATTATTGCATGTTCCGGGACTCTATTATAGATTTAGGATGTATTTATATGTTTGTGAATCTTTTATTTATACCCAAACATAGTACCCATGGATTTAACCTTGGTGGGAAGTGGTCAACTTGACACAGGGGTTCGGAATCATTTATGCCCGAGGTTTACCATCCCTCATTGGATTAATGACCTCGAAGGGTCGGAACTTGCTTGAGGTGGCGCTAGGAGTGGCACAGTGAACCGATGTGAAGATAATCGGATCGACTGGTTATTAGGATTGAACCACAGGGAGGCTTCCTACGTACCCTTCTTAGGAGGAAGGGATCAAAGTCCACGTAGTTTGCATGGAAGCGTTAGAGAACCGACGTGAATGTGGACCCGGGGGTCTGATGGTGATCGGTCTTGAACCACTTGGAGGCTTCCTACATAACCTACCTAGGAGGCAGGGATCAAAATCCACGTATTTCTCATTGGCTCGGGACTTATGCTTTGAGGCAGCCCATAATGATAGATTGGGGCTTATACTCTATGGAGGACCATGGTGATGGATTGGGTCTTACACTATCAGGAGGCCCATGGTGATGGATCAGGGATTACACTCTAAGGATGCCCATAATAGGATGTCATGGTCGATGCTTACTCTAAGCCCACGTGAGTCATGCTCTGTGTGAGAGATAAGAGGCACCAGGGACCAGAGGATCATGTCGCGAAAGGTGCATACATGAGAAGTGGAGTGGGGCTTACACATGACGGTGACCCATAAGGTTGTGGCTTACTCCTAGGTGGATGCCCAGGGTGATGGATTGGGGCTTACACTCTGAGGAGGCCCATACTATGGATCGGGGCTTACACTCTGAGGAGGCCAATAGTATGGATCGAGGCTTACACCCTGATGAGGCCCATGGTGACAAAGCGCAGTGGGAGAGGGAAAGGGGGTGCTCATGTGCCAGTATCCTCTACTGCAGTGCATGATGGCTTCCTTCTGATGGGTATTTTACTACCCCGAGGAGCCCTTAGCAAGTAGAGGGGAAAAGGGGATTCCTGAGCTCAGAATCCACATTACCGTGGGAATCTGAACCTAAGAATTCTTTGGGAATCTGCTCGAGTGTCGGGGCAACCCCTTTACCCCTATTTACCATGGGTATGTGAAATCAAAATGGCATGCTGATGCACCTGAGGGTTACACCACACAGATCCGGTGCCTCTAGTGGAGGCCTCAGCTCGGGGCCGATGAATAGGCTGATGAGGGACTCATGGGGGATCAGGCCGGATCGGGAGGATCTTATGTGGCTCGGGAAATGGAACCTCTGATGATTTTAATGCACTTCGTGTAGGGGAGTGCTACACACCTGGAGAGTCCCTCCACGAACCAATAGTGTCCGTGGACTGATTCGCCGTCTGCGAACCAGGAGGGTCCTCGAACTGACTGGTCGTCCGTGAACCAGGAGGGTCTGTGGACTAAAAGGTATTCCGCGAACCAGGAGGGTACGCGGACTAATTGGCATCCCGTGAACCAAGATGGTTCGCAGTTCTGGTTTTGATATGCCAACCAGGATGGTCTGCAGAGGGTTCCACGCGATTAGCGGCGGCCAAGGGTGGCGTCGATCGGGGGTTCGTCGGTCAAGGCTTCGCTCGCGTAGGTGGGTGCTACACGGTGCGACAGATCAGAAAAGAGGCATAAACTCCCTAGGCCATGGTGAGTGCATCCGCGGAGGGGTTATGGTTAACGGTCTTCTATTTTTTTGTTATTTTGAGTTCACGGTTCCCCAAATTATTCTGCATTTTCAGTTCCTTATTAGTTTGTTCCCAGTTTTATACCTACACTGGTTCGCGAACTGGAACATTGTTGTTTGCGAAATCCTAAGCCTCCCTTAGAAATCCTTTCACCTGAGTCTGATCGCTCTTCGATTATTCCACCTTCGAATCATCTGAATCCCATTCCCCAAATCCCCTCTCCTTTCCACCTCGGTCTTCTTTTATAGAGTGGGTAAAAAGATGTATTCTGCAGTCATGTGGTCTATTTTCCAGAGGCCCATAACTGAATACCAGGTTTACAGCTGACTAGGTCAATCCATAATTCATTGTGGGAATTTGAATGCTCCCCCACCCAAGAACCAAACTCAAGGAGTGCTTTGCAGCCACAGAGGGTTTCACCTCCATTCCGTGAATGACAGCAGATGCGGCTTGAAACAGTCGATGTGGTCCGCGGTTGGGGCGGTGCTTGACGGTGAACCGGATCAGCGCCCATTCTGCCTCGTGACCGTGGAGGATCTCCACCTCTATTTCGAAAACGACGATGGTTTGCAGTGGGGTTGCTTCGCGGGGCTGGGCCACGTTTCATTTTCATGGGACCGGTCCATGGACCAGTCCTTCCTTTCCCATCTTTGAATTTTCTCCATTCTTTTCCCCAATGCATTGGGTGATTTGGGTAGAATCTCCTTTGAGGATTTTTTTCAGGACCCTACAAATATAATAATAATTATTTAAATCTTATTAGTACTGTCATTAATTCATTGATTTATTACCTTTACTATGTTAATTATTTTTTTTTCATTATGCATTACCTATATTTGTAAACTTCTTGATGCCTTACTTTTAAATAAGGTAATTATTAAAAATAGTATCCCTATAGTAAATGAACAATTGAAATTAATTCTATACACTAAATTTTATCACATAATAATATTCTAGTATTTAATTACAGGAAAATTTAAAATGGAAGTTATCTCGAGTTTAACACTAAATTAGTCTATTCCATTAACTGTTAATATATCCTAATTACAAATGTTAGCATTGACATTCTATTCAATATACCATTTAATGCTTAAACATGATATAAAAATTTCTTACATTAAATTCCCTCAAATAAATCACAACCACTCAATCGAATTAACAATTATATATAATTGTTATCAAATTAAATAATGTAAATTATTAATTCCTTTCAATATTCCTCAACATTCATGTTTTTTAATCAAAATTATTATAGCAAGTAAATTTTTTTCTATATTCCAAAAGTTACATAGTATTTTATTTTCCTCCCTTAAATATATATTTCAATGAGTATAATTATTATTAAGTTAATAGAAATATTTAACTTAATTATGATCATTAATAATATTAACTATTTTCGATTTATTTTATTTATTAATATTTAAATATCATAAAAGACCTAGAACATTATAAAATCAAATTTTATCCTTCCTTATTGATTCATTTCCATCATAATTCCTCATGTCCCTAATTTATATTCTATAATGTGTCATTGTATACTTATTTTCAAATATTCGAACTGAGGTCAACATGTAAAATTATACAAAGAAAGTCCAGTTAGAAGAAAAATATTTTGACCATTTATTATATAAAATTATAATTATTTAATAATATTATTTTACATAATTAGACAAAAAAATTATTTAAATAATTTTGATAAATTTATCCTTATAACAATTCACTCTATAAAATAAAAATGTTAATTTTATAATAATAATTTTCATCTTTAAAATATTTAATCTATTAATAACTCTATTTTCATCAAAAAAAAGTATCATCAACATAAACATCCTCTACCTGACACCAATTAGGAATCCCTATAATAATAAAAATTTATAGTCCTAGATAGTTAAAAGTAAACAAAAATACTCATGAACACATGAGATAATAGGTTAATAATCTATGATTAATAAAGGTTGATATAAAAAATATTTTCTTTTTCAAAAAAAATAATTATTAAAATAAAAAATAAAAAGAAGTTTTGAAGATTTTAGTGCATTAGGGTCAAAATACATGATTACTTGATATGTAAATTTAGGTTTACAGCCAATATTTTATATTCTATTAAATAACCTTCTTTATAAAATCATAATTCACAATGGTTTTAGAAATAATCATACTCAAAAATAATTTATTCATAAAATTTTAATTAGATTTCATGAAACTATGTCGGATCAATAAACACAACCACAATTATTTTTTTAATAAACTCACCATATGATAAATAATTTTATATCATTTTAATCATTATTTTTAATGTTATAAAGATAATCTCTAAATTATTAAAATGGGATTACATATTCCCACTTAAATAACACTAAAATATAAATAAGTTTTTGATGAATATTTTCTCATTATGTAACCTTTGTTTTTTTCACTTATTCATAGAGAGGTTATTTCATGTTTGATACTCACCACATATATTGATGTGGGGGTTGGTTGGTTGGATAGGTTCGGGCCTACGATTTTGGACCCCAGTCATAGTCCAATGGATCAAAAAACGATCTGGGTCTTACCCCTCATCTACTATTGGGACATGGAATAGAGTTAGATTTACTCAGTTTATCTATAGCCATGGGCTGAATAAAATATTTCTAGGATAGGTAGGGTCTATTCAATAGGGTAGTGAGGTATGATTCTCAGGGGGATTATGATTCTACAAACTAAAAACTGTGAAATCATTTTTTAAGATTAATCAAAATCAATTCCTATGATTTAGTCTAATCCAATCATATTTTCATCATTATTGTTCAATTATTAAAATTTATTTTATCTATTTATTCATGATTTTTTTGATATTCCCTGAAATGTGTGATTGTAATGCATTAAAATTTTCATGAAGAATCACCAGAATCTAAGGAACAGTTCTCTTTCTGGTTTAATTCATGATATCCATAAAATTATGTCTCTTTAGTGATGGACATATAATTGAGAAATATACAAAACCCCAATAAAAATCTCTCTCAAATAATATAAATAATTAATCCAATGGTTTTAGATCAAAATAATATTTTTTTCAATTTTTTTATTTTTAATAACCCATCACCAACAATAATATTTCTCAAAATATAGGAGTAGAAAATTAGGTGGAAATTACACCCATGTCCTAATTTCCATCACTACACCCCATGTATTCCAAAAACCCTCCAACACCCTCATCCCTAATGGTCTCCAGCGCAATTCCTTATCCTGATGACCTCTACTATGCATGTTCCTCTATTCCCCAAAACATGTGATGGTCCTCCACCCACCCTCACCTAATTATAGCCTCCACCACCCCATATATCCATTGATGTAATCTAATACCCAATGAACCTTCCATATCAATACCCTTTTTGGATATATATTTATTTTTTATAAATACAATTTCGTATTTGTTAAAGTAAACCCCTTTTAGTTGTACCTCTTTGAAAAAATATTTTATGGATGAGAATCATCTATTTTCTTGTTATTCTCTCTGAGTGTCTAATTTTTTTCATGACGTTTCAATAGGTTTGTAAGACACACAAAAATGATCAAAAAATGAATTGATAAAATACTCAATGATAAAAATTAAATATTTTGAGTTGATTAGTATAATAGTTTATTCAAATTGATGATTTATTGTATCATACAGTGACTGAATTTAATGTACATTTCAAACACACAAAAATAAACCAGTGTGAGTTATTTTGTTTTTCCATCTATTTGGTGGATTCATAAAAAATGGTATTCATAATTTCTCTAGTAATGAAAATATAAAATATATCAAGGTTATTTTTCTATGTATTTTTGTTTCTATATTAGTTTCATGGGTATCACTATCTTTGTTAAACTTTTATAGTTATCTTATACACAAGATAAGAGTGAAGGATAAATCCTTGTTGGGAATGATCAAGAGCTAAACTTTTTAAGTTACTATTTAGTGTGTATTATCCTATCATAGTATAATAATGAAATATGTTACTTTAAATTTGTATTGAATTGTAGTTTCAATAATTAATGTAATGGTATTTTTCATACAGCTAGTACATAATGTTATATATTTTGAAAAGAGAGGTGTGGTTATATATTCATTGATAGACAACCATTCCAACGAATCATTTATTTATATATTCCAAATATGGGATGGTGCTTGTTTTTTTAACATTTTTTAGACTATGGAAGATGACTTGGAAAATAATTTTTATTACACTGAAGGAAAATTGATGTATGGACAATTATTTTTTGAAATATCATAGATTTTTCAAAAATCCATCAATATGAGCCCTATATTTTCCCAATGAAAATAAAATGGGGGATCAATTTTAATGTATTATTTTATCTTCCATAAATTATTTGATCAATTGAATGTACAATATTATAGTTAGACTAAATTGGACTGCTTTTTATGTTTTCAATATTATTAATATATTTTTATAACGTTTACTTGAATTAAACTATTTATTTTAACATGAACATTGGAGTATTGGAACATTAATGTGTAAGTATATGACATTGGTAGATACTATAACTAAAATAAATATTATAGTATTATGTTTATGAGAGAATAATATTTTCAGATAAAATAATAAATAATTTGAAATATTGAGTTTAAAACTATAGTAATTTAGTAAAACTAAAACTTGAGTTGTTTTATTTATTATGGTGGATGAAAATTCAATCGATAAAGTGGTTGATTTCTTAATAATTTAGGATAGAATTATAGTGATTGATATAGGTTTATGAAACCATCCATTAAACATTACTAGTGTTTTTGAAACTGAAATAGGTATATATGTGTAATATATGTCTAACTTTTAGGTAAATTTAGACATATTAATTTTTAGTTTCCCACAACATGAGAATATTTTTATAATTGGACACCTAAATGGGAATATAGTAAAGGATTCCATAGAAGTCATAGATTTTTATGGATGATTTTGTTTGGGTGTAGTCAATTATGAATGAATAATCATATTATTATTTCTATAGAGTTGGGATTTTTTATCGCCAATTCAGTCATTAGGAAATAAATGGATCAAACTTTTACATATAAAATCATTGGAAGGGATCATAAATAGATTGCCTCATGGTAAAAAGTTTAGAATAAATATGTTTTAAGGATTTAATGTTATACATATTGAAATATTGACCACCAAACATCATATATTAGTTTTAGACCTAAATGTTGAGATTTATAAGAGAACTATGAGATAATTAATGAATTTGATAATCAGATGTTGGTTTTTAAAGGCCAACCTGATTATAAAACATAATAGTAAAATTTGGAAAAAATTGGATTGGGACATTCAAGGAACCACTAAATACATTTTGGATGAGGTAGATAATTGTTTTCAAAAAATAGATACTTCTATTCAAGGAGCATCACATGGGGTTTTTCTAAATGGGTCAAATAATTATGGTCTAATGGGAATTTTCAACTAAAATGTAGAATACGTGGATTCCTCTTTAATAAAATATTCAATTAGTGGGGAATGTTTGGTTAGAATTACATAATATAAATATTAGTATAGTGTACTTCAGTTATTGTTATTTTCAAAAAGTTAATCATTTTAGATTAAATATTTTATGATGTTTGTAAAATGGTAATGAAGTTTGTCAAGATGACATCAACATTAAAGTGTGGAAATAATTAGGTTATTGGGGTATTAATTGGTTCAGTTGGTAATTTAATGTTATTATGAAATCTGAGAAAATTTATGATGAATAGAGGCAGAATTATCTAGTTCATATATATATAAATATGGGTAATATTTTTTTATGAGAATTATTGGGGTACTACGCTTATAGATAATACATTAAAGCGTTGGGATAGAGTTATTGAATAAAAAATTTGAAGGGAAACTAATGTTTTAGATAATCTATATAATTTTATGCATGGTCACTCAAACATAGAATCAGTTTATTTTATTAAAGTTACACTGATGTATTATTTAAATAAATTCAAAATTTTGAATAAGGTTTTTTTATTTTTTTATAGAATATGATAATGTTTATAAAGAGGGATTATGAAAAAATATTTACAAGGAATGGGTTCTTGTGTAATATGATAAACACATCAAGGACATTTATGAATGGAGATCTACCTACGTCAGAAAAAAAAAGTGACACTACATAAATCTGTGTCTTAATTTTCCTCCATTAAGGTTTGAATTTAACCCCATAACATTCTTAATTTTTTTTTGATGAACCTACAATGAATATTCAAGATGAAAAACCTAAATGTATGTTTTTTGGATGATATAGTTCTCATTTCATAATCTAAATAAACTTTAATTTAAAAGAAATATATTTGGTGAGAGGCTTTATAATTTAATGAATTCTGTATTTTGAGGGATATGATAGAATATATGGAGTTTCTTTTTAGAAAATGAATAAACAATTTTTTATTTATGTGAGATTGGGAGACATTTATATTTCATAAGATTATTTTTTTTATTTAGCCTCAATTTCATAGTTTAATAGATTTATTAAAATTAATATCTCTCGTATAATTCACAATAAATGGATAAAATGGAGAATGTATTTGGGGTGATTGGTGATCATAAAATTTCTTTTAAAATAAAGGTTATATTTTTTATGTATATTATTAGACCAGTTATTCTATATGGTAGTAAGTGTTAGCCTTTGATAGAATAACTTGGACAAAAAATATGGGTGTAAGAAATAAAAATTTTAAGATGGATATGTGTACATACTGAGATGTATAATATTATAAATGAATTTATTTGATAGTAAATTAGATAATATTTTATTAAATAGAAAATGCATAAGACTATAGTATGATGGTTTGGATAATTTAGAAGAAGATATATAGATGAACCTATTAGTAGGGAAAACTTAAAGAAAGATTCAATTATTAAGATATTTAGAGATAGACCTAAAATGGCCCTAATAAATAAAATAAATATGATTTTATTTTATATAGTATGAATTGAAATATGGTCTTTATCATAGATAATTATCAGTTTTTAATGCTTGTATACAATCCCATTTAACTGATATTAAAGATTGTTTATAGTGCTTTCCTTCGATTTTTCATTTTTGTATTTTCAATTAATTATTTTGGATCTTGTAATAAATTAGTGGTTTTTGTAATCAATTATCTATAAAAGGATATAGAAGAACATATTAATTTAATTAGTTATCTATATTTAGATTTTTATAAAAAAAATTACATTAGCCATTATGTTTTCAATCCATGTCTCAAGCATTATTTTTTTGTTTATTTTTGTTGATATATTATTGTATAGAGATTTATTATTTTATTGTAATTATTCATTTTTTATTCTATTTTTCCTTATTGTTTCAATTATTAGTTTTATGTTTTTCTTCTTTTATGAAGATTATATTTATCATGTTTTATTTTCATTTTTTTTTTGATAAAAAATTATTCTTGTAAACTACTTGTTATTCTATATATCACAATTAGTTGGGTGAAATAAAGATTTTTTATATGGAAAATAAATAAATAATTTTTTCTAATTTAACATAATTTAGATTTATTGTGTGGTTCAGTTTAATCATGCTATAATGAGGTTAGTATGGTTTGATTGGATTCATTTTGTTTCATTTTATTTGTTTAGTATCAGTTAATTTTGGAATAATACATTATCTTTTTTTTATCATAGAGTATTTAGCTATGGGTTATATTTGTTCAATTCCTTTTTTCATTTTTTAGCTTTGAATAGTTTAGTTCTTGTCAAATTTTCAAGTTTCTACATAGTTTGATTTCATTCAATTTTTTTAAGCTCTAAATCTCTCTAGGTAGGATAATTTTGGATTATATTGATTATGTTTCATTTTACATTGTTTAGTTTTCTACATCTTTAGTGAGTTTAGGATGGGTTGTTTCAAATCATGTGTATTTGTGACAATTCACCAGCACCTCTTGGCTAGGGTTCATCCCACCCTTTATCTATCTTACATTCCAATTTGGGGAGGGTTTAACTGGTTTCTTATTATTTATGACACTCACTTTAATGACTCATATGTATTTCCGTCCTATTTAATATAGATGATATTGGGTCTTCCAACATATCATGTTTTCACAATTTGATCATTTCTATATAAACTCAGATTAATTTGGTGTTTCCAAATTATACTATTATTAATCATTTATATTTTAATGTATTTGATACAATTTATCTTTTATCATTTTATATGAAATTTTTATTCATTTTAAAATAAAATCTGTTAAATTAAACAATAATCTAATAAATTGTAACTTATTTGGTTTATTTTTGGTTAGATTGATTTTTTCTATATATTTTTAATTTATCCAATTTTAGTTCAATTAGATTTGAGAACTATAACAACTATTTGTTTTAATTAAATTAAAACTAGGCTTCTTCCATGTAATTAGTTTAGTTTTATTTTCTTACTCATGTTAGAATTATTTGGGTTCGGTCACCTCTAATTGATTTATTTTCTTAGTTGGTTCAATTAGTTTTTCGTCAGTTATATTTTCTTTTAATCAGTGTGTTTCAACATCAAATTTTTAATAATAAATTATGTTGTTAAAATGAAATTTAATTATATTTTCTTTCAACAAAATATAATTCATTATTATTCATGTCAAATTGGATAAATATTTCTTTTTTAAAGTTTGAGTGTGAATTTGTCGATTCTATTCATTTATGTTTGGATTATTATATATCTAATGAATCTATGTCACTACATTTTGGGTTGGTAATTATGTGTTGGTTTGGTTTGGCATTGAATAATTCAATATTTATTGGATTATGTCTTCTATGTTACTTTTTCGTTAGTCTAAATCTAGTCAATCAGGGTTATTGATGATCTATTTTCTTTAGTTTCTATATTTTTAAATAAGTTCATTTCAGTTTTGGTTGGTTTTCTATATTTCTATTTGGATACAATAAATTAGGGTTTTCAATGCTTATTTATAGTTATTTTATTTATTATTAGAATTATTTATTAAATTTCTTTTCATTTTGAACTAATTTTCTTCAATTACTTTCTATTTTCTTCTTTTTATCGTGATTAAGTTCATTTATGATATGTTTTTCATGATATATCTTGTTGGTATGGGATGAGTTAGTTCATAAACCTTCATTAATGACTCTTTTTCATCACATTACATTCCAATATGATATTTACCTACCATATCCTTGTAATGTTTCGACGACCACCACATATTTTTCATGGTACGACATGTGGTTTTTAAGTACCACATATTGTAGAATTTTTCTTGGTAGAACCACACTCACTAATAAGTATTAAAATCTAACTTGAAGGATATTTTTTATGGTTTCCTTGAAATCATAGGTATATATTTTTCACATTTATCAACTATACTGATAATAGCTTCATCTTGGATATTAAAAATCACGCACTCACATTTCACTAAGTAATAAAATTGACTCCATTATCTATTATTTTTAGTGCACACACCACACAAAACATATCTTTTTTAGGAATTTGAACTTGTGAATTTATAAGTTGTGTGGCTATTTGCGGCTAACCATATGTGGTTATGAGTATTATATTACATCAAAGACGCAGTGTTTTTATTTCCTCTATTTTTTTATTATGCTATGTATTTTTTGTGATGGTTTGGTATATAGAAGATAATAAACATGAATTTTTAGGTGTAATTGGGGTTTATGGAAACTATTTTATAATTTTATAGCTAGATATTGGATACCTTAGGGGTCCACGTTTCTTCTGGAAGTAATAAAGATATGTATTCAAACTATTCAATGTTCTCTTGGATCATCCATGTATAATATAGTGAAACCAATTCCTAAAAAGTAGTTGGGATTTCTAATATACTATTGTTTTACATTATGAATTATTTAAATGTTTTTCCATATTTCTTGATATATACCCTCCCCTAATATGGTATACAAATGTACAGACGCACCTTTCATGCATACATGCACTAGAGGGACCTTGATTTCTTCTAGTGTCCAGATAATGAAAAATTACAATTTAGTGTGTTTAATTCATTTTCATGGATAAATTCCACTAAACATGGATTTATATACCCTATTTTAAATAAAGGACAACTAATAGTTTGGACCATTCAAAAGAGGATCCATGCATTTATGATGCCCCTAATAATCAAGAGCTCTAGACGCAATGGATTATTCATTAAAAATGTAAAACATCAAAGAAGTTTGGGAGGACTCATATCGTTGTGATTTTTCATATCATTGGACCATCTAACTATAAAATTCATCCTCCTCATGCTAAAATGTACCCTAGTTTTGACGACCATGATTCATGGTGAATGAAATTCTGGAGACTATTCCTTTTAATACACTCATGTGTCACTCCACGCCATCAAGATATGTGTGGTGATGGGTCTCCATGGCCAATCAGAAACAAGGTTTATTATATAAAGAAGTCTAGAAATATTTTCCAAGATACATTGACTAACATATATGTGGAAACATTCCGTATGTTGTCCCTAAAAATAAATAAAATTATATAGGAGGGGAGATAAAAATTTATAAGAGGATACACTTTTGGAATATATTATTCCCTATATCTCTCTCTAAGTCACCAAATCCCATGTAAGTTTATAAATATTTATTCCTTCCTCTCTCACTCCACATCCCTATTACCTTTAAACTTCATTCCCAAGGAATCTCTAACAAATATCATAGTGTTGACCAAATCAGGTTGATCAGATGTTTTTCAGGAAAGAATTCCCCATTGGGGAATATACATTCCAATTCATATGGGCATCCATACCCTTTCATTGAGAGAAAAACAATTCGTCTAGATGATCCATATTTACATGTAATGGTGATAAACATCTCACCTTATAATCATTATGTTAATAGAAAATTATCTTATTTTTAAAATATATATTTATGAATAACATTGTGAGTTGTAAGACTATATATCTTTAGATACCTAAGTTTTAGTGTCAAAAAAGATTTTATTATTTGGAATTATTCCATAATATTTTGTAGAAGTATCTTTGAAGAGATGTCTTGATGTATATTTCTGCTAATATTGAAACTTTGATGTAACTTACTACCACCTAGTTCCACTAAATTGGTGTATAAACTAGTATTCATAACATGACCACCAACACAACTACCTTTATGCGAGAGAAAATCCACTAGTAGTGAGGGTCAAATATGTTTTCATTGGGAGAATATAACTTCATATAAGTTTAAAGAAAGTGTAAAAATAAATGAACATTATCCGTCTCCATAAATAGAGTACATGGAAGCAATAAACATAACAGAAACATTTTATGTCAAATGGAATGTTGATGTGTACTATAATACAAACTCGCCTTTATTGGAAAATACACCAAC
The DNA here is from genome assembly GCA_963277665.1 of Viscum album. Lineage (NCBI taxonomy): Eukaryota > Viridiplantae > Streptophyta > Magnoliopsida > Santalales > Viscaceae > Viscum > Viscum album. The sequence goes on along the minus strand of OY728145.1, from coordinate 803,964,859 downwards.
TAATCAACAACTAGATTGATAAAACATAAATGAAAAATAAAAAAATAAAAATTATATGTTTCTTAATTCCCATCCCCAATACATTCCTAATTAATAGTCTTTATGTCAGCATCAATATTCCCCTATTTGATCGTTCAATAGTGAGTATTATCATAATCTATTACATGGACCATGCTCAATCTAAAATCAAACAAAAATTATTCATGAATACTAAGGTGACCATATATGGGGGGTTTCAAATAAAATTCCCAATCATCCACCCCAAATATGTATCTATCATCTATTTTCAAAAAAATTGTATTCACATGTGTTATCCCCTTCATAAAAAAATAATAATTAGAATGAAATTAAAAACAATAAGCACCATCGATTATCATGTTCTTAGGATCCACCTGCAATCGGCCAAACCAACTTTTTCCAATGCCAGATAACTCTTAGAATGTCACCCCAAAATGGGTGAACCAAAAAGCTCCTTAGAACCACTATAATGTTACTAAAGGTGACCACATGCTAGCCCAAAACCATTACATAAATATCATACATTCTTAATCAAGTACTGGAGTGTCTCTAAGCATAGGTAACCACCTAAGGGAAATACCCTCATCCTTGGAACATGAGAATCCAACCCGGGGAAAAATACCCATCCCTAAATGATGTAATAAGAATACATTTTGGGTTCCTTAACCCTCCCTTATAACCTATCTAATCGGTGCCACATATCACAATGAACGATCATATAACATACACATGAGGCGGTTTCAACCTCTACACAGAACTATATATTAGACCCTCATTAACCAAGGATACAAACCCACCCTATCACCCAACTACACATTTAAATATATCACATAAATGAAATATACATGGGGACCACATAATCCCTTGAATCCTTGTCATAAAACACATATACCTTGTGTACATCCACCCCAAAACTGCATAAAAACAATTTTGATCATCCACCAACTCAAAACCATCTCACATAACTGATATTGGAAAATAATGTGCAGAACCATTCATCAAACATGCATTCATGTCAAGATCACACAACTAATTTGGATTCTATGATGAAACACACTATTATCTGTACCAATAATATTAATTTTATCATTATAATCAACCATATCATAAACCCATTGATCCCCTCTTCTCAGAATATTCTGATTTTATACCCGCCTCATGGAATCAAAGATTACTCAATATCACATCAACTCAGTGCCTGGGGATATTATTTCAACCTTATACCAATGTCATAATGCATTCAGAATCACCCATAAACCAACTCAACCTAATTATTCAGACCATACTAATTGAATGAAATCAACATAACAAACTCAACTATGTTCACACCTCACTGATATGGGAATCTATTTGGATCCTCTTAATCCATTTCAGTTCTTTATCATCACATCCCAAATGAAACCCACACCCAATGTGTTATCTTAGGCAATATACATTGTCCTACTCAAGACGTTATTGGTCATTTCACAATCAAATCTCATTTCTATTCACAACAAGATTTCACTCACTATGGAACATCCCATTTCATCTCACCTCAAAGACCTTGAAGCATTATGGCCAATTATACCTTTCATCCACATGATCATTATTTGTGTCTCATTCCATGACTCTCATTGGTGAACTCTGGATCTATATTCCTAGAGAAAATCCTCTCCATTATATAACCTGATCCCTTATTCAAATAATAAATATAAAATAATCATAAAAAAGTGATCAACACTGTGTTTTACAAGGAAAAACACTCTGAATGGACTTATTTTTTTTCATTTACAACTCATGGGTGAATGGTCCCAAAAAACCCATCAATTGGATTGGTAAATGACATTTTCTCATGAGTAAATATGTAATACTCTCAAAACCCAACTTTGGGAGTGTACTTTATCCCATTTTGTCTTTTATCTATGGATGAAAAGCTATTTCCAACTCTATAAACCATGTTACCCTCATAGGGTACCTCGACATGTGCCTCACATGATATCTTGAAAAATACTTCGCACATAATATACATCGAAAATTCACAGGGGGTCTGGTCATGTTCCTCACACACCATGTACCCCCCCCCCCCGTATGGGATGTATGGTTGATTACTTAGCAACAACTCGAGTCACCCTACATAGAATGTCCTTATGGATTACTTTCCATGTATTCCTCCTCTATAACATATATTATATCACATATCATATAGAATGTTTTCTTCAAACCACATGCTATTTTCTTGGGGATCCCAAATAGAAATCCCTTATGAACAGACTGTGGCCAATAATTATACCAAAATCACCTAAAAATGAAACTATTTTCTTTATAATGATTCTAATTATCGCACCATGAATTAAAAACAATTATTTAATGGTTAAAAATGTAAAATATAAATAATCATCCAATCATATGGCGTATCTTAGAAGCTTTATGTACTAATCTAGAATTTTCAATTATTTCACACTAATCCAGTAGAGATATAGCTTTTTAGAGAATATCATATCAATTTCACATTTCATATCTCCATGTAGCATAAAAAAATAAGGGATATTCCCTTCCTCGTGTAATTTTTGAGGAGAATAATTTGGGGTGTATAATGAAAAAATATGAATACAAAATTTTAAAAAAACCTTATTAATTGTTCTGACTCAGTCTCAAAATAGTTGTGGGTTTTATTCCAGTCCTATATAAAAACCCCATTATGGACTCATTTAATAATAATTAATTGTAGTTATTAACTCCATTTAAGAGATACCAACATTTGGGTACATACACTATTTAGAATTTATTAATTTCAATATTCCAATATTCTGAAAGATACACTCGACTCTATATTTCATAAAATTATAGAACTAGGATTAATAACCCATTTTGAGATCAACACAAACATCATAAAATATTTTATATATCATCTACTTGGTAAAATTGAAATTTTAGCCCTCATAAGTACTAAAAAATAAAAAAGTACAATTCATCCTTATTTTAACAACCAAGAAAATATAGGGATATAAATCCTCTATTCCATAATAATTAACATCCTCAACATGTGTCTAAGGTCTTTCAACCATAGCCCCAAACTATTAAGGTCACTGATTTAAAACTGAATCACCACATTTAACCTTAGAACATTGATGTATATTTCACTACAAAACTCTAAAATGTCAGGAACTATTCATTAATTACTGAGCCACATGATCATCATCATATCCAAAACCAAGACACCAAGGAACTGAAACCATCTATTCTAGTAAATTTAGTTATCATCAACTTGTGTGTTACCATGATTATTTTTCTACAACCATACAACAATTGTCATTAAATATGATGTCAAAAAACAGTGCTCCCCTCTATATGCATCACCTATAAAAAAACATTATCAGTTTCACAATGACATGATCGATGTGACAACCATCTAAATAAACCAAATTTTATATAAAAACATAATTTTATAATCCTCTAACTAACCACTATAAAAAACTCTTACTCACAAAAACTGGTGCACTATAAAAATGGATAATGATGATTCCTTGACCATTAGAGGCATCAATAGAGAAATCTAAAATTCACATCAAATTCAAAACCTAACACTCAGTTTAATTTTATAGATTAATCCTCAGCTAACCATTTCAACTTTCTTACTCTAATCAAAATAATCAATGCATATTTGTTTCATATCACTTTCAAATACTAAAAAAAACCTTATCAAGACTTGTACTGACATTAAGGATCAATATAATGTTGTATATGAATCACTGTAGAGACCCTAAGCATGACGTACATCGACATTACATTACTTTTTCGGAATACTTACTAAATAAAAAACACTCACACACACACAAGGACCGTAATAGTTTAGTGTCTTTGGAAACTCGGAATATAAAATTCTAATCATGTTGAAAGATCTTCAACATCTCCCATAACGATTATGCCCTTTTTGTTTCCTTACCTAAAACCATTCTTTTAATCCTGGGGGACAAGAAAACATAAAAAGGGTGAGATCAAATGCTCAGTAAGGGTAAGCATGGAGAAAATAAAACAAACCATATACATTTGAACTTAAAAACATGAACATAATATTTAAACATCAAAATCTTGAGCAATGACATAAAACATGGCAGTACGTAAGGCATAGATCATAATGGATCATCAATCATGATAAAATAGCATATGAATAAATCATGTAATTGTGGCATCCATTAAGAACATGTAATGATTTCCATAGTATCCAAGGCATTACTGCCATGACCATCTTAGTGGACAAAGTCCCTTTTTGAATCAAGTTCACTCCTCGTTTCAGTCCTGTAACAGTGAACCGAATTAACTTACCGTTCCAGCCATGTCTATCTCATGAGATATAAATCATTACCCAATGCATTGGAGGAAGATATAGGTCCCACCCATCTCATAATGAAATCATTCTTACTTGTGCCACAAAATCATAAATCATAGCATAACCCATGTAATAAATTGGGATTCTTATACATCATTCCATCATAACACAATCCATAAAAAACAAATAGATATAATTTCATCATAAGAAGAGTAATACCATGTAAATAATTGATACATTATACTTGAAACATACACATATTAAATAATGTCATCTTAGATGGAAAATAGTTTTGATAAAACACTATAAATGAATTCTTGAGGAAAATATCCTTTCTTCTACAAAATAATTTTCTTTTCTGAAATTGTCATTTAATTTTAAAAGAAAAGGATTATTTTGAAAATAATCATAAAATCTTGTAGAGTAAGATTCATGAAAATGAGGCATTATGAAACCGTAAAAATCCGTTCACACCGTATAAGTTACAAAAAACATTCTCCTCGTACTTTTTCCAGAAATGTCAAAATGTACATTGTAAAAGAAAGATTCCTTCCGTAACTTGTGGTAAAAGTAAAAAAGGGGTAAAAATGACTTTAAAAATACAAGGAAGAATATTAAAAAATTTATGAAAACATTTTGAGAAAACATGGAAATGGATGGTAAACATAACCCCAGTAAATACTTACGAATAAACAATCTCATATAAAAATGTGATTGGAATAATTATCCCTTGCCTTACGTCAGATATGCTTCGTATATATCTGAACCTCCTCTTCATTGAAGCGCCTCTTTGAGACCTCCTCTTAGGGCACTAAAAATGGTCTTTGAAGAAGACAAGGACCTCTAGGATGTCTCTAGGGAAGTGGGGAGGAGAAATTGGTAGGGGTTGGCCAGGATTGAAAGCTCAAAGTGGTGTGAGGAAGAGAGGGAGGAGGTGACCTTTTATAAGGGAGGAGAGAGGCACCTTTGGAATAACTAAAAATATTATTTTATTATAAAGTAATATTCAGTTTTAAATAGCTCCAAATTGATTTATTTCGAATCTAATGTGGGGATGGGTAAAAATACTCTCATCTAATAGAATTTAGATAAGTTTAGGTTTCTATTTTAACCTTATCATTTAGATTTAACTTTAAGTTAAATAATTTTACTCTTACCTTGTCTTCTTGTTTTCTTACACTATAAGGTTAATAAACTTACTATAACAAGCCAAATGAACCACAAGTAGTTTATTATTAATATATATAACATTATCTATGTCATTTGGACGAACCTTATATTTTTAGTAATAAAATAACAATTAATAATATAATATTTTTAAAAAAAACTAATTTATGTCAGTTTTGACACTATTTAGTAATTGATTATTTTGAAAATAATAAGAGAATGATTAGTTCGACCAAAGTTAATTAAATCAATACTAACATGTCATATTAACATAGAAAATTATTGTAATTCATAAAAAGTCTCAAATTACATTTATTTGGTTATTTATAACATCAATTATGTCAATATTTAATTAATAAGATAATTATTGCATCATCGTTGTGTCATAAATAAATTAAATTATTTAATGTCTAAAAATGAAAAATAAAATACCATTATGTAGGAAATCTTTTTATCGTTCTAAGTAATATTTATAGTCGAATTTAGCTTATGTATTACCCTATATTAAAAATGATTTACTTATTAAACTTTGATTTTAACTATTTTAACCCATCTTTAAATAAATTAATATTAAATGTCCTAATCTAATCCAAGTGGGCCTAAATGGTCATATTTTATTCCTAAAGTTGTTTTTGGTCGAATTAAAATTATCCAATAGAATTAGGACATGTGTTAGGGTAATAATAATATCATTTTTACCCTTAATTACCCTATTTACTTTTAACCGTGGTAAAAACAAGTAAAAAGTTACTATTCACCAAAAATTATTTTCATCTCATTGAACCAAATTTTACATACTGACATCAACCATGTCTCTCGGATTTTTGAAATTCCACTCACAGAAGCGGTAAAATTATGTTTTATGAAAAATTCATTTTTTTTAACTACTACTTAGTGGTTTCACTATTCATCAAAAAATGAAAGTTTCCAGAAAAATACCAAAAATTAGGCCTAAGATATATTTGATATTATGAACTCAAAAATGATGTCTATTTTACCAAATTCAAAACAAATCAGTTGCATTTATTAATTTAAAAATTAATTCTTGTCGTCAAAACAAATAGTGTGTTCTGAAGAGATAATAACTATCAAAAGATTGACACTTGTCTATGTCTGGTTTAAAAGTGAAATTACATCCAATGACCAACATTGTATTAAATTGTAAAAATATATTCTAAATATACTTTAAAACCACTCAAATTAATAATTTATCACTATTAATTATTTCGATTAAAAAGTTTGTTTTTAATTAAAATTTAGTAATTTTCACTATTCATAAGAAAATGAAAGTTATCCGAAAAGTACCAAAATTTCACCCTAAGCTAATTTAGATATTCCGAATCCAAAAATGAAGTCCATTTTGAAAAATAAAATTTAAAAAAGTGGTTATTACTATTGATAATGGCTATTTTTAATAATATTTTAATAGCATATCGTTGTTTAGTGAAACTCGATATTGCGTACTACACACGCTATCGAGGAAGGTCGTGATTGCGTGTAATGAAAGGCAAGTCAAGGATGTGTGTTGTGCAAGATCTTTTTGGTGTAGTTTAAAACACAAGACATTAATGAAATTTAAAAGAATATTTTTCATAAAATCTCGGGTTGTTACATTTTACCCCCCTTAAAATGAATTTCACCCGCGAAATCCGTCAGGGTTATAAATGGAATAGAAACCCACATTGTAAAAAGGAATACCAAAACCAATCTTTAAAAACAAAAGTATGAAACGTAATGGTTACCCAATTAAACTAATCAATGGGTTTCCACATAGGTGAAAATATGGATTTGGAAGAGAAATCTAACCATCATGTTCTGATGGAGAGTGTTAGAGCACATGGCTATGGAAAATCCAGCAAGCACAAAGCCAGAAATTTGTGACGATCTAAGGTACTATATGATTCATCATATATAAGAGCACTAGGACAACATTTTGGGTTTCCAAGATCATTTCACTATAGTTGATGAAATTGGAATTAGAAGAAATACTTTCGTGATTTTGGTATAGTCTCACCGTTCGTCGTTCTTTGGACAATTTCCACTTCATATCTTAAAGAAATGAAGTTGAATTTTTCATTCGTGATGTGTTAGCAGATCATGTGATAGAATGATGGGTCATTTCATCTGTCTCAAACAAAAGGTTAGAAAAGTTATCAAAAAATACATATGTCCGTCTATAGTGAGGTTAATCGTATACTATTCCGAAAATGAACTTATACTTCATCTATCATGCCACCTAATAAAATAAAACTAGTTTCTACTAACCAGGGAAATCTTGTAGGCTAGTGGTATGTGATAAAGGCCAGTTGCACTTTAGTTGTGGGTTCGTTTCCCACAGCCTTGTCTGACGCGATGGGCTATCGCCCGCCCTGCAGGTTGTCCTTTTTCTAAAACTATATTACCAAAACATCCCATCAATAATATTGAAAAAAATTCTATCCTTAAACAATACTAACTTATGTCCAATATAATCCATTCCAATCTTTAGGCTTATCCCTAATACTGTAGTCCACTCTCATAATATAGTGAAAACGATTACCAGAGATTTCATATAACAAGCATGTTAATACCATCGTTGATCCCCATATATCATAAGATATGTCTTTTTGGTCACATTCCAAATATTTGAAGGCCTTAATCATGTATTCTCTTGAAAAATGAATACCCATTGAATCTTAGTGAAAACATGAATATTGTTAAATTTTAACACATTCCACATGCCAAAATCCAAAATTTCTATATACTCAAACCATGATATAACCTTCTCCTTATATCAGTCATGAGCTCATGAATACTATCAAACATTTAATTTTCTTCTTATCCCTTCATTATGCGCATATCATCAACTTTCCAAAAATATCTGAATAACCATTCATGGTTACTGGTACCATTCATCATACACTTTCAAAACATAAGGAAAGACAACGGTGTAACAATCCATAGATGTATCTTTATACCATAGTACCACGAGATTACTTATACAATATTACTCTTGATAAACATGTAATCATTCCACTACCTTCTTAAACCATTGACTGAGCTTCAACAATTCTTTCATCTCACATATCATTTGTAGTCTCTTCATCATCATCAACATAAATACTACCCATAAAACCATACTGATTCTCTTCATGAGACTTTCCCTTAGGGCATTGGTTTGCATAATGCCCGTACATTCCACAGTTAAAACATTTAACCATTGTTGATGTCGTAGTAATACCATTATTCTCATCCATGGTGTTAACTAAAACTTTTCCTTTGCACTTACTGGCTTTGTGTCCTTCTTTTCCACACCCAAAGAATCTTCCAGTTCCTTTGAAACAATCTCCCTGATGCCTCTTCCCACATGATTTACATGAGGGAAATTGAACTTTCTTTCCTCTTTGATCATCATGAAACTCCATCTTTCTCTTATTATCTGAGTCAGGAAACTTACCAAAGTTGACATTATTGATCATATTATGATATTGATGATTAGGCATAATAACAATGTTTGGACTTCCAAATCCCATTTCATTTGGTTTCTCACGAATAATATCATTCCATTTTCCGTTATATCCTCCATTATCATGAATCTTCTTATTTCCAGCCATTTTCTAAAACCCAAAAATAATAGAGTGAGAGGAAAAATTCATGCTAGGGAAAACAACATAATAAAGGGGGAGTACCTTCACTATCTAACATCTTAGGTTTAATTCTATGATCGTTAGAGAAATTTTAGGACTATAACCTATACGTATACTTAACCTTAGGGACATCCCTAGACATACCTTAGAAATATCTCTAGGGATCTCACTGAAGTTTTCGCATCCTAGATTCCAAAGGTTGACTAAACCTTTCCTCCGATACCAACTGTAGAGACCCTAAGCCTGACGTACATGGACATTACATTACTTTTGCGGAATACTTAATACATAACAAAAACACACACACAAGGACCGTAATAGTTTAGTGTCTTTAGAAACTCATAATATAAACTTCTAATCATGTTGAATGATCTTAAACATCTCTCATAATGATTATCCCCCTTTTGTTTCCTTACCTAAAACCTTTATTTTAATCCTGGGGGACAAGAAAACATAAAAAGGGTGAGCTCAAATTCTCATTAAGGGTAATTATAGAGAAAATAAAACAAACCAGATACATTTGAACTTAAAAACATGAACATAATATTTAAACATCAAAATCTTGAGCAATGACATAAAACATGGCAGTACGTAAGGAAAAGATCATAATGGATCATCAATCATGATAAAATATCATATGAATAAATCATGTAATTGTGGCATCCATTAATCACATATAATTATTTCCATAGTAGCCAAGGCATTACTTCCATGACCATCTTAGTGGACAAAGCACCTTTCTGAATCGAGTTCACTCCTCATTTCAGTCCTGTAACACTGAACCGAATTAACTTATCGTTCCAGCCATGTCTATCTCATGAGATATAAACATTTACCCAATGCATTGAAGGGAGATATAGGTCCCACCCATCTCATAATGAAATCATTTTTACTTGTGCCACAAAATCATAAATCATAGCATAACCCATGTAATAAATTGGGATTCTTAAACATCATGCCATCATAACACAATCCATAAAAACAAATGGATATAATTTCATCATAAGAAGAATCATACCATGTAAATAATTGAGACATTATAATTGAAACATACACATATTAAATAATGTAATATTAGATGGAAAATAGTTTTGATAAAACACTAGAAATGAATTCTTGAGGAAAATATCCTTTCTTCTGCAAAATAATTTTCTTTTCTAAAATTGTCATTTAATTTTAAAAGAAAAGGATTCTTTTTAGAATAATCATAAAATCTTATAGAGTAAGCTTCATGAAAATGAGGCATTATGAAACTGTAAAAATCCCTTCATGCCGTATAAGTTACAAAAAACATTCTCCTCATAATTTTCCTAGAAATGTCAAAAAGTACATCATAAAAGAAAGATTCCTTCCGTACCTTGTGGTAAAATTTAAAAAGTGGTAAAAATGACTTTAAAAATAAAAGGAAGAATATTAAACATTTTATGAAAACATGTTGAGAAAACATGGACATGGATGGTAAACATAACTCCAGTAAATAATTACGAATAATCAATCTCAGATAAGAATGACATTGGAATAATTATCCCGTACCTTATGTCTGATATGCTTCGCATATATCTAAACCTCCTCTTCATTGAAGCGCCTCTTTGAGACCTCCACTTAGGGCACTAAAATTGGTCCTTGAAGAAGACCAGGACCTCTAGGATATCTCTAGGGAAGTGGAGAGGAGAAATTGGCAGGGGTTGGTCGAGCTTGAAGGCTCAAAGTTGTGTGAGGAAGAGAGGGAGGAGGTGCCCTTTTATAAGGGAGGAGAGGGGAACCTTTGGAAAAACTAACAAAATTATTTTATTATAAAGTCATATTTGGTTTCAAATAGTTCCACATTGATTTATTTCGAAGCTAATGTGGGGATGGGTCAAAATCATCATCATCCAATAGAATTTAGACAAGTTTAGGTTTCTATTTTAGCTTTATCATTTAGATTTAACTTTAGGTTAAATAATTTTACTCTTACCTTGTCTTCTTGTTTTCTTACACTATAAGGTTAATAAACATACTATAACAAGACAAACGAACCCCAAGTAGTTTATTATTAATATATATAACCTTATTTAATAAATTTGGACGAACCTTAGTTTTTTAGGAATAAAATATCAACTAATAATATAATATTTGTTTTAAAAATTATTTTATGTCAGTTTTGACACTATTTAGTAATTAATTTTTGTGAAAATCATAACAGAATGATTAGTTCGACCAAAGTTAATTAAATCAGTATTAACAAGTCATATTAACCTAGAAAATTATTTGAATTAATAAAAATCTCAAATTACATTTATTTGTGTATTTATAACATCAATTATGTCAATATTTCATTAATAAGATAATTACTGCATCATCGTTGTGTCATAAATAAATTAAATTATTTAATGTCTATTAATTACTAATTAAATACCATTATGTAGGAAATATTTTTATCTTTCTAATGAATATTTATAGTTGAATTTAGCTTTTGTATAACCCTATATTAAAAATGATTTACTTATTAAACTTTGATTTTAACTATTTTAACCCTTCTTTAAATAAATTAATATTAAATGTCATAATCTAATCCAAGAGGGCCTAAATGGTAATATTTTATTCCTATTTTGTTTTTGGTCGAATTAAAATTATCCAATAGAATTAGGACATGTGTTAGGGTAATAATAATATCATTTTTACCCTTAATTACCCTATTTACTTTTAACTGTGGTAAAAAAAATTAAAAAGTTACTATTCACCAAAAATTATTTTCATCTCATTGAACCACATTTTACTTACTAATATCAACCGTGTCTCTCGGATTTTTGAAATTCCACTCACAGAAGAAGTAAAATTATGTTTTATGAAAAATTCATTTTTTTTAACTACCACTTAGTGGTTTCACTATTCATCAAAAAATGAAAGTTTCTAGGAAAATAACAAAATTTAGTCCTAAGAAATATTTGATATTATGAACTAAAAAATGATGTCTATTTTACCAAATTCAAAACATACCAGTTGCATTAATTAATTTAAAAATTAATTCCCGTCGTCAAAACAAATAGTGTGTTCTTAAGAGATAATAACTATCAAAAGATTGACACTTGTTTAGGTCTGGTTTAAATGTGAAATTACATCCAATGACCAAAATTATATTAAATAGTAAAAATATATTCTAAATATACTTTAAAACCACTCAAATTAATAATTTATCACTATTAATTATTTCAATTAAAAAGGTTGTTCTTAATTAAAATTTAGTAATTTTCACTATTCATAAGAAAATTAAAGTTATCCGAAAAGTACCAAAATTTCACCCTAAGCTAATTTCGATATTCCGAATCCAAAAATGAAATCCATTTTGAAAAATAAAATTTCAAAAAGTGGTTATTACTATTCATAATGGCTAGTTTTAATAATATTTTAATAGCATATCGTTGTTTAGTGAAACTCGATATTGCATACAACACACGCTATCGAGGAAGGTCGCGATTGCGTTTAATGCAAGGCAAGTCAAGGATGCATGTTGTGCAAGCTCTTTTTGGTGTAGCGTACAACAGAAGAAATTAATGAAATTAAAAAGAATATTTTTCATAAAATCTCGGGGTGTTACAATCACAAATCTTGTATTCATCCTAAAACAAGATAAAATTGGATTCACCCGCATGAAATTATCTTGATGTATTCATTACCATCCATCAATTGGTCTTATAATAAACAAAATCCATCTAAAATGATGTTTTTCTCTCCACAACAACCGTTTTATCAATTAACATAGATAATGATAGTACATGGTCCCCCCCACCCATGTGCTAACTCAAAACATAATCTACCACCAGTTCCCAACACTTATTAAACTTTTATTAATCTCTAAAATTACATCCATATTAAGGGGATCACCCTCCAATACCTAATGAAATTGTCAAATCCATATGGATTTCATTATCCTTACCCATGTTCATAACCTCAACTACGTACATCCTCACACCTCTAAGATAGTATTTTTCAAGGAAAACTCATAGGTAGACCATACCATGGAATCATGATAAAAATCCAATGTCACCTCTCACCACATATAGATATTTCATATTTTATCCAAGATCTAGGAAACCAACTTTGTGATCATTTCATCAAAACCATTAATTGTTACCCTTTAAATGATTAATCACTGGTCTTTCATTCAACATACACTATATGTAACCAGTATGTGATACCTCGATCTCATCTAATTCCAAGGGGTATATGTTATCGTACCACTTGATCACATAGTCTGAATCAAACTACCAGAATTTTTATATCAACAAAAAAAATCATGAAATAAAACTACCAACCATACTATATTTAAATATAAATTTATTCTATAGCAAATCACCCTCAGTTCTCCTCTTTAAAATCATGTTAATTTTTTATGCCAACATGTTCCACAAGACCACCATCCAAATGGAATAGTCTTTAACTCGAAGCATATTCCCATTATTTGTCAATCCTAGATATTTCCATCTAGGAAAATGATAATCATATTCATCTAGAGCCACACTAAAAAATAATTAGGTCTATGAATCCTATAAATCATATCCTATGAATACTAACTTTAGTAAGAATGAACCTCATGTTCTTTACATCACATTGCCTAAGGTATCAATATGCCTATACCATATACCTAGTAGAACATACTATAAACTAGTTCAATAACATTAATTATATAACCATTATTCTCATCTCTAAGGTGCACAAAAGTCTAGGAAAACACATTTATCGAGTTACCCACATATATAATTTCTTATCTCAACTATAGTATCTAGCACACCAATACCCTGAGCCACATATCAAATGGAATTGGATCTCCCACCATGCCTATAAACTATGTCTCAAATTGATAATAACTCATAGATAACAACAAATTTTCCCATCTATAATATCACACAAAAACTCATGTGAAAACACCCACTCTAGGGTTCTCAAATATATGTAATTCACATCACATGTCAACCCACCACACACTCTATGCAACAAATCCTCATCAGTAATCTATATATCAGACTAGCCCCTCAATAACCATAGTTAAATATATGATTATATTATAAAACAACTCTATAATGGTCTAAATTGAGTAAAACCATATTCATGTGGTCTGGTGAGATGGGATTCTACTATAAAACTATATAAATAAAGACAATATATGGTTTTTTGTGGACACAGGAGGTTATAAAACCTATTTCAAATTACAAAAAATGTGGTTAATAACCACGGAATCCAATTCCTAAACAATCCCACTATGGTTCCCCATGCATTCCTTTCATAGAGGGACTATATAGTAACTATCTTAGAGGATCTCTCTATATAATTCTAATGAACTATCATCTGAAGAAACATGAAGGTTTGGGTGAGTATATTTCCATAGAAAAATTATATGATAAAACCCCAAATAATTTCTTTTTTAAATTTTTAAAATATTAAATTTTGTCATCAATTATTTCAATCCCAATCAAGAACATCAATGTTAAATGAGTGATACATTCCAAAATGTTATGCATTTACATGTGCCTCTTTCGATGGTGAAAGGTCTAAAACACATTAATTCATAAATAATATACTAATGTGCATCACACTAATTGAAATAATACTATAATAAAAAATATGAGAAGAATATAAATCAAATATGTATGGTAACCCAAACATCCCATTAAAAATGGCGTCCATGATGCCCTAGTTTGAGGTAAATCAAACACTCGGACACATCCTTATGTAACATGTCTACCATATCCCTAAATACTAAGATAAATAAAAATATATAATAAAAACTTGTAAAACCCTTTCACCTTTGATTACTCAACTGGTATCTAAATCATTGCTCTTTAGTTGACCTCTGGTCCACCTCCCAATTTTTATAGATTTTTCTAACAAGAAGTGTGATTTTAAAGTGTTTTTGTGAGGAGAGTATGACCTCATATCGAAGTAAATATATTAGAAAAATAAAAATTAATTATCATTCACAATAATCAATCTATGAGGATTAAATTAACAAAGTATAAACATGTTATATCAAATGGAATGTGAAATCATAGAGTTATAGATACTCATGGTAATTCAATCATAAATAAACTAATCACCCACTAGGATGATCATGAATATAAAATAAAAAATACATGGGGATCTATTACTTCCCCCATATATTCCTCCATCCATGTCTCCAAGGTCACTTTGAGTAACCCCATCCTAATCAACTTCCACTAAGCCGCTACCTAACCACTACATGACTCATGCTCAATCTGAATTCCTAAATAATTTGTACACATGAAGCAATTTTCTTGTATATAGGGTGAGACCTAAATTCCCAATAGTTTATCCCCAATGGTGGATCTATAATCAATTGGTATAGCATGTTCATAAACACCGGCTATGTCAAGTCTAGTCAAATAATAATTTGAATCAAAATAAATAAATAAAAATTGTAGATCCTTTGGTTATAAGGTTCCACCCTGGATCAACCAAAACTACTTCGACCATTGCTATATATATCTGAGGATATCGCCCCACCAAACATGAAAAACAATTCTCCTTGAAACTATTAAAATATAACCCAGGAAGAACCATGCCTTAACTTAGAACCATCATCTGAATATCATACCTATTGTGGCTAGTGACGATGTTTATACAAGCACGAGTAAACACCAAGGGAGAAATATAACTTTCTTTGAAACACAAGAATCCACCCAATGGAAATATACCAATACCTGAATTATAAGAACCCACATAGGGGAAATATATCCATCATTGTAAAAGTAAATATACATACACTTGTGGTCCTCAAACATCCAAGGAAAAATATTTACCCTTAGTCATTTCTTATTAGGATCCATTTATAACATACACCTAGGGGTTGTATCCACTACCAAATACCAGTTATTAGACCCTCTATACCCATGGATATTTATTCACCATGTTTCCTAGCCCCATATTCACATATGTCATGTAAATCACACATTTTTGGGACACTATATTCCATGAATACCGTTTCATAACACACACATACTTGGGGTAAAACCACGCCAAAATCTCATTTCAACCACATAGATCATCCACCAAATCAAACCCATATAACAAACATGGAATAGAGTCTCAAAAAATTATATAATTTCACCCCAACCATCGTGTCAAGCTCACATGACTAATTTGGGTTCTTAGGTGACACCAATTATCTTCCTTACACATAATACCTCATCTATCATATCCAACTACCATATCATTAACCCAATCATTATATCTTCTCAGAAGAGTATCTTTAATAACCCGCCTCATTATATCAAATCCTTCTCATGATCATAAGAACTTGTCACTAGGGGATTACTATTTCAATACTAGTACCACCAAATATGTTATGTCTCAGAATGAACCTATCATATCATCAAAATTATAAAGGTCATATTTTTTAAAAAGGATCAATATGGAAAACCCAGTGGTATACCAACCTTCCCATAGGTTAATCTATTAGGATCATTTGTATCCCAAACAGTCCTTACTCCTTAACACCCCATTGAAACACACTACCCATGGTGTACTTTTATTCAGTAGACTCTATCCAAATTATGTCTTAGCATGCTTGTCCAAAATTTCATTGTATTTATCACCACAACACAATCCATATCACTAAGAACAATATCATGTTTTCTTACCTAAAATAACTTTTCACTCCATTTTTATGTTTTCTATCCATCCTCATGACCCTCATCTATGTCACATATCATTTCCTTCATGTAGTAACTTTTTAGCCAAAATTATAAAGAATATCCACCCAACTATATCTCTGTAAACCTGAATCTCCTTCCAAATGACCTATAATCTTAATAATGATATCATTATAGTGTTTTTAATGAAAAAACTCATTATAGTCTCCTCCTATGTATATTTCATGCTCTATGGAAGAAAATCACAAACTACCATTCAAAGGGAATTGGGAACCATTTATTCCCCTAAGTACAGGATGTGTACCATCAATATCCAACTATGGGAATGTACATTATCCTTTATTTTTGGGTATACCTAGATGAAATATTGTGTACTAAAACTACTAGTAATCTAACCAACATGATGTATCTATCCATGTGCCTCACATTCCATCTACCCCCCCCCAGACACACACACATGGGGTGCATTGTTGACTACTTTCCCACCCCAAGTCACCCTAAAAGGAATTTCTCCATGGACTACATAGTGTGCAATGATCATTCTCAATCCTCATGGTAATTAAGAAGACACGCCATGTGTTCAAAAAACCACACACTATGCAGTTTAATTTCCAAAATGGAAATCTATTATGAATTTCCTGAAACACATATTTCTCCAAAAAAACCCCAAGAATCCCTAATGGATAAAGGTAGTCCAATAATTAAAGAAAAATTTAAAATGATTTATTTCTCACTAAAATATTTAAAAATAGTATAATTGTTTTACCTTATTTCCTAACAAAAATTATTTGGGTCGTGATTAGTTATCTACATTCGATGTACTCCAATCTGATGGCATTCGGGCTCCCTAGAAAAACCCCTCTCCCCCCTCCCTCTATCTTCACTCACAAGGTATAGAATCTCAAAGAATGGTATATTCCATTCAATATACAATGTATGAGAAGGGTAATTAAGATATGAAGAAAATAAAATACGAAAAAACAGAAAACCTAGTTAAATAGAACACCCCCTTTCATAGAACATGAGTGGAGTTTATATCTTTCCTAATTAAAACCAAAAATTTTGAACTCAAATGATAAATCATAATTTTAATCTCGGAAACCATTTAGGGTATATAAAAATCATAATATATTAAAAATTTATTATTTATTTAAATAAATACTAACATGTTCTGATAAATTATCCCATTTTGGAATAGCACCAAATATTTTTAATAGGGACACCTCATTGTGATATCACAAACTCAACAAGAAAATATTTACATGATTATCGTTTAAGTCGAAAAATAATTTTTCCCTCAGAATAAATAAAAATAAAAAATTAAAATTATTTTATATTTTAACTACTTGGAAATAAATGGGAGTTTCCATAATTTGGGTAGCAGTGAAACAATAACCTTTTTTAGCAAGGTAAGGGCTTCTACTACAAACAATTCTAATGTACCCAAATGAGAATAATAATATGAGTAAAATGAAGCAATAAAGTAGATAATATGTATAAGGGTAAAATAATTAAGGTTCTTGTTTACAAGGAAGAAGATATGATATTGTCATAGGGTACCAATACAAATTAATCAATCGAAAACCATATTATCTATCAGAGGAAGAATAAATATTGTAGTTAAGGGATTTACTACGTAGTAAGAAAAGTATCAATTGTAGTGAACATGAGGAATAGGTTAGTTATAGTTATTTTAGACCATAGAATGTAATTTTAGATAATGTTTTATTTAATATAAGTGGTGCTACATTTTCTCTGAACTCTCCAACACTTCATAATTATAATCGAAGTGTAGGGTAGAATACTCTGTTTCCATGAAACTATGTGGAGAATATTTTTTATAATATCAAATCATTTTGGATTTTTTAAAGGTATAACCTAAGTGAATTTAAGGACCCAGAATAATTGAGATAAATTTTCCATTGAATTCTATATTTTCTCTCTAATTCTTCATAGGGGGAAGTCTAATGGAAATCAATGAGTCACATTTTGTGTTAAACGGGATGATGCTGATTATAGTTATGTTTTAATATTAATCATGTAATCCTTTATAAATAGAGATTTTATCATGTTGAAATGAAAATATATCAATGAAAATTATAAAATTGGTAAAAAAAATAATTCAAAATCCATGTGGAGAAAGATAAAAAATTAAATAAACAACATTTGATGGGAGACATGTGCTATGTACTGAATCTAGGTGTTAGAATTATGATAGAGTCTAAATTATGTGATTTATCTAGGTGTATAAGGAGTAGGGAATATAGGATGATTATAAATGTTATTATTATTTTTTTATAGTGTAACCATATGAAATTATGTGTCAAAATATTATTCATTTAACGATCATAATAGAGAGTTCTACTAGAAATATTAACCAGTAATATTCCATGGAGACATGAATGTTGGAATTATTATAAAACTTAAAATTTCAAATAAAATATTTACCCTGAGTGATATATGGTGTGGTTCAGTTTGGATAATTTCATTTATTTTACGTTCGATCTTCAATATTGCGGAGTATGAATTTTCTCACCTGGCTAATTTTTACCCGAATTCATCACATAATAGTAAATTATATATTTAGGGAAATAATGATTCTAAAAATTAAGAATGTTCTCAAAGTTATACTTGTATGTTTTTAATTCAGGGTGGGTTTTACTTGGGATATATGACCATCTAATTCTACCAATATTCGAAGTTTATTAGTTTCCACTAGAAATTTAATGTTATACCAAGCTAGTTATTATATTTTTCCAAAAAAACTGGATGGTTTTTAACCATAAAATTAAAATGATCATTGAAATTATTATCATGATAATATTTATAGGCTTTCATCATTCATTCCTCATTTCTATTGTTAAAAAATTTATTAATTTCTTCAACAACTTGGAAAAGATAGTGTATAGTGTCTAGCTGGATTAAATGATGATAGATAACCATTATCAATGAATACTATAGGTGTCAGAATGTTTTCTTTTTTTGTAGTTCAATAGGGAAGGTTATTCAGTTCACACATACATATTTTAATCAAGTTATTTAAATTTAGGATAATGTGGTTTTCTAGTTAAGTAATATTATACATGTGATCTATCATGACTATCAATTGAGTGGATGGTGGGTCTGAACATGTGTGGGTGTCAATATTATATGACTACCAAGGGTTATTGTATTCGTGTCATTTAATGTTTCTAGTTATGTCTGGAAAGGGAGGTTATGAAAATATATAGGTTTTTATTTTTAATTTGAGTGATATGAATACTTTTTGGAATTTTTACCGCTATTTGTTTTGAGGTAAGCCTTGGGAGGTTATCCTATAACTATTGGAAGTGACCAACCATCAAAAATGTTCATATTCATTATCTATCTTCTTACAATTGTTATTATTATTATTATTATTTTTGCCTACTCTATTTTTTTATATTATTCCTATTATATGTATCAATATACCATTAATAAATAAGTAATACTATGTTCCATTGTTTTCTTTCTACTAAAAATTTTCTACAATATGTTTATTGTTAGTAGAAGACATTGTGATCATGTATATTATTTGACTGTATTTAATGAACATAGTGATGTTATAATTTTGTATATTCTCTTATTAAGGTGATACATCATCTTGAAACATTCCATCAAGAAACACCAAAAAAAATTTGGTAATAATATATAAAACACTACATGATATTTCACACACAATGAATAGAAAATAATATAGTTACATTTCTGCAGAGTTACATATGATATTTTCCAACCAATACCTTTATGTGACTGTTTCATCCTTAGTAGTGTTATAATCTAAATATTTTTTTTCATTACATTCAGGTTCTTGTAATTTTAATTTTTCTTTAAATTTAATTAATTTTGTTTGGCTTCATTTTCATTGATTTTTTTATTCATCTTATGTTGTATCTAAAAAAATATTTTATTTTAAATAACCATTATGAATATTATATTTATTTTTTTATTGTGGATTTTTATTTAGTTTTTGGAAATAATTATAAAATTATTGTTTTTACTAATATAATTTTTTTTATTCCTAGTGTCTACATTTAAGAGAAATTGAGAGAATTGGTGACAAACACTAGAAGCTACCAATTATATTTTTTAATATATATATATATATACATAGAGAGAAAACCCATTAATAAAAATAATATTAATTAATTTTACTTAATTTTACTTAATTTATTAATTCATCTCATTCATTTATTGTAACATTTTAGTAAATCTCTTGGTGAACTCCTTTTAAAACCATTAGTTATTAAAAATGATCCCCAAATTAAACAAAATATTAGAATTAAATATATTCACTAAATTTCATAAAAAATATAACTCACATGTCTCATTAGAATATAAGTTAAAATACATAATTTATTGAGTATAATAATAATTTTACTTATTCTATTAAAATTCAATATATCTTAATTGCCATGATTAATATAGAAATTATCCATCATTTCCCATTTATTATTTTGGACTGTAAAAAACATTACATATATTAAATTCCATCACATAATGTTATGAATTAATGATTAAATTTTATGTTTATCAAATGAAATTTAGAAAATCATTAAATTCCCTAATTATTCCTTGGAAATCGTATTTACTTATTCCATGTTATTATATTTACATTATTTTTTTAATATTCAAAAATTCATATTGAATTTCATTTCTAATCGTTATATAAATATCTAAAAGTGTATAATTACTATAAATTTAATAATAAAAATAATCATTTTAATCATTTTTTAAAGTAATAATATTAATGTTTTTACTATTATTTATTCCATTAATACTTAAATTTCACGAATATCTTATAAAATTAATATAATTTCAGTACATCCATCCTTATTGATTCCTGACCTATATCATTCCTTTTGTTCCATAATTATATTTCACAATGTATATTCATGTTCATATTTTTTTACTATTCAATATATAGTAATAATGTAAAATTATTAACTAATAATATTATTTTACATAATTGGAAAAAAATTACAGCCTCTGGTGGAATTAACCCTTCAAAACATCAACATATCAAAGAAAACATAATTATTAATTTTATGATTATATTTTTAATATTTAAAATCATTAGTATATTGATAAATTTAGTTTTATATATAAATAACATCATGATCATAAATATCCTTTTCATTATTACAATATGAAAACCTTATAAAAGTAATATTAATAATAATAATTTGTTGTTATTATTATTAAATAAATTAATACATACATATATACATATATATATTTATTTATAAAAACTCCAAAAAATGTTATAAATTAAGATCAGATATAACATTACCAACTTCTTATAAATATAACTTATTATAATGTAACATATATGTTAGTATCAAAAAATAATTAAAATAGTTTTCAATGAAAAATTAATTATTAAAAATAATATTGGAAATAATTTCATTTCTAATTTTTCTCACATCAAACACTGAAAACAATAAATCTTCATATCCTAATTCAATTCAAATTATTTACTTTTTAAAATTACTTCGAATCATATAAGAGAATAAATTTTTAATTATTTTAGATAACTATAATAATTTATCGATAGACCCTAATTTTATTTTTTATAAAATTATCCTTTACATAAAACCCAAATTCTCAGTTTTTTATTGGTATTCATGTTACAGTTTTATTTATTCAAAAAATTTGGAAACAATTTCTAGAAAAAATATCATGTTAATGGATGGAAATTCTAGTTTTTTGGGAAATTTGTATCATTTTATAGTAAACAATGGTATAAAATTCAAATCAAAAATTTTTATTATTTAAATTCAATATCAAAATTATAAATCATGGGCTCAAGTATTCCATCTATAATTACACATAGAAAATAAATATGTTTTCTATGAAACACATCTCATTATAATCATAATGAATAGAGTATTAATATATATATATATATATATATCATGTTTTAATATTTGTAATTCTAATCCTTCAAACAATAAAAGAAATTGGGAGTCAAATTTCTCTTCAGGATTGAAAAAAATTGATTCCCCACTCCCACACCCTGACAAATAGTTCCATAAAAAATACATTTCATACTCATTTTGATACCTTTTATGAAATCCTATATATGTATATATTTAGTTAAAATTTAATAACAATTTTTGAATCTAATACATCCCATGGATAATTTAAGGTTTAGAGGTTTAGTGAATGAACACATAGAAATAACTAAATATGACCATATTTATTGTACCAAATTTTCATTGTATTCATTATATACGTAAGTACTTAATCAATAATGAGCCTTTAACATCTACCATTAATTATTTCACATATTCTATCCTTCAAAACCTAACACATACAGTAATTATTTTAGAACCTATAAAATGAAAACATAATAAATGAGTGAGATCAAATTATCATTAAGGTAAACATGTAATTAAATATTTCAAAAACATTAAAATAATATCAAAGGTATAAATAATTGAAATAATACAATAACAAACTGAAATGGAGATATTGTTTTAACCGGGATAGTAAATGAAAATGTTGATATCAATAATATTGTTCACATACTAATGGAATACATAACTTCAGACATTCAAAACATCATGTTATAGACTTATTCTAAAACATAGTCATATTATGGGAATAGGTATACACCAAAACCAAACCTTTTTTATCAGATGTGGCTTGTTAATTAATCAAGCTTCTAAATAATAATATGTCCCACCCATCACCTATTTAAGTCCAATGAATTCCCCATAAGAGTAAACATGAGATTTCATGAAATTCACAAAAGAACCTTTAGATAAATAAAAACATTTGTATATCTATAATAGAGAATATAACAAGTTAACCAACGATAAAACTTAATTTGTTCGAAAATAATAATTAATAATGTCAATATTGTTCCCCATGTTAATAAAGGTATAACATGATCATAACATATGATGTTCAAAAAGGTGGATAGTCAGAAAATATTTAGTTAAATATCCAATAATCATCCAAAATATTATAATAATATATTGTATAAAAATTAATTTAATCGTGTTTATTTAATATATAACATGATCATAACCCATTTTTATAAAGAAGGAGGATGGTCAAAAAAATACATATAAAACATTCCAATAACCATCACTATTGGAATAATAATATTGAAAATGTAATTAATTTTCCCCTAGCCAATTGAAAAACGATCCTTCTAGGTGAAAATGATCAAAGATAAAATATAAAAAAATTTATGTTCACATATTTTGGTTTAGTTTGTACATAGATAATTTAATATTATAATAAGATTGTGATAATCTATTCATCGAAATATGGTGGGTGGTTTCAAAAGAACATAACCTATGAAGTGAAAGATATTTAAAAAATGGTGTATATAGGTGGAGTTTATATCCCTATAATAATGATATAATATGAATAAAATAATTAATGTGAATAACATACCGAACCTATATGAAATTACTTAAAAAATTATCATAAATCAATTTATAAATGCTGAGTTACCAAAAATCCTTTCTACTTAGAAAATAACTCAATCAATAGGCACATGAATAAGTAAAATTAGTTTTCTAGTAAATCCCATGAAATAAAATGTTTGTGGTAAGAATATATCCATGTTTAGTGAATATACCACACAAATGAATCATGGTGTGTAAAAAAGATTATATCTCAAAGAAATGGAATTGAGACCATGAAATATCTTACACATTAAAAACATTCAAATCGAACCACCATGAAAGAAATGACATGTAATTGAAACTCAAATACCATTATTAAAATATAATTTATAATATGATATATGAAATATGAAATATATACACTGCATAAATGGAATTATTTTCATAATACTAAACATGTCTTCAAGAGTGTAATTCTAAAGGAAAATTCTTACCTCAGTCCTGATCCACTAGATACATTTCTAAAAATTCATTAATAATTAAATTATGTTCATTAAACACATAACCAATAAAATTATTCAAAAAACACAAAATTATACACCTCATTTATAATCATTAAATATATATATATATATATATTATATTTTTTTATATTTTTTTTACAAGGATCTATGTAATCTATTTCTCTTGGAACTACTATTGTAAATATAGTTTTTTTGGTATATTCCTTTTCAAAATTCCATCACTATTAGATATTGTTTAATAAATGATTATATTTTTTAATATATTTCATAAATATATAATTTCATTTAATGTTAGTATTGGTAATGAATTATAAACATTAAATTGGTGATGCTTATGATTCAGTGATTTTTAATGAAGGTATGGTTTTTAATTAATTAATGAGTTAATTATCTATATGACCCAAACATACAAAAAATAAAATATTATTTATATATTTATGTCAAATTATACCTGTAAACTAGTTCTCATAGTCATCCATGATATAAATGTATAGTATTGTTCAAGTATGTGGTTAAACTAACCCAACCATGAAACTACCGTGATTAATAGATAATAATGAGATTTTTCATATTTAATATCACTATAAAAAGAGTAATTATATTATTTTTTTGACATATATTAATTTAAAAGAAGTAAAAAAGTGATGATAATTTATAAAAAGTCACTACTTAGAAAAAGGATTTCATTTTCAACTTAGTTTCCACATTTTTATCTATTAAATTTAAAATTATTGTTTGTTGACCATATCATTAATAGGTCTAAAAATTTTACATAATATAACCTTAGTTATGTCATTAAAATAATATGTAATCAAGAAACCATTCTGAGAACCATAAAGTATGGGTAGTGATGTAAAGTGAATTTTGTTACTTATGGTGGTGGTGGTTGTCATGTACGCATGAATAAAAATTTCAAATATCTTAATGGATAGGATATGTTAATCAAAAATGATAATTAACAAAATATAATTTGATTAAATTATGTAAATTATACTAATATCATAAAATTATTATGTCCAGATAAAATTTGAATGATGATAATTAATAAAAAATATATGTAGTTGATAATACTCATGTCTTGTTCTTGAATTTTCCAAGGAAATTTTCTTAGAAATGATGGTCTTATTATAACTACTGGTGAACAGAAATTTTTGAACATGGGATAGGTTTATATGGAAAAATTAGTATATTTTCATCAGGAAATATAAATGTATAGTGAGTCTTGGTGTGGTAGTAGGATTCCCCTTTTATTAGTGAATTGATGGGTAGTTTTGGGAGAACCCTTAACATTTTTAGTAATATGATGTTACTATTCTAGGTTTAATGGTTCTGAAATGGAAGAAATATTATTGTAAAGTGGGTTTAGGTATTAACATTCCTAAAAAATAATTTGGGATACATAATTTATTTTATAAGGATTTTATTTTTACGTTTATCCTTTACCCAAATTTACTTTAAACTTGGTAATTTGTTTTTACCTTTAGTAATTAATTTTAATGATATAAATTAATTTTGAAACCTTTTACTAGATGATAACCTTGTGTTCTCATATTTTGAAATCATTCTATCAAATAAAATTTATAACGTTATAAAATTTTAATTTTTATCATTAGTGGTCATAATGGTATATATTGTTTTTAGAAAAAGTGTTTCATTAAGATTAAATTTTATGTGTAAGGCATAGTTATTAAGAATAAAATTTCTCAGGACATAAATTTTTTCATAGAAAAATATAATTGTTTTTCGGATTTCATTGAAACCAAAAACCAAATATCACCTAGAAAATAAATGATTCAATGAAAAGACAAAGAATAATATTTTATTAAACTAATATTTTAATTTAGTTCTAAAAATGTTGGATGTAGGAATTACAGGCTCAAAGGATAAATTAAAATTACTAATCTAATTAATTAAAAATATATTTTATTTTTTAAATGGGGTTTTAAGCCTCTACGATATGCTTTTATAATGCTAAAATCATAAAAAATTATAATTTTCATAGGAAACTATATTTTTAACTAAAAAATTATTTCCTAAAAAACCCTAAAACAGTTATCTTAAGATAATATAATTATTCTAAATAATTTTTCCCCATATTTTAAAATTCTATTTCTTTAATTTATAAATTCAATTTTTCAATAAAATGATAAAATATAATGAAACCACGTTTTTATTGGAAAATGAGATTTATAATTTTGAAGTGTTATTTTCTTCATATTATTTACCAACTAAATTAGTGTTAATAAATTATTAATATCAAAATATTTTTTATGATTATTTATCATATATTTATTGAAATAGAAATTCATATAGCATAAGAAAATTTCTTTTATAAAAAAGTTTTTTAAACAATAAACGTGACGTCTCACATATCCTCATTGGCTTTAGAGCTGAAGGGTATGTTACTACGTCTTAGGTTACATCCCCATGAAAACAAATATAGAAAATAAATTCAATGTTCTTCAAAAAAAAATAGAGTTTTAGTTTCCATTTAAAAATAAAAAAAACATTCCAATAGAGGAAACAAAACAAACTTCTATATGATGCATGAATTAATGAAGTAAAACACAATGTACAAACAAAAAACAACAATATTATGGTACATATGTGAAAACGAATCCAATGAAACTCAATGTAAGCCAAGACACAAACAGAACAGCTCCATCCCAACTCCAAGTTCCAACTTAAAAATCTATTTGCATGGTATCAAAATACATCACTAAATAAAGAAGATACCTTTACATTACCTATGTATTTATATATAATAACTGAAAAATTACCAAATTTCCTAAGAAATAGTGAGTGTACTTCTCAATAGGATATCCCCAATGACTTTCCTACTCACACCACTATGATAGGATACATTTTCATATTTATATAAATGGTTTAAAATTATTTAAATAAGTTTATATCAAATACAAAAATATATTTTTAGACCAAAAATGTTTCCTTATATTGAAATAAAAATGAATTTAAAACTATTTCTAAAATAAATTTAGCATACCCATTCCACACATTCACACATTCACACATTCATTCTCATGTGATAGTTCCATACTCGTGGTAGGTATATCCTTGATCTACTAAGATCCATAATAGAAACCATATACCTGGTGCCCCAATAGAACATTACCCTCCAATATGGTCATATATAATGAAAACTAACTCACAGTGACCTTGTATGAAGTAATCTAAAACCTTGAAAATTATAACAGAGTAACTTTTATTCAAAAACATGTGTCCCACACAACACCCAACATATAATGCAATATAAAATCTTGAAGAGTTATGGTATAATTAATATTTTAAATAAATTGTATATATTATATATCAATAAATTCATGAAATGACTATTAATCTTTCATCACACACAACAACGAGTTTCTTCGATAACTTGTCTAACATGTAAGACTGAGTTATTTTGAACACTAATATATATTGAAAATATTATTATTTAATGCAGAAAGATATAACCTAGTTCCTAAATTGGTGGTTATGAAAAATATTAAATAAATTTGGAAAATATATATTCAATAAAGAATGTTCCATTCATCTAATATATTATTTATTCATTACATAATAGAAAAACTAATATTACGCATAAAAACTAGTATTTTTTTAAATGCACTTTTACCACCTTTTAATGGAGAACCTACATTAAAACTAATATTTTGTAAATTTAATAAATTTTAAATATCAAAATAAACATTATTTTTTAATATGGAATCAAAATATTATCTTAGGGTCAATTTTTTTTATTTTTCTATGAAGTTTCTTTTTTTGATAAATAGTGAAACATATTGGATATTATTCCAAAAATTCTTCTTTCTCTATTTTATATATAAGGATAAATTATATTTTCAAATTTTTTTAAAGTTAAATTGTATAAATTATACATAAATTAGTAAAATTCATGTTATTATAATAAATTTATGTTTTAAATTGAATTTAAAAATAGAGAAAAAATTTAGAGATTTTTACTTTAAAAAACTCCCCAATCATCCTATTTGTATGGTTAAATTTAAATTAATTTCTACAACTTATCTAAATTTAATTTAAAAAAATTTATTCCATATTTAGAATTATATTAATCTATAATGTCTTACAATTTCAACGTAGTTTTTTTGAAAAATAAATTAATGAATATAGATTAAATTAGTTATAATAATTAAGAGAAAAATTAGTTGAATGTGATACTGAACCATAATATTATGACCAAAATAATCTAGAAACATTTTCAAAGGAAATTTTATGTTTATATTTAGACCCAATACTCCAATTAATATAATTTCTTTCATTATTGGAGATGAAAAATGTAAGGAATACATCTTCATAGTGTTTACCTTTTTATATTTACAGGAATGACTCTACTCCATTACAAAAAGTCCCTCACCCCTCATATTTATTCAAACCTCTCAAAAAATTTAATTAATAAAAATTATTCCCAATTAATCCCCACGAATTCCTCCCCTAAATCTATATATCTCACTTTTTGAATAACCCAATCCATGGAATTTTTTCGTTATAAACCAAAAGGAGTTACCCAAATAAGAGGAAATGTTCTTCAACAATCTATTTTATTTATTTTACTTCTCTTCCCCTTAAATTGATTTTATTTAATGATAATATAATAACATCAGTATATTAAATATATTGATATGTTTTTATGATAATATTTCTACCTTCACATCACAAGCATCCATCAAATGAGATATGAAATCATTATTAGTGTATACAGTGGACAACTGACTCCAGAACAAATGTCGTACATTCAAACATTTCCACCTTACAAGGTTTGAAATAATGATGTGTTTATATTTAATATATTATAAATTTTATATATATTATTTATTCTTCTATAATTATTATATAAAACATACCTTCATGTGTTTCATTTTGTGGGGATCTGATAACATTGTTTGTGGACTTGTGGACTACTAGCTCCTCAAAGAAAAGTGATTCATTGAAGCTGTATATATAATGTATTAAGTATGGTTTTTATAATGATATATAAAATATATTAATTATATATGATAATTTAATAATAATATAAATTTTTTTTTATTTTCATTTCATACTTTTAATACAAAAAATGAATGTAAGTAGCATTCATGCATACATATGGGCTACATCTCCATGAATGGTGCACTACATTTACAATATCCAAATTTTAATGATTATTTTAAATAAATATATATATATAATATATATAAAACTAAAATCATTTATTTCATTTTTATATGGTTAAATCATGATATAATTAATTGTATCAACAGAAAATAATTCAAAACATACTTGAGAAATTGGGCAATTAAAACTAGAAATAGTGCAAATAAAGAATGATTATTAACAAATAGGTAATAATATATTATAATAACATCATATAATATATTTTTAATATTATTATGGTTCATTTATAATTTATTTACATGTTTAAACCCATTATATATTAAGTTAAATTAGGTTTAACTGAAAGGAAATGAAAGGTAACGGATTCATGTCTCGATTTTTCTTCCGTTAGGCGCAAAACATTTTTCACCACTTATATATTTTTTGTGTTGTGTATAATTCCCATATTTTATATTATATCATCAATTTATATTAATTAATGGTATTTTAATTTTCAATTCATGTCATTTATTTAATGTGGATTCTGATTTAGAATTCATGAAGTGGTAAGGTATTTCTTCTCAATTTCTATTAATTGAGGCATATTATATAGTTGTGAAACTATTTAATTTCATAAGTTATATATACCTAAATATTTTAATTTCATATCATGTAAAAATAATTATTCTTTTTATTTTTAGTTTAAATTTGAATTATTTCATCATAGGGGGATTAAATAAACAGTTACTAAGTGGAAAATAATTTCATAATCCAAATTTATTTTCATTGTGTTATATTACTTTTTTATTCTCATGAATATTATAAGATTACGTGTGTAGTATATTTTTACTACATAATTTTTAATTTACACTTTTTTTATGCGTATTTACAATTGAAACACATAACCTTTTAATTTATTGATTCTAACTTCAGCATTATGATCTTCTTAATTTTATACTTTACAATCTTATTTTTTTAGTATTGTTTACACATGAGTTTCCATTAAAGTAAATTATCTGATAATTATTTATTAAAACCTTTATTTTTATTTTCATCTGGTAATTCAAAACCTTTTTCTATTATTAGTACCATTTATCTATTCTTTGGTGCTCAATATTTTTAGAAAGTGTTTTTGGGAAAACCCCACCTCATTTATCTCTTTAGTTAGAGATCATGTATACATTTAAAAATAATGTTTTATAAATATACATTCAAAAATATTTTTACCTTTTAGAAATTATATTAAATAAATTTTTAACCTTTTTCCTTTTACAAATATTTCTAAGGTAATCCTCTTGTCTCTTTCTAAACAAGGCACTTTTCTAACTTTTTACCTCGCTAAATGAATGTTCATTTTAACTTGAATGGCATGAATGGATTTATCCGATATAATTTCATTGAAGCTTATAATGACAGTTTTAAATAATAATTTTTAAGAAAATTATTTTTAAAATATATTTCTAATGAAAAATATTTCCAAATTTTTCGTCAAAATGAAAAATACATATTCCACAATAATGATATTTAATGATATTTAATATTATTTTAATTAATTAATGAACATAAAAATTTATTCTAACGTGGATAGGTAGAGGTGAAGAGGAATGTCCTTCAATATTG
The DNA here is from genome assembly GCA_963277665.1 of Viscum album. Taxonomy (NCBI): domain Eukaryota; kingdom Viridiplantae; phylum Streptophyta; class Magnoliopsida; order Santalales; family Viscaceae; genus Viscum; species Viscum album. The sequence goes on along the minus strand of OY728145.1, from coordinate 803,933,455 downwards.
GCTCCTACTCATCGCCCATACCCTAGGGGCGATGGCCACCGCTGGAGCCCCTCACCCGTCAACGTGGAGGGGCCATCCATCAATATCGGAGCACACAGTTTCTCTCACCCCATTCTATATCCCCAATTTCTTACCATCATTCCCTGGTGTGGCACTTTTCCCTAAAGTCCCGGACCTCCGAGATGGTTTCCCTCAGCTCGCGCTATCGATTTCAAAGTTTACTGAAGCTTCTTCTCTTTGTAATCTCACTATGGTTGCTCGGTTCATCTCACGGCGTCCATCAGTGGACTCCTTCTATCATTTTATATTTGAATCATGGGATCTCCACGAACGGGAGACTATTGGTTTACTTTATAAGCACCACATTATGATCCACTTTTCATCCCGGGAGGATCTGATCTCTGCTTAGTCAGGAGCTCCTCATTCCTACAACAACCTCTGCTTCCACCTGGTTAAATGGTCCTTCAACCTCCATTTGAAGTGGGATTCTCCATCAACTGATATGTGGGTAATCTTTCCTGAGCTCCATCTCCCTTTTTAGAACCCCTCTATAATCTGAATGCTTGGTAATTTAGTCGGTCTGTATCTCTGCTCGGACTCGAGAACTAGTTTTGTTTGTCATCCTATCGCCCCTCGAATTTTTGTTTATGTTGACGTTTCAAAACCCCCTATTGAATGGGTCTGGATCTTGGTTGGCGATGAATTCCGATGGAATCAACCTGTTGTGTTTGAATCTTAGACGTGTATCTACTTGAAGTGTTCTCACCTGGGGCATCTAGCTCATTCATACCGACAGGGTAGTAAATGACCCAGTGGACGGATGGCTCTGGGCGATGGTGGTATCCCGATAACTAGGGGTATCCTCTAATCAAGATTTCCATCTACATGCAGATAATTCTAGGAAAATTGAAAGGAGATATTTGAATGGGTCTGGATAGATATCCCATGATTCAGTGATTCTTTGTGATGGGTCTCGGACTGTCCAGAAGCCTTCGAGGACCACTCTTCCGGAACCCAATATCTCAGACTTATTTTCTAGATTGAAACGTGACCTGGGTGCTACTGGCCCTTTGGAGTCAAGGGTTGTTTTGGATATTTCTGATGCTTAACTGGTCAAACCAGCCTTGTCTAATATATCCAAATAATTTGCAGTGATTGGTGGGGTTTGTGATGCTTTTCCCATAGGTAAGGATCCACTGGGTCCAGTATTGGAGGATCCAATCTCTTAATTTCAGTATATGGTCTGTGGTTTCAAGAATCCAAGAGGTATGGAAAAAATCAGTCTAGGTCTTGAAGGTCAAACGATCCTATGCAGAGAAGGTGAAGTATGGAGAAATGGCCTCTGATCCCCAAAATCAACTTGCTATGTTGGGAGAAATAGAGTGCCAAGCTTATGGGGAGAGACATGAAATGGGGACCTCACAAAAGGATTTTCAGCCCTCCAAGGATTACCCTACTGAGTCCAAGGAAGAGAATATGGCAAAGGACTACCTTAAATCCTCCTCAAGGAAAGGTAGAATCTCTATCATTTCCCTTGAATGTTTTATTAAGCGCACCCGGAGGTCGTGTTGCACGAAAGACTATTAAGATCATCCAAACCCTCTGGTTACTAGATCCTTAAGCAAGAGCAAGGCACTGATGAAGCTGTCCAAAAACTCAGGAAATCTTCCTCTTAGTAAAGAAAAAGATTTCAATAAGCATCTGGTGCCTGAAGAAAATGAATCTACGGATACTCCTAGCCTCGAGGTTTGAATAGAACTGACGAAATGTGTGGAGGGGGAAAATATCATTAATGTTAATGAATAATTCTTAGAGAAGTATATGGAGGTTGATTCTTCACAAGAGGACATTGATAGATTGGTTGAGAGGAGTATAAAGTTTACTCTAACCTCTATGCAAGAATCTTGGATCAACAAACAACATGGTATCTTGAATCCTGGATCTAATAGAAAAAATATTTCACTGGAGGAGCTCATTCAATCTTGGGACAAGATGAAAATCTATTTTTAAGACCTCCTCAAAGACAGACCGGACATGTGTACCACCGCTCCTCAATGGATTCTTCTCAGAGGTAAGGGATCTAAAAGGATTAAATTGAAATTTGGATATTCTGCCATTTCTTATGATATTTCTTGATGTTTTTGTACTTCATGGTTTCCCACTTTTCCCTCAAAAGTGCATCTTAATAAAGAATAATATATGATGATGATAAAAATTTATTCTAGTCCACTTGGGATATGTCGTACTGACACCAACCTTATTCTTACTCTAGATGGTTTATTATTAATTTGGCAAAAGATATTATTGAAATTCATTTCCTAGATTCATTTTTTTGAACCTTGAAATATTTAATTTCCTATGACCATTGACCAATAAATTTCTACTAAATATACATATCATTTATCAGGGATACGGTTATTACCTCAACCATATAGAATTTTAACATACATTGTTTACTTTGAATGTTATTTTAATTCTGAGTAATTATTGATAAATCTGAATCATTTACTCAATGTGTATATTTGATAAGGTACATTGTTCATTAAATAATTATGTTATTCTATATGTGGGGATTTTATTGGGAAGGTATGAAATAGGTAGCGCTTGGTTATAGATATCCTCTTGATGCACCATTAGTCTTAAGGTATGAGTCAGTTGGTTAGACTTAGGGGGGTTTCCATGCAATATGTTTTAAAAAAAATTGTGAAAGTTTTTTATAGTAAATGTACCACGTACCAAGGAAACATGATGTACAATAATTAAAAATTTATTTAATTTTAATTTTATAATTGTTATCTATGAGATTAACACTATGAAAAAATATATGGATGCATTTCATTACATTTTTGTTGATTTAATGGAATGGTATTCAATTATTTACCTTTCCACATTGATTATGTCGTATCCAATTATTTTATATGGAATGTTTTTTTATTTATTTACATTTTTATATTTTTATCCACTTATTTATCAGTTTTTTGGTGACATGGAATGTTTGTTTACTTATTTAACTTTTCATAATGATTACTTTGACTAATTCAGTATTTCTTTTTCTATATCTAACCCTTTCTATGAATTTAAACTCACCCTTATTTGATTTCCTTTCCCCAAGATTACCTAAAGTGTACTAATAAATATATGGAAGGACACTCTATATTGAATAAATTTATTATCTTTGAATGAAAATAATTATATTCTAATTAGTGTATTCATTTCTTAAAAATAATAATGTATGTAGAGAGTTTACCTACACTAATAAACACTTTGGTCCTTTTTTATGTTACTTACGTGTATCTTATTAAAATGTATGGGTAGAAGGAACTGGCTCTGGGATTTCTGGGATTGGTTCCCTATAGTTGGTATCAGATCAGGTTTAATAGAATCCTTCGATACTATTTTCATGAAATATTAGATTAGGGAAAATAAACCTATAATAGGATTTGAGGATAATTATATAATAATATCCTAGAATTTTGGTAAGGTAAGGACTATGTGGGAATTCCTAGTTATACAACCCAACTTGGATTCTTCAATTTAATGTAGTTCTCGAATATATGTATCTTTGGGTAGAAACTCTAAAAAGTTGTGTTGGGATTAACATAAGAATACTATGGTACATGAAAATGTGTCTTACTTCCCAACTAATTTGACACTCCTAGGGGATAAGTTTAGGATAATTCACATTCAATTCATAAAAAATTATAAATGATTTGAATATATGATGAAATTTATTAACCTAGGTCAAACATAAGGTCTTTGAGATTAAAAATAAGGGTTCATGATTTAGATATCCAATACATTATTATACATTTATCTCAATATAGATATTGTCACTTGCACTATGTTTTCTGGTTTTATTTATTTGAAGGAATGTGAAGGATCCATGTTAACAGTGAACATGAAGAACTAGGTGGTGATAATGATAAAAATTAAGGTTTTGATAGGAATGAATGATATAACATTTATTCCAAAATAATCCCTAGAATATGATTAACAACATATATCTTTACCAACTCCCTAACTCACAAAATAAGAGAATGATATGTGTTTTAAGAGCTCGATTGGTGGATTCCATTAAGAAAATAAGGATCAATTTCCACTATTAAATAAATGTAAAAGGAGGAACCCAGGAAAGTGTATCAAGAGAATTTTTAAATGATTTATGTGTGGGAAAGGACATAAAGAAAAAAGTATCCAAGGAAAATAGAATAATTCAATGGAAGGAAATTCATATCATTCTATGTATTCATTTATTTTTTTCTCTTAAATGTTGGGAATCTCATCATTAGAAAATTCAATGCACTTTTGTAATGGATAAAATTTATAACACAGATGGACACATGTGCAAATAAATGGATGAATTATTTATGTATTTTGGCTGTGTTTAAAAACATTGTTAAAATTTTATTTAATTATTATATTTCAAGGATGTCAATCATATTTATTTTAGAACTTATATTAATATAGTTATATAAAATGAAAACCTATATGCCATGTGATAACCCATCGTGTATATAAAGGTGGTGAGACTTGATCCAATGCTTCAGGGATGATGCTGTTTTATTTCCATCCAATGACCTATGTAGTGTCTTGGTAAAATTTTTATTTCTTTTAGTTGAAATATTTGATGAATAAATATTAATTATGAACTTGTAGTGTTATTTTTCAGGTATAGAGATTAATTAATTAAATATATTATATTGGGAAAATATTTGAGAAACTTTTAATGTTGTTTCACTTTTTATGGGCCTTATGATCTGTTAAAAGTGTATTTTAGTGTTTCAGGCATCAAAGTTAAATTTTTATATCAATTTCCTAAAGTAATAGAAAATTGGGAATATATCAATTCACAAATTAAGGATGAAAATTATATTTATAAAACTGAAATATATCTGGTAAGTATATTTATTTTCATTCTTAATTAGAAAAAGAGTTACTAAATATTAGGAAAATAGCCAGAATATATATTTTTCTAATACCCTATTTTTTATTGAAATAACGGACTTTTAAATCATCATTGATTTTTGAATTTGAGGACCTAAACTTTTCATTGATCATTCAATTTTTTGTGATCAATGTCCTAAATCACTGTGTATAATTATTTATTATTTTCCTCTAAGACCATATTTTCAATTTCCACTAATGTTCTCCTCAGTTGAAACCCAATTATATGTTATTCCATGTGACCTTGGTACTTGGAATTCTCTCTTATTAAGAGGATATTTATTTAACTCTTATAACGATGACATATTTTGAAAAATGAATTTAAAAATAAAAATCCAAGACTTTCATGATTGGGTTTATATTCTGTTCACAAAATTTATTTAGGGTGGGGGGATTGTAATGTACTAAAATTTTTGAAAGAGTGCCTTTTATTAAATAACATGTACATCACACGACACCAAACATAGAAATAAATATAACCACTTGAGAATTTATTGTATATTAAATATGTTATTTAAATTTAATATATTATATATCTTTCAATGAATGAAATACCATGATATCTTACGTTGGATGCCATATTTTGTTCTCTAAATAGCTTACATTACATGGATGACCGTGTTTTACCAAACAACAATATGTTTTTAAAATTTTATTATTTAATATAATTAGATATAACATAGTCATTAAAATGGAAATTTTGAATAATTTTAACAAAATTATATGAATATATATATCCAATAAAAAAAGTTACATTAACATAATATATTTTATAGTCATAATATAAGAGCAACCCCAATGTTACGCATAAAAATGTATATTTTTTTAAAGGTGATTTTACCACCATTTAATAGTTCACCTACTTTAAAAATAAATTTTGGAAATTTTATAAATTTTATATTTAAAAAATATATATATTTCTGAAATTGGAATGTCAAAATTATCTCTGGGTAAATTGTATATATATTTTTAAGTAGTTCCATTTTTTGATGAATAATGAAAAATATTGTATTTTAATAGAAAATTTCTTTATATTTTATTTTATTTATAAAAATAAATTACATTTTAAATAGGGTTTAAAGTTAAATTATATCAATTATACCTAAATTAATCCAATTTAGTTCATTTTTATAAATTTATCATTGAAATTTAATAAAAAACATAATAATATTTTTAACATTTTTACTTTAAAAACCATGTTTGTCGTCCTGTCTATAAGATTGAATTTAAATTAATTAGAACCACTTATGTCATTGTATTTGAAAAAATGGATTAAATATTTGAAATAATAATAATAAATAATGTATAATAAGGTCAAATTGTGTTTTTACCAAAAATATTAGTGAGTAAGGTTAAAATTAATTACAGTGATTAAGAAAAATTTTAACTTAATAATGTCTAAACGTTAACCCTAAGAGACAAAATGACCCATAACATTTTCTATAAGACATTTTATATCCATATTTATACCCTATCTCTCCTATTAATTAATTGTTTTCATTATTGTAGTTATATTATATAAGGTAAAAATCTCCACAGTTTTTACATTTATAAATATACAAGAATGCCACTCATCATCCACTATAAAAAAATAACTCATCTCATTTATTAAAACAATTAAAGTATTTTTCATCATATTAAATATTCTGAAATAATCTCAAAAAATACCACTAATCATCCCAGAGGACTTAATTTTGGAATAAATCTTACCAAGGATGTCTTTTGGTATAAACCAAATGGAGTTAGCCGAATAAGAGGTAACATTCTTAAACTATCTCTTTTGTATCATTTACTTCTCCAATCCTCCAATTATTTCTATATCATGATATTATAATAACCTTAGAATATAAAATATACTAATAAAATACTACTCTAATATTTTGACATAAAATTTCACACACAACCATTAAATTAGATACACAATCATTGTTTGTGTGTATAGTGGAATAACGCCTTGCAAATCGATGTCATTCGTTCTTCCATTACAACCATTTACAGTTGTAAATAATGATATAATTATGGTTATATATGATATATATAATATTTTTAATGGGATTATGATTCTGTAATTATTATACAAAACATAACTTCATGTGTTCCATTATAGGGGGATAAGATAATATCGTTCTTGAATGTCTAGACTACGGCCACCTCAAAGAAATGTGATTCAATCTCGCTATATATGGAATTTATTGAGTATAATTTTAATTAAAATATGTTACATAAATTAAATAAATAGGATAATTTAATTATAATATATATATATATCATTTAGTTTTCATAATTTAAATATGATAATGAAATTGAAGTAGCATTCAGACATATGTACGATGAATGGTGTATTTCATTTCCTATCTCATAATTTTATAAATTTTTATAAATAAATATTTACTAAATATATATGAAAATTAAAACAAGTTTTATATTTTTTAGATGATCAAATCATGATATTTTTAATATTAACAATAAATAATAAGTCAAAACTTACTCGAGAAACAAGGTAAATAACAATCAAAATAGTGAAAAAAATGAATGATTATTAACAAATGGGAAATAAGATATTATAACAAAATAATATCTGATATTTAAAATATGATTTTAGTACTAGTATAAGTTTTTACATGTTTAAAACAAGTATAAATGAGGTTAAATGAGGTCTTCCTAAAAGGGAACTCAAGGTAAGGTATTCTTGTCTAACTTTTTCTTTGGTGAGTCATACACCATTTTTCAACACTTATTTATTTTTTGGGGTGTATGTAGTAAAAATATTGTATTTTATATCATAAAGACAATTTTCTTAAAGTCAATTAGTTTTTTATTTTATTCCATTTTTCCCATGGGTCTTATGATTTAAATGTTACCAAGTTGTAAGGGATTTCATCCCAATATCATTTTATTAATGAATATTGTATTATTTCCCACATAAAATGTTTCATTGAATGTATATACATAATTTTTTTTCATTTATTATCATTAAAATTTCATTATTCATGGTTTTTTGAGCTTAAATTTGATTTATTTAATATTATTGGATTTTAATTCTAAGTTTCCATGTGGAAAATAATTACATAGACCAATTTGTTGCATTGGGTAATATTGAATTATCGTTATCGTAAATATTATAAGAATATATTTGTAATCACTTTTTTATAGTATGTTATTCTATTTCCCATTATTTAATGTGGATTTATATTTCACACATATAACATATTCATTGATTGATTCTCAATTCAGTATTATGGTATTTTCAAGGGTTCACGTAACAATCAAATTTTGTTTGAGATTATTTATAGATGAATATTAAATGAAGGAAATAATTTTATAATTATTTATTAAAAACATTTATTTTATTATCCTCCAGTTACTCATGATGTTTTTCAATTAATAGTACCAATTTTAAATTCTTTAGTAACCAGAATGTTTTAGAATATGATTTTAATAAAAACTGACATCATTTCTCTCTTTAGTCAAAGAACCTGTTTTCATCTAAAATACATGTTTTCTAAAAATGATTTCAAAATTTTTTAAACCATTACAAAATAATATATCAATGAAGTTTTTACCCATTCTCATTTTAGAAATGTTTTGAAATAAATTTTCTTATATCATTCCCAATAAGTAACTTTTCTAATTGTTTAATAGTGATAAAGGAATTTTATTTTTACCTTGTATGGAATGTATGGATATATCCTCTATCATTTATTTGAATATTCCTTTTTCATGTTTAAAATGTCAATTTTTAAATATATTTTTTAAAACCTATTTTCAGTGAAAAGGATTTTTAAAATGTTTTGCAAAATGAAAATGAAATTTTCCTCACAACTATTTTTAAAATATATTTTTATAGTAGTTATATTCATCAAGGAGAAGGGAACATTATTATACTCTACTCGAGATATGTTTTATTCTTACTATCCTTAATATTAATTTGGATGGTTTATGATTTATTGTTCTATGTATTGTTTTGGAATTCACTTAATTGATTCATTTTATTAGTCCCTAGGAAATATTATATTTCCAGTGACCATTGAACATTAAATATTAACTAAATATCCATATCATTTTACATGGATATGACTATTTACAAAATAATATATAATTTTTACAAACAGTTATTAATTTGAAATTATTTGATATTTAGGGAATTATTGATAAGTCTGCATCTTTTACTCAATGTGGATATGTGATAATGCACAGTTTTCATGAATTTAATTTATTATTTGATATATGAGTAATGATTCGGATTGGAAAGATATGGGTGGGCCATTTATAGATATCCCATTGATGTATCGGTAGTCTCATGAGATGAGTTAGTTGGATAGCCTATGTAGGTGTTTAACCCAATATGTTTTAAACTTTCTTATGAAGGGTTGTGATGGTAAATGTACCATGTACCTAGGAAGCATGGAGTCCAATAATTAAGAATTGCCTTTATTTCAATTAACTTATTATTATGAATGATATTTTCACTATGAAAGAATCTCTAAATTCATTTTATTATTAGTTTATATTTTAAAGGAAATGGTATTCATTTATTTAAACTTCTATATTGATTATTCCATATCTATTTATTTTTAATAGCAAGTGTTTTAAGTTATTTACAATGAAAAATGACATATAAACTTCCTTCTCAGTTCATTGATTACATGGAATATGTGTTAAGTTATTTAAATACCCATAATTATTATTCTCATTGATACTTTATTACATAATCTATACATAACCCCTGTTAATTATTTGATCTCGCCCTAATTTTGTTTCTTTTCACCAAGATTCTCATACGTGTACTTAAAAAGATATCCAAGGATACGCTATATAAAATAAATTTATTATCGTAGAACAAAAAAATGTTGTAATTAGTGTATTGTTTTCTAAACAAAGACTAATGTATGTATTTTCTTCACCAAGACTACTAAACTATTCAATCTTTTTGGACTTGATTTACTTATATCTTATGATAAGGTAATGGTAGTTGGAACTAGCTTCTAGATTTCATGATTCATGTAGCTACAGAAAATTCAAGCCAATAAATCTGAATAAGACATTTATTTTAATAAAAATAATTTTTTTTTTAAATCCCATGAGATAAAATGAAATCCATAATTTTAAAATAACTATTTTAAAAAATAAAAAAACATGATTTTCCTTAAAACAATTCAATATCTACCATTTCAAAAAACTATCACTAAAGTGGTTTCCCATCAAGAATAACACTTCAATTTAAAAATAAATTTCAATCAATTCAATAAATTTATAACCAATACATGAAGTTATAATCAAAAGAAGTTGCGAGAATCGAATTACCTCCGAACTTTGGTGGAAATGAATATTGACACTAAACTTCAAAAAATCCATCTAGAAAATCATAAATATTTCATTATATTTCATTACCATCAATAAAAATAATCATATCTATTCAGTATTAATATGTAAAAATTTGGATCTACCACCAATGGGTTATATCTATGATTCCATGATTGGAAAGAATGATTAATATATAAAAAATGATTATGTTAATTACTTATAGAAAACTCCTAGCCTCTAATGCACATAGATTATTCTAGGAATCACTCTCGGATCAAGAGGAATTGTATCCACAAAATTAAAAGGATGCGTAATTTGGGTTATAACCAGCATATGGGGGAAATCAAGGGTTTTTGAGGTAAATTATAATTGATAAATAAATGGATCTAATTATCCATAGTGAATTGTTATAGATAATAGTTATCAAAATCATGTGTTAAACATGGGTGAGCCACTAAATCAAAACACACCTCAGATAGTTGTCTCACACGGTTATAGAAACCATAAAGTAACTATTCTACTCCCCTCTATTATTCATTTCACAATTTACAATAGGAATCCACAAGTTTTGTCCAAATAGTATGCCTACCCATTTCCCACTACGTTAATTATATGGTTTTCAAGAGGTGTTTATCTATTTTAACTAAATATATCCATATCAAGATCCTTCAAAAAGTCCTTATAAAAATTCCAATGATCTTCCAAACCTCCATAAATTTTTCCCAATAATTATATATATTTATAATACAAAAAAAATGGGTCATCTAACTAAAAATAGGGTTATTATATTCTCCACACAGTTGGCCTTTATGTACCTAGAAATTAGAAAACCACCATTATCCTGAAATATTTTAGGTCACTTCTTTAACATTTCCTTCTAATAATCCCATAATTCATCCTATAACTGACCATGGTACAATAAAATATGATATAGGATGATATTTTTCCTATAAAATGATTTCTGTTTCTTATCCACCATTTGTACAATCATAGGATCCAATATAGAATCCATCTCTGGGTGAACATGATATTATCAAATAACATAGTAGGGATCATGTTGATACTTATTCAATAGAGATACATAAAATATATTATGAATTGAACTAAACCATGGTGTAAAATAAAATATATATTTCACCTCACCAACACATTCATGTATCTCAAAAGGTCCAATGTGTTTAAAATAATACTTTTCCTTATTTCCAAAATGATAATTCCCAAGGCAAGTAGAAAACCTGAAGAATACATTATCACTAATCTCAAACACAAATGGTTTTCAATGATGATCCCCATATGATTTCTATTGACACTGATCTATGTCCATTATATTTCTAATCAACTAAATATTATATTTTTCTCTTCTATAAGGTTGGTCCCAACATGAGAATTAGCGCCTAATTCCACCCAAAAATGAGGATAATGACAAGGATGCCAATAAAATTATTTAAAATGAGAAATATTTATCAAGTCCTAATAGTTGTTATTTTATAATAACTCCACTAATTGTTTCTTCTCTTTCTGTGTACCACCAGAATCCATTACCCAAGTTGTACACATTTCCTTCAATGTTTTGGATCTTCCTCTAAAAAATTTCATCTATTGGAGTATGATATCTCATTCTCATATTCCAAATATTCCTAATGGATTTGTACAAGGATTCTAAAAAATGAGATGTAAAACATATATCCAATTCAAATGAAATATGAACATGTAAATCATTCATATTTACCATTTCTCAAATATATATTTTTGAAAATTATTTCATCATATTATATTTTTAATAGGGGTGAAATGGGCCAAAATTTTGATTCATTCCATTATCACCTAGATGGAGTCATGTTTCAAAAATATACTTGTTATTCCTATTACACAATCAATAGGTATATGTTTTTTTTCACATAGAAATTGGTAAAGACTTCAAAATAAATGTTTTTCACTGGTGTAATTCTTTATCTTGATTATAGGTGAGGCATCTCAGGACAAACACCTCCACTTTTTTCATGCCCGCCCACAAAAAATGTTCTTTCATCTACTCATTAATCTTCTATATTCTAGGTTTTTTTCTCACATCTATATTGGTGTTAAACATGAATAAGTTTATCCTAACAAGCAATCGGAATGACCAACCGCTCTTGAAACCAAAACACCAACTTTCTATCAAGCATGGATACCTCAATGGTCTCACACCTATGAGTTTTGATATCATATCATTTTAGGTACATTTTTCTATTTTGAGATATTCCCTCTATTATTTTTTGTTTTATCATTATCCTTTGAATTTCTATGGAGTTTTCAAGAAAAATCATGGGTTTCATGCTCTTTAGATGGAGGAACATAGTATGAATATAGTTAGATGAAATATTTCTCAAACCTAGAGGGAACCATATACACTGGATAGTGGAACTACCCATGCCCCATGACATAGTGCATGGCCCTGTTGAGTCAATAAGGTTTCCTTATGACATTTCCATTCCTATGAGATTTGAAAATAACACACACTTTATCTTAAGGAAAATCATATTTCCCTATGGTTTTTTCATAAGGAAAGTTTCTTTTCTCTAAGGAAAAATTTTATCCTTACCTTTTTTTAATTGTCCCATTTTATAATATTTCTAAATCAAACTAATTTTATTTCTACGTCTAAAATTAAGATTCATATTAAAACCTTGAAATATAATAGTTCTTTGGATATAGATTGTTATGTTTTCAGATTATGAATTCTCTAAAATTCAGACTCCAAATTCTCTAAAATTTAGATTTCAAATGCTCTGAAATTAAACTATGAATTCTCTAAAATTCAGAATTTGAATTATTTGAAATTAAAACTCTGAATTATCTAAAATTAAGATTTCGTATTCTTTGAAATTCAGATTCTGAATTCTCTAAAATTAAGACTCTGTGTTCTCTGAAATTTATATTCTGGATTCTCTAAAATTTAGACTTCGAGTTCTCTGAAATTCAGATGATGAATTCTCTGAAAGTTAGATTTTGAATTCCTTATAATTCTAACTACTAATTCATCATAATTCAGACACCAAATTTCTTTTAATTCTGAATCCGAATTATTCAGAATTTAGACTCTAAATTCCTTATAATTCCCACAACATATTCTTTAGAATTAAGACTAAGAATTCTTCAGAATTATAACTCTGAATTCCTCATAATTCAGACTTTTAATTCCTCAGAATTTAGATTCCAATTTACTCAGAATTTGGATTCGAAATTCATTGGAATTCAGACTCTGTAATCTATAGAATTTTTTTTTATTGTTTGTAAAATAGAATCTGAATATCCATGTCTTATAGACTCGGAATATTTATATTTTTAGAACCTGAATTCTATTATTTTTTAGACTCTAAAATAATATATTTGGTTTTGTAACTTTATTTTCATTACACATGATATTATTATGAAACTATGTCATACAATATATTTTTAACTAACCATTTTTTAGTGAAATGTGTACAGGTCCCATCGAGATTCAAGGAAAAATATAATTATTGGTGGAGGGAGCTGACCATTATAATTTTTTCCTACAAATAGGATCTCATTTGAATAAGATAATAATCATAAGATCTACCAAGAGATAATATGCTTTGAATTTATTTCTAGATATAGAAAGACTCTCATGCTTTGTGTGGATCTGAACATCCAGTTCAAATTTCTTCATACGACTCTGATTATTATTGAGTACAATCGAGGGCTTCTAGGGATATGAAGATAGAGATTCTGACTACCTTAATGTTTGAGGACATCCGAAGATAAGGAGACATAGGTTTTTACTACCATAATGATCACGGACTTTCAGGGATAGCAAGATAGATTCCGATGTTCCTTTTGAGGGCATACACTAGTGTGGATAAGACATACTTTTTTGAAATTATAAATCCAGGGACCTTTATCCAAGGTTTTTAGACACCCTACTATTTGGGTTAAATTATTTTTTACTTGTTATCTGTTTTTGTTTCAATTTTTATTTCTATTATATTTTGATAAAGGATGAAATTATAAGTTTCTTATACCTTATTATTCTTTTATTTAATCTGATAATTAAGATTCTACACTATTTAAGGTATACTCTTTTCCTAAGTAAACTTTTCTTAAATTTCATTTCTGGAACCATATTTTCAGAAGATAATAAAGTTTGATTCATAGAACTATCTTGGGGTTTGTTAATTTATCTTGTTTCACATTGTTAAATATTGTTTTCCTTAAGGTTAAAAATTACTGTTTTTAAACTTACAATTCACCCCGACTTGTAATTGAGCATCTATATATACTATTTTGATCCAACAATTTGTATCAGAGGAGGTATTTGAAATACTTGTAATCACAAATTAGTATTCTTGTTCAGGTTTTCATTGTTCTAAATCTACCTGCTAAAATTTTCTTGATTATGTTTTGCGTAAAAGACATTATATTTGTTTATAAACCTTTTCTTTTAATAAGATTTTATAGAAAATATATTTTCTTATTGAATGGAAGGAATTAATGTTGGTTTAATTGACAATCTAAATCCCACCAGACCACTTAATTTTATGGGATGATTATGAGTTTTAGAGATATCGAATGAAGTTTATTTTCATTAACACTAGAGTATACAATTTTTTTATACTTACTAGTGATTATAAAATGCTATAAAAGGAAGTAAAAACCTTCACCAATCAAGAAAACTCATAATATCAACTCAATTACAACATAAAACATATTTTTTTGTGTTCTATGACCAAGAATAAAAATAGTCAAATTTCTTCTTGTGAATCTTTCAAATGCATCTAGAAAAATCATGAGGTTATGCAATTTAGTACTTCCAATGTAACAGAAACTAGAAGAGCTATGTTGAGAGCTGAATATAATGAATTTATATTTCCTTATGTAGAACCCATATACAAAGTATAAAAATATTTATGTCCATTGTCAACACTCTACAATCTATGGGAGAGAAATGTATTAATGAATAAGAACTTGTGGAAAAGGAAATTTTTATTATACCTAATGAGCAGGAATCAAAAAGTAAAACTATTGATAAGAATAATAATGTTTCAAATATTACTCTTGATGAACTTTTTGGAACTCTTCTTCAATATGAGACCAGAATGAAAACAGATGATGATATGAATAAGAAGACGAATAGAAATGGAAGTGTAGCCTTTAATACTACTAAATCCAAGACTCCTGAAACATTTACAATATCTAAGTCTATGAAAGTCACTATTATATATGAGTCAAATGAAAGTGAACATTATTAGAATTAATTAGCTAATCTTGCTCGAAGGATGAACAAGATAGTGGGAAAATAATATTTTCAGTTTAGATTTATAAATATATAAATAAATGATAAGAAAGATTCATAAGTCACTTGTTATGAATGAAAATAAACTGGACATATCAGACCTGGTTATATTATGTTTAAGAGAGAAGATAGAAAAGAAAATAATTATGAGAGAAACAAAAATAAGTATTACCAGAATATGTCTAAGAAATTATTGAAGGAAAATGATATATAGAGTGATAATGGTGGGGACTCATCTGATGAATCTTCAGAGAATGAATCTTTTGAACAGATGAATATTTGTATTATAGCCCAAGTACCTAATGAAAATCATTTTATTATGGATAAGTTACACAATGCTTATTCTTTAAAAAATAAGTCTTAAAATGAAAATTTCTCTAATAAAGAATATTATGAATCTTTAGATGATGAATCTTCCTCATCAAAAGATAATACCTTACCTTCATTTGAAGAATATTTTACATTTTCTAATCTTCTTGATAATGATAATTATAATATAAAAAAGAAACTAAAGAAGTAAAAGTCTAGAATTTATATTTTAACCAAAGAACTATCATATCTTTCTAAAGATCATGATCAAGTAATTTTTTGATTTTGAAAGATTCTCTAAAAACCTGAAGGAATTTAAGTTTGAGAAGGAAAAAATATATAAGGATCGTGAAAATTTTATTTCTAAGAATAATATTATAGAGGATAACTCTAGTTATAAATCAAATAACCTTGAGGATAAGAACATGTTTATTTAAATAAAGTCAGAAATATTTTCCTTAATTAAATGTCTGTCAAATATTACCTTGGGTATGGAAAACTATGAGAAGATGTATTCCCAAATTCATCATCTAAGGAATCATTCTGGATTTGGTTATGCTCATTAAAAACCAATTTTTAGTAATAAATTTTTTGGTCCTCAAAGTGATCAATTTTTTACTAAATGTCAGTGTGGTTTAAATTGGGAGAAAATTTTTTCTTTAAAAAACCCCATTCATTAGGTTTTCATAAAGCTTATTTTTCTAGGTAAATGTGGATTCGTAAGATTTTACTTAATTAAATTTTTGGATCTATAAAATTTTGGATTCCAAAAGTCAAAATATTTTATTTTAATGAATATAAAGATAGTACCAATAGCAATACATGTTAAATGAAAAGCATATGTTCTAGGCATATGACTAGTAATAAAAACTTCTTTGAAAAGATTATCAAGAAAAATTAAGGAAAATTAACATTCAGAGATTATTCTCAGGGATAAATTTTTCGTATACGTAAAATTTTTATTCTCAAAAAAACATTTATTTAAAATGTTTTATTTTTTAAGGGTACTAAGCACAACCACATTAGCATAAGTTAATTATGTAATTAAGGTTACCATGTAAATTTTAGGAATGATAAATTCTTAGTACACAATTCCAAGGAATGGATTATTCTTTCTATACATTGGGATGATAATGTATACATAGTAAACATAAATGACCTTAGGAGCCAAGTTCTACCTTTCCTTAGGGTAATGGAAGATCAATCTTTCATATGGAAAAGAAGGTTAGGACACTGTAACATTCGTAATCTAAGAAAACTCTCAAAGAAAAGACTTGTAATGGGTCTACCAGATCTTAGATTTGATTCATCAAATTTTTTTGATCCTTTCCAATATATAAAGAAACATAAATCAATATTTAAATCAATCGGTGAAGTATCAACTTCTAATGCATTACAGTTAGTGTATATAGATCTTTTTGGTTCAACACAAACTGGAAGCATTGAAAGAAAATATTATGTATTTGTCTTAGTTGATTATTACACTAGATTTATGTGGGTCTATTTTCTAGCAAAGAAATATTAAGATTCTACGTATTTCAAAACTTTTAGAGCCCAAGTTAAAAATGATAAAAACTATCCTTTGATAACTATTCATAGTGATCATAGAAGAGAATTTCAAAATTCAAATTTTGAAACATTTGTGGTAAAAAAGGAATTACTCATAACTTCTCATCTCCAAGAACTCCTCAAGAAAATGGTGTTGGTGAAAGAATAAATTTAATTCTTCAATAGATAACTAGAACCATGTTGAGTAAATGTTTTATAGGTAAATAAATTTGGCCAGAAGCTTTTAGTACTACTTTTTATACTGTAAATCGAGTTTTAATCTGACCTTTTCTTAAAAAACACCTTATGAATTATGTAATAGTATAAAACCTAGACTTTATTACTTAAAAGTATTTGGATACAAAGTATTCATCATTAATACTAAAGTTTACTTGCATAAATTTTCACCAAAATATGATGAAGTAATCTTCCAAGGCTACTCCACTACTTCTAAGGCTTATAGAGTGTTTGATAAAAATACTTGTACTTTTGAAGAAACAATGCATGTTAAATTTGATGAAATTAATCAATTTTTTTAAACAAACCGAACCTACACACTTGGATGTGTTTTAAGAAATTGATTAAAAAACATTAATAGAATAATCTCCTATTAAGTAAAATGCTCAAAAAATAATACTAAAGAATTTACCCCATAATACTTTCTACCATATGTTGATGAATAGGTTTCAAAAAACACAAATCAGTTGTTTCTTAAGAATAATCCAAGTGATAGTATCATTGGTTATGTAAATCAACCTATAAAGACTAGAGGTTCCTTAAAAATTAAAGTACATCATCTTGTATTCCATTCCTAATTAGAACAAAAAAAGCACTAATGAAAATTTAGGTGATGATGATTGGATTAAATCCATGCAAGATGAGATAAATGATTTCAAAAGGAACAAATTCTAGACATTGGTTGAAAGGCATAAAAAAAC
Source organism: Viscum album (assembly GCA_963277665.1). Lineage (NCBI taxonomy): Eukaryota > Viridiplantae > Streptophyta > Magnoliopsida > Santalales > Viscaceae > Viscum > Viscum album. The sequence continues at coordinate 803,915,119 of OY728145.1, read as the reverse complement.
TTTTGTAATTGAATTAAAATGGGTCTTAAGAAATAAGTGTCATGAAAATAGAATCATAGTAATAAATAAATAAAGATTAGTTGCTAAAGGCTATAATCAAAAAGAAGGAATATACTATGAAGAAACCTATTCTCCAGTTTCTAGACAAGAATATATTCACATTTTACTTTCCTTTATATCATTATTTAATTTCATACCTTTTAAAATGGATATAAAGTGTGATTTTCTTAAATGATATGGTCATTATGAAGTTTATGTTGAACAACCTCCTATTTTTGAAGAAACAAAATATCCTGAATATGTTTTCAAACATACCAAAGCTTTATATAGAGTTAAACGAGCCCTTAGAGCCTAGAATGATAGAATTACTAGATTTTTGTTATAAAACAATGATGTCAAGGAAACTATTGATACAAACCTTTTTATAAAATTAAGATAAGAAAAATGTTTTGATTTTTCACATTTATGTTAATGAAATTATATTTGGTTTAACTCAACAATATTTAACTGATTTTTTGGTGAATCTAATGAAATCTAAGTTTGAAATGTGTATCATGGGTGAGTTATCATTTTTCCAAGGTTTTAAAATTTCTCAAAAACCAGAAAGAAATTTTATATCTCAAAATATTAATATTAAAGATCTTATTAAAAAGTATGGATATGAAAACACTAATAGTATAAGTACTCTAATTGGTACCTCAAATTCTATTGATCTTGATGAGTTGGGGAAACCAGTAAATCAAAACATCATTTTGAGGTATGATTGGAAGTTTACAATATTTTACAACTAGTCATCCAGTCTTAATTTTTTTAGTACACTTATGTGCAAGATAATAATCTAATCCAAAGGAATCTCATTTAAAATATGTTACAAGAATTTTTTTCTATTTAATGAGAACCATGGATTTATGTCAATTTTATAATTCTATAAATGATTTTGTTCTATAAAATTTGGATGCTAATTTTGGTTGATGTAGAATGGATAGAAAAAACACACCCAAAACATTTAATTTCTTTGTAGATTCACTTGTTTCTTGGTAATGAAAATTGAAACACTTAGTAGGGCTTTCCATTGCTGAGGCTAAATATGTGGCAAGTGGAAGTTGTTGTGCTCAAGTTTTGTAGATGCAACACCCACTCACAGACTATGACATAAGTTTTACCAAAACATAAATATTATGTGATAATACGAGTTCTATTGACCTAAGAAAAAACCTTTCACATCACTCCCATGAAAAACACATAGATATTCGGCCTTACATTCATAGGGATCACACACTAAAAATAGATATCATTCTTCAATTTATCATAATTCAAGATCTATTTGTTGATATTTTTACAAAATTGTAAAAATAAAATAGATTTGAATACATTTAAAAAAAGTTAGGATTGACAACCGTAAGGTAATATTCCATATTAACATTTTGTTGAAACCTACTGACTAACCTTAAGTAACTCCTTTTCATAGGGGGCGTACATTTTCTTTGTTAACCAAATATTTTAAACTTTTTGTAACCAAAATTTTTTTCCTTAACCAAAATTTTTGTAATCAAAATTTTTGTAGCTAATTTTTTTTCTCGAACTCAAAATTTTGAAATCCAAAATTTTCATTCTTTAAGAAAATTTTCTGGAATTTAAGTTCTTATAGAATAATTTTCTTCATTACTGACAACTTTCCTAAAAATCCAAATGGTTTCTCTCCATACTTAAATTATCGTAATTGACGTTTTTTACTTGTGGGTATTTTAATCCTATTTTAGGAAAATAAATTAGGATTTGCATTCCTTAAATCTTAATTTTTACCTTAAAACCTCAAAAGATCAGAACCTAACAAATCCTTCATCGACATTCATCTAAACCATTAGATCGAATCATGATTGTCTCAACTAATGGATCAATTTGGGAATACGAACCATCTTATCAATGCTTATATAAATCCCCCCTATTCTTTGTAACACATCAGTTTTCAATCATATTCATGGTGAAGCTCTGAATATATTCAAAAGATTTATTCCACGTTTCTGGTTTTTTATAGCTATGGATGTATTTTTAGGAATATCCTCAAAATAAAATGTATTCAGTTAAGTTATATTTAGAATAGAAAACTAATATAAATGCTTAGTGTATCTTATGTTCTTATAAAAGTATAATTCCATCATTACAAAAAATATCAAGTTGAATGGCTGGAAGAGTCTCTGTGTATCCAAAATGAAAGGAAAAGATCTGGTTTATCTAGAGCTACTTGTGGAGTTTTATGAGAGGGTGGTTTTTTCCAATGATGCTGGGAGAGATAAGTTTTCTTTCACAAATTATGCGAAAAACTATTCCCTTTCCTATAGTATGGCTGCAAGCATCATTGGAATTTTGTTTGAGGGTGATGTTGTTTTCTGTTCCCATAAATTGCATGATAAATCAGAATGTTTTTAGAAGGAAAAGGATATAGAGTGACTGGGTTTTATAGGAGTGAAGAAACTTAAAATCAACCATCTCTATACAAATATCAGGATCCTAGAATTATGTATTCATGGATTTCTCATTCCAATAAAAGGTAATAAGGTAACCATGAAGAAAAGTGATATCTTTGTTATAGATTTCTTGATAGACTTGAGGAATATAAATTTTTCATAATATATATTGTTGACTATTACCAATATCAAGAATGGGACACTAAAATATCAAATTCTCATGTATCTGACAATCATATCCAAGATTATATTCCTTCTCATACATTCATTAAAAATTCTATGTCCTTATAAGGCATGAACTTTTAAGGTTTTGTTTCTAAGTGATGATACCCTAAAGAGGATGAATGTTGGATTGAATAGAAAATATGAAGTATTTTTTGATATATCTAAATGTGAAATTCAAGAATTATCCAAGAATCAAAAATTAGCAGAGACTTCCCAGAAGGGTCAGAATAAGATAAATCTGAAAGAACCGGTAGTTGTTGAAAAATCTACAGTTCAGATAACTCAGTCAGCATCCCCAAAGTCCAAGAAGAAAAAACATACCCTGATGAAGTGGTTTCCAAGTGGAGGTAATATAAGAAGAATAGGAAGGAAATATATCCTAGTTTTGGCCTAGATACTTCTGAGAAAAAAGCTTTGATGATTAAGGATTTTGAGGAGTATGAAAAACGGAAAAAGAAAAATAAACCAAGGAAGAAAATGTATGAGGCTAAAATAGTTCAAGATCTTATCAAGGACCCCAAGAATGCTTAAGAACAAATTTAGGTACCAAAATCCAATCTTTGAGAATCAGTTCAAGTGACTCTCAGAAAGAATAAGGTAATTACAAAACATAAAGAAGAAGAATATATTGTTTAAGAAGAATATGTGGATGAAGAAGAGGAAAAAGGAGTTGACATTGATGATGTCATCAAGAACATTTAAGAATATCATGAGAATCAAAGTCCATCAGAAAAATTATATATCTGGACTTCTAAGTATGAATCTAAAAAACATTCTACCCCACGAAAAGAAGATGAGGGTCATGAAGATTTTAATAAACCATCTGATGAATAAATCAACAATCCCGGACTTATTCAACCATATGATATTGTGGCAGATGCTAAAAAAGAAAAGTTTGATGAAGATATAATTGTTCAGGTATAAAATAGGTAACATGAATCCACTAATACTACTGAGACCATTTATAGAAATGATAAAGGAAAACTGGTGATAGTTTATACTCCTAAAAATGTTATGGTAGCTAAGAAATTGGTTAGTGTTGCATAAAAAAAGTTTGTTCAGATAGAGAAAGAATCCTCACAAATGAGGGAATCTAGTTTTAAATCATCTTTTGTGGGTCAGGACTTTGTGGTCAATTTCTAAAGAAATTAGTTGATACCATTTCCCTATTTCTGAGTATTTACTCAATGTTTTATCCACTTAAACATTCTTTAAATCAGAAAATAGAATCTGTAAGCATGCTGATGGAAAACATAATCAAGATTGAGGTTGATTTTAAAACCTTCTACATTGGTTATGATTCTCACAAGAGGTCATGCAAGTAAATCAAAATGTAGTCCAAGAATACGATTGAAGATCTAGGAATTATTGATGACTTTAAAGACTCTATGAAAGATACTTTTGATAGATAAGATAAGAGAATGATGGTGCATACAAAATTTTTTTCAGAAAATCAGAATATAGAACAAATATCCTAGAAGCAGGAAGTAAAAGATCTAAATAGGAAGATCATTTCAGTTTCTTTGTTTTTTAAGAGGGAAATTGATATAATAATATTGTTTGAGGCAAATATTAGTAAATAAGAAGATATATTCAATTCTCTCGTAGAAATCCTAATGTCTCGGGATAAAAAGATCAAAGCTCTGCAAAAGAAAAATGAGGATCAGGAATAATTGCTCAAGTGCTTTGAAGATGATCATAAGGAGTTTAATAAGATGGATACCATCGTGAATAATTTCATTCACAAGGAAAAATAAGGATTAATATCTTTCCTTTCAATTCCAATCTTTTGTTGTACATTCCTTGCATCAATTTTTCCAACCATAATGAAAAACTCTTATTGTGATTTTTTTGTATGTAGCTCTAATATTTCAGGTACAATATTTTTTTCCCTTATCTCAATTCCTTTTTTAAAATCACAAATTTGGAGAAAGTAATGATGAAAATAATACTAATTAAATAATAGAATGTCTTAAGTAAAGGGACGTCTATCTAAGCGGGAGTTTTCTTAAAGAATATTTCCTTATGCAAGAAAGAAGAAAATTTTCTTTAAAGAAGTCAAAAATATGATCCTTAGGAATTTCAAAACCTAAGGGAGAGTCAGTCGTATTCACCATGATTAATATGTAAAGGGAGATAAGTTTTTCTTTTATGTTCATAAATAAAAATTCTTATTCCTTATATTATTTTTCATAAGGATGATTGTGCTTTCCTAAAAGGGGGATATTGTTGATTCAATAAGGTTTCTTATGAATTTTCTATTCCTCTATGTTTTAAAAATCACCGACACTTCATCTTAAGGAAAATCGTATTTCATTAAATATTATTTTCTTAACTAAATTTTATTTTCTCTGAGGAAAAATTTTATCCTTAGCTTTATTAACGTTGTCCCATTTTAGAATCTCTCTAAATAAAACTCATTTTATTTCTATGTTTAAAATTATTAGCCTCATTAAAACTTCAGAATATAATATTTCCATGGATATAGAGTTTTTTATTTTCAGATTACAAATTTTATGAAATTCAGACTTTGAATTCTATAAAATTCATATTCTAAATTCTCTGAAATTCAGACTCTGAATTCTCTGAAATTCAGATTCTGAATTCTATGAAATTAAGAATCCTAATTCTCTGAAATTTAAATTCAAAATTATATGAAATTAATATTATGAATTATCTGAAATCTAGACTCCGAAATCTCTGAAATTAAGATTTTAAATTCTCTCAAATTCAGACTACGAGTTCTCTAAATTTCAGACTCCAAATTCTCTGAAATTAATATTCTAAATTCCTCATAATTATAACTCTGAATTCGTTAGAATTCAAACTCCAAATTTCTCAGAATTGAGACTTTTAATTTTTCATAATTATGAATCAAAATTCCTCAGAATTCAAACTCTAAATTCCTTAGAATTCAGACTCGAAATTTTTCCGAATTCCGACACTGAATTCATCAAAATTCAGGCCCTGAATTGCTCAAAATTAAGATTCCAAATTCATTGGAATTCAAAGTTTACAATATATAGAATTAAGATTCCAAATTCATCGTAAAACATAATCCTAATATCCATATATTATAGACTCTGAATTTTTATATGGTTAAACTCTGAATTCTATTTTTCCTTAATCTCTGAAAAATAAATTTGGTTAAGTAAATTCATTTACCTTACATATGTTATTATTATGAAACAATTATGTACAATCTATCTCTAACTAACCATTGGTAAAGTGACACATGTATAGTTCCCTCTAAGATTCAAATAAAAATATGATCGTTGAAGGAGGGAGCCGACCGTTGGTGTGTTTTCCTATAAATTGGAGCCAATTTGAATGAGCTCATAATTAGTAAATTGACCTAGTGATTACATTATATGAAGGGATTTCTATAGAGATAAATACTATTAGGATTTTTGTGGATATGAACATCTTGATTGGATTTATTAATGCGACTGCCATTGTTTATGAGTACCATCAAGGACTTCCATGGATAGGAAGACATAGGTGTCGGCTTCCTTAAAGTCTGAGGACTTTTGGGGATAGGAATGCATAGGTTCTGACTACTATAAAGATCGAGGGATTTTAGGGATAGAAAGAAATATTCTGATATTCCTATCAAGGTATTACCCTAGTGTGGGTAAGAGAAACTTTATTGAAATTATAAATCATGGGACCTTTGTCCAAGTTTGATGGATACCCTACTATTTGGGTTAAAATATTTTATACTTATTAATTGTTTTTTTGTATCATGTTTTATTTCTGCTGTGTTTTGACAAAGGAAAAAATTATAACCTTTTTATACTTTCTTATAATTTTATTGACTCATAAGTAATATTCTATACGCATTAAGGTATAATCTTTTCTAAAGTAATCTTTTCTTAAGTTTCATTTCTAAAACCATATTTTTTGAACCCAAAAAAGTTTTTTTCATATAACTATCTTAGGGTTTGTGAATTTACCATTTTTAACTTTTGTTAAAAAAAGTTTTCCTTAAGGTTAAAAACGAATTATTTTAAACTTACAATTCACCCCCCCCCCCCCATCATGTAATTGAGCATCTACATATACTATTTTGATCCTACAGGTAATTCATTGCACTAGTGAAAATCATGTGACTGAGATAGTGGAACTATCTAGGCTTCATGGATAGGTTGCTAAGAGTATTCCCCCTCCACAAAACCATTAAATTTTCTTTTCCTCTTGGATAGAGGTTACACATGGTTTGCACACAATTTGTAAAATCGTGCAGCCAAACCATGTGGTATTCCAGTTCATTAAAAATGTTTCAATTCCTAAACTAACCGTCCCTAATTTTAACACTATATAACCACATTCATCCCCCATTCAAAGTCTTGTCCCCATGGTGCCTCCCCCTATTCACTTCTACTAACCTAGTATCTATTTTTTAGGGCGATTTAGAAAATAATCTTGAAGGATACATCAAGTAAGATCTTCATCTCATATTTTATTCTCCACTTTTGGTTTCTTTACCCAACTTCTTCGTGTTCCCTTCAAGTGGTTATATTGACCTATGTTAGATTTAATATCATATATCTCTGGTAAATCATATTTTTTTGGGTGTCCTCTTATCTTTACAGAGTCTCTTCTTAGTGTGTTTTGTGGTTTCCACATGGATATTGTAAATTTCTCAAGAAATAGGTATATGGTTCCATGATATGACAATATTTGATGGTTTTAGTATTCTTTTCTATGTCTAAAAATGGGGTTTATATGTTGTGTGGGTGTTAAGACAGGTGTTATCTCTAGGATTCGGTGTTTTTTCTTGATTGAAATGAGTTCTTCCTTAGTAAATGGTTTTTTTGTGATTTCAATTGATTGAATATGTATGTCTTAATAAGAGATCTCATTTGATATAGTGAATAAAATAGAACACAGGGGAGTCCTAAGTATCTTGTTTTGAATGATAGGTTTTGTATTCTATATGACTCCATATGGCCAAGCCCTAGTCTCCCTGGATGGGTAATATAAAAAAACTAACTAAACATATATGATGGGGGTTCATTGGAATGATCATGAGAAATACCATTATGTCTAAGATTTGATCACTAAGATTATGAGGATCCAAGGACATATCTTACCCAAGTACCTGAGGTATTTTCCATGTATCTCATGATTTCCTTATCATTTTTATCTTTTCATCACATTTATTTATTCTCTTATATAAACTTATTTTAATTAAAAATATATCTTAATTATTTATAAAAACTAGAATGTTAATTTTTCATCTCATTTTATTACAAAGAATATTTATTTGGTGTAATCCTACTAGGAATTTTGGATCACACTATACCTACACCACCAGGTGTAAGTATAACTTATTATGTTTGACTCATGTAAAGGCATGATCATCCATTGTTTTAATGGTGGTACAATGTGCTAGTGTTTCCATTTTGGATAGATATTGGTGGTTGTTTCATGATTATGTCGTCCATCATGTTTATTGGAGGCCTATTTTTCTAGTGGTCCCCTTCCCCTTTTGGTCATTAAGTATTTTGGATGTAAATTTCAAATTCATAACTCATGTTTTATTATCCTTCTTTGATATTATGTTTTAATGATTATTAGTTGTGATATAATTTATTATTTATATGGTTTTTTAGTCGATTATCATAGGATAAATATTTCCCATATATGTTCCTCGATTACTACAAACTAGTTTCCCGCCCCTGGGGATTGGGAAAGCCTATAAATTCATACCATGGGTTAGATCTAGTGTCGCGTTATATGGAAGCTCAGATTGGTTTTTGACAAAGTGGTATCAAATTTGGTTTTACCCTTTCTTTAGGTCATGTTATGGGGGAAATTCTAGATATATTATGGATAACACTATAGGGTTTTGAGTTTCTTGATGTGAGTGGTGTGTCTAGATGACACACATATTGATAGACCTTGAGTTACCCTAGGATGTTCATTATTTTGTATGAAACCTCCTCTAGGTGTGATTTATAGAATGAATTCTTTACATGGGCACTAAGGTAGGGTGGGGTGGTTTCATTTTTCATTTTTGTTGTCATGGATTCATTTTAACATATGGTAATGTTTATAGTCTATTGTTTTTAATAATTCTCCCAGATGATATATTGATGGTTTCTTTGGTCTTGTTAATTAGTGGAGAATTGTGACTCATTGGAGACTTCTTGTCCAACTATGAGAAGATGACTTATAGAATTATCCCTCACCAGTTCATCAGGGATTAGATGAAATATAGATTCATGATATCCATGTATTGTTTCAAGGAGTGCGTCTTATCCTTCACATGTTTGTGAAGAATAACTAGGTTCAAAAATGTACAAACCTCTTGAGTCCTAAAATAACAGACCGCCTTCCTTATGGGATAACCCAAATCACTAGGAATCTATGTTGTGGATTCAAAATGTTGATAGTTTTTCAAGTTCATTGGGATTCTTGAGGTTTTAAAAGTATAGTTCGATGTGTTTCTTCTATAAGGGAATATCAATAGGTGGTGGGACTCATATTTCAAGATAAGAAACATGATTAGATGGGTTAGAATTACATATAGTTTTTAATCAATGAGCAGTATTACCATAAGACCTTGTCCCCTTCAAACAACCAATAGTTTTTGGATCACTGTTATGGTTCATACTATATTAGAGTATGTCATACATTTTACATAATTTTCTCATTTCTCACACATGGTGATTTCAAGTGATAAATTATAGGCTCAATGGTTTCGAATGGTTTTGTGTCCAAACATTTAGTCCCACGAATTAATTTTTAATTTGAAGATGTTTTCTGAGGTGGTTGATCGATATTTGATGGAGTATGTTTATTATTCTGATAAATATTTTTTTTTCAAAGTTGGTATCAATATTGGGCCTACTCATTGGTGTAACACCTATAAAAGAAAGTAAACATGATTAGAAGGATAATAATAAAGGTTGTATCTTGGGCCACCATTCCCCACCACCATCATCTGCTACCATCAGTGGTGGGCTAATTATGTTCTATTGGTGAGGAAGTACAAAGACTATGAACTTATATTTTTTAGTTCCACCTAGACCCTATAATAAGTGTGTCAATATGGGTCACTTTCATAGGTTCTATATGAGTGGTGCACTGATTCAGAGTGGTGTAGGATCCTCAAAGAATAGGAAATTTCTAGCTGATTCTAATACTTCAAGGTCTATGGGTTCCCGATCATTGGGGAATGTTTCCAAGGTTGGATCCTCTTATGTGAAGAGTGATATCATGGTAGATCGAAATTTTTTTAATCAATCAATGTAATTGGAAAAAATAAATCACCTTAATGAAATAGATTAGGAAGTAATGTAATCAAATTCATGACCTATAACTGTTCGAGGTACTATTTTGATTTTATATTTCATAATTGCTGTTTTGTTTGACATGGGTGCTTTTAGTTCTTTTATTTATACTCTTATTATGTATTTTCTCAAATTACTAACCCATATTATGTGTTGTTTGATAGATTTAGTGATACCGAATGGAAATAAGAGGAAATAGTATTTTATATGTCCATCATGTGATCTCACCCTTTCAGGGGCTATCATATAGTGGGATTTCCTAATTCTGGAAATGGAACATTTTGATTTGCACCTTAGGAAGGACTAGATTGTGTGTTTCAAGGGACACACATATTGTTATCATCTACAGATAAATTTTCTATATCCTTATAGGACTACCTATGTTTTAAAAGTTGAATGGGATCATAGGTTGGGGAGAGGTGGGACTCTACATTTTGAGTTAGGAAAAATCATTTTCTATTAGTCTTAAGTTATTCTTAATTATGGTGGTCGTGGTTGTGAGAATGGGTTTCCTCTAGTAGTCTATGAGTTCTGACATGATCTTATAGATGATTTTTCAGGATTCCCTCTAGAACACAACTTAGTAGTGGTAACATATATGATATATATATACCCTTTTACCTTATGTTCCCCATCGAGTTAGTTCAATTTAAGATACTACTGGAAGATATAGAATCCAAAGGATTCATTCACTAAAGAGTCTCACCATGGGATTCCTCTATGTTATTTTCTAAAAAGATTGATATATCCATTTGGGTGTGTATTTATTATAAAAAATAAACTAATTACATGGTCAATAATAAATAACACTTATCCCATATTGATGACTTCAGTGATCATCTCAAGGGGGAATGGGGGTTCTCCAAAATTGACTTACACTCTGGGTATCACTAGGCCAGGTTTAGAGATGCAGATGTTCCTAAAATTAATTTTTGAAGAAGTTATGGCTACATTGAGTATCTTTTCATGCCTTTCAGGTTAAAAAAATTCTCTGATAGACATCATGTATTTTATGAACTGGGTGTTTCATCTATACCCTGACTCCATTTTTATATCACATTTTGACAACATATGGGTCTACTCTGGGATAGAGGAAGAGTATTGGAAGAACTTGGGGTCATATTAGGAACTCATCAAGATCATAAATTTTGTGATAAACTCTCCAAGAGTACTTTATGGATTCGGGAAGTCATGTTCCTTGTTCGTGTGATCTAAGAACATGTAGTCTCAATGGACCTTGAGAAGATCAGTGCAATGATTTGTTTTGAGAAACATTTAAATGTAATCAAGATTAGGAGTTTATTGAGATTTTTAGTTTATTAAATAATAACTTTCAGGGATTTATATTAGATAACATCACTCATGATAGTGTTTAAATACAAAAGGGTAAACATTCATGGAGAGCCTATAATTGCAATAATCAATTCATGAGATCATACAGCAATTGAACACCACCCATTCTTTGATCATACCAGAATCTGGGAAAGGATATGTGATATATTGTGATGCTTTATGTATGGGTTTCATGCATGTGATGATGTAGGATGAACATGTGGTGGTGAATTTATCAATCCAACTCTAGAAGAAAGAAAATAAAACATCAAACCATGACTTATAATTTGCTGATGTGATTCATTCCTTGAAGACATGATTACATTATCTCTTTGGGGATAAATTGTTATTCTACTCTGATCATAACACTATGCCAAAATTTTCTCCTATAATGATATATTTATTAGGAAACTCTAGTGGTTCTATTACCATCATGGTTTCAAATATCATATTGTCTACATAATAGGGAAAGGTGATGTGGTCTTAGAATCCCTATGCCCAAAGATGAAGATGCATGCTATAATGGATTCCAATGATGATTAGAAATTGATGAGGCTTCTTTTCAGGTGTACCTAGACTATAGGTAGAATATAATACACATGTAATTGGTTATAATTTAGTTGATGGTCCCTCTTATAGAGCTGATTTTAGAATATAAACCAAATTTGGAATTGTTCTAATGTTGCAGGTAGCTTTTAAATGATGGGGAGGGGCCTAATAAGTGGTCATTGTCTTATGAAGTAATTATTTTCATCAAGAGTCTCTTGTGGTTCCAGTATAATTGTGGGGGGGGTTGATATAGGATAGACACAATTCTTAGTTGGTTTTCCATCTTAAAACCACCATGATGTTATTCGATGTTCGAAACTAGTTTCAGTGGAAGGGTATTAGATAGGATATAGATTACATTTTATCCAGGTGTTATCCATTCTAGTAGGTTAAATTCAAGAACTATAGGAATTCGTGATTTCTTCAAACAGTCCCCATTCCTATATGGAAATGGGATTTTGTCACCATGGACTTCATTATTGTGCTCCCTCATACGCCTCATGGTAGGTATGTGATTTGTTTGGTTATTGACCATATGAACAACAACCCATTTCATTATGAAAAAGGATTCAACCAATTGGGTGAGTTGTAATGGTATTATGTTCAGAAGATTGTGAGGCTTTATGTTGTTCCATCATCTATTCTTTCATACAGGGACCCCTCTTTACCTCTTAGTTCTACGAAGACTATCAAAAGGTAATGGGGCCATAGGTCAAACTCAATATGGCATATCATCCTCAAACAAATTTTTAAATGGAGGAGTTAAAAAATGTTTTAGAATACACACTATAGGAATTTGAGTTAGATTTCTAAACATTAAGTGATAACCATTTCATATTAGTTGAATTTATTTATAATAATAGTTACCTGCCCTTGATTATAATGGAACCCATTTAGTAGCTTTAGGTTTGTCAATGTCAGTCACCCTTTTATGTGATGGAAGTGGGTAATACTTTCAAACTAGGACTCGGACTTGTGCTTTAGATGTTGGATAATGTTTGATTGATCAATAATTATATTATATAATGGACATAATTCTTATTCCAATAAGAGGTTCTAAGGATTGTAATTTTCAGTGGGTGACAAGGTGTTTCTAAAGGTGACACCTCAATGAGTTCACCGTCATGTTAGTAAGAAGGGGATCATCACAATGAGGTATTCATGGAATTTTTAAAATTATAAATAATTTGTTAAGGTGGAATACGGGTTATCTTTTCATAACCATTTATCATTGATCCATTCCATGTTCCATGTCTCACAATTGAACATGTTTAACCTAGGCCCATTTCATTTTTTGAACCAAGAAGAGTTGGAATAAGAATGTGAAATTTCTATGTTTGAGTTAACAATGTGGATTGTGTATTCCCATGTGAATGTTTTTTATGGAAGTCCATACCCATGTTTAATGTTTTTTTGTGGAAAAGAAATGATAAGAAGAAGACATAGGAGAAAACGTTTTTAGTGGAGGATCGGTACACTCATTTATTCTCTAATCAAACATTGCTTTTACAATAATATGGTAGAATGTTTTATGGTGGATAAAATTTCAATGACCATGGTGTTATTTTGAGCTATTATCTATATTTTTTGTGCCTTGTCTTTAAGATTTTTATTCCCCCATTGTTTTTAAGAGAAATTTCATTATTTCAACTAGGTGCACGATTGGCACATGATTAGTACAAATCATATGCCATCCCAATGGGAACTGTGTAGCCTTTATAGTGGCATTGACCAAGAAACAAGACCTAATTCATAAGTTTGTGGCCCTCGAGAGGAAATATTTCCACCAAGATAGTGGTATTATACATTCCACATGACTAGGAACAAAGGAATTCACCCCCTCTAATAAAACCATGCATATTCGTTTCCTCTTGGATAGAGGTACCACATGGATGGCACATAGTTTGGAAAGTTGTACATGTAAACCATCCATCCTATAATATCTTTAAAAATGGTAAAATTTCTAATCTACCCCTCCTTAATTTTATCCCCAATGAAACCATTTTCTCCCATTCAGACTCTATATACCTAGGAACCTCCCACTCTCATCTTTAATTCCTCTAGAATCTATTTCTGATTCTGATTGTATTAGAACACTAAATTAACCTTCAAGTAAGATCTTCATCTCTTATTTTAATCTCCTTTCCTATTCTATTTTTCTATATTAGTTGGTTTTACTTTTCTTGAATAGGTATATTGACCTATACTGGGGTTTAAACGTAAACTATTTGGTTAAATATTTTTATTTTGGGTGATCTCTTTCCATTATAGGGTCTCTTATTGGTTTGGATGGTGGTTTCACGTGGATTTATGGATTTCTTAAGAAAGTGTTTTGTGGTTACAAGATATGAAATTATTATATGATTTTAGTATTAATTATTTGGTCTTAAATGGGTTTATAAATTTTATGGGTTTCGTGAAAGGTGTTTGACATGGGATTCAAATTGTGTTCATAATTGAATGGTCATTTCCTTTGAAAATAGTAGTTTTTATGTAATATTTAAGAATTTTGATTTTTTATTTTGTAATAGGTGATGTAATTTGGTATAAAAATTTAAATATAGCACATGAGGACCTTAGGTATCCTCATGGAAACACTAGGTCTAGTATTCTAGGTGAGTTTAAAGGGATGAGGCCTAGCCTACCTAGAAATATTTAGGCAAAAAATCATTCTAAACATACATGATGTGGATTGGTTGGATCTAGAAAGAGATGGAACCTTATTTACATGATGTGATCATCAAGAGTACAAGGTTCTTAGGAACTCACTAACCCTATTATATTAGGTATATCCCATGGTTTTCTTGCTATGTTTATTTTTTAAGCTTTTCATCACATTTATTTCTTCTCTTATGTTATTTTTTAAATTAATCATGTATCGTTATTTTTGATACAAACTAGAATTTTAATTTATCATCTAATTTAATTTAATATAATATATTTAAGTGGAATCATAATATGATTTTTTACTAACATCATGCTTATACCCACATGTGAGTGTTGAACCTTGTTATTTTTTACTTAGGTGAACTCAAGACCTCATGTGGTGGTGATGGTCATTCAATGTGATAGTGTTTCAAATTCGGACAGGTGTTTGTTGAGGTTTGAGGAAGAATTCAACCCTCATTTTTCATGAAGGGTTGAGTGTCTACTTGTCCTATTCCCATTTTTAGTAATTTTTTATTATGTATGTAATTGTTAATTGATAAAATCATGATGCAGTATCATCCTTTGATCTCCAGTTTAAATAAGTTTTCATTGTGATACAATGTATTATTTTTCTGGTTTTTTATAGCTGATTATCATGGTTGAAATTATTCCCAAATATTTTCCTTTATTCACAAGAACTAGTTTCCACTACATAGTGATTGGGACCAACCTTCACTCCATGCCATGTGACTGGATGTGTTTCGGGTTGGATGGAAACCTAACCAAGTTTTTTAAATAGAAATAAATTCATAATCAAATGTCCATGACTCTTTAACCTTCTCAAAAAAATAATAATAAAATAAACATGAATGAAAACTAAAACACGACATTTTATTCACAATCCAAGTGCATGTCACCTAAAAGTGACATCAACTAACACTAATATGAAGCTTAATTAGCTGACTAACTATATGACTTCCTAATTAATGAATCCTCTAGTGAGTTATTCTTATTAGGTGTATATAGAAATTTAAAGTCAAACATTTTAATATACATCATCAATATTCTTTTCTCCTGTATTCAAATATATATGAGGTAAAAAAAATTCAAACTCATATTATATATAAAAAAGCATACATTTCTCAACAAGTAGGTAATGAAGACATGCCTTAAATGTGTGGATGATAGAATCCAATTTCAAATTTAGTTTCTTTTAGTTCCTCTCATGAAATAATATGTTTCATGATCTATAAGAATCAATATGATCTCACATCATGAGAAAACACCACAAACTAGATCCCAAAGTATCACATTACACTACATAGTCTTGTCCAGACTCCTAAAATTTCATGATTAGTGCTGATGTGAGGTAAATATTAAGATCATGAAAATACATTTTACATTCATCATTCCATTGGAATGGAAAAATATTCCTTTTCAAATCATTAATTGGTGATTTTAGTCATGAAAATAAATGA
Source organism: Viscum album (assembly GCA_963277665.1). Classification (NCBI taxonomy): domain Eukaryota; kingdom Viridiplantae; phylum Streptophyta; class Magnoliopsida; order Santalales; family Viscaceae; genus Viscum; species Viscum album. Next base: position 803,899,120 of record OY728145.1, on the reverse strand, counting down.
ACAAAACATCAGTAATTACAAGAAAGACTAATGAAATTCTGTATCTAAAAGAAGTTATTTGGATGTTTCCAAGAGATTACACCCCCTCTGATTTTTGGATCCATAGAGACACCTTTTTAAAAGATATCCTATCCAAGTAAATGTACCTCATGTATCCAAAAATATCACTTTGAAATATTTGTATTTATAAAATGATCCTAGTATATTCCTAACACTATCACCATGTGATGCTCATGTTCTACATTTGTCCTCAAATCCACCAGTATGTTATCTATAAACACCCCTAAAAAGACTCTAAATAATTTTGAAATATCTAATTCATAATGTCAATAAATAAATATGGTGAAATTTTAATATTGAAAGACATAAGCACATACTCATAATGGCCATATCTACTAATAAATGTTATCTTCAGAATATCCACCTTCCAAAATCATAGTTGTAGATATCCTGATCATAAGTAAATATTTGATAACCATGGGGCTCCCATAATTTCATCAAACTGGTCATTAATTCATAGAATAGTATACCAATTATTTATCATAACATTATTAATATTATGATAATCCATACTAATTTAAAGGGTTCCAACATAATTTTTAATAAAAAAACTATTTTTTCCCATATCGACTTAATTGGAAAAATTAACCCTTTGATTTGTTTATCTTCCAATATGATAATCAACTCCTTTAATTATGTTGGTTCCATGTGGTAAGATGGAATTTAAATATGTCTATCCCCTACTAAGGGATCAATTGTAAACTCCAATTCTCTTGTGGGATAAAAGAGATTGTCAGGAAAATCATTTATAAAAAGGTCCATTGAGATTTTAAAATCTCTACCCATGATCTTATAATTTTTAATAGATAGTTCCAGCTTCTGGTGCCTATAATACTTCTCCACATACTTTCACATTTAACTCTCCTCTAAGAAGATACTAGACACCATCTATAGTTGTAAAAGTAACAATTCGAGTATAACCATTGATGTGTGATTTGAATATTGTCAAAAAAGTCCATATATAGTATTCAGTCCTAGATATCCATCATAATCACATAGAAATCCCTAATCAATTCAACCCCATAAATAGTTATAAAAAAATATTTCCACAGAAAGGCATGTCATCCTATTTGTCCAAGAGGATATTAAATATTAAAAGAAAAAGGTATCATCTCAACATGTAAATCCATAAGATCAACAACATGATAAGGAATAAATGAGTGGGAAGAATCTATATCAAACAATACTATAAAAATGGTTTAATTGTAAATAATTATACCTATCACTATTGAATTTACAGATTTATCCATATAGATTATTTCCTATCTCTTTATAGTTTCGGAATCAATACACCATATTATTTATTACCCTATTAAGAATGACCGCGATGATGGGTCATGGAATTACTTAAATCACCCGGTCTCACTCAGTTCTATTGATGAGATCTATTCTATTTCACTCATCCCATCAAAGTATACAATTCATTTAAATCATTAGATGTGTCCTTATATCCTGAACTTGATAATTTCTACAATAGTGATGAAATTGTCCTATTTTATGGCAATTCAGTCATGATATATGTGGTTTCATACAATCTAAATTCAAATATTGAAAATAACCACATTTAAAGCATCAAATATTAATCTTTAATTAAGGTTATAATTAGACAGATCCCATAATTTGATTCTAAGATACACCACCCCATTGATAATAGGTGTGCATTCTTATCTTATTCCCGAAATTGGTATTTACAACAGTTACCATAGAAATTAACATACATCCTCCTAATATATATTCATAAATGTCACTTTCCTCCACCATAGATATATTAACCATCTATGTATAATTTTTTGTATGAAGAATAAAAAACATTGATATAATTTTTGGTTTCAATCTTAATTCAAAGATGTGTTTCTTCAAGGAAACACTAACAAAAAAATCTATTTCAAATATCACTTAATTCAACTATTTATCCATTTCCTTTGTTAGAAATAGATTCTCCCACATCAAATTGAAGAAGTTAGTTGTTCTATAAATTCTACGTACGTAAGGATATAATTTTTTGTTGGAAATTTCTTCAAAATTATCCCATTCAATTTATTCATCCAATTTAGCCTAAGATACTAAATCACACATTTGCATGCTAGATCATCTAGTATATATGTTTCCAACTTCACATTCATCTCTTACAAAGTGCCTAAGAAATTGAATATTAGATTCACCCTATTTAGCCACACTTCTATTTTTTTCTTAATCACCATGAAAGATGGGTAGATTCTATTTTGGAACTAAACTGAGTGATCTACATGCCTTGGCTCATTTTATATATACCCTCTTTATATGGCTTAAAAACACTATAAAATAATCTAAACAAATTGTTGGTTCTCCTATGGTTCAGGTGAGAAAACAATATAATTATCCTCTTCAGGTTGATTTTTGTGATGCCTTCTATGTGGAATTTTCCATCACCAAAAGAAAAAATCATTTATTCTAACTCTTAAGAATCTAAAGGCGTAGAAATTTCAATATTATCTCATCTCACATATCACAACAAGTCATAAAAAAATTTAAGGAAAAATTATTCCTTAATCATTTTTTGAAATTTTATCATGATATATAAAAATCACACCATTTCTACCTATTTTCAAAAAAACAATTTTTTACCAAATCCAAAAATCATTACTCAAAATGAAGTAATCCTTCCTTGTGGGAAGTCATTAATTATCAATGCATTTCATGATTTTATTATTGGATACACCCATGACTATGAGGTGAAAACTCATAGAAGTGTCTCACAACACTCATGTACCCATAGTCGCTACTTACTTATTTCTCTTTATAAATAGTTTAGAGAATCCTTTTGCACTCTACATTTCTTATCCGGATGACCTAATCTCATTTCTACCAACCCCACTAATGGAATAAAAATAATTATATTTCCAACTCCAATACCAAAAAAACATGATACCATTTGTATCATCCCACCTCTCCACATTATCTTGAGATGTGATACATGTGTTACAATGATTTAGGTGTCATTCCCAAGACCCCAAAGGATGGAAAAAATTCCAAGATCATAAAATAAAATTGAGGGATGATCTCCCATTGAATGTTAAAAAAATCCAACCTTAAGATGAAACCAAATAGTCCATTATATTGTTCACGAGTGAAATGAAATAAAACTCAGTGTAAAACAAAAAAAATAACCATATTAGAGTGAAAATGGGAAACCAAATCCTAAAAACAACTCAAAGAAAATCCAGATAGATGCATAAAAAATCCCACCCTACTCTAAGAAGTGGGTGAGTTTAAAACATTATATGATTTCCTTAATGAAATCATTATTCATGCCACTATGGTAGAACATGAAGGCACATTTATATATACAATTTAAAAACAAATTAAAGATGTTTATATAAAATCTGAAAACTATCTTCGATGCCAAAAAAGTTTCTATATAATGAAATCAAACAATGATTTAAAATAATTTCTCAATTCAGTTTGGCATCCCCATTCAACACATGCACACAAGCAGGCCCATGTGAAAATTCCATAATCATGACTGGTCTCTCATCGATCTAAATATTTTTTACAAGGTAACCAAATAGAAGGTTCCCCAGTGGCACATGCCCCTTCCACAAGGTCATGTATAATGAAAATAAACTCACACCAACCATGTATGCTCAAATTCAATTCAATACATTTCAACAAAAAAATATTTTTTTGAAAACAGATTTTACCAACATTTCAAATAATACAAAAACTAAAGGCATAATTTTAAAATAATAATTTAAAAACATAACAACACACCATTTTCTACAATACTATCTAATTTCAACCAGTTCATAAAACTATTACAAAATAGGTTTTCCATCAAGAATATAACATGAATTTAACAATAAATTTCAAGAAATTCAATCAATTAAAGAACATGCATTCATGTTCTAAACAATAGAATTCAATATAAAATACACATACTATTCAACTTAGGAAAAAATTAAAAATGACACTAAACATCAAAAACAAAACTTGAAACTCTTAAATCAATCCTTATATTTCATTCCCTTCAATCAAATCGATTAAATATCATCATTATTTACATCACCCATCTTGTATTTGTCCCCAATGGATTATATCCATGATTTCAAAAGAGGAATAAAGGAGATATCTAAGAAAAATAATGCATAATGGTAACTTTCTAACAAATATAGGCCTCAAACGCACCTAGATTCATCATGTATTCTCTCCTAGATTGAAAGGAATTTCCTCTACAACCATGACAGGAAGTTGAATTTGGGTTATATTCTCTTTATAGAAAAAACATTTGTTATTGGAGGTAAATTATATTAGACCCATAATTTTCACACAAAAAAATTCATAGTGGACGGTTAGTAAATCCTTATGAAAACCATGAAAGAGACACTACCACCAACCACACCTCGCATGGCCAGATCACATCTTTAGAAAAATCATGAACCGACCATGTTATTCCCCATTATTCAACATTACATAGTTTCTCGTGGGAAGTTTCATAGTTTTTTGAGACTTTACTCCGAACTATATTCCTACACAATTCCTAATGTTTTAGTTTCATGATTTTTTGGATTTGTTTCATGGTTTCTACAACTATACTCAAACCTTGCACTATAAAAAAATCATATAAAACATGTTGAGGCTACTCCAATCATCCTGAAAAATAACCCTATCATTTTATGTGTGTAAAATACATAAATAAAGGGTTATGTACATGAATCTAGGGGTTCTATGATATATGATCTTCTAATTAATTTTAGGAAAATTTATTGGTTCTAATTTTTATTAAAATTTGTATTTATTTTCATTAACCATTTATTTCATAATGCGGTTACTCATATTCATTCTCAGTAATGAAATTGTTAGTTTTTAACAGTTGTTCTAAAATATTTATATTTTATTTAAATATATAATGTTTTAATTTTATTTCAATGTTGTATCTGGTGAAAGCTAGTGAAATCATTTGGATCATTTGATAGTAATCATATATTTCGTTTTTTGGATGTTACAAAAACCATTCATTGGATTTCTACAAAGCACTATAATGAAAAGTGGTCCAATTACAAGTTAAACGAATACTAAGAAATCCAATGGTAGGTAATTAAAACATATTATATTTAATTATCATTAATATTGTAGAGGCAGTACATATTTACTCAGTGGTATCCTATAGTACTGTAATTTTTTATACTTACTGATGGTCTTTTAAACATTTTTTGATGGTTCATATCATTATTTTTTTTCATAAACTGATAAAAAATTAAAATAAGATCTGATACATTTTTTATGGTTATTTTAATTTATGATGGTTTAAAAAACCACCACTAAATTAAAAATTATTATATTAAAGAAAAAATATAAATAATATAAATAGTGGTTGTTTCTTTTAGTTGCAGTTTCTATAAATTGTCTCTAATTTTTGAAAATAAAAAATATATAAGTTTGAAAAATTAAAAAAAATGCAGCATGAAAAATAAGTAAATAATAATTAAATAAAACAAAAACATTTAATAATATAGATAAACATTATATACAAAATAAATCCATCTCTTTCTCCATTATATAAGTCCAAAACTATCAGTCATAAACATGGTTATCATTTATATAAAAAATAAGCACAACATCCACCCTCAACACATTACGTTCATCTCCCCACCTCTGATGCATCAAGCACATATGTAGCCTAGATAATAATAGGTGAAATCGACACATACATTTCTATAACTCCACTACATATTTACACCTCTACAGAAAGGATCATCTATCCAAAAACTAACTGTATTAACTTTGTATCGGCTAAATAAATAAAATGGAAATTCAAATAATTAAGCATAATAAAAATAATTATAATATAATCCATGATAATGTTTAACTATACCACAAAACATATAAACTATCATGACTTCATCTCAAAGGGTTTTATAGATTATAAGTATCATCATCCTTCCTATAACTAGTATATATCGCCTCTTATATAAAAATAGAATATTTATTGAATATAACATTAACTAGAATATACACAGATTATAATGATATGTTTTTTACATGTAATTTGTAATTTTTTATCAAAAATTTAAAATATTGGAAGAAAATGGATATACTAGCCCACATATCCTAGATTATATGAATATTTCAAAATCCCCCATGAAATTAAGCCTTTAAAAGCACCATAAAAACATTGAAAACAAAAAATTTCCTATTTAAGATATTATTCAAATATCGGAACATTAAATAGATAAGCTTATAAAAATATAAAAAGTTTTAAAATTGGTATGAAATGTTGTCAAAATGGATCAAAAAATTAGTTTTTCAATAATTTTATTTTGAATAATTTAATACATTTTAGAACAAATTCAATTACCATTATCCTATATTTCCATGAAAATTCAAGATTTTTTCTTAGTATTTACCCCCAAAATATGGTTTTAATGACATTGATTTCTTTAAAAATATATAATAGAGACATTATGAGCACAATACATATTAGTTTGAATTTATTTCCAATCCTAAATATCTAAAATCATATAATGATATTTTCTTGATGATTAAATGTAATTATGAGGTCATTTTCATTACATTTGACTATTTCAAGCATGTTTTAAGGTCTAAAAATAGTAAAAAGGGATTTTTTTATCATGTTAGACAATCTAAAACTCTGATTAAAAATAATTAAATCCCTTTAGTTAAAAAAACAATATAATTTCATCATATAATGATTTTACTCCAATCTGGTGTGTTTTAATTATTTTTCCCCTTGATTTCTATACGTACGTAAAAAACGGTGTTTCCTTTTTATGATGGGTAGAATGAAAAAAAGGTAAAATAAATAAATCTCATAAAAACAATCATATTAATAACATAAATAAAAAATATATTTTTCAATTATATCATGACAACCATACATATAAAGTGGTTCGGAAAAAACAATTTACACTACTACATGGAGATGGTAAGCTACACATACACACAAACGATGTTCTCTCTTTCTATTGGATGGAAATAAGGTAGATAATGTTTGTTAAATAATTATAAAAAAATAGTATATTTAGGATACTGAATCCATCATTTTATAATATATATCATTGATTTAGATTATTTATATGAAAAAATAAAATTTATAATTCTAGGTTAAGAGATAATTATATTTGCTAAGAAACCTTTTTTATAAAAAACATTAATCCATGAAAGAATGATCTTGCATAAAGACAAAAAAATATATAGAATTTAAGTAATATAGGATGATATTTTGGTAGGTATATCCCAATATATAAGGATGAAATATTTGGAATAATATGTAATAGGATGTCCCCTTTTATAAGATATGAGAGGGCCACTCTTAGAATTTCATAATGTATTAAATTAATATAAATTTATATTCTTAGAAAATGGATCAAAAATTATATAATTATTTGATAAAATTATTATGTGTCTAAATCATAAAATCTAATAATATTTGACCATTTTTCTTTATCTTTTAATCCTAATTTCTTAGTTTTAACCCCCTTGTTAACCCAGTTGAGAATAATGTGACATCAATTTGTTTAACCTATTAGGGGTCAGGAAAGTAAAAAATAAATGGGTAAGTGAGTCATAAATATACAATGGATGATATTTTCAACCATATCCCATTAAATTGGCCAAATATATGTTTTTGGATAACATTAAATCATTTAATATAATGTTAATTATTATAAAATTTCTTTAATATCATGTTTTGTATATACATGAAATATTTTTATTTAATATTTTATCTAACTCGAATTAAATGATTAAAAAATCACATGTATTCAAATATAATAATGATACGGTCTTACTATAATCACCGAATAAAATTTTATAGGTTAAATTTCATTTTATACCAATGTTTTTTATTAATTATTTTGTACATGAGTTTAAACCATAATCATGGAAATGGATTTTCTAATATTAATGGATTATAAGTTAAATTATAAGTAGAAAATTTTATCCTAAATGGTTAGATGATTAAATTATAGACCATTTATAATCCTATTTGTCCTCTTGAAATAATTTTATGATTTTTAAATAATTGAATGAAATATTATTTAACATAAAATATCATTAATGGCATTTTTTAAAATATTAATTTAATATAAATTTAATGTATCCAATATAGTAATTCAATTAGAGTATAAACCATTAAAAATCACTAATATGTAATATTGATACGTAAAATTCATAAGACACAATTAATCACTGAATATATGTTGATTTTTTTTGTTTTTAAAAATCATTTACTCGATTTTTCTATTTCTTGGAGAAGCATTATGTCAGTGTTCCGCCATTATTTAAGATAATTATTTTGTCACTAAATATTAAAAATAAATTTCCATTATAGAAAATTTCTTCATATTTCAAATAATAAATGTGTTCCAAACTAAATATTTTATTATCTCTATAAAAAAAATATTATAGATATTAAAATAAATAAAGTGACATTATTAACATTATCTTTCAATTAAATATTATAAAGGGAAAAATAAAATTTAGATTGAAATAAAAGGAAATATTATATAATTTATATTAATTATTATTGAAATAAACTCATAAAATGGAAAAATGAAAAACTTTTAATTAATATTAGGCCTTATCACATTAGTTTTGACCCCATTTAACCCATTTTAGCTTTATTGGTGTAATATAAATTTATTATGGTTACTATTCATAATGAAAAAAAATAAAAGGGAACTATTTACCAAATTTGGACCTCGTGAATCCAAATTTTCAATCACATGTTCATTATTCAATTTATATTATTCTAAAAAATTAATTTATTATAAAAAATGAAACACAATTAAAAAAAAAATTTAAGAAAAATGCCTTTTGTGAATATATTTTCACTATTCAAAGTTAATATATATAATTGAATCCAAATAATGTAATTGGATTACTAAAAGTATTAAATAAATAACCTTACTATAAACCATATAAAAATGTAACTTTTTAAATTCTAGAAACAAAAATATAGTTTTCAATAAAAATAATAATAATTTATTATTCACTAGATAATAATTATTCTTAGAAAAATCAAAAAATAATAACACTAATAAAATTATATATTTTTTCAATTTAAAAAAAAGATATTATATTTATCAAATAATCTTTTAAAATTTAAATTAATTAATTAATATAATCAATTAGAAAAAAAATTGAAACTACATTTGACGAAAATGTATTTTGATAAATAAAATTAATTTAACAGAAATTTTGCATTTATTCCCTAAGAATTTAGAAAAAAAATTGACTATGAAATGTTTTATATATTTCATTATTTTTTTACATTTATTCATAGATAATTATTCAATTATTATATTATAATGGACATAAAATAATAATTTTTTCTAGTTCAATAAATCTCGGAGTTGCGTGTTGTATATGAAATTGCACAAAGTGTTCTTTTAAAATTTTAAGGTGTTTCATCCCCCCTTATAAATTGTTTCCTTGATATTTGAACATCTTATTGGGAATAATGTGTATAATATTTCTAAATATCTTTTTTGAAAACCTGCATCATAAAAATATTTAATGAAACATCCTCTTCGAAAGAGAGAAGGAAAAAATGTCTTCTAGAATATAATGTAAATTGGTTTAGAAATATGAGAACATTAGTGGGTTGTGAAAATAAGGACTTAAAGGAAAAATTAATTTCAAAAAAATAAATGAGAGTAAAAGGGAAAAAATTTCAAAATAAAGTGAATTTTCATGAGGTGGTTAATGACTACAAAACCATAAATTAATGAGTCATGTAAATAACCATCAATTTATAAAAAAATAAATGTAAAGTGATACAATTTTTGTTGTAAGATCTGTATCCTATATTTGAGGAATAATGTTACCATTTAAACTAATAAAATATGGAAACATACTAACCTGACCTGTATAATTGCATCCTTTAATCAATTTCCAATACAAAATCATCCTTTTACCAAGAAATAGGGTACTCAATATGGTTTTTTTCATACCAGAAGCACTAGAATCTATTACTAACTAATCACATAATCCACACAAGTATGAAAACATATTCCCTTTTCCTTTAAACATTAATCAACACTAAAATGGTTATCATAAGTTTAGTTAATATCCAAAATATTTAAATCTTCATGTTAATATATTATATATTTTACTCCAAAATTTCCATAATAACAGCAATGGTTTAACATAGATCATAAATAAACCTATATCCTAAATTACTTCAGTAAAATAAACACCAATGAATGTTTTAACCTCAAAGATCATATCATACCAATCATGTTAAATGTACAAAACATTAATTTTATTCTTCCTAAATAATATTTCATAATAAATCATGTGTTAATCATAAGGGTCATATATAACTAATCCTAATGAAAAATATAGAAAATTATCAGTAATCACCATGATAAATCACTATATAATCTTATAATGTTGTCAAATCCGCCAAAATATCATGAATAAAATTAGTATACTAAGATCAAAGGTAATCCTTACCTTGAAGAGAAATGTCTATGAATATATATCATTTTCAGTGAATCACTTTTCAACCATCAAGATTATCTATATACACAAATCTAATTAACCATAATTGACATTACATTAAATAATATATTAACCAAAAGGGTGATTAAAATAAAAACAGTATATTTTACCTAAAACATAGTAAACATTTCAAGTCACCTCATAATATCATCGAATAAAACTTCATTAAAATTTTATTAAAAAAATTAAAATATATTCCATAAATAAAAATATATTCTAATCTTCACCAAAAATCACATATATCATAATATCATCAAATCAATAATAAAATCTATGTAAATAAATACTATTCATTTAACATCATCACATATTAATATCCCCAAAATATATTGTATTTCAATATTAAGCATGTATTGAGGCCTATATGTCCCTCAATCATATGTCTCTAAAAAATTTCCCTTAACTATAAATATTTTTTTAAACACTCAATGAAAAATAATTTAGGAACAATCCTAAAATTTTTCTTGATTGTTATAAACAAAATATCATTCAAATAACACTTCAATAATATAATTATTGATTTTAAATACATGAACACTTTAATCCTTTTACTTCAATGATTGGATTGGGATATGTATTTCCTTGTTCTAGGAGATAACTAGTGGATCATGGAATTGACTCAGATAATTCCCATATTCTCCCCACATAATTTATTGAACTGTAACTGTTTCCTTATTATCAATTTCATATCTGTCAATCAAACTATTTATTTTTCATCATAAGTTACTAGCTTTATGACATTATTATCCACAAATCAAATATTTTATTATTAATCTATCAAAGTTTAATGATTTATTCGTTACACAATCATGACATGTAAGAAGATTAATCTTCATTCACTCATGGTCTTAATGAAACTCCATTTTAATATTATTAGTTTGGTTATAACTAACCTAATTATATATTATTAATCATATAGCATGACATATGATTGACCATAATTGTATAGTTTTCTCTTATATCTCTATATTCATTTGGTTTCTCCTGAGGATACTTGTTATATTTTATGTCACATTTGGTGTTAATATAAATCCTCCATTTTCGAGCCATGTACTAAAATTAAAAACTATAGTGTGAGAAAAAATAATCACAGTGAGAAGTAATAAATTCATGAAAATTCATTTATATGATGTTTATATAATGACATCTTCTTTTCAATTTAAGACACTGTATTTTTAAATTAGGCTATATTTAGATATCATTTATTCAAATACTATATATTGGTTCATAAAAAAATGTTAGTTAACAAAATAATATACCTTGAGAGTGTAAAACTATGTGTTTATAAGGAAATATTCTCAATAAACAAGAATTATTTTGGATTTATAATCGAATTATTCATTTTTAAGATTACAAAACCTAGTTGCATATATTCCAAAATGCTGACATAGTTTCATTTCAATACATAAATGTATTTATAGTAATCTCACACAATATATATCTTATAAAAACATTAGGTTCTTATACTCTACTTATGTTTTTCAAAAAGGCTATCAAAAAAGTTATATATTTAAAATATCTAATGTTTAACTAGTCTATACTCATATATCAATTATAAAGACCAAATATTTTAATACAAATATATTACATCTTAATAAATATACAATAAATAATAATACTATGATCCATTACAAACTTATAAATCATTAGTGTCTTTAAATAATAGATACATAAACATATTATTTAAAAACCTTATCAGTATGGTTGTAAATGAAATATATCTATCTATGATCATATATAATAATAAGATAAGAATATTTTTATGAGACTATGATCATAATTTTCAAGGTGCACAATCGACATATCATGGATCATAATCTTAAAACATGGTATATGATTGGTGGTTCATAAGACATGAATTATAAAGATATCAAAGAACATTTTCTTTGAGAGAATAACATTATAAGAAGTATTTGGTATACACATAATAATAGAAAATAATTTCCTTAGTCAATTATAATTTCTAAGTTATCATAGAAGATTGGGTTCACTCCCAATCCATCATATCATTATTCGGGTTTCACTACCATGACTATGATAATGGACAAGGTCCCACACTGAGCTGGGTTCCTCCCCATTCAAGTTCTCGTTATTTCATTATATATATATATCTTTACCATATTCATTAGATGGATATATAATTATGATTCCTACTATCACATAATCCAAATCATATATATATGTGAAAGAAGATCATAAATTTTTCATCATATATCATAACTCATGGAAAGGAATCAAGTTTCATAAACATTTCAAAAATAAATCAAAAAATAGCACATGGAAAATAAATGGGATTCATGAAAATCTTATCATCATAATAATAAACTATACCTATAAATAATAATGATGGAATAATTGGATTAGTTCCCTGTTAAAGTGTAAGTATAAAGAAAGGATGTCATCTTAGATAAAAATTCTTTTCAAAGATAACATGAAATATTTCTTGAGTAAAGTAAACTTTTCATTTGTAAATTACTTATTTAAACTTTATAACATACAAAAATAGTATAGAATAAATTTTATTGAAAATAACCATGTCACTTTTAATGGAAGATCCAAAAAATGGGTTTTTATGAATGGTGAAATTGTTACTCACACCATGTATATTTAAACAATGATTAATTTAACATTTTATATTGATTTCAACATTACCGCATTCAGAAGATGAAGAGAATTTTTTTAAACTATTTTATATAATATCAAAAATTGTTATATATTTCCTTAAAACGCCCTAGGATATGATAAAAACATTATTGAAAACATTTTAATAAAAAATGACATGGAAGAAAATATTACTGACCAAAGTGGAAAAAAGTATATTTCCATTAAAAATATTTTATAAATAATTTTAGGTAACAAAGACATGAAAATAATACTGTTACAAAAAAACTCCATTAATAAATATATTATAAGAGGATTAATGATATTAACAAGAGGTATATCATTATATTTTTTCATCCAAAAAATATTCATAAATAATCCTAGTAATCAATTAGATTGTGACCTAAAAACCTTACCACATTGGTAATATCTGAATCCAAACATCATTAAAGAGATAAGAATATATGGATTTTTATATCTTAATGATTTAGATGAAAATAATCATAATATAATTTCATGGAAATAATATACACCACATATATGAAATAAGTGGTGAATATAGAATTTGTCTCACAGAAATAAAAGAGAGGCGAGAAACACATAACTCATATTGAACATAATTAAAAATATATCTAACACTATATTTAATAAGTTAATGTTTATTATAATCCTATAATAGAATAATTTTAATACTTATAATATTTTATATTTTTTCCCTTATAGTATTTAAACAGACAATTGTAAATAATTCCATATGATTATTTTCGAGTATTGAATGTTTCTCTATACATGAGAGTTTAATTTTAAAAATTTTAGTCCTAGAAAAATTATCATGGTTAAACAATATAAATAATTCTATACTTGGATTAAATATTATATTTTTTTCATTAAATATATTTAGATCCACCCATTACTATTATAGGGATAAAAATGAATTAAATTTTCCTTGGAGAAAGTTGGTTATGTGTACACATTAATGATGTTTCCATTTTTCAATTGTTTAGACAAAAAATTTAAAATAATAATTCACATTTTTATAATAATTTTAAAATTATTAATAAAGTATATATTTACTCAATCCAAAATTATAACCATCTAAGTAAAGTGGTGGTGAAAAATGAATTACCCCATTATATGGTGATAGTAATCCCGACATACAAAGAAGGTATGTTTTCACTTTATGTATGATGGAACGAAAGTATTTAATGGTATATTCATTATAATAATAATAATTTTGTATTTACGATATGTAATTAATTATTTTATAATGTATTAAATTGAATTATATTATGTAGAAGGAGAAATACAATTTAAAATTATCGGTTAATAGATATACCACTTCATTCAGAACCCCCTTTTGGATTACATCATGAGCCTTGAAATAATGAAAATTTGGAGTTAACTAAGGCTCTAGGATGTGCTGAAATAATATAGGGTGATATTATAGTGGGTTTTTATTGATAAATATTACTCAAACATTTTGAATAATTAAGTATAGGAGGTTCCCTTTTTATGTGATGAGGGGAACTCATGAAATTTCTTAAAAATTTTAATTTACATAAAATAATTTTCCTATAAAAAATGGTGAAGATTTATATAATGTGATTATATGATGAGGATTAGTATAAATAATCTCATCTAAAAAATTAGGACAAGTTTTTTTTATGTTTTTTTCCTTATCTCTTAGATGTTAACCTTGTTAATAATTATAATGATATCAATGTTTTTAATATTTAGGAGTCAATAAAATTAAAAGAAAAGGGAGACTAACACATAAATATAAAATTGTTGATAATTTCAACCATATAAAATTCATCATATAAGCATAGTTTTTTATAAATTTTCTGTAATTTAATAAAATATTTTTTCTTATAAAATATAATTAAGGTCATATTCAAGAAATACAAGAAATATTATAATATAACAGGTGTCTAACTAATTTAAATTGATAAATATTTTAGGATATAGTCTTATTATAATCAAATAATAAAATTTAAACAAGTTGATATATCAGTTTAAACATTTTATTTTGGTTTAACTCATTGGTTAACCAATTTTAACATTAACTATCATAATGAATTTGTCAATATAAAAGGGCAATAATTTTTCTTTTGTGGTGAAAATTGTGAAAAATGGAAATGGGAAGAACTCTTGAGACCCATTCTCATCATAATTTTCATAATTCATGATTTTTATTTTTTATAAATAATTTAATAAAAAAATTAATTTTAAATATCGTTAATATTTTTTACAATATTCATTTAATTTGATATTAAATTCATCATAAAAACAATTGAATTTAAATGTAAAACATTAAAACAACCCTAATATATAATATTGTTCTATAAAATTCATGGGAAACTATTAATCACATGAAAAAATATTACATTTTTATTTCTTTAAAGGCATTTACATGATTTTTCTACTTCTTTCACAAACATTATGCCAACATTCTGTAAGAATTTGAGTATTTTATTTCATCAATAAAAACTAAAAAAATTATAATGATAAAAAATTAATTCATATTTAAAATAAAGGTTTGTAACCAAATATATGATTTTTATACCCCTGTAAAAAAATATTGATATTAAAAGAAGAAAAGTGTCATTTTTAACTTTATATTTAATATAAATATTATAAAGGTAAAAAGTCAATGTTAAATGGAAAAAATATATGTTTTAAAATTTGTAATGATATTGGTAAAATATACTCATAAAATAAAATAATTTAATGTTTTTAAAAAAAATTAATCATTATCATATTATGTTTTAACATAAATACCCCATTACACATTTACTATGGTAATCAAATGGTTAATATTCATATTGAACAGAAAAAAAGATATATTTATAGAACTTTGACCTACTAAATCCAAATATGGAGTTCATTTTTTATTATTAAATTTATATTATTATAAAACATCAATTTAAGATAAAAATGAAAAATATAAAGAAAATTATTTTGAAAATTATTTTTTCTGTACCAAAATGAATTTATAGAAAAGTTTACTAGGAAATTGATTCCAATGATTGCAATTGGATTATTAATAATATAGAGAAAAAATTAAACTAAACCGTATAAAATAAGAACTCTTTTAATGCTTGAAAGAAAAATATTATTTCAGTAAAAAAAATAATTTTAAAAAATTCAATTGGAAATTAATCTTTTTAGGCAAAGCACGGTGTAGCATCGTCATTTTGAGTGAGATGAAATTTCCAGAATGTTTATGGGCCTATATTCCTCTTTAAATAAGGTTTAATTCCATATATTCTTATAGTGGCCATGTAATGGAATATTTTTTCCTAGAATAACAATATGGTGCCTTTGTTTCAATAAAATATGGGTGACTTCCCTGCCTATTTAAGAAAAATCATTTCCGAAAAATCCCAACATATATACCTAATATTGTCTTTATTTTTTTTCAAAATTGATATTAGTTTTTATAAAAAAATCATTAAAATATCAAAATATTAATTATAATATTCACTCACAAAATAAATAAAACCCATTTTCTAAGAAAGATCATTTTGACGAATAAAATGACTTTACTAAAAACATAATGATTATTCCCTAAGAATTTATCTATTATTTTACGAAATTTTTATTGTTTCATGACTTATATTCTTCTATTCGTACCTACAAATTCAATTGTTATGTTATAATAGTAGTAAAATAAATATATTTCAATGTTCATTAAAACTCGGGGTCGTGTGTTATATATGATTTCGAACATTGTGTTCTTTTAAAATCACTGGGTGATAAAAAATGCCTATCATATATATGGAATTGTTTTATAAAAATTCCTTTCAAAATAGTAAATCACTTTTATAGACATTTTAGGTCAAATAATGGAATTTATTTCATATTAAATAACCATTATTTTTTTATATAAATAGTTCATAAATTAGTTACTTATTTACATTCTCTCTAATTCAAAAACTAGGATTTTACAATTCTAAACATATTTCAATTTAATTTTAGTATTGTTTTATGTATGGAGAAATAAATCAAACACATTCAATTTTTTGATGGTAATGATATATTAAAATATAAAGGTGTTACATATATGAATTTAATTTTCCATAAGGATTGTTCATGTCACCCTCTACAATACGGAGAATGTAGAATTTTCCATTATTAGTGGAAAATCATTCATTTTCATATAAGATTCATGTTCTTTCTCATAATATTTATTCCTCAATATTTTCCAATGTGCTTTTTAATCAATGATACAACCTCAACCACCACTAAATGGTGTTGTAGTTAAGAATAAAGATGATGTTCCAAATACAGTTGATAGTATTGGACTTAAACCCATCTGCATTACCTTATTCTGATTCTCCATCACTAGGATTATTTCCATTGCATCATTCTAGTAATCCATTTATAATTGTGTATGTTACACATACCTGGATTATTTAATTTTTACCTATTTAAAAATTATTATTTTCTATGATTTTATAAAAAATATAAACTTCATAATTTTATATAATTTATTTATTTTTCATTTCTATTCTTTAGTAGTTAAATATCATTATATTTTACTGAAAAGTAAAAATTCCAATGATTTTGGCAGGTTAATTCATGAAACTTCAATCAAGTTCCTGATGAACGTATATCCACATCTCCATTTTTTCAAATAGGTGTGTAACATATCGACTCTGATCACTCTTGTCACAATAAACATACCAAAATTATATGTTACCCTAGTCATGCCTCCTCATATTCCATAGGTTTCCTACTGGTTGTTGAGGTCTATGGTGGTACTATGGGGTAACGATACCCCCTATAGTAGCATGTGTTATAATAGTATAAATTACTTAGTATGATCCATCACAAAATAACCTTGAATCAGAATCAATTGATATAAACCATTCTGATAAATAAAATAGGTGATGTAATGGCCCAGAATTCCATTTTATATATACAAATGACCACCCATTAAGTTGTTTACATATATAGGCTTAAAAAAAGGAAAAATGCAATATATATATACAACTATTTTTATACATACCATGTACAAATATCAATTTAATCACCTGATCCTTACCAGTCTATCAAAAAATAGACTCACCAAACATGTTTCTACAACTAAGTGAGGGTCTTATTGGTACCCATATGAATTGGAGGCTCATATATGGTGTGAGTATAAAAAATAGTAAGGAACCACCAACGTGGTTCTATATTAACCAACTAATTTAGTGATATTTCCATCGTACATTATTATAAATAATAAATAACTTGAGGAAATAAAAAAATAAACCACACCCATAAAACATTAGCTTTGTGGACATACTCAATCATACCTAATTCATTAAGTGTTGGAGTGTCTCTCAGAAAATTTTGAGGAAAATGCCTCCAAATAACATGTGGGCTCCAAATCTATGTAATCCCCAACTGAATAATTTTGACGATGGGGTCTCATACCATTGTAGTCCAAACTTCCAAGATATAAATCTAGGGTATCTCAAACATGAATTTCAATCCTAAAAAATTTTATAATAACCACATATATCTATGGATTCAAGGACCTATCACTTCATATTAAATGTATCTTGTTCTAAATTATTGAATCCAAAACAATATATCCCAGATCTTCGAGGACACATCCAACAATGTTGTGTGCATAAAACTCCAAGTTCATGGAATACATAACTATATAAAACATTGCTCGGAGGACCCATCCCATGGATATCAGTGCATCCTACTCCAAATAAGGATATCCATTTCCATATTTGATCCCAAAATCCTTGGAAACTCAATCCCAAAAACAAAACCCTTTATTGTTCAATCCATATTTTTTCTCTAATTCATGAACCCCCAATACTGATATCCAAATTATTTATAGCTCCAAACTGTGTCACACCATCCTTGGGGGAACATTTATTAAAACACTATGGGTAAAATAAAATAAAAGAGTTAGTTGAACACCCAAATTCATCATCATTATCCCAATCCCATCAAGCTTCCACAATGATTCAATTTCTAGGTGACACATGAAAAACTCACAACCCAATCCCAAACACACCATCTCATAGTCATTGAAACCACATCGCACATAGTGAAAAGTAAAAACGTGTAATGTTGACAATATTGATGCACAGACTATAGTAGAGGCACCCTCACATGGGTCCTCAGCCTCAATTAGGTCTCAGGTCATCAACCAATACTCTAGGGATATTGCATCTAATGAAATCGTCATAGGGAATCATAGCCTCACCGACTACATGGGAACATTCCACATCAGGAAAAGTCAAAAGGTGGAAATTTAATAATATTGATCCTTATGGTCTCTATAGATCTATCTGATCAACCGAACTGGACCTATTAAAAGAATTTTATATCCACCCAGTCTTCTGTAAGGGATAACAAGACATATTTGTTCAATTTGCACCTCTCATTAGTTCTAGAGGCCACCATGATTTTCAAAGGTCACATTTGGAGCTATTATGCTAGTTATCTCAAGTCACAGTGCACCTGTACTAAGAGTTTGTAAATATACCTACCCTAGGGCCCCTATATTTCATCTAGGATGGTCACCCAACTCAAGGGTTTTATAGGTATTAAAAAATCAATAGGCACTACCTCATTTATCTATTTCTGAGGAGTCAAGTCAATGTATAGTGTCAATCATGGGTGACACACATTATTGTGGTCATATAAGGGATTCAATTTAATATACACATTCAAAATAATTTAAATAATAAATTTAAGTTTAATAACCAATTTAAAAATTGTTCATATCTTCGAGTGGGGGAGGGGGATGAATGACTCATTCCACATAATCAAAAGTCATAAATTTATAGGAAATGTATGTGGGACCACCTACTTCATTTGGATATTTTTTAAAAAAAATTCATTGGTTGAAAGTAGCTTCAATTGTTTATCGTATCCAATCCTACCTCACATATGATCAACTAAGATCTCTTCACCAAATTAAGCTCCTAACTCTAGAAAAACTTCAATAACTAATTAATTATAATATTTTTTAATAATTATTTAATTCTAATACCGACATAATATACTTCCAATCAACTCATCGCATCATGTTTTTGTGTCGAAATTGATTCTATCAACCTATCTGAGACTCATTATAGAATCTTGATTCCATTATTGGGTTAGTCCCTAATCAATAAAATTATTTCTATGATTTAAAAATTATTTTTATGAAAAACAAATGAAAAATTATTAATATAGAATAATATTGATGAAATGATGAATGAATATATGTGGATGATACATTGGGATGTACTCTTCCAAGAACACATGAAATCCTCTTTAAAACCATGTTATTCCACCATTATCTATTGAAGTCTCCATTCCCAACCAAAATTGAAACTATGTTGAATCATTTAGGAGAATAAGGATAAGGATTTGTAGGGGAGAGGATCTCATGCCTTGTTTCATTACCAAACTTTCACAAGAAATACATCCCAATTAGTGGTGACCCAATAGAGAATAGGGGAGTGGTGCTCTAGCCACATGAGTAAAAAATATGGTGAATGGGTTTCTCTTATAAATATCAGGAGGGTAACAGTTTCATTTATACATTTGATACCCTGCCCATTTGGATTCTAGTCATTGGAAGTAGTGGATGCTACACCGTAACACCACTAGTGAGCCAGTGGGGCCTACTAACTAATTGGTGGCTCTGTTGATGTGTTGGATGCAATAGCCACTCAACCCCTCCTAGGGCTCTTTATTTCCCCCAAGATCTATCTCAATCCTTCAAATATGTCAAAAACAATTGTTTTAATGAATCAAATATCTCATTAGATAATTCTAAATCCCATTTCAAAAACCATCTATGCACTAAATAAAAATTTCAAATTCCTCCTAAATTACAAACTCTTTTATGGATACGGAGTTTGAAAAAATCCACATATTAATACTTTTATCCCCTATAAGTCTCGGTGGTCATAACACCATTATTCTCATCACATTTAGTTCATCAATTCATCTTATACCATCCTCCTTCCAGTAATTAATTCTCAATGAACAATTAAGGTTTATCCCTTAATTCAGGGTGCTCTAACCCACAAAAGATAAGATAATGATCATAAGAACAATTGAGACATAGAGACTGTACTTACCCAATATTTTCCAACCCAAAACATGGTCACATGATCCTATGATTCGTCAATAGTTATATGGTCCCCCACTATAGGGTTTAACTTTTGATGGCCAATTCTGATCTTTGGTACCTCTAACATTGGTATTCCTTATATGATTTTTCCTCTTGAATCCAAACTATTTTCTTGGCATGTTTCCTAACTCACCACACACATACACTCCTAATAACACTAATCATAGTTCTAAATTATAATAAGATTTTGTTGAATTCAATTTGTCCATTATCAAAAGCCTATTGAGTTTGAATTTCATTTAAAATTTGCAATTAATTCCTAAAACACTCCCATAGTATAAAAAATGATTCATCCAGTGATCTTTCAATCTCACCACATCTGAATAACTATAAAAATAGTTAAACCTCATTTAGATGGACTATATTGAAAAAGATTAGTTCCAATCATTGACATGTCATCATAACCCAAACAATGATGCCTTTAACCCTAGAGGCATCCATTGATTATCCTAGGACCCACAATGGCAATCATACCTAAAAAAAGTGTGATTTCAATCAATGGTCACTTAGTCAATAGAACCTACATATTTCTTACCATTATCACTAATGAATTCCAAATATAATACATCTAGATTGTATCCATCAATCCTAAATTGAAATCATATATTAAATTTTACCTAGAATTCAACAATGAATCTGATAGTCATTGGTTTCATTTGTTCACCAACATCAACATGTAAAATTATATATCCAACGACCATCTAATAACCATCCAATGACCAATAAAATTCTCTCATTACTCTTCCCACAAGACAGACACACAGACATGAACAACATCCCACTCCATGCCATAGGATAATCCTTAACATATCAGTACTAAAACATGATGATGATCTACACATATTACACCCCATATATCATTAGACATAATATATCTCATTAAAAAACCTCTCATCCCCAAGTGTTAACATTTCCTCAATTTTTAACTACTTCCAATGATATCTTTGATATCACCCTTAAATAGCTAGTGGTGCACTACCACTACATGGAATCATACAATACCACTCCTCGATAACATCCTTAGTAGGACCCACAACTAAATACGCATGTCACTCCTCTTAATACATACTAAACTCCTCCTTCACATCACACACAATCACTCAACAATTAGAAACTTAGTATCGCTATGCATGTTCACCAAATATTATCCTGATCAAAATATAAAATGAACGGTGTATGATCCCATTCCACCCAATCACTAAAACCTAACTCACATTCCAGTGAACCTCACTGAACTAAGGAAATTTTTTCCATACTATATGGTATATCAGTCTTGATATGCCCTGAGATCCCTTGGAACTCATCCTTAAATGTGTAACCCATACATGTTTCATGGTCTATCTCATAACCACACACCTCATGATTATGTTCTAAAACTATATGTTCTCTTTAATTCCTTAAGTCATTTCAATATCATCCAAACATTTTTTCTATATTAGGAACTGTTTAAGAAATAAATTTCCACCCACACTCTATCTATACTGCTAAACCGCACCCAAAACACATAGGTCCAGCAATCATCGCGGTTCTACCCTTGAAAACACACCTCAAAACCTAAGGCAATAATACTCAAAATCTCACCTTGATAAACATATTATAACCTCCTACACATCGGTCTCATGTCCTAACAAACCTATATATGATTTTCTATCTAAGGAAAACAAAAACCTGGGATGGCCCCTTTGACAGGTCACCCTAGATCATAAAAAAATCTAACTCACTAAGGTACATGGCATAAATTAAGGCCATTAGGTAACCCACCTAGCCCTACCCTTTAATTTTCATTTTCGGATCATTAATTATGACTACCACAACCAAGGATAAAACTCAGAAAAGATCATAGTTCATGGGGGTTTCAATATAACTATCATCTCTAAATCCCACGAGAAAAACATGTACCAAACCATTTACTCAAGGGTGTCATATAAAATGGTATTTTGAATCCCATTCATAGTTTCATGGTCATAACTAGCGCCCCATCATCTCTAACCATCTACACATAAGACTTATCCCCCTATAATATCAAAACTCCTAAGTTGACTCTTTCCGTAACCAACTTAAATGCCCTATAAAATACATACCCAGTAAAACATATCCACGCTATTTCATTAAGTAGGATTTCATTACAATATATATAGTAAAATACTATATAAGTTTTTACTAGAGCATTTAATAACCAAAAAAACATGATGACCCATAAGGGGTTCACTATTATGCATCTTATGCCTTCCCAAACCGCCTTGGTTACCATACCTTCTATGCACATGGAATGAAACATCATCCTACTCATTGAAAATATTATTGTAGATTCACATGTCCGGACATTATAATAAAATAAATAAATAATGTTTCCATTATTTATATGATACTTTCATGTATTATTTGGGAAATTTCATTTAGAAAGTTTTGTGGCTTTAAATAATTGATCCTCCTTCATCCAAGAAAAAAACCACTAGTTTGTGTATATATAATGTGAATAATATGTTATTGAGATGATGCATGACATTCCTCTTTTCTCTATAGTTGTAGACACCCGAAGCTTGACGTACATGGACATTACATTACTTTTGTGGAATAATTAGTACATAACAAAAACACACACACAAGGATCGTAATAGTTTAGTGTCTTTGGAAACTCGGAATATAATCTTCTAATCGTGGTGAAAGATCTTCACCATCTCCCATAAAGATCATCATTTTTTTACCTAAAACCTTTACTTATATCTTGGGGAAAAGAAAACATAAAAGGGTGAGCTCAAATGCTCAGTAAGGGTAAACAAAAGAAATATCAATCACATCATTTTCATAAGAACATAACATTTTGGAAATCATAACCTGCAAAAGAGAGCATAATTTCATAACATGGGATAAATCATAGTAGTGAAATGAAATCCCAATAATCATAACTTAAAACATGAAACTTTGTGGCATACACACATAATCATATAGAATCATATCTTATTAGTCAAGACTCGTTTACAAGACTATCTTAGTGGACAAAGCCCATTTCTGAACCGAGTCACCCTCGTTTCAGTCCTGTTTCACTAA
Organism: Viscum album; assembly: GCA_963277665.1. NCBI lineage: Eukaryota > Viridiplantae > Streptophyta > Magnoliopsida > Santalales > Viscaceae > Viscum > Viscum album. The sequence continues at coordinate 803,874,759 of OY728145.1, read as the reverse complement.
ACCTGTATAACCTACCATTCCAGCCATGTCTTCTCATGAGATATAAAATATGTACCCAATGCATTGGAGGGAGATATAGATCCCACCCATATCATAATGACACCATTCTTATGTGTGCCACAAAATCTTAAATCATACATCATTGCATAACCCATGTAATAAAAATGGGATTCTTAAACAACATGACATCATAAAACAATTCATATAAGATAAAGGATTTCATAAAAATAAATCCATCACAACATAATAAAATCAATGTAATAATAAGGATAAAAACAGAACCCTTTATTATCTTAGATGGAAAATAATTTTGATAAAACACTTGAACTCCGTTCTTGAGGAAAATATCCTTTCTACTTCAAAAACATTTTTCCTTTCTTAACATGTCATACAATTTTAAACTAAAAGATGTTGATTAAAAATAAACTTTGAAACTTGTAAAGGAATCTTCTTGGAAATAATGTTTTAAAAATCCATTCATGTCGTATAAGTTAAAAAAACATTCTTCTCGTACCTTTGTCGGAAAAGTCAAAAAAGTACGTCGTACGAAAAACGACAAAAGATTCATTTCATATATTTTACTAAAAACTCACCGAAGGGTAAAATTGGATTTAAACAATTGTAGGTGGATGGAAGTAATATTAAATATTGAGGAAACATGGATGTGGATGATAAAATACACCCCAGTAAATTTCAAAGTATAAACAATCTTGGATAAAAATGAGTTTGTGATATTTTCCCTTACCTTAGGTCTGATTTGCTTCGTATGTGTCTGAACCTCCTGTATAATGATTTAAATAATGTCATTGACTTATTCCAGAATCATATTCATTGTTATTATATCATATATGGTTCACTTATGGATTTATATTACCCGTTCTTTTGTAAATTCCATGTTAAAGAACGTTTTGGGTAAAATCGTTTCATTTGTCGTCCGTGTTTTGACTTGTAATTATTCATATTATTACTTAGATCATGATTACTTATTTCTAGAATATAAAACATGACTTATATATAATATATATTCATAATATATATATATATATATAATAGATCAGTAAATTGAAATAAATACACCGTTCATGGAGACGGTAGACCGTACGTAGGCATGAACGCTGTTTTCTTTTCTTTATTGAGTTGAATGGAATTAAGTAGATGACATAAATATATATATACATAAATCAAGAATCATTATTATTTCATATATTTCATTATTAATTATTATATATACTTTATAATCATTCATAAATGGTTAACTTGGAGAATGAATCTCATCGCGTTGTGGAGACGGTATTCCGTACGTACGCACGTGCGGTGATTTCGTTTTCCATAGGATGGATAGATGGTGAAATAGGGTTGTTTCATACTTATAATAACATATCAGTATATTATTGATACTGATTTTATTACTTTATAATGAAACAACCTAATAAGAAGAAGTGGAAGAAGAAATAAAGTTGAAAGAATCGGTAACGGAAATTACCTCTTCTGTGAAGCGCCTCTTTGAGATCTCCTTTTAGGGCACTAAAATTGGTCTTTTAGGAAGACCAGAACCTCTAGGATGTTTCTAGGAAATTGTATAAGGGAATTGGGCAGGTTTTGGCCGATCTTGAATGCTCAAAGTGGTGTGAGGAAGAGAGGGAGGAGGTTCCCTTTTATAAGGGAGGAGAGGGGCACCTTTGAAATAACTAAAAATATTATTTTATTATAAAGTCATGTTCGGTTTTAAATAGCTCTAAATTGATTTATTTAGAGGCTAAGGTGGTTATGGATCGAAATCCTCTCATCCAATAGAATTTAGACAAGTTTAGATTTCTATTTTAACCTTATCATGTAGATTTAACATTAAGTCAAATAATTTTACTTTTACCGTGTCTTCTTGTGTTCTTATACTATAAGGTTAATGAACTTACTATATCATGACAAACGAACCCCAAGTTGTTTATTATTAATATATATATCCTTATCTAGGTCATTTGGACGATCCTTAGATTTTTAGGAATAAAATAACAATTAATAATATAATATTTGTTTTAAAAACTATTTTATGTCAATTTTGACACTATTTAGTAATTGATTTTTGTGATAATAATAACAGAATGATAAGTTCGAAAAAAGTTAATTAAATCAATAATAACATGTCATATTAACCTAGAAAATTAGTGTAATTCATACAAAAGTCTCAAATTATATTTATTTGGGTATTTATAACATCAATTATGTCAATATTTCATTAATAAGATAATTACAGTATCATCGTTGTGTCATAAATAAATTAAATTATTTATTGTCTAAAAATTACAAATAAAATACCCTTATGTAGGAAATCTTTTTATATTTCTAATGAATATTTATAGTAGAATTTATCTTATGTATAACCCCATATTAAAAATTATTTAGTTATTAAACTTTGATTTTAACTATTTTAACCCTTCTTTAAATAAATTAATAATAAATGTCCAAATCTAATCCAAGTGGGCCTAAATGGGCATATTTTATTCCTAAGTTTGTTTTTGGTCTAACTAAACTTGTACAATAGAATTAGGACATGTGTTAGGGTAATAATAATATCATTTTTACCCTTAATTACCCGATTTACCTTTAACTATGGTAAAACAAAAGTAAAAAGTTACTATTCACCAAAAATTATTTTCATCTCATTGAACCACATTTTAGTCCTTGATATTAACTGTTTCTCTCGGATTTTCTAAATTCCACTCACAGAAGCGGTAAAATTAAGTTTTATGAAAAATTCAGTTTTTTTAACTACCACTTAGTGGTTTCACTATTCATCAAAAATTGAAAGTTTTCAGAAAAATACCAAAAATTAGGCCCAAGATATATTTGATATTATGAATTCAAAAATGATGTCTATATTACCAAATTCAAAACATATCATTTGCATTAATTAATTTAAAAATTAATTCCCGTTGTCAAAACAAATAGCGTGTTCTTAAGAGATAATAACTATCAAAAGATTGATAGTTGTTTATGTTTGGTTTAAATGTGAAATTACATCCAATAACCAACATTGTATTAAACTGTAAAAATATATTCTACATATACTTTAAAACCCATGAAATTAATAATTTATCACTATTCATTATTTCTATTAAAAAGGTTGTTTTTAATTAAAATTTAGTAATTTTCACTATTCATCAGAAAATGAAAGCTATCCGAAAACTACCAAAATTTCACCCTAAGATAATTTCGATATTTCGAATCCAAAAATGAAGTCCATTTTAAAAAATAAAAATTACAAAATTTCAAAAAGTGGTTATTACTATTCATAACAGCTAGTTTTAATAATATTTTAATAGAATATTGTTGTTTAGTGAAGCTCGGTATTGTGTACTACACACGCTATTGAGGAAGGTCGTGATTGCGTGTAATGCAAGGAAAGTCAAGGATGTGTGTTGTGTAAGCTCCTTTTGGTGTAGCGTACAACACAAGACATTAATGAAATTAAAAAATATATTTTTCATAAAATCTCAGGGTGTTACATTCTACCCCCCTTAAAATGAATTTCGCCCTCGAAATTCGTTGGGGTTATAATTGGTTTACTATTCTAAGTTTCTTTAATAGAAACCCACATCGTAAAAAGGAATACAAAAACCAATCTTTAAAAAAAAGTATGAAACGTAACGGTTACCCAAATAAACTAATTACTGGGTTTCCACATAGGTGAAAATATGGATATGGAAGAGAAATCTAACCATTATGTTCTGATGGAGAGTGGAAGAGAACATGGCTATGGAAAAGCCAGCAATCACAAATCCATAAATTTGTGACAATCTAAGGTACCATCTAATTCATCAAATATAAGATCACTAGGACAACATTTTGGTTTTCAAGATCATTTCACTAAAGTTGATGAAATTGGAATTAGAAGAAATACTTTCCTAATTTTGGTATAGTCTCACCGTTTTTCGTTATTTGGACAATTTCCACTTCACCACTTAAAGAAATGAAGTTGAATTTGTCATTCGTGATGTGTTAGCAGATCATGTGATAGAATGATGGGTCATTCCATCTGTCTCAAACAAAAGGTTAGATAAGTTATCAAAAAAATACATAAGTCCATCTATAGTGAGATTAATCATATATGGTTCCTAAAATTCACTTGTACTTCATATATCATACTTCTTGATATAATAAAACTAGTTTCTACTAAACAGGTACTTCTTGTAGGCCAGTGGTAGGCGATAAAGGCCAGTCGCACTTCGGTTGTGGGTTCGATTCTCACTGCCTTGTCCGACGCGATGGGTTGTCGCCCATCCTGCAGGTTGTCTTTTTCTAAAGCTATATTACTATAATATCCCATCAACAATATCAAAAAAGTTTTATCCTTAACCAATACTAACTTATGTCCAACATAATCCATTCCAATCTTTAGGTTTATCTAAACTACTTCAGTCCAAGCTCATAGTATAAAGAAAATGATCACGTGAATGCCATCATTTATCCCCCATATATCATAAGATATATCTTGTTCGTCAAATTACAAACATGTGAATACCTTAATCATGTATTCTCTTGAAGAATTAATATCCATTGAACCTTAGTGAAAACATGAATGCAGTTAAAAGTTAACACTTTCCACATACCAAAATCCTCAAAATTCTATATCCTCAAACCATGATATCACTTAGTCCTTATATCAATCATGAGCTCATGAATAATATCAAACATATTAGATTCTCTTTATCCTGTCATTATGTGCATGTCATCTGTTTTCCAAAAATATTTCAATCACTTTTCATGGTTACCGATGCCATAAAATTATTGAAAATCACAATAGACCAAAACATAAATATTCCAATATTCCAAGATACTATATACAAAATTATTCTATAATAAACACTTAATCATTCCACAACATCGTTGTCATATTCCACATCACCAATGGTGATCGCATGTGACTTCCCTTTGCCCTTTTCCTTAAGTGGTTGCTCATGTCGATCATCACTAACCCTTGGATTAGGGCATTTATTAGCATAATTCCCCATTTCCTTGCACTTGAAGCATTGAATTGTTGTTGGTGTGTTCTCTATAGTCTTTTCTTTATTCACATCATTAGACACCCTTTTTCCATTACTTTGACACTCAGCTACTCGATGACCTTCTTTTCCACACTTAAAACATTTTCTAGTCCCTTTAAGACAATCTCCACCATGCTTCTTTCCACACATTGAGCATAAGGACACATTTATCTTCTTTTCACCATTATTCTGAGATTTCTCCTTGAACTCCATCTTTCGTTTCTTGTCAAATCTATGATATGGATAAGTGACACCAACTTCCATTTCTACCTTGATAGCACAACTCACAATTTCTTCATAGCTACTGAAGTCTCTTATAGTTAATGCCCTTCAAATATTTATTTTTAAGCCATTGAAGAATCGATCAACTTTACTTTCAAGTTGGATGATAAATCCAGATTCATACCTTGCAAGCCTTGTAAAATTCACTTCGTATATACCAAAAGATACATCAACCTTTTGCTTTAGTTCAAGAAACTCCTTCTCCATCTTTTTTCGAAGAATACGAGGGAAGTACTTATTTAAAAATAAGTTCTTGGACTCGTCCCATTCCATGGACTCAATTTCATCTCTTGGCCTCGTATTCTTGATAAGATTCCACCATTGATCTGCATCACCTTCCAAACGATAAACTGCTAAGATGACTTTATCATGTTCAGAACATTGAAGAACTAAAAATATCTTTTCAGTAGTATTGATCCATTGTTCAGCAACAAGTGGATCAAAAGACCCACTGAAAGAAGGAGGACGTTGCCTCATGAAGGACTCAATAGAATATTGTTCCCTTCTCTACTCATTTGGAAGTCCAGAATGATTCATAGCTTGTGTAAGTATATCAATAAGATTTTTCACTCCATCTCCCATAACATTTGTTTGTTCAGGAGGACAATCGTTGCATTGTCCATTGCATTGATCAACACGGTTCCTTCGGGTTCCAGCCATCGTCTAAAACCCAAAAATAATAGTGTGAGAGGCAAAAATCATGCTAGGGAAAACAACATAATAAAGAGGGAGTACCTTCAATATCTAACATCTTAGGTTTAATTATATGATCGTTAGCGTAATTCTAGAACTATAACCTATACTTATACTTATCCTTAGGGACATCCCTAGACATACCTTAGAAATATCTCTAGGGATCTCACTAAAGATATCGCATCCTAGTTTCCAAAGGTTGACTAAACCTTTCCACTGATACCAACTATAGACACCCGATGCTTGACGTACATGGACATTACATTACATTTGTGGAATACTTAGTACATAACAAAAACACACACACAAGGATCGTAATAGTTTAGTGTCTTTGGAAACTCGGAATATAATCTTCTAATCGTGGTGAAAGATCTTCATCATCTCCCATAAAGATCTTCCTTTTTTACCTAAAACCTTTCTTTATATCCTGGGGAAAAGAAAACATAAAAGGGTGAGCTCAAATTGTAACGCCCAGACCCTAATTACCTAGAGTCGGTGCATTATTACATAACATTGGAATGATCACGAGAAAGATCAAGTCTCGAAAGACCGATTAGTTTAGTAGCCTTAGAATAACTAGATACATCCATAAATTTTTACATTACATCATAAAAAAACATCTTGTCTTCATATCCCCTCATACTATCCCTACAGGTCATTCATAAATTACTTCTTCATAATCCTGGGAAAAAAATAAAACATTGAAAGGGGTGAGCTCAGATGCTCAGTAAGGATAACATTATAGCAGAAGCTTTCATAAATAAGCATAAACACTTAAGGCAATTTATAACTAAAACGAAAGCCTTTTAAACTTGAACTTCAGCATAAAATGGCAAAGGTAAAATGAAATAATGCCATTTACTTACTCACATGGATATTCTACTAGTAGAATGATCACATGCAATATCAATATCCACTTTCATAATGATGGAATGCATAATGCCAGACTATCATAACCACATAGCCAAGGCCTCGTGCCAAGACTACAAATAAGATTTTTCCAAGGCCTTGTGCCAAGACACTAGTTTGTCTCATGAGACCTACCGATGCATCGAGGAGCTATAGCGGGCTCCACCCGTCACTTATTAAGTCCAATGCATTCCTCATATGAATAGGTTTAAGCATAAAATAAACATTCGTATTAAAACTAGCATACGAAATGTCAATACTTTAACCACAAACCATGAATGGTATAAAAATAGAACATCCACAGTCAAACATAACTCATTTGATACAATATGGAAGATTGAATTGTATAACATTAACCTCAATCATGAATAATGAAGGATGTTGACATAGATGAAAATAATCATCAAAACTATTTGAGGGAAATATCCCCCATTTCTTGAAATCATTTAAAAGTCACACTATTTGTCAAGAAGCCATTTAAAAATAGATTTTTTAATCAAAGTGTCCCATACCACTTTGAAACTTTTAAAAGGAGTTTTAATTTTAAAACTTTAATGTCCATATAAATAAATCCTTAAAACCATTTTTTTAAAACATGGACATTAATGAGCAAGATTTAGAAGAATAAGTCTTTAAAACGTTTTAAAATGGTATTTTGGTTAGAGATTCTAACCAAAAGAGAGACACTTGAGTACAAATAATTGAGGTAATCAAAACATTTTAATATCATGAGAATAAAGGGATTCATGATATACTATGTCAAAGTACATTATATACACCACATAAAAGTGATTTGGTGTATATCAACAAAGAAGTCCCAATGGAATGTAAATTGAGATGAAATCTCTCATAAAGGTCGTAACCTTAGGTTAAGGATAAATCAATGACATAATTATGTGTGAAAATATAAATACACTATATATGATTTAATATTCAGTGTAAAACAATCAAAGGATATTCACACATATTCTTGTAGAAACAACACCAACGAATTGGATGTTTAACTCAACAAATGGTGAAAGAGTTAAAATTACTCTTATCAAATTCATATTAATGACTTGAGAATTATCAATAGAGTGATTATGTGTATAAAAAGTATATCCACAGGAAGGGGAGTGGAAATTATGACATAATCAAATGAATAGTGATTCCACACATAATCTTGGAGTAATATAATCAATGAAATATGCGTAAAGCCGAATGAGTGGAAATTGAAATGTCAAATTCCCTTATCGATTTGGTAACTTACGAAACATACAACTATGAAAGAAGGATCATACCATGACTATGTAAGTACCCATAAATTAATTTATATTACACAATGAATACAATCATGGGCAGTACACATACACCACATGTAATAATTAAGTGGTGAACAATGGAATTCTCACGAAATTAAGAGTGAGATAAGAAACTCCTTACCACATTAATCAACTGAGTCGTATGGCCAAAAGTTAATAACCACCAAAATAATTTACAGAATAACATGAATATAAATAGAATCATGATAATATATATCAAATGGCCGTACACAATACACCACTTTCAATAATTTAGTGGCGAACAATGGAAATCTCACGGAGTTGAAAGTGAGATAAGAAACTCCCTTACTTGTACTTTTTCCTTGGTCGATGGTAGGTTTACCTCCTGTATAATGGTGAAATAATTGTTATTGAATAATACAATAATCATTTACTTTAATATGATATCATATATGATCTTTCAACATTGATTTGTTAATAATATCTTAGAATTATCGTTATTTCGGGTGTTAACGGGTTCATTTTACTTTATATTCTTTGTTATGTGAGCCATATTCGATATTAATGGGATGTATATTATTCATATCCAGAATGATATCAAGTCCTTAGATACTATTTTTAAATCATCAAATTATAATTATACTTGAATGGATATGATGGACAATGAATCTCATCGCGTTCGTGGAGACGGTAGTCCGTACGTACGCACGAACGCTACTTCCATTTAATTTTTCATTTTAAAAGAATTGAAACCAAATGATACATAGGTATATTATTATTCCAGTATAATATAATATTTTATATATGTTACTTATGTTCATTAACACCATTCTTTATACGTTCCATGTGTGGTACGAACGCGTCATATCATTTTAAGGGGGCGGTAGTCCGCATTTCCTCAAATGAAATTATCGTATGTATATACAACATGAAAAGAATAATGGTATGAAATAAAATGGAATTACAGAAGCTTATATATAAAATATGTATCATTAATTTCTCACTTAATTACAGTTCCATCATAATGGCCACCATGAGAGGTGGTAAGATGTATTTGAACAATCATCGTTTCGTGAGGCATTAGTTTTCCATTCACAGAAACATTATGTTCATCATCCATTAGATGGAGGTGTGTGTATGTGTAGTTCGAATACTTCTTATAATAACATCCTAGTATATTTAGGATACTTTTGTTGTTACAAAAGAAAGGAAATAAAAAGATTTTGGGGTTTGGAGAAGCAAAATAAATGAAAATAATTTAAGAGAAATCGTTACCTTTAATTTAGGTAACTCACTTTGGTTGGAACCAAAGGACTTCTTGAAATGCTTTTTGCCTAAGGGGAAGCTTCAAGAAGGAGTATAGGGATGTGGGGAGCTTATTTGGGCAGGGTTTGGACGAGCCAAGTGGCATGAGAGGTGTGAGGAATGAGTAGAAGTGGTCTCCTTTTATAAGGGAGAGGAGGGGCTCTTTAGGAAAGAGTGAAAGTATTACTTTATAATATAATTATATTCGGTCTATAATGGTCCAAAAATCATTGAGGTCGAAGATAAGATGACTCATATTCTAAATAACATCAACCAATAATAATTGGACAGGTTTTAGATAATATTTTAATCATTATAATCTTATTTATTTGAATGATTTATTAATGAGGTAAACATTGCATCATTATTGTGTCATTAATAATTTATATTATTTGATGTCTAAAAATTATAAATAAAATATAATTATGTAGGAAATCTTTTTGTCTTTCTAATGAATATTTATAATAGAAAATACAACATGTATAACCCTATGTAAAAATTGTTCTTCTAAAAGATGTAAACTTATGCCATTTTTATTTTTATTTTAACTTTATTAATATAATGTGTCCCTACCACATACAAGTGGCTCCAAGGGGTCCCCAAATCGACCCAAGGATGACCATGGTCGGTTATGTGTCCACCAATAAGGTTAGGACACGTTTTAGGGTAATTTTGTATTATTATAATATTATTTTTTTTAACCCTTATTTACCGGATTTACCCTTTAACCATGGTAAATAAAATATTTACCGCAGTAATTATTCAAAATGTGTAAAAATAAAAGTTACCTATTTACATAATTTGGACATCCTGATTCCAAATATGTAATCAATTTTTACAAATTCAAAACACAGAAGTGGCAAAAATTAATTTAAAATTAATTCCCGTTGTTAAAACAAAAAGCGTGTTTTTAAGAGATAATAACTATCAAAAGATTGACACTTGTTTATGTCTGGTTTAATTGTGAAATTATGTCCAATGACAAACATTAAATTAAATGGTAAAAATATATTCTAAATATACTTTAAAACCACTCAAATTCATAATTTATCAATATTAATTATTTTGATTAAAAAAGTTTATTTTAATTAAAATTTAGTAATTTTCACTATTCATCAAAATATAAAAGTTATCCGAAAAGTACCAAAATTTCACCTTAGGCTAAATTCGATATTCCAAATCCAAAAATGAAGTCCATTTTAAAATATAAAATATATATAATTTCAAAATTTAGGTATTACTATTCATAACGGCTAGTTTGATTGGTTGTGGCGTGTGTTAAAACTCAAGGTTGCGTACAACACACGCTACTATTTTGTTAAAAGGAAAGCGTACCGTGGAAGCTTGGGATGTTTCATTTTAAATTTTTTGATATCCCAATTTATTCAGATAGTTTAAAATATTTTATTTAAAAAGGTTTCACTATTAAAAGTTGATAAAAGTGCAATACTGAAAATGAATCTGTTCTTGCATTATGACTAAGAAACTCATAATAGGGATTCTAAAATTATAAGGATTATATAAAGTTCAAAATGTAGTTAATACTATTAATGACCTCTTTTAATGGATTTTTTTTTGTACGTCATGGTGTGATTGAACTCGGTGTTGCGTGTAGTGCAAGTTATTGAATTATTTTTAAGAAATAACACACTATGAAATCCTAGGGTGTTACATTCTCCCCTCCTTAAATAAATTGCGTCCTCACAATTTGAAATTGTTCTTCGAAAATAAAAGGTTGAAAGTAGAAAATATATTTGTGGGAAAACACACATCGGAAATTGGGTTACTAAAATTTAGTCTTAATATAAGGAAAAGAGAAATGAAAGGGTCACCACCAAATTATGATCTCGATTAGGAGAACATTGGTAGCAATTAGAGACATATAATTGGAGAAAAAACGTAAATATTTATAGGTAGTGATTGAGGTCATCAATCACAAACAAGTATAAAATTGAGGTCATTAAACTCATCAATCTATGATGATTTGAAATACCATCGGTCCAAGAAAACATAGGGTATTGGGATAGCACATTTTTTACGTTTCAAAATATCTTAGTTGAAATCACACATCGAAAAATGAATTAATGAGGCCTCTATTTAAAATAAAGAATGGAAAGTATGAAGATTACTGAAAATAACACATACTAGGGTTCCATGTAGGAAAATATGGATATGGAAGAGAAATCTAACCATCAATTATCTGATGGAGAGTGGTAGAGAACATGGCTATGAAAAGGCCAACAATCCCAAGGCCATAAATTAGTGATGATTTAATGTACCATCTAGGACAACATTTTTTTTAAAGTTACATTACATAAGGAAGAGGAATTCATTTATGATATTGACTAAGAACATTATGAGGTATACTTAAATTTTATGTATATTTTTATTCTTTAATAAATTTCCACCACTAACTCAATTTTTTTTTAAACGATGAGTATTCAAGAAGACTTGGTCACACTGGAAGAACTAGAATAAACTTTTATAGAATCACATGATCCATGTAGGATAAACCATATATTTACATTGTCTTTGAAGATTAATCAAAACCAAAATGGTTAGTGAATGATCTAATGATCCCCCAAAAGGATATTCATTGAGATAAATATGCACTAATCTTAATTTCTAAAATTAAACCAACAATACACCAAAGTTAAATAGATACCATTCAATAACGAATTTTCCTTACAATCCTTTAATATAATCCAAACTAATATTGAAACCAAAAACATAGAAGAATTTGATTATGTAGTCTCCCATGTTACATTGTATCTCCAAATGACATCAAATACTCTTAAAGTCACATACTTAAAAGTGATTAACATCATCACATATTCTCTGTTATAGGTTAATCATTTCCATAAATAACCCAAATCACTATAAATCCACAATAAAATGTAGATAAAAAATCTACCATTACTCTACAAATGAAATCCCATTGTATTCTATTTTCCTTGGGCATATAGTGTTCCCAACAAAGCGAACATCTTCCAAAATAACCTTTATCACTTAATCACCAAATCATTTTTCCTATACCAAGGGTATTCATTTGATAAGACATAAGAACCCAAATCATCTTATTATTGATCAATAAAATCATTTAACAAAAAAAATAGTCACACTAACCAGGGACTTCACGTAGTCCAGTGGTAGGCGATAAATCCCAATCGCACTTTGGTTGTGGGTTCGATTCCCACAGCTTTGTCCGACGCGATGGGTTGTCACACGGTCTACGTGTTGTCCTTTTTCAAAAACTATATTTTATAATATTACCAAAATTAGATAAATTCCTCCAAATAACATAATTTAACCACAAATGTTATATCATACTTTGCATTTTCATCCCACATTATAATAACTTATCATTTTCTCAAACCCCAATGATCATATAAAACCAAATGGTTTTTTATACCAATATCCACAAGAGAAGAGACAATTCTTCCTCAAATATCATTCTCACATGGAAAACTGCGGGGTTACAAATACAAGAGAAAATTATTCCAAAGTAAACCCATCAACAAGGAGTGCTAATACTTTTTAAATTTTTCTCCAGCAATTTATTTCCACATAGCTTCTTCTTTGACTAAGAAAATATCCTATAGAATAGGACATTCACTCGGGTAATGGTCAGGTCCCCTACATTTACGGCAAATGACTGTAAATGGACTCTTGGGACCATTTTTATCTTCTTCCATAGTACTCTTCATTTTTCTTCGGCAATTCTTCACTTTATGTCCTTCCTTCCTGCACGTAAAACATTTCGTTGTCCCATTGAGACACTTTCCTGGGTGTCTCTTTCCACATTTCCTGCATGATGAAAATTGAGGTTTCTTTTCTCCATGGTCTCCATTGCTAGAGATCTTATCATTTATCACCTTTCTCTTCCTTGTTGAGTCTGGGAGTTGGTTAATATATATGTTGTTGATCATATTTTTGGAAAACTGATTTGGCATAAAGACGATATCTTTTACGCCTATCAACATTCCATTTTGTTGCTCATCTCCACCACCGTTCCCACCTTGTACATCATTCTCAAAGTCACTATGACTTCCTTGGAATCCAGCCATTGACTAAAACCAGAAATCATTGTTTGAGTAATAGTAGTCGTAAAATCATTTAGAGATTAAAATGTCACCATATTCTCAATTTGAAACATATTAGGATTAACCAAGGTCATTTACTCTCATATTATGTATATATTACTTAAATCGGTTTGTAAAGATAATGTAAATTATCCTAAGCATATCCCCCAGGAGTGTCGTAACCAAGAGTGCAGCAAGGCCCGTTGTCGTGCACCAGTTCCCGTTCGAGTCTAGCTCAAAGCGGTGTTTTCGGGTTTTACCCCTAGGTACATCTGTGCCAGAGCCGCCTCTACCTGCTCGTATCCAGACAGGGATGTATTGCTCGGAAAACTCACAAAATCTCTACAATACCAAAATTCTAGGAAGTTCTTTTATACTAATCCTCAAAGTTCATCTTAGGTCTACGTGCTCTAATCAGAGTTTATCTAAATCTAGCTACCAAGGTTTGTACTAAACTTCCTCTGATACCAACTGTAACGCCCCGACCCTAATTACCTAGAGTCGGTGCATTATTACATAACATTGGCATGATCACGAGAAAGATAAAGTCTCGAAAGACCAATTAGTTTAGTAGCCTTGGAATAACTAGATACATCCATAAATTTTTACATTACATCATAAAAAAACATATTGTCTTCATATCCCCTCATACTATCCCTGCAGGTCATTCATAAATTACTTCTTCATAATCCTGGGAAAAAAATAAAACATTGAAAGGGGTGAGCTCAGATGCTCAGTAAGGATAACATTATAGCAGAAGCTTTCATAAATAAGCATAAACACTTAAGGAAATTTATAACTAAAACAAAAGCCTTTTAAACTTGAACTTCAGCATAAAATGGCAAAGGTAAAATGAAATAATGCCATTTACTTACTCACATGGATATTCTACTAGTCGAATGATCACATGAAATATCAATATCCACTTTCATAATGATGAAATGCATAATGCCAGACTATCATAACCACATAGCCAAGGCCTCGTGCCAAGACTACAAATAAGATTTTGCCAAGGCCTTGTGCCAAGACACTAGTTTGTCTCATGAGACCTACCGATGCATCGAGGAGCTGTAGCGGGCTCCACCCGTCACTTATTAAGTCCAATTCATTCCTCATATGAATAGGTTTAAGCATAAAATAAACATTCGTATTAAAACTAGCATACGAAATGTCAATACTTTAACCACAAACCATGAATGGTATAAAAATAGAACATCCACAGTCAAACATAACTCATTTGATACAATATGGAAGATTGTATTGTATCACATTAACCTCAATCATGAATAATGAAGGATGTTGACATAGATGAAAATAATCATCAAAACTATTTGAGGGAAATATCCCCCATTTCTTGAAATCATTTAAAAGTCACACTATTTGTCAAGAAGCCATTTAAAAATAGATTTTTGAATCAAACTGTCCCATACCACTTTGAAACTTTTAAAAGGAGTTTTAATTTTAAAACTTTAATGTCCATATAAATAAATCCTTAAAACCATTTTTTTAAAACATGGACATTAATGAGCAAGATTTAGAAGAATAAGTCTTTAAAACATTTTAAAATGGTATTTTGGTTAGAGATTCTAACCAAAAGAGAGACACTTGAGTACAAATAATTGAGGTAATAAAAACTTTGTAATATCATGAGAATAAAGGGATTCATGATATACTATGTCAAAGTACATTATATACACCACATAAAAGTGATTTTGTGTATATCAACAAAGAAGTCCCAATTGAATGTAAATTGAGATGAAATCTCTCATAAAGGTCGTATCCTTAGGTTAAGGATAAATCAATGACATAATTATGTGTGAAAATATAAATACACTATATATGATTGAATATTCAGTGTAAAACAATCAAAGGATATTCACACATATTCTTGTAGAAACAACACCAACGAATTTGATGTTGAACTCAACAAATGGTGAAAGAGTTAAAATTACTCTTATCAAATTCATATTAATGACTTGAGAATTATCAATAGAGTGATTATGTGTATAACAAGTATATACATAGGAAGGGGAGTGGAAATTATGACATAATCAAATGAATAGTGATTCCACACATAATCTTGGAGTAATATAATCAATGAAATATGTGTAAAGCCGAATAAGTGGAAATTGAAATGTCAAATTCCCTTATCGATTTGGTAACATACGAAACATACAACTATGAAAGAAGGATCATACCATGACTATGTAAGTACCCATAAATTAATGTATATTACACAATGAATACAATCATGGGCAGTACACATACACCACATGTAATAATTGAGTGGTGAACAATGGAATTATCACGAAATTAAGAGTGAGATAAGAAACTCCTTACCACGTTAATCAACTGAGTCGTATGGCCAAAAGTTAATAACCACCAAAATAATTTACAGAATAACATGAATATAAAGAGAATCATGATAATATATATCAAATGGCCGTACACAATACACCACTTTCAATAATTTAGTGGCAAACAATGGAAATCTCACGGAGTTGAAAGTGAGATAAGAAAATCCATTACTTGTACTTTTTCCTTGGTCGATGGTAGGTTTACCTCCTGTATAATGGTGAAATAATTGTTATTGAATAATACAAGAATCATTTACTTTAATATGATATCATATATGATCTTTTAACATTGATTTGTTAATAATATCATAGAATTATCGTTATTTCGGGTGTTAACGGGTTCATTTTACTTTATATTCTTTGTTATGTGAGCCATATTCGATATTAATGGGATGTATATTATTCATATCCAGAATGATATCAAGTCCTTAGATACTATTTTTAAATCATCAAATTATAATTATACTTGAATGGATATGATGGACAATGAATCTCATCGCGTTCGTGGAGACGGTAGTCCATACATACGCACGAACGCTACTTCCATTTGATTTTTCATTTTAAAAGAATTGAAACCAAATGATACATAGGTATATTATTATTCCAGTATAATATAATATTTTATATATGTTACTTATGTTCATTAACACCATTCTTTATACGTTCCATGTGTGGTATGAACGCGTCATATCATTTTAAGGGGGCGGTAGTCCGCATTTCCTCAAATAAAATTATCGTATGTATATACAACATGAAAAGAATAATGGTATGAAATAAAATGGAATTACAGAAGCTTATATATAAAATATGTATCATTAATATCACACTTAATTACAGTGCCGTAATAATGGCCACCATGAGAGGTGGTAAGATGTATTTGAACAATCATCGTTTCGTGAGGCATTAGTTTGCCATTCACAGAAACATTATGTTCATCATCCATTAGATGGAGGTGTGTGTATGTGTAGTTATAATCCTTATTATAATAACATCCTAGTATATTTAGGATACTTTTTTTGTTACAAAATAAAGGAAATAAAAAGAGTTTGGGGTTTGTAGAAGCAAAATAAATGAAAATAATTTAAGAGAAATCGTTACCTTTAATTTAGGTAACTCACTTTGGTTGGAACCAAAGGACTTCTTGAAATGCTTTCTGCCTAAGGGGAAACTTCTAGGAGGAGTAGAGGGATGTGGGGAGCTTATTTGGGCAGGGTTTGGACGATCCAAGTGGCTTGAGAGGTGTGAGTAATGAGTAGAAGTGGTCTCCTTTTATAAGGGAGAGGAGGGGCTCTTTAGGAAAGAGTGAAAGTATTACTTTATAATATAATTATATTCGGTTTATAATGGTCCAAAAATCATTGAGGTCAAAGATAAGATGACTCCTATTCTAAATAACATCAACCAATAAGAATTGGACAGGTTTTAGATAATATTTTAATCATTATAATCTTATTTATTTGAATGATTTATTAATGAGGTAAACATTGCATCATTATTGTGTCATTAATAATCTAAATTTTTTGATGTCTAAAAATTATAAATAAAATATCATTATGTAGGAAATAGTTTTATCTTTCTAATGAATATTTATAATAGAAAATCCAACATGTATAACCCTATTAAAATTGTTCTTCTAAAAGATGTAAGCTTATGCCATTTTTATTTTTATTTTAACTTTATTAATATAATGTGTCCCTACCACATACAAGTGGCTCCAAGGGGTCCCCAAATCGACCCAAGGATGCCCATGGTCGGGTATGTGTCCACCAATAAGGTTAGGACAAGTTTTAGGGTAATTTTGTATTATTATAATATTATTTTTTTAACCCTTATTTACCGTATTTACCCTTTAACCATGGTAAATAAAATATTTACCGCAGTAATTATTCAAAATGTGTAAAAATAAAAGTTACCTATTTACATAATTTGGACATCCTGATTCCAAATATGTAATCCATTTTTACAAATTCAAAACACAGAAGTGGCATAAATTAATTTAAAATTAATTCCCGTTGTTAAAATAAAAAGCGTGTTTTTAAGAGATAATAACTATCAAAAGATTGACACTTGTTTATGTCTGGTTTAATTGTGAAATTATGTACAATGGCAAACATTAAATTAAATGGTAAAAATATATTATAAATATACTTTAAAACCACTCAAATTCATAATTTATCAATATTAATTATTTTTATTAAAAAAGTTGATTTTAATTAAAATTTAGTAATTTTCACTATTCATCAAAATATAAAAGTTATCCAAAAAGTACCAAAATTTCACCTTAGGCTAAATTCGATATTCCAAATCCAAAAATGAAGTCCATTTTAAAATATAAAATATATATAATTTCAAAATTTAGGTATTACTATTCATAACGGCTAGTTTGATTGGTTGTGGCGTGTGTTAAAACTCAAGGTTGCGTACAACACACGCTACTATTTTATTCAAAGGAAAGCGTACCGTGGAAGCTTGGGATGTTTCATTTTAAATTTTTTGATATCCCAATTTATTCAGATAGTTTAAAACATTTTATTTAAAAGGGTTTCACTATTAAAATTTGATAAAAGTGCAATACTGAAAATGAATCTGTTCTTGCATTATGACTAAGAAACTCATAATAGGGATTCTAAAATTATAAGGATTATATAAAGTTCAAAATGTAGTTAATACTATTCATGACCTCTTTTAATGGATTTTTTTTGTACTTCATGGTGTGATTGAACTCGGTGTTGCGTGTAGTGCAAGTTATTGAATTATTTTTAAGAAATAACACACTATGAAATCCTAGGGTGTTACACAAATGCTCAGTAATGGTAAAAAAACGAAATATCAATCACATCATTTTCATAAGAACATATCATTTTGGAAATCTTAACCTGCAAAAGAGAGAATAATTTCCAAACATGGGATAAATCATAATAGTGAAATAAAATCCCAATAATCATAACATAAAACATGAAACTTTGTGGCATACACACATAATCATACAGAATCATATCTTATTAGTCAAGACTCGTTTCCAAGACTATCTTAGTGTACAAAGTCCATTTTTGAACCGAGTCACCCTCATTTCAGTCTTGTTTCACTGAACCGGTATAACCTACCGTTCCAGCCATGACTATCTCATGAGATATAAAATCTTTACCCAATGCATTGAAGGGAGATATAGGTCCCACACATCTCATAATGATACCATTCTTATGTGTGCCGCAAAATCTTAAATCATACATCATTGCATAACCCATGTAATAAAAATGGGATTCTTAAACAACATGACATCATAAAACAATTCATATAAGATAAAGGAATTCATAAAAATAATTCCATCACAACATAATCAAATCAATGTAATAATAGGGATAAAAACAGAACCCTTTATTATCATATATGGAAAATAATTTTGATAAAACACTTGAACTCCATTCTTGAGGAAAACATCCTTTCTACTTCAAAAACATTTTTCCTTTCTTAACATGTCATACAATTTTAAACTAAAATAAGTTGATTAAAAATAAACTTGGAAACTTGTAAAGGAAGCTTCTTGGAAATAATGTTTTAAAAATCCATTCATGCCATATAAGTTAAAAAAACATTCTTCTCATACCTTTGTCGGAAAAGTCAAAAAAGTACCTCGTACGAAAAACGACAAAAGATTCATTTCATATATTTTACTAAAAACTCACCGAAGGGTAAAATTGGATTTAAAAAATTTTAGGTGGATGGAAATAATATTACATATTGAGGAAACATGGATGTGGATGATAAAATACACCCTAGTAAATTTCAAAGTATAAACAATCTCGGATAAAAATGTGTTTGTGATATTTTCCCTTACATTAGGTCCGATTTGCTTCGTATGTGTCCTAACCTCCTGTATAATGATTTAAATAATGTCATTTAATTATTCCATAATCATATTCATTTTTATGATATCATATATGGTTCACTTATGGATTTATATTACCTGTTCTTTTGTAAATTCCATGTTAAAGAGCGTTTTGGGTAAAATAGTTTCATTTGTCATCTGTGTTTTGACTTGTAATTATTCATATGATTACTTAGATCATGATTACTTATTTAAAGAATATAAAACATGATTTATATATAATATATATTCAGAATATATATATATAATAGATCAGTAAATGGAAATAAATACACCGTTCATGGAGACGGTAGACCGTACGTACGCATGAACGCTGTTTTCTTTTCCTTATTGAGTTGAATGGAATTAAGTAGATGACATACATATATATATACATAAATCCAGAATCATTATTATGTCATATATTTCATTATTAATTATTATATATACTTTATAATCATTCATGAATGGTTAACGTGGAGAATGAATCTCATCGCGACGTGGAGACGGTATTCCGTACATACGCATGAGCGATGATTTCATTTTCCGTAGGATGGATAGATGGTGAAATAGGGTTGTTTCATACTTATAATAACATATCTGTATATTACTGATACTGATGTTATTAATTAATAATGAAAAAACCTAAGAAGAAGAAGTGGAAGAAGAAATAAAGTTGAAAGAATCGGTAATGGAAATTACCTCTTCTGTGAAGCGCCTCTTTGAGATCTCCTTTTAGGGCACTAAAATTGTTCTTTGAGGAAGCCCAGAACCTCTAGGATGTTTCTAGGAAAGTGGAGAAGGAAATTTTGCAGGGGTTGTCTGAGCTTGAAGGCTCAACGTGGTGTGAGGAAGTGAGGGAGGAGGTGCCCTTTTATAAGGGAGGACAGGGGCACCTTTGGAATAACTGAAAATATTATTTTATTATAAAGTCAAGTTCAGTTTTAAATAGCTCCAAATTAATTTATTTAGAGGCTAAGGTGGGGATGGGTCTAAATCCTCTCATCCAATAGAATTTAGACAAGTTTAGGTTCCTATTTTAACCTTATCATGTAGATTTAACATTAAGTTAAATAATTTTACTTTTACCGTGTCTTCTTGTATTCTTATACTATAAGGTTAATAAACATACTATATCAAGACAAAAGAACCCCAAGTTGTTTATTATTAATATATATAACCTTATCTAAGTCATCTGGCCGAACATTAGATTTTTAGGAATAAAATAACAATTAATAATATAATATTTGTTTTAAAAACTATTTTATGTCAATTTTGACACTATTTAGTAATTGATTTTTGGTGAAAATCATAACAGAATGATAAGTTCGAACAAAGTTAATTAAATCAATAATAACATGTCATATGAACCTAGAAAATTAGTGGAATTCACAAAAAGTCTCAAATTATATTTATTTGGGTATTTATAACATCAATTATGTCAATATTTCATTAATAAGATAATTACGGTATCATCGTTGTGTCATAAATAAATTAACTTATTTAATGTCTAAAAATTACAAATAAAATACCATTATGTAGTAAATATTTTTATCTTTCTAATGAATATTTATAGTCTAATATATCTTATGTATAACCTCATATTAAAAATGATTTAGTTATTTAACTTTGATTTTAACTATTTTAACCCTTCTTTAAATAAATTAATAATAAATGTCCTAATCTAATCCAAGTGGGCCTAAATGGTCATATTTTATTCTTAAGGTTGTTTTTCGTCGAATTAAACCTGTCCAATAGAATCAGTACATGTGTTAGGGTAATAATAATATCATTTTTACCCTTAATTACCCGATTTACCATTAACTATGGTAAAAAAAAGTAAAAAGTTACTATTCACCAAAAAAATATTTTCTTCTCATTGAACCACATTTTAGTCCTTGATATTAACCGTGTCTCTCGGATTTTCGAAATTCCACTCACAGAAGCGGTAAAATTACGTTTTATGAAAAATTCAGTTTTTTTAACTACCACTTAGTGGTTTCACTATTCATCAAAAATTGAAAGTTTTCAGAAAAATACCAAAAATAAGGCTTAAGCTATATTTGATATTGTGAATTCAAAAATGATGTCTATTTTACCAAATTCAAAACATATAATTTGCATTAATTAATTTAAAAATTAATTCCCGTCGTCAAAACAAATAGCGTGTTCTCAAGAGAATTTTTTTTTTAGAAAAGCAAAGCAAGAGATTCAAATAAATGAGGCAAATTACAGGAGTCTAAAGGAGGAGACTTTACACTTGTCCCTATTAAGCAGATCAGTCAAATCCTCATCAGGTGTGGTCAGGTGCACTCTAGAGGTTGCAGAGATTCCCTTGGAAGCAAGCTTATCAGCAACTGAATTGGCTTCACGATAAACATGAGTAATGATAAAGTTCTTGGTGGCAAGAATTTCAAAGCATTTGATCCATTTCAGGGTGAGTTTCCAGGTAAGATGGATCTGATTTTTCCGGACAGCTTGCACTATAGTATAGGAATCACTTTCAAAACAGAGATCATTCCAGTTCCTTTCATGAGCCATATCCACTGCAGTAATAAGGGCCATCATCTCAGCTTCGAGTGCAGTAGCATAACTGCAAGATCCATAGGAGCCTTCAAGGAAGTTGCTATTTTCATCTCGGAACACAATGCCATAACCAGCTGGTCCAGGATTTCCTTTTGAGGCACCATCAAGATTGCATTTGATCCAGCCTGCCAATGGAGGTATCCAGAAGATTTCCATAGTGCCTGAAGGTTTGGGGAAGTTGTCTGACAAATGAAGCCTCCTCAGGACTACAAAATCTTTGATAGAGTTGTGACATTGTCTAGGATGGATCTGATTTGCAATTCTGGTCATTGAAAGAATGCTAGAAATAGCAGAATTTTTGTTGAAAGCGTACTTGCCATGCCTGATACTGTTCCTGCCTCTCCATATGGTATGAAAACCTTCAGCACAGGCAGCAAAGAAGAGGACTTGAAGCTGCATGGAGAGATGAATAGCTGCAATAGAGTACAGAAAATCTGCAACATTGTCAACATGCGGTAAGGAGATGTCAAAAATATATTATAAATATACTTTAAAACCAATCAAATTAATAATTTATCACTATTAATTATTTCTATTAAAAAGTTTTTTTTTAATTAAAATTTAGTAATTTTCACTATTCATCAGAAAATGAATGTTATCCGAAAAGTACCAAAATTTCACCCTAAGCTAATTTTGATGTTCCGAATCCAGAAATGAAGTCCATTTTGAAAAATAAAAATTATAAAATTTCAAAACGTGGTTATTACTATTCATAACGGCTAGTTTTAAGAATATTTTAATAGCATATCGTTGTTTAGTGAAACTCGGTATTGTGTACTACACACGCTATTGAGGAAGGTCGCAATTGCGTGTAATGCAAGGCAAGTCAAGGATGCGTGTTGTGTAAGCTCCTTTTGGTGTAGCGTACAACACAAGACATTAATGAAATTAAAAAGAATATTTTTCATAAAATCTCAGGGTGTTACAATTGTCCATGATTCAAATTAATTTATTAGCCTCTTTCCAATAGACTGAGATCAAAAAACCCTGAGTAATGCTCCATCCAAACATAATTTCCATCACTAAAATGAAGAATAATGTACAACTGTAACAAAACAAACCAAAATAGATATACCATAATCCTAGTTACCTAAACCTCCAATTAGAATAATTTTTCTTGACTTATAAATCTAATATACATCATAGGCTCTAACACATTCCTAATTATCTGACATGCCAAATCCTGAAAAAACAATTGAATATTAAATCATGATCTGGTGAGAAATTCTAACATCCCAGCCTCACTCACACTATGAATATTAACTGGACCAGAATACCATGTGACCTTACGCATGCCTCCCCATATTCTGGAGGCTACCAACTAGAATCATGTGTATATAATGGTATTATGGGAAAGTTATACCCCTGTATCAGAATTCGCAAGAATAGTATAAAAATTTAATTATCATCCATTAAAAATTAAATTAAAATCAGAATAAATAAACATAAACAAGACTAATAAATATTAGAAATGAAATAAAGGCCCAAATAGAGAATCCATAAATACACATGTTTACCCACTAGGTCAATTACATATAAACACCAAAATAAATAATAATAAATAAAACATGGATCCACCTAAATTCTAACCCATGATATATCCCATGTTCCATGTAATCACATGATCCATTTCACATTATCAAAATAAATAAACATAAACAATACTAATAAATATTATAAATGAAATAAAGGCCCAAATTGAGAATCTATAAATACATACGGTCACCCACTGTGTCAATTACATATAAACACCAAACTAAATGAAAAAAAAATAAAACATGGATCCACCTAAATTCTAACCCATGATATATCCCATGTTCCATGTAATCACATGAGGCATTTCAATTCATCAAACATAGGTTTCATCCCAACATTGGCCTACAATCCTGTTAGAGTCTTCTTAGGTTCCCATGTGTCATAGCATCTTGAGAGGGGTGTGATTGAGAAAATCAGTATGAAACCCCCATCATGGTCCCATACTAACTAGAAAATCAAATGATATATGCATGTAACTTGCTCAGATAAAATGAATAACTATATGAATAGTATAAATAAAAAATTATTATTAATCCTTAGGTCTATGTCCGCGATCAAGTGTACCTTCTTCGACTAGTATCGATGTTTCTTTAAGCCCATATCGATTAGTAAATATCATATGTAACATAAAGGATAAAAATCCATGGTGACCCCAACTATATCCTCATGACTCTAGGGAACCGCCCCATAGTAGTCCAAACATCATAGCACCAAATCCATGTCAACTCAACCATGAAACTGAATCAAAATTCTTCCATTCACAACCATATCTCCATGTCCTTATAGACTCATCACATGGAATCACATGTATCTATCTTCAATTCATAGAATCCATAACCATATAAAATGTGGCTTTGGGTACCCATCATGTGAGAGTTTATGTGTCCAAATCCGTTTTTTGTAGTAGTAATAACTATATATCTGATAGATCTTGGGACCCATACCATTATATTCTAGTAATATGGCTCCAAATCATGGTTTCTATAACCATATCCAAGCTCGAAATTCATGTTATTTCAACATTCTTCCCCAAAACCATGGTAGCTCTCACCCATATTTTGGATCCAATGTATAGAATCCCTACACCGAGATCTAAATCCACGGTAGATCCAAACCATGTCATATATTCCATGAGGAAACATTATTTTACCCATCATAAGGAAAAAATAAAACACAAGGTTTCAATGAATTCTACTACCCATCACTATTGTCTCATCACTATCCATATTCAAGACTAGTTTTGGTTTTAGGTGACCGTGAAAACCATCACCACCGAATCCAAAACACACATGTAGAGGGTCAATTAGACCATGGCCTTCCCCAAACTATCCCTTGGGTCATGATACAATAGAAGAACCCTCACATGGGTCTTTAGTCTTGGATTATTCTTGGATCAGTACCTTAAATTCTTGGGATTTCATTCCCCATGACATCATCATAGTGTAGCACGACCTAACTATCTACATGGAAAATTTTCGTATAACAAATTATCAAAATATATCTTACACAATATCTTGTTCCTCAAGGTAAATATGGGATGATTCCCTAACCCAACGCCAACCCAATACACCTCGGATCTACCCACATATGCCAAATTAATGGATTACAAGCAATATTAGGTCTACGATCAACTCCCAAGAGGCCTATAAATCACAAGGATTCTCAAAGGCCCCATCTTTCCAACTTGGTAAAAATGTCTTAGGTTAAAATAAATCATCCAAGATACAAGAAAATCCCCTACCATAGGACCACAATATCTCATCTGACCTAGTCACATCACTCATGAGTTATAAAGGTCATAGTAACTCAACAACCACTACCTCATCCATTAGTGTTTGACGTGTTATGTGTGTGCACAAGGTTTTTCATGGTCTACAATCCTTTTTCTGGTCATATATTGGATTAGATTTTATTTACCAATTCAATTTAATATAAACATTCAATTTATGTTTCATAAAATATTAATCAAAAATGAAATCAATTATAGTGTAGATCATTTATGATGAATTCCACATAATAAAAATAATAACTGGTAGAGGAAAAGTATGCTGGACCACCCCCCATCTTCTGATACATTCAATTTTATAAGGGATTCAAGCTTCTTCCAAGGCTCATCCAAGCCTATATAGCCTAATACACAATTTACTAAACTCAGATAAAAACCCCATTCTCCTAAATAAAGAAATAAACAATAAATAGTTAATTATAATAATTAAAAATGATTGATTAATTCCAAAACAAACTCTGTATAATTTCATAAAATCACCATATTTCCACATCATAATGGAATTAAATCCAATAGTCTATAAGAAGTCCACTTTGGAATATTGACAGCATTAATGGGTAAATACCTAAGTACTAGAACCATTTCTACAATTGAAAAATGAATTTTAATGAAAAATGGTTGAACAAGTCATGGTTTGATGTACCTTTGAGGAAATGGAAAATTACGGTATGAATATGTCATCTTATTAGTATTTACTAAATCTACATTGAAAACATGTGATATAACCATTATATGAGAAAATTTACATTCCTATCCTAAACCAAAACATCACTTAATTGGAATGGATATGAATGATATGTTTTTAGAGGAGGGAGAGGATCTCTTACCTTGTTTCATCATCGAAATAACACATTAAATGAAAACCATCCAAAGGGTGGACCACAAGAGAATTTTTGAGGGGTTCTCTAGACATGGAAGGGAGAAAAAATAGGTGAATAGGGTTTCCCCTCTAAAATACATAGTCTTTAAAGGGTAATTTGAACTTTCAATAATTCTATTTACTTACTAGTGTAATCCACCTATTAGGTGGTGGCCACTGGCAGTAGCAAATGCTACTTTTAGAAACCACAGGTGGGTCGGTGGTTCTCATAAGGGAGCTAATGGATCCACTATGGATTTTGTTATAGTACCCACATGACCTATATTCAGATTCTTATAAGCCTATAGGATGTATCCAAATCCCCTTATCATGTATAACACCTCTTTAAAGGTTGCTAATCTCTCATAACCCGATTATGAATCTCATTTTCAAAATGATTTGACCACTAAATCATATATTTGAATTCCACATGAATTTGAATACCCTAACTAAAATAAGGTTCTCCATTGTAATTAGAATTGAAATACTTTATAAAAATTACATATTAGGTTTTAAAAAATCCACTATTTAAAAAAAATAATATAAATAATAATGAATTAAATAAATCCAAAATTTTCTTTCCCTAGGAAAACTCTAAAACCCAGGAATATGAGGAATGACATAATTTTGACTATTCTCTATATTTTTTAGGTAATTGATATTATAAATAGTAGAATTAATAAAAATTATAATTTAATTATGTTTATGATATTATTTTATTATAAAAATTTCATAAGATATATCCCAATTAATTTCAATAAATAGAATTCTTTGCACATGAGACACGGCTTTAGAAAGTTTATTATAAATCTATTTAGTGCGCATAGAAGATTAATTAAACTCATACCATAATCTTGATTTATGTATCTCCATTTTTTACCCAAATATATCTAGGTCTAATGATGTGATCTTAGTATGGGTTATCAAAATGAGAAACATCTAAAAATTTTAAATTTAAAATTTTATTACTATAGAATTAATTTTTATAATGTATTTTAAATTAATCACCAATGATTATTAAATTGTTATTATTTTTTTAATACATCATTCTTCTATATTATGGGAATATGGATCCAAAATTTATCATTAATTTTATGTGTCACCATCTCAGAATAGATCTCCACATGAATTTGTTATAGATTCTAGCAGTATCACCATTATGCATCCCAAACTCATTAAATGGAATGATAATATTATTTCCTCACAAGTTTCATACTTATTTCATATTCATAGATTCATATATATAGTTATAACCATTACCTATTTAATAAAAGAGTTAAAATTCATTAAACATGTATAGTTTGTTTAAAATTACATAAATAAGAGTAATGTTAACACTCCAATATCCCCTTGATGGAAGATTGTCCGACTAATCCTCCATAGAATGTTCATAGAATGTTGAGATATGAAAAACATCAAGGGAAGTGGATTTCTGACTAAAAGTATCGCATATAGTGGAATCATGTGGATCCACTTAAGACGGTGATATGGATGTTGTTATTATATATATTGGTCATCTAGGATCTTAAAATTATCTTATTCTTAGAATTCCTATATTTTTGATATCTTATTCTATATTCAATGGACCATAAAAAAGTAAGATTAATGGAATCATAAAATTAAGATAAAAAATAGAAATATATATATATAAGTATAATTATAGCTGTCAAATTTTAATATAGTTTCATTACCAAATTATATGTTCAATTTATTTTATCTTCATCTCAATCATTGTTATCAACCCATATTATAAAGATTACTTCTTCATTTTAGCTTTTAATTGAATGTTTCATTATTTCAACGTTATCATGGGAAAACTATTGAATGCTTTGTGGTTGATGAGGATCAAAATCACAAGGTAGCCATTGAGATTCATCACCCATATAAAAAAAGTCTCTCGGTTCTAATTATAAAATAATACTCCACATTTCATATAATTTATGATATATATAATTATATATATTATATTTTGAATAAAATATAAATAGATCATTCTCTTATGTATCATTTTATGTATTAATCTAGAGGTGTTAGGAGAAGAAAAATTTGATGAATCATTCATTATAACCCAATCAATGTAAACCCAATTTCATTTGAATAAGACCAATATAAGTTTCCATGATAGATTAATTGAATGATATTAACTATAATTCCATAGTATCTGACCTTTGGAAGTGTAAAAATACATAAATTATGAATATTAAAAACATATTGATGATTAATTTTATGAAA
Organism: Viscum album; assembly: GCA_963277665.1. Classification (NCBI taxonomy): domain Eukaryota; kingdom Viridiplantae; phylum Streptophyta; class Magnoliopsida; order Santalales; family Viscaceae; genus Viscum; species Viscum album. The sequence continues at coordinate 803,845,963 of OY728145.1, read as the reverse complement.
CATTATTGTAATAATATTATAGGAATCAAATCCAATATACTTCCTTAGAGGACATTGATCTCAAAACATCAAATCATTTGACATTACATATCAATTCTCAACATCCATTATCTAGATAAGAATATATAAGATATTACATGAAGATTGAAATAATTTTCTAATTTTAATAATATGAGTGAGAGTATGTAATTACATAATTAGGGAACCATTATGTAATCTCTTTATTAATAGATTTATTTTCATTTGAAGTCCTTTTATCACAGCCCCTTAATCATCATTTTATTTTCAATATTAATTCTTCAAAAAATGGATCTATAATAAGACTATTGAGTACCCCATATCTATGTTATTATGGTAAATCTAATTCAATAACTATTTAATTTAAACACTTTCACACTAGTTTTCAAATAGTTTTAAATATAAAAGATTATATTTTTCAGAATGATAATTATTTTATATGTTGTCAAAATGCTTGAAAATATTATATCTAGTCCAAATTTCATCCAAATACATAGAACCAAAGGTCATAAACTCTTAATATTTGTATATATTAGCATTATATCCTTCTTGGTTGATCTTTATTCCTCACATATAATAAAAAACACTATGTAACTAATTAATATAAATATAAGTTATATTTTAAATGTTTTTATATACATATTTTATAAAATTGAATTAATCAATGAAAAAATACTAACATTTATCTCAATTGGATATATCAATTGATAGTGTATCGGGACACAAATTCTATCTTCCTTAACTAAATGAATAGCTAAATGAGTTATGAGAACAAAAAATGATGGGAGAAATAACATCTCAAAATGACCTAGTTTCAACAAACATTTTTCTTTAATTTTTTAAAGATAAATTAGATTTATAGTCTTTTTAAATTATCTTTCAATAAGGTTACAAATCAATTGTAATTGTAGTCATATTTTCTGGTTACGTATTTTGAAATTCCAAGTGTATGAACTAGTCCATCAAAATATATGAGTCATGACTTATCAATACATGTAAATGTTACATGAATATATATCAAGAAATTTCATGATCTCTAAAGATTTAAGGAATATTAATTTCTCATGATTTTTCATTGAAAAAATGTTGATGGGAAATTTACATTATCATTCTTTAACTAACCAAAATATAATAATTTTGTTAAATTCATAATAACCATTAAGGGGATCCATTAATTTACCCTTCTCATTAATCAAAGTAAAACAATTAAATTTTCAAAGATATTATTAATAGTATTCATTATTTGAAGATTATAACATAATAAATTAAACTCTCTAATAGGAAATTTAAAATGAAATACTAATTTTCTTCCAATATAGTTTCTAAACTCCAATTGTTGTTCTACCTCATACCCTTTCCCACCTTCTTTCTAAAGATTAAACTTTTAAAATTCTATAGTTATTTAATTAATTGTTCCTAGATTTTTTAACCATACAATACATTGGGTGACTTTCTCTATTCAATATATTAATTGAATATTGTCTTATTAAACGAAAATTTATGATAATTATCATGAAATTTGTGTTGAAACATAACATATTAATTTCATTTATAAGGTAATTATTGAGGTTTAAAATCGAAATGATAGACTCAAAAATCCAAATAGATATGATTGTTCGAATGGATACATTTCCAAGTTCAGTAAATTATCTAATTTTTCAAATTAACTCAATATTTATTTTGTATATTTTTCTTAGTAATTAATCAAATGTTTCCATTCAATCATCACATAATTCCCTCAATTAATTGAATAGGAGTTGAAGGTATGTGTCAATGTCATTTCCATGAATTTTCACACCTAAAATTAACATAAAAATAGATAAGGATATATTCAATAGACACATATATAGATTTAGGTTATAAGGGATAAAAATACATTCCACATGATATATTTATTACTTGAAGTGTTGAAATTATTTAGGTAATAACATGTAATATAAAAACCCCATAATTATGTGTTTTATAGAAATGATTATAATTTATTATATTCCCATGACATTTTATACTGTTATTTTTATAGAGTTATTAAATACCATTAAATAAAAAATTATACACCTCTATACAATGTATATTTTTTTGATAAAATAGTTTCATAGGTGTTAACGTATGTTTCATTCATAACACATTTTTTCATTTGAGACGAGTCATAATAGTGGATAATTAGATTTTTTATAGTTACTATAGACTTTTAATCATATTATTACATGATTTTATGCATAATTATTCATCAAATAAAATCCATAGATCATAAATTATAGTGACATTGGAAGATTGTATATATAATTAGACGGCATGAAACCAAAATAATGGAATCCTTTATTTATATTCAATAATGATCTCATAACTTCCATTTATATCGTACATCTTCATAAGATAATCTAGATAATACATGAATAATGGTATTAGCTAAAAATCCTAGTAAGAGATAAACATAATAATAATGAATAGTACATGAGTGAGATGGAATAACATGATGACATTAAAAGGCATGGAACAAAAATAATCATTTTAAATAATAACATATACAACAATGGATCATGTAATCATTGCTATATACAAATATGGAATAAACATATTGAATGACATAAACATTAGTCAAGGTTATCTTTCAACACTATATCACATGGTGGAAAATGTCCTATAAATGAATTAGGTTTACTCTCTATCCAAACATGAAGTTTCCTGAGAATAAACATTAACCAATTAATATGAGTTTTATATAGTAGTAACGATCATAAAATATTCATTTATATTTATTCTACATGAATAATCTAATATAATAAATAAATATAAGGTTTTCCCATGTAATGAAATGTGTATCATAACCGTCTCATCTAGAATATCCAAATATAATATGATAATGGTGTCTATGAAATAGTGGTTTTAAATCATACATAGACATTGATAAGGTAAAACATGAATAAAAAATGATAAATTATGTCTAACTTAAGTGAAAACATGAAAAAAAAGTGTTTAAAAACATTAGAAATGATCCACTTCAATGCGGTTGAGGGGTAAATAAAAAAGAGTATTTAAATATTCTGAAAGAATAATTTTTTGAATAAAAATAGAAATTAACATGGATAGTTTTTCAAGATAAATTTGTAATTTTAGAAAAAAAATCACTTAAAACATATTATGTTGTGTACATGGAGATGGGTAATAAATTAGAAAGTCCCTTTTAATTGTGCTTCCCTATCTGGATGAATTAAAAAAAATAAAACTTATAAAAAATGTATATACCAATAAAATAAAGAATAATTGATATATATTCATGTGTGAGGAACATATACACATAATTTAGGAGGATTAAAAAATAATAATTAATAATTACATTGGGGTAAAGGTACATAAAGCGTAATCTAATGGAAAATGGAATTTTTGAGAGTCCCTTGCCTTATGTTTAAAAGTGTTCTATACTTGTACTAAATTTGATAGATAATTAAATTAGATTAAATTTTAATTTAATTTAGAACCTCTTAAACATTTATTTTATTTATTATAATTTTATTTACTTCACTTTTGGAAATTTTGATGAGTTATATAGTTTATGTTTGTTATTCCTACAATTTTTACATCATGGTTTCATGATTAGTCCTCTTATGTATAATTATGGAATTTCTTGTTCAATTGGAATCGTTATATAGAAGAGGAATTATATGTTATTAATTCAATTCAATAAATTTAAATGGTTTGATATTTTAGTTTTTTTACATGGGGATTATTCATTAGAAAAAGGATAATGAAAAATGATTAGTTTTTTTGGTGGGGTTTTTACAACCATTATGAAGTAGTGTTGTTTTATATAATCTTATGTTTATATACTAGTCTAAAAACATAAAATAAGGTTTAATATATATATATATTATATTTTTTTTTACCGAAATATTTTTTTTGACATGAATTATATGAGGTAACGAAATAAAAAAACTCATAAATCACGATGGTGGTGAATCGACACCCCACATATGATGTTTTTTTTAGAAAAATACTAGAGGAGAGTAGATTTGATGGTAGATATTATAATAACACAATAAAATTACATTACATGATTAATACTAGAGTTTCCATTTCATGTTTTACAAAAGAGGTGATGGGATGATATGAAAAAAATAAATAATAAAAGAGATAGAATGATGATTTTACCATTTGAATATCGTCTCCTAGAGAACCTCCTTAAGCACTTGGAATTGGTCTGTTGGGGATACCTGAAAGACCAGAACGTGTGGAATATGCATGGGAGAGGTATTGGGCTTAATATTAGAATTATACCAGCCATATAAGGTTTTAGGAGAAGATGTGGGGATTCATGGTATTTATAAGATGGGAAGAGGGGTGTTTTTTATTATTTTATTCATGTTTTTATTATTTTTTTCTAATACTATAAATAGTGTTGATTATTGTGACTAGTTATAGTAATTAGAGCATTTAAATTCTACATAATGGTCACTTACATAATCCATGACTCATCCATGCGTCAAAAATTTATTTATTTACTTATAATGTTAAATATCATAAATTATCGTATTTCACTATTCACCAATAATTCAACTATTTCATAAAAATACCAAAAATTCACCCAAACCATTTTTTATGTGAAAATTTCAAAATGAAACTAAATGTTATAGAAATTAGTTTCTGAATATGATAATTTTAAATATTGAATAAACAGTCATATATTTGGAAAAAATGGATTTTAATATTGTAACTGATTTTATGACACTATGAAAATTTAATTAATGTCTCATAAAATTATCATATAATCGAAAGAAAAATCTTATTTTATGAATCTAATTTATAAAAAAAATCATCTAAATTATTTTATAAATTATAAAATTATAATTAACAATTATCGTTTCACAAAAATAAGAACACTTAATTTTTAATATGTAAAACATTTATTTACTAATACCATGATATAAATATCCCATATTTTCATTTATAATATCCCTAAATATTAAATACTTTCATAGTTTATGTTACACTTTTATTGGCAATATTATTATTCTGAATGGTCATATTACTATTCCAATGTGCAGGAAACTATTCCATCGGTATAGGTTCCTTAGATTCTATGAATACCACATGTTTTATTCTTAATTTATAAGAATAATGTTTTTATTAGGTTATATATGTGGTGTATTTTTATTATAACATATAACATAATTATAATATGGGATTTTTATTTGATAAAATTCTAGGTCATTACATTCTTCCCCCATTATGAGCTTTCACCCTCAAAATTTCATTTTACATCCTCAAGTGAAAACAATTGAGGGCTTAAATACTTAGATAATAAGAATATAAAAGGTAAACATTGTACATATAATAATAACCTTTTAATTTAAAATTATATCCTAAATAGTTATTCCATATGTTTCAATATTGGTCATCCATGGTGATAGAATTATCTTTATTGTTCTTATTAAATGTTTTTAGTCCCAATCTACAAAAAAATAGACCATCCTTTAAAACCAATTATGAAAACCCTATCCTTTTACACAAATTATTATTTTATTCTATGTATGATTACTCATTAAATAATAACTAATTATAATAATGACTTGAGTCTTGGGAAGATAATGTGCATAATTATAAAGCATGAAACCAAAAATAAAGACAATTTTATTTGAAATCCATAATGAGATACTAAATTAATTTGATCTCTTACATCTGCATATGATAACCTAGGGAATATATAAATAATGGGATGGTATAAAAATCCCTATAAGGGAATAAAAATAGGAATAAATAATGGAAATGAGTAAAAAGGAAAGACATGATGACATAAAAATGAATAGAACAAGAATAAAATTATGGAAACCTAACATATAGAAGACTGGATCATGTAATCATGGATACATAAAAATAGTTCGACATCATATTATATGAAATAAACATGAGTCTTAGCTAACTTCCATGACTATATCTCATGGTGGAAAAACTACCATAAAGTAATTAGGTTTAATCCTTTTACCAACAAGGCGTCTCATGAGACTAAACATTACCCAATGCATTATAGTGATATCTAGGCATACCTATCATAAAATGTTCATGAATATGGGTTCCACGTGAAGAATAAAACATGTCATATAAACATAAGGGTTACCCATGGAAGGAAATGGGTATCATAATAATTTCATATGGAATAAACAATGGGAATATCATAATGGTGTCAATTAATGAATGGATTTAAATAATAAATGGATATTAATGGGGGAAAATAGTCATATATAATTATAAATTATTACCACATAAAGTGAAAACATGTTAAAATAGTGTTTAATAAACTTGATAAATGATCCACATTGGTGTGGTTTAAGGAAAAATATTAAAGCTTTTAAAGTGAAAAGGGGTATAATTGTTTCCATAAAGAGGTAAATGAACTAATTAATATTTTAAATATAAATTGATTGATTTTAGAAAAATATTGGTGGATTAAAATATATTATGTAGTGTTCATGAAAGTGGGTAGAAAGTTGGGAATTTCCTTTTAATTGGGCTTTCCTATGAGGATGAATTTAAAATGAATCGTATGAAATGAGTATTTCCCCGTAAATTAATGGAGACTTGAGATAGGTACATATTTTTGGAATGTAAACATAAAATATAAGAGGATTACATAAGAATGACTAAGAATTGTGTTGGGGATAAAGTGATAAAAATCATAACTTGAAGGAATAAATGGAGGTTTGGAGAGAATCACTTACCATATGTCTGAAAGTGTTCTATACTTGTATTTGATGTCTTAGATGAGAAAATTATATTAATTAAGAATTTAATTCAGTACCAATTTTATATATGTTTTATTTATTATTATTTTTTTAATTTCAATTATTGAAATTTCAATGTTTAATATATTTTCTTTTCATTATTCTAGCAGTGTTCAGTTTGTGGTTTCATGATCGGTCCGCTTGTGTAAAATAATTGAAGTTATTATAAAATTGGAATTATTATATAGAATTTAAATTTGATGGAATTAATCAACATTTTTTTAAATTTAAATGGTCTTATATATTATTTTATTTTTTTAATTATTGTGATTCATTAGATAAAATTTTGATGAAAAATGATTAGTTTATTTTGGTGGTGTTTTTTACAACCATCATGTGCTAATTTCATTTAATTTTACATTATTTTTATATATTGGTTCTAAAACATTATGTATTTTTTATTCACATATTATAATCCATTTTATTCATAAAAATAGTTTTATATGAAGCCTTGAAGTTGTAAATGAAAAAAAACTTGTTGCCCATGAAGGCGGTGAATCGACTCCCCATAGAAGATGTATACATTTTTAATAAAAAAAGAGTGGAGAAGAGATTTAATTATGGTTATCCCATTAAAATAATAAAATAAGAATATATATGACACTGGAGTTATCATATAAAATTGTGTATGGTAGGTGAGGGGAATATAAGAAATGAAATTTAAATAAAATAGAAAGAATGATAATTTCCCTTGAATATTGTCTCCTTCAGAACCTCCTTATGGCACTTGGAATGGGACTTTTCATGAGGCCATAAAGGAAAAAACATGGGTAAGAGGCTTGGGAGTGGAATTGGGAAAACTATTATCAATATATGAGTTTTAGAAGGTGTGACGATAAGAGGCAGTGAGTGGTGGTATCTATAGGGAGAGGAGAGGTGTGATTTTGATTATTTTGTTCATTTTTTATTATTTTAGATGAAGATAATAAATAGATTTCATTATTAAGACTTTTTATATTAACTATATAATTTGAGTTTGACCTCATGGGAACGTACAAAATATGTGCCTCAGCCATGACTTAAATATTTATGTATTTACTTATAATGTTAAATATCATAAATTATTGTATTTCACTATTAGCTAAAAATTTAACTATCTTATAAAAATACAAAAAAAATAAACCCAATAATTTATAACAATGTATATATCAAAAATTAAATTCATTTAATGAGAATAATTTTATAAACATGACAAAATTAATTTTTAATTAAAATTTCCATTTATTCGAAAAATATCAACATTAATACTATAACTAGTTTTAGGACACATTGAAAATTTAATTAAGGTATGATAAAATAATATTATAATAATAAGACAATATAATAACAATTTAAAATTTTATATTATAAAAAAATTATTTTAAATCATTATTAGTTATAAAATTGTAAATAAACATTTATGTTTTGAAAAAAAAATACCAATACGTAATTTATACTTTTTAAAATATTTATTTAAATCTACCATGATATAAATATATCATATTTTCATTATTTTGATCAATAAATTTTATTTATAATTTCATAGGTGAGGTAACAATTCTATTTACTGTATTATTAGTCTTAATAGTGATATTATTATTTAAATGGTCGGGTTACTCTTCCATAGTTTGGTTTCCATAATTTCTATGAATACTAGTTATTTCATTCATAATTTATGAGAATAATTTTTTTATTAGGTTCTATATGTGATGTATGGGTTTTATACTATAACAATTAATTATAATAATGGAAATTTTATTGATAAAATTCTATGTCAATACTTTGTAAATGTACCTAATAATCCCAGAGCCATATTATTTTTTTAAATGCAGGATGAGAAAAAAATCTTAGGAAGTGATATAAAATAAAGTAAACATGTTATTCCTTTTAAATACATGAGAACCCATCAGAACTTTTTCATTTTCATAAAATAAAATTTACATGGATAATAAAACATAATCATTTGTGAAATCAACATTTGATCAAAAAAATAAACTCATAGTAGTCATATAAACATATGTTGTTTTCTTGAAAAATCATATTTATCACTTGTGTTCATTCATCATTCATTTTTAATAGAAAAACATTTAATTTGTTAACTTCAATCATCATTTTTCTAGTGAATAAATCATTACCCAATACAATGGAGGGCTATATAGCAGACCTAGTATTAAAAATATACAATTTACAATAACCATTACATGAATAAATCATCTATAATCATTAATTATTCATCATAACACTCATTTAACACCATAATCAAAACCACATTCAAACATATCAAAAAAATAAGATGAAATATTATTTCATTGTGATAAATTTTTTAAACACAAAAACCTAAATAAAACAATGGTAATTGAATGTAATTTAAAAATTTAATAAAACATAAAGACTAATATTCATAATGATGTATTCCCATGATGGTGTAAAAATTTAGTCCTAATGAAAAATATAAAAAGCAACTTTTTACACCTTTTAATGAAAGATAAAAATGAACAGTGTGGAAATTGGTAAAATGATAACATTTTAAACATTTATAAGGAAATAAAAATATAATTGATTATTAAGATAAAAATGTTTAGAGTATAGAAACAAAAAATCTATATATAATTTAATTAACATGTATATATATTCAAATGGGTGTTTATATAATAATTATAACTTTTAAAACACAGTTTTAAAGAAAAATATCTTACCACGAGTCTGGAATTCCTTTATAAAACATAAAACCTCTTGAATAAATAAATATATTAATTAGTTAGTTTCTTTATAACAATTTTAATTTTACTTCCCTTATTATCACTACACTTATTATATTTATTATTATGTTTCACTTTGGTACTAAATAGGCATACTTTACATTGGTCATTGTGGGATTATTTAGTTTATAATCTACAAAACAACCATGGTGACATTATAATGATAAAATAAATTTTAAAAAGAGTACTTTTTTATTTTTCATGTTATATGATCTATTTTTTACATAAAAAATAATCATAATAGGTTATGAAATATTTACTTTTTCAGTTAATATTTGTTAATAAAGTTATTTTTATATTTTTAAATGACAATTATTAATTACTTTTATTTCCATTGATTTGATATAGGTTTTATTATTCCAGAATTATAAAAACTTATTAAATGAAATATTGTTAAAAAATTCTATAATATTAGTTTCTTTAATCAATCATGAAAAATACATTATAACATTATTCATGTAGGTGGTAAAACATACCCAACCAAGATCATAGTATAACAGTCGAATGAATTAGAATAAGTTATTTCAAAATAATATTACATTTTTATAGAGTCATAATTTTTTCAAAAACATGTTATTAAAGTGACTAATTATATTGAATAATAGTAATATGTATAAAATAAATTAATAAAATTATAGTAATTTATTGCATACAAAGTGTCTTAGTATGCTCTTTTTTGGTGATTATATATTATGAAGAGCATTAATTGTTATCAATATTAATAATATTACTAAATTATTTTTAACAAATGAATATTTTCATAATTACTATTTTTAAATAATAACTATACTTTCAAAATCATCCATATAAGGTGTTCATCAAAACTGGAATATACTATTTCATGGAGGTGGTAGTCCACACGCATACATGAGTAAATTTTCTATTTCCAATTAATGGGAGGGAAATAAATTTCACAATAATTTATCATTATACAATAATAATAAAATAAAAAATTTCATATATATTAACTAAATTAATATAAATAACTATCAAAGTGAGTTCGTGATGAAAAATGAAATATGTCACTTCATAGAGGTGTTAGTCCACACATATGCATGACCGAAATTTTCATTTTCTATTGGTTGGAAAGGAGGAATAAAATATTTATTATATAAATACAATAACATTTAACCATGGAAATTATACAAATTAATTTATATTGGGGTCATTTGAAAATATTTTAAATAGTGGAAGAGGAAATAAATTTGACAGAAATATATTCAAACATATACCTATTCCTTGGATAACCTCCATTTGATTGCAAGTTAAGTCATTTTACTTTAGTATTTTACTAATTACATGACATCTAGGACATGTGAAACAAAGTTTTAGATGGATTTTGGAAGATAATTATAGATCTAATGTAATCAAATCATTTAGAAGAGTGAGGTGTGAAGGGGTCCTTCTGTATGTGAGGGGGTGGGACCCCTGAAAATATTCAATGATAAAAAATAATATTATTGCCTCACTCAAATAAAATTGCTCAAAAATATGAACAAATAAATTTTGTGATAATTTTTTTCTAAATAAAAAATTCCAAAAATATTAATTATAATATTTTTAAACATTATCTACAATGTTTATTTGTTTTTTCATATGGAACCCTCTACCGAAGTGGCTCACTTTTTACAATAGAAACTTCTTTTTATGACCAAAGAAATAATTTAAATGAGTAAAAATATAATGATGTTGTACCTAAACATAGAAAAAAATTATATATTTCAATTTATATAGGTGGTAAAAATTACTTCTAATGAAAGTATTCATAACATAATGAAAAACGATATTTATAAAAAATCCTTTTTAGAATACAAATTCGTTTACACCAAAACCTATATAGAATTGATTCATGTGAAATTTATTGATTCTATATAAACATAAATCAGTTATAAGACTTTAGAAAATCCAAAACATAATTTAACCATGTAAATACTTAATTAAATAAAAAGTTCAAAAATATTTCTTTTATTATAATAAAATGTAACATATGTTTCAAAATTCCAAACAATGGTCTATAAATTCAACATATATTTTTTAAAATGATTTATTTTAATCTTAAATATTTTATTTTTAATATAAAAAATATTTTATAATAATTTATTTCATTATTTTATCATTATAATTTCCTAAAGGTAATATTATTTAAAGAATCATTATTTTCCACTATTTACATAAAAAATCATCCTTTTGAGAAAAATCCTAAAAGTTTATCCTAAGATAATTGGGAAATAATTATTTCAAAAATGAAGCTCATTTAATCAAATTAAAAGTATGAAAAATATAAATTTATCATTTAAAATGGAATACATAATATAATGAAAAACTAATTTACTGAAAAATGACCTTTTAAAATATTAGTTTACTACATTTTATTTTACATCAATTACTAATTAATTTCGTTTTATTATATGATTTATTAATTTTTAATGTTATATATTATCATAATTATATGTCAAAAGTGATAAATTTAATATTTTATACTAAAATACACAACACTTAAAAATGAGTTATTTGAAAAACAATACTTTTTAAAATTAAATCATATTAATTATTGATCATCTAAATATATTCATTTTTAATTTATAGCTATACTTCAATTTTTAGTAGAATTATTCTTCTTATACTTCTCTTAATAATTTTTATATAATATGTTGCACCTAATTTTTTCTCAATTTTTAGTATAATATAGGCTATCAAAAATAATATTATTTATTGGAAAATACATTCTAAAATATAAGAGAGTTTCTATTTAAACCATAATAAGGCAATAAAAAAATTATTCCTCAATCAAATTAATAATCTAGGTAAAATGATTCAAACTCATTCCATAATGTTGAATAATTTAGATTTCACTTAAATTCATCACCGTTACTTTCAAAAGAATAAAACTTTATATTGTGCAGTCTAAGATGATGTAAATAATATTTTCCAATTTGGTTTCAGAGGAAACTAAGGCAGATGACATATATTATTTTTCCTATGTTTTTTTCATCTTGGTGTTTCTATAATGATGCATCTTTTTACATATATTATTTTATAATCTTGTGTGGATTATTTTATATCTAGGAGATTAAACGATATGATATTTTTAGGACTAGTGTTCTCAGAATTAGTATTTCAAATATTTTATATATATTAAATATAATTTTTGTGTATTCTTCATAATCAAGTGGAATATTATATAAATAGATGCTTTAATCATTAATATGAGGCCATAGTAGAGTTTCGAGTGTGTGTTTACTCTATTCCTGACATAATCTATGTCGTATTTGGGCGTTGGTCATAAGAACATTCATGGGAAATTAGTTAAATTAATTTATTTATTTTTACATAATTATTAGATTAAAAAATACTCCTAACATTTCATTATAAATTCACTTCTATGGAAAACTTTTAGGGTTATCATCTGAACTTTGTAAATTGAGGGGAGTCGTTGGATAGAAACATTGAAGGAGATCTTGGTGAACATAATTAGATCAAAACATGATCAAGAATTGGTGTGCCAATGGTAATTGTTTATCTAAACAATAATAAAGACACATAATCTTTCATCAATAGAAATCTTTCAACCTTGAGGTAGGACGTTTTTTATCCCCTTTTTATTATACTATGATGAAACAAAATTTAATCAACCAAAATATTGATTCGCAGTGCGATTATATTCTTGGTGTGGGGTTATTTTCATGATATTTTTGAGAAATTGATTATTTTATTATGGATATTAGTTTGTCTCTATAATGGAAATGGATCAAGTCCAACCAAAACAAAGTAGATGTTCATTTCTATTTTGTATATTTCTTGGTGTTCTCACATGGTTGTTCAATCATTCCTTAGGGGAGTTTCTTTTAGTTGGTGGTTACACAAATACTTCATAAACAATAATTGCATCCCCCTTTATTTCTGTAGTGGATTATTATCAAAGATCTAGAATAGATTGTTGATGGAATTGGTTTTTGATGATGGTGATGATAAATTGGTACCAAATCATAAAATCTCATGCATTTTTTATGTACGGTGATCAGTTTACATGATAGATGGTTTTACTATGTGATTTTGCATCCTTGTTATAGTGATTATTGATGTATTGGGTCGAGCATACCATATCCATACTCTCTAGTGAGATTCAAGGATGGATTGGAGGTTGTAGGAGTGTATAATGGCTCATGAAGAAGATACAAGGGTTTTTATAAATTATGGTTTCCACAGAGTGTAATATAGAATCACATATCATGTCATACCCCATGTACTGTGAAATGGGTTTCACAGAAGTGATAAATATCACACAGAATGTGACATCTGGCACAGGGTGTGTGACCCTTACTTGTTTTCATAGCCTGTACCTCATAGGGTAGACATACACAGCCAAGACTATAGGGTCTTAGACAAGTTGGGTACTCATACATAGAAATGGGTAGACCATTTTTACTAGGAAAAATCCAAGTAATTTTAAATGGATAGGATTTAAATGGAATTAACATACCTCATACATGGACATGGACATGGGAAAGGACATTGATACATGGGTAGATCCTGGTTCCAAAGTTACCCATCATGTAATTTTGGTACACATAATTTACTCCCTCAAATATGGCTTGGATCCCTTGTTCACCATCTTAGAAAAGTTTCATTAGTGTTTCATCCCTTTATCCTTTCTCTAAGGGTTGTTTTGGAATGAAGTCCAATTCATAGGAGGGTGACCCCTTCTGAGGAACTTCATTCATGTATAGTGTTTTGTAATCCTATTTTGAAACCAGACGCTAGATCCTCTATCATTATTTCACTAGGTGGGGTTATTGGTATCATCATGACAAATAACATGCCGGTGTTGATCTCCTACATAGAAGGTTAATTTATATTACATTGTTAATATACCCAAATGGTTTTGGTAGTGGTCCACTTTTAGTTTAATGATCTCTTTAGACATACAATGTGAACTTATTATAGAGAGATAAAATGATAATTACATGTTGAATGTAATCCATCAGGTTTATCTTATTCATGGAATTTGTTCTATCAGGGGAGTGATATGTGAAACCTTTGATTAGGAATCCGAGGATGGAATTATAGTTATGAAATTAACTAATATTATGTTTCTATGTTGAGGATGTCTAGATGATATTATTATATGTTTTGTGGACATATACCTCTGATGAGATAACAGTCATTCATGTTGTTATATGCTTAGTGTTCCTAGGGTGTCCAATTGAGAATTGTTATACTCAAACCTACCTGGGATTTTCCCACACATGTCATGACATATGAAGATAAATGACCTTTTTATAGAGTCCTAGAGGCACCAAGACCAGGTGAATCATAGTGAACTGGATCGATTGATGTGTGTTATTGATGTTACATTTACAATATTCCCAATATAGACTATACATGTTAAAAAAATTTCTATTTCATTTAGGTTTAATTTTATTTGCACCATGTTTTTAAAATTACATTTTTTCATATTCTGGTGGTGGTTTTTGAGATTTATTTTTCAATGGTAATAAATTGTTTTTCATTTCATAATTTTTATGGGCTTGGTGATGTGCGAATTTGTGTAGGTAAATTATGATGAGGGCTCTAATGTTGGTGATTTTCCCTCTAATCACTATTCTCTAGCCCATGTCCTATTAGAAATGTTCATGGAGTACTTGTGGAATAATCCCCATTGGGATGAGTCATGATATAGTAGTATCAAAGATATTTCCATGAACTTAGTACCAGAGTCTTAGATTTTTTTGGGGAAACCGTGATTAGTGTTTCAAGTTAAACTCTTAGGAAAGAGACTCTTGTGTTGGTGTGGTGGCCAACATATCCATACACTAATACATTGATAACCTAAAAATATTTGGTACATTCATCGTATAGAAAAGGTATATAATTCCTATATCCTTCATAAGTCAGTTATCCATATATAATCAATGATAATAGAAAATATTGTTTATTTTAGGATGCATTGATGATGTTTTATAACTAGGATTCAGCATCAGGATCATGAAGATGATCCACTTAGTGTGGAGACTTCAATATAGGGACTAGTTCAAGAGGTTTTACATCAAGGTGGTGAAAAATTATTACCACACCCTATCAAGAAATAGGTGTAATTGGTGGTACTGGAATATGAGGTGCATTTGTTGAGAGAACCTCATGAGTCTAAGTAATTGAAACCCCATAGGATCTTAGGGGAGATAAACCCACAAGAATCAAATGACATGATTCAGAAAATGACATGGTTTTTTCTTCTAGTCAAGACACCATTCCACCAGATGATTGTCCTATAAATAATCCATCTTATTTTTCTGCAAGATGATGTAGTGACTTAGTGACCTAGTCATACGATGATGTGACACTATCATGGTAAGATATTTAGTACCATTTCATAGAATAATTCTCTAATACTATTTAGGGTTTTTCTTATCCATTAGCTTCTATATATTTAGTGGGGATGAACAAATTTGGATTATTATTCATCTATTCTCACCAATATATCTTAATAATCAATAGAAATATTACGTGATTTGTACTTTTAATCTCATAATTTCAAGTTATAATTTCATAGAGACATCTGATTCAATGTGATACCTCTATGAATTCCGACATATGTTGTAGAGATATATTGTTCTTTGTTAGTAGAGAGTTCCCTGGATGAGCATGCATAGATAGTGAGTTCTATTAGTCAGAACATGCGAGATTATATTTTCATTATAGAGAGACAATTTTCGATAGAGATTCCTTTACATTTGAGATGTTTCAGATGGT
The DNA here is from genome assembly GCA_963277665.1 of Viscum album. Classification (NCBI taxonomy): domain Eukaryota; kingdom Viridiplantae; phylum Streptophyta; class Magnoliopsida; order Santalales; family Viscaceae; genus Viscum; species Viscum album. Next base: position 803,829,684 of record OY728145.1, on the reverse strand, counting down.
GACCCAGTAAATAGGTTCTATAGTTTAGTGGCTCACAATATATATCTAGTCATCCTAAGGAGAGTTGATATTACTCATGTGATGGCATGGGACATCCCACATGGTATTTTCTGACCCACCATATGGTTCTCATAGAGATTGATAATTGTCTATGTTGGTAGATCTTGTTGAAGAATTGGGAAGGTCTATTGGGATAATAATTTGGTAGAGGATTTGGGGGAGTAGATGGGGCTGGTAGAAATTTTGATTTGTTACCCCCACCACTTCTAGGTAGTCTCCTCTAGGGTACTAGAGGTGGTTGTTAGTGGGGAGGTAAGCAGCAAGCGATTGAGGCTTATGTCCTAGAAGTTCCAAGGATTATATGATGTACGGTCTTTTTCTTTTCCACCTTATCTACAGTATTGATGAACACATGTTCCAATCATTCATTTATTTCCATTTATCTGTTTTGAGACTTACAGATTCTAGTTTTTCCCCTTTCTCCACTATTGCACTTAGAGTCTCATACTATAGGTGACTCAACAATCAAACACTTCCTCTAATAGTGTCTCTTGAAAATTTAAGGATATTTTTTCTTTTGGGATATCTTTTTAGCAGTAATGAGGCTTTATAATTTCTTTTATGGTATTAACTTTTTACCTATATTTCATGCCTAGATGGACTATTTTAGTCATAGGATACAAAATGTACACAATTATGGGTTGATTTTTTCCTTTTTAGGTGAAAACCCCCAATAAGAGCATGATATACTCTTGCATAGTAAGGTGTATTAGATTACACACTAGTTGGATAGCATAAACCTTAGTGTTGTGGATTCTATAATCCTTCAGTTTCCTACAGTGGTGGTGGATAATGAGGAAATATTTATTGAGTATCTTCGAAGATTACCTCCCCACCTAGAGATAGTATTTCGATTGATCTACACACTAGGTCTACCATGATATCATCACAAGCATATTATAAGGATCCCAATGAGCTTCAAGAGCGAAGGGGGTAGATGGAGGACCTATAGAGGAAGTTCTTTGTGAGACCCAGGGTTTCTCCCATAGCATCCCTGGTATTTTTCAGAAAGGTGGATGTGATCTTGAGGTTGTGTGTTGGATGAAATCTCCCAAACCAGGTGACTACAAAGAATAAGTATCCACTATCGGGGATAGATGAACTATTTGATAAGTTTAGAGGGAATAATGGATCTCAAATGTTGGACTAATATTAGGCTATAACCACCTATGAGTATGGTATTTGAATATACCAAATATAGAATTCAAATGTCGTTACAGTCATGGTTAGTGCTTAGTGATGTCCTTTGGTGTGGAGAACACCATAGAAGTGTTCAATGGACTCATGAACTGGGTATTTTATCCTTTCCTAGCCCATTTTTTTAGTGTTCATCGATTAAATCCTAGTGTAGTCAACATCTAAAGGGAGAATGTGAGGCACTTGATAATGGCCCTAGATGTACTCCCGGAGATCTAACATTATGGGATGATATAAAAGTTTCAGTTCTAGATTTAGGAGTTCCAATTTATTGGACATGTTCTCATAGTATACATTGTAGGAGTAGACCTGACAATAGTCAAGGTGGTATTATCCTTGGAACCACCCAAAAACATGGAAAAAGTTAAAAGTATCATTGGGTTGGTAAGATAATATAAGATATTCATACTTTAATTTTCTAGTATATCATATTCCCTGATTGATTTGAACCAATAGGGGAATCAATTCATGTGTAAATAGAGGCTTCAGTGGGATTTCTAGGAGTTTGGGAAGAAATTGATGTGTGTTCCCACCTTGAGATTTCCAGAGAAGGGTGTCAAGTATGTTGTGTTTTGTTCTATGTAAAGGCCAGGATCAGTCATGTTCTAATCAAGAGGAATGTTCTAATTTCCTATGGTTCATTTTAATTTAGACCACCGATGAAAAACTATGCAAACCATTATCTTCAGTTAGTAGTGGTAGCCTTCGCACTTAAGATATGAAGACACTACATGATGGGAGAGTGATTTACCATCTATTTGGATCAAAAGATTCTATAGAATAACTTCTCTTAGAAGTATATTAACTTTGGTTAGAGGATATAGATAGAGTTTTATTGGTATTATGACTTAAATATTTCTTATACTCCGATGAAGGGGAATGTGGTTGTGGATTTCCCCATAAAGAGACCTTGTTCATAGTTACTAATCATGGAATCATATAACTTATCCTCATTATATTTATCCGTTATAGATGGTGATATAGAATCTTACCTTAATCCAATGGTTATAAGACATTATGTTTTACAATGAGTTAGGGACGCACATCTTGTAGATAATGACTATGAAACCCTACTCATTTATATATCAACTATCCATGATCCAAATAGATTTTATAAAGGATGGGATCATGTAATTATTTTCAAATGATGAAATATGGTACTAGTTATATTGTGGAAGGATGTTCTATGGGAGTTTCATACATCTTATGTGGTTGTACATCCTAGTGTGGAGATGGTGTACCAATACCTACGTCATCATTTTTAATGTCCATGGAAAAAATGAGAGTGACATAGTTTGTCTTTTATGCCTTACTTATCAGTAAGTGAAGGATGATCTCTAGGTTCTATTGGTTTTAGCTCAACCCCGTGAGGTTCTAGTGTGACAATGGGATTGTATATCGATGATATTCATGATAGGGTTACCACATATGTCCAAGGGATATGATTCCATTTGGTTGATCGTAGACCAACTCACTATGTCATCCCACATCCTAGCTAGTTGAGAGTATAGATTATTCGATTGAATATGATGCATATATTAGTAGGGGATATTTCAACTCTCTATATTTCCATCAGTGAATGTTTATAACTCTGATGTTGACACCACATATTGGTTATTCAAGGTATTTTAGGTATCCTTTGGGACTCAGTTTCACTTGGTACTGTAATTTCACCCCCATACTACTTTCTATACTAAGTAGACCATTCAGGTCATTGATGATATGATTTGGGCATACAAGCTAGAGTTTTTTCATATTTGGGAGTACCATATATCATTTTTTTTATTTTTAATACAACAAAATATACCATTCCACCATTGATATTGAACAATTATAGGCCTTGTACAGGTGACCTTGTAGGTCATGACTATGTTGGAATGACCCAAGAGAGTCAGCACTTATGGGACCAAGATTGACTTTATCCACTATAGAAAAGTTTCAAATCATCCAAGAGAGGATAAAAACTATAAATAGTATCATAAGTCTTATAAAAATTGATGATGGACCCCTTTGGAGTTCAATGAGGGATAAAATGTGTTTTAGAGGGTCTCAATGTGATGTTGATTATGGATATTTGGATGGGGTGAAAAGATATCACCAAGATTCAATGGATGTTTAAAGATATTTCATAGAGTTGGGTAGGTTTCATGCTTCTTATCTCTACCTCTATAGTTGGATCGGGTACACGATATCATTCATGTGTTGAAGTTGAGGTGGTACGTGTAAGCATTGTCACATGTTATCGACTTAGTTAAGAAGGAAACCAAGGATGGAGATACCTTTGATGAGTACATAGTAGAGATCGATAATCGGTGTAATAGGACCCTTCATGGGTGATCGATTCCCCTATTGTGTGTCTGGTGAAAGCACTGAAATATTTAGGAGAGGACTTTAGAGTCCGAAACCTAGATGGATGCTCAGGGACCACATCTACTTGTGTAACCTATTTTATTGATTTCTAAGATGTAAATCCCAATTGTGGGAAAATGAAATGAATAAAAATTTTTCATATATTACATTATAATATTGTATGGATTAATTTTTGTGTTATTTTTTGAGATGAAATGTGATCTCTAAGGCCAAGTGTTCCCAAAATTATTTTTTGAAATATATTAAATACATTAAATTTCATGTGTAGAAAACATTCCTGAAAAATATGAATATATTATAAAAGGATTCTCAAATCATTAATATAATTCCACTATTAAATTTAGAGCTTCGATGTTACCCAAGGTCTGATATCATCTATATCAGGGTTGAGAATTGGGATTGAGTACCTTTGTGGGTGAGTAATTGAGTAAATTTTATTTTATTTATTTAAATATTTGATTAAAAATAATAAAGATTCATTTTAAATTTTCTTTTATGGAAAATTTGTAGGTTTGGTCTCATAACCCTGGAAATTGAGAGAAACCACTAGAGAAGAATGTTGGTGGAGATCTTGCCGAACGACACTATATGGGTAGGGATTGAGGATAATTATTTCAATGAATGTATGTAAATCACCAATAATAGTTAAATATGATCACTATTCACCATCGATCGAATCTATTTGAGGTAGGAAGTTTATATTATTTTGTAATTATGCTTGGTTTCTTATCCTAAAATGAAAATCGACCAACGGATTCATTCATGGTTTGATCATATTGCGGGTGCAGCTTTATTTTCTAGAAAATTATGATAAATTATTTATATTATAATACTTATTTTATAATTGTTCTAATTTAAATTTATTGAGGCCAACACAAATTTGGTTGTGGTCCATTCCACATTTTCATGTTACTTGGTTTCCTCACACTATTCATCTTTCGTCCATCGATGGAATTAATTTTTTTATGGTTGAAAAATTACTATATATACAGTCATTGTGAACCTATTTATTGGAATAATTTAAAATTATTCCATACCTAGTTTTGGATCGACAATTGTATTGAGATATGATAATGGTCAAAATTTATGGGGTCCGATTTAGTGATCTTAAATCAATATTTTATGTTCGGTGATCGATTGATGTGATAAATGGTTTTCCTAAGTGATATCTCTTTTGGATTTCTGTGAGAGATTATTGAATGTATTATCCATAGTAATCCATACTCTTTAGGATGATCTATGGATACATTGGAGGCTCTAGGAGAGGATGAAATCATGTGAGGGAGATATGTGGGATTTTATATATTTCAAGTTACACAACATGAAATCTAGGATCACACTCCAGGTGGGAATCCCTATGAAGTGACAGATTTTCCACATAAGAGATAGATATCACATGGTGTGATATATCTATCAATGTCCTATAACACTTATTTAGCATCTTGATGTGTAAAGTTTGGGGTACACAAACATATATTGGAGTACACAAGCTCTGACAAGTCGTGTACTCAGACACTAACATATTCTGACCATGTTTACATTAGAAAACCAATATAAATGGAGATGGTTAGGGGTACACAGGCATAGTCACAATGTGTAATTATACATGGATAGAGGAAATGGTCATTTGTTACATCAAAATATGTTTCATGAGACAATTTGATGAATACCGCAGCTAGTTGAGATTAGATCCAAGCTCAAATGGACCAAATATCATCAAAGGAGTCTACAACGGGAAGCTCGTTTGCATATCCCCCATGCCTCAATAAGGTGATAGATGTTGATGGTTGGCTCTGTTAGTCCGATGAGCCCCACAACCACCACAAAATAAGTTTACAGTCATCTCAGTGAGTCCGATGAACCCTGTGATCTTCATAATGGAATTTGAAGGTAGGATTCTCAAATCCGATGATCCCCACGCTGCTTTGAAGGAAAGATTTTTTCCATTATGGTATTCCTTGGAGAATCATGAGATACGTTTTCCAATAAATAACAATCTCAATCCCCCCCCCTTTTTAAAATAATATTTACCATGGACTTTCACCTTCCGATCTCCTTTTTCATGAAGCTCCTAAGCATTGTAACCCCAAGAGAAAAATGAATTATGCAAGGTACTGAAGCATTGCGAAAATATCTTTTAATTTTTCTAATTTACACCTACCTCTGGTAGGGATTTCCTTGGTGAAGGCATGTTCCCTTAATGAAAGAATAATCCCTCCATGGTACTTGATGCTTCATGAAGTATTAGGCATTTGTGAATAACTCCTTTTAAAACTCATGACATTATTCCATGATAATGTCGCCATACTTCATGGAGAACCAATCATTGTGATACCATTGATCTCCACAAAGCACTAAAGATTCATGAAGAACCTCTAATTGATTCCCCCGACTTCACGATACCCTCTTCTGTACATCCCTATAGGCTTGTATGTAGTGATTTCCTGGTCCCTCATGTGGTGTTCCTCTTTATAGTTCTATACCAATGACCTCTCTACATAGGTATGATAATATTTATTTATTCTTCTCATATCTACGATAACACAGACCCCTTGACAACCCACTCTTATACCCTGATGTATACTATAATTTCTAATTCCTTACCTTTACCAAGGGATAAGAAGGGAAAGTCGTGTAATTATAAGGGGTGAAAAGTGATCCCTCCTTCATTCAAGCTATAGAATGTTAAACTTCCAAGAACCATCATCTTTATCTGATGATGTTAAACTGTATCCTCGCCCCGTGCAATGCACATGGGGTGCTTCACCTCAGGCATTTTCAATTCCCAATCATCTCCATGAGAGTGAGGTCATCCTTACATGGAATGAGATCCTATTTTTAGAAAGTAGCAACATCCCATAGGTAATTGAAGCCATCATGGTGTAAGCCCATATCCTTTCTTGAAGGAAGTACCACACTTGCTCCTCCATTCCTCTTCCAGACACAAAGACCATAGAGGTGATGGGGATCAGGACTCTCAATAACATGTCTCTCTCCCTCATGGAATTGTTTCCATGGGCCACTGAACAAGAATAATCCCCAATCTCCATCCACATGGGCTACTAACCATGTTAAATCTATCAACCCTTCCTCTATAACAAATCTTTCATGACACAAACATCTACTCTACTACTTCATCTTATTTCTAACATTGATAATCACTCACATGGTATTATAGGTTAGAAGTGATCATGGGAATCCATCTTGAAGTAAGCCCCATCTTCCAAATTCATGGGCCACTAACCATGTGTAATCACTGAAACACTAAACTATGCGGGTTTATATCATTTTTTTCTACATAGGGTATGAAGGAATCTTCCCTAAGGATGAATATTAATCACTGGTAAACCCCAACACCCTCCTCTTAGGGGTGTACCTTCTAGGTCTCAGTATCCACCACTATCCATCCCATCCTGATATTTCCCTCAAGACAAAATATCTTGGGAGAATCATTCCCCATCTAAAGGATTCATATCATTTGGGTCCACTTAGTTGAATGGCCAAGTATAATCCTCAACCACATTCCCCTATTTTAAATGGTAGATGACCAAGTGTAATCCCTAATTCCCCCCATCATAACTACATGGACTTTGATTCCCATTCATCTAGGGTACATATGAAACCTCCCTAAGGATCAAGCCCCACACTGTTATATTCAAATTGGTTCCACCATAGCAATTAGATTCCACTTAAATACTACCTCCATTTCTATCATGATCTTTACCTAGTTCTACGCATCTCAGTGGGATCACAACATCCACCTAGGTAGCTAACCGTGCATATACCCCACACAATCATTATACATCCAACCAAGAGTTACCCTCTTGTGACTAGAAATTATCCATGTGTAATCCCCATGACACCCCTTCAAGCAACATTTGTTTTTATCCCTAGAATCTACAAAGGGTATGTAGTAAGACTCCTTAAGGATCAATCCTAACCAATAGTAAACCCTGGTGTCCCCCTCATTGAGGCCCACTTTCTCCAACAAGCCCTTACTAGTCTTCATATCATCCATTACGGTGTGAAACCTTCATTTCATTTGACACAACATAACTAGGTCCATCCTTATAAGGATTTTAGAACCATCAATCTTATAAACCTCCATGTTGGTCCCATATAGTGATGTGCCTATTTGACCCACATTTTTAAGTGTTTCGACGAGTCTGATCCATATCTACTAGACATTAAACTCATGACATACCCAATGTTAAACAAGTGATGACGAGGAAAACATCAAAGATATTCCTCTTGTATATGATACCCCATGATCTAAATGGATAGACTGAGGTTTCTACACCCATGAGAAGAAATTCTATTGGGAAGAATATAGGTGTTATAATGTTTCGCCTTCCATAAATTCCACTGATACACAGTGTTAGTACTCTCCTGACTGAAGGTTTTTGTCATGAATTGAACCTTTGGAATATCCTCGAAAAATCAATATAATTAACTGGAATCCATAAATACATGGAACTAGGAATAATTTTAACAAAAAACATTTTAATCTATATGGGAGACTTGAACTAGGTTTAAAATCTTGAGGATGAATAAGTGGAAGGCGGGATGATATCCCACCATCCCATTTCAATCAAGGAGAAGAAATATATGATGAAGTGATGGATGATGCCCAAATTTTGAAAATGGAAATGTGGGGTACAATGTTGTATGAGAGATTGTCAACGATGCTAAGGTGGTGAACCCTAATTGAAAGTGTTAGAAACAGAAATGGTGAACTCGATGTGAACTAGTTCTCCTTCAACTATAGGGATTAGTAGTTCTCAAGACATCGATAGATGAGAATGTCACCATATCATGATATATAGCACTAGGTCTTGAAAAAAAGTGGGATTGGTGTGAAAATTACCATATTTCATGGAAAATAATTTTTGGTCATTCCAGTCAGTGTCATTGTCAGTCTGGATCTCTATCTCCAACCATGGAACACTAAACAATGCTAGGGAGTTGGGAATTATCCACACTGATGGTTGGATATTCCTTCTTTTTAGGACCCATGCTATATGAAACTAATCCCCCCCTGCCCTTAGAGGCATGGGAATGAGGAATGAAAATGTGACATTCATACACTACTCCATCTCCACTATGATATCATCCATGACCATAAATACTAGATGCCCATGCCCCATCTCACAATCATAAATTGCTCTAAGGAGGGTGATCGACATTATGGTCCAACAATATGAGTAGGATGGGGTCATTCCCATTAGGTATATGGCCTCTAGAACCTTGAGGATTTTGTGCCTCACATTCACAACCACCCCAAGGGTTGCGCAGGGAGACACTTCTCCCCACTCTGACATTCAACAGTTTTAGGAGCCTCTCTCTGGAATGTTGTTGTTACTCATTCCCCCATTATAATGAGATGAAGGACATCAGACTCATCCCAGCTATGAAAACCGCTCAAGAGTTGACAAATAGGGATCTAACCAATCTATGTCAACACCAACAATTATTGGTTTATTAGGCCAATGAACAGGTGGTTTACAACTATGCTTTACTGGCCCCTGTCCGGATAACCTGATGCCAATGTCGAGCACAAGCTCATGAAGGCACCCATCAAGGGGATTCATCTTCTATATCTTCAGTGGGCCATGAAACCACCAGTGCCTTCTATCATTTCCCTCTTACTATAGATAATGGACTCACTTATTCCCAATCGGGATCCAGACCACAGCCACCCATTGGCAGGCTGGGTTGACTCTCTCGGTATCTGGTACAATCAACATCCATTGTGGGATAACCCATGACTATGAGGTCTAGTACAGAGGTCCTCTTCATTTCATAACCATCCAAAGTGGAGGTCCTCCCCGATATTGTATACATCATGGAGTCCCTTCAAATGTCACCATCATCATTCACATCAGAGGTCCTTCCCTTCTTGTTGACATCCAGAATGGATTCCGTACCCATGCCTTAAATTATAGGTATGGAGGACCTACCCATATCTCATGTTTCCATTGTGAAGGTCCTCCTTGCGTCACTCCGAGCATAAGTGGAGGTCCTCCCCATAGCAACATCAACCAGATCGAAGGTCCTCCTTACTATATCACCTGTCAACATGGAGTTCCTCCCCATGTTCTCACCAACTTCAGTGGAGGCCCTCACAATACTAGAAACCCTCTAAGAGGAGTTCTTACCTACATTATCGATAGTCAACATGGTGGTAGTCCCTATATCCAGTTAGAGATGTACAACGGCCCTCGTCATGTTATCACTGATAGAAAACATGGAGGTACTCCCCATATTCTCACCAGCTCCAGCGGAGGACCTCCCCACTCTAGCACTCTCAACCACAGAGGTCCTCCCAGCACATCAATCAATCAACATGGAGGTCCTCCCCATGTTCCATTTGAAATTTTTTCAGGTGATCCTTGTACCTAGGATCACCAAAGAGTATTTCCTTATTTATATAATGACAGATGATACAGAAGAATTCTACTTGTCACAAATATATCAAATGTAGGCCATCCCTGCTCCAGCACCAAACTGTGTGGAGGTCCTTCCCATTCCGTAGACCTACCCTACCCTGAAGAACTATCCTAAAGAAGAGGAGATAACCATCTCCACCGATGGAAGAACTATCAAAAGTTCCAGATCATTTTCAATCCAGTAATTTTATTAGATTATGAATCATAATGTGACTAGATGATGGAACCTTCACCCCAATCCTTTATATCAAAGTCTTTTTATAAACCCAACGCATGATTTTCTTCCTCCCATAATGTGATATGTACCAGATCCTCATAAACCTCATTAGGAACATTAAAGAGGAAGAAGATTTGGCTCTCATCTAGTGTATTTTCATTCAGTCCTCTATACCATATCTTGACTAATTCTACACCATGACATGAGATCATTGAGAGTTAATCTAGGTCATGGTAGAGGACAAACATCAACCAGAATCGCCATAAACAACATGCAGTGGTCAAAACTCATCTTATAACCACATAATGATGTAGTCGACGCCTCCCTTAATAAAGGAACCAATAAAAAAACCTATCAACTCATGCAGCATTCTCTCCACTAGCCAGTCTACCATTATAATAGCCTATATTAGTGACATTGGTAGTTACTCAGCTACCCTTGGTGAAATAGTGTGGAAACAATGATCTATATCCCACCTATAAATGAAGAAGTTTGTGGGACACTCTTGCAATGGAATAGTTATCTGAGATGTTCTTACCGATTTCTAATCCTGATTTTGATATTCTATATCCTTTCATCTCGGAAAAAGTCATGTTCTTCTTCCAAACCCTCTGGGTGATGCATTTAAACCTTCAGGGGCGATGGTTAACTTATCCAAAAAGTAGAGAACTCTTTGATGACATAGAATTGAAGTGTATCATGGTTGACCTATTAATTATTCCTATGAATTAGCACCCCTCATGATTTAATCGAACTCTTCAGTAGAGAGGTGTTCACATCATTACTATGATCCAGAGAATTATCAATGAAGAATCTCCCTATGTGAAGATGTAGGGTTGGGGGCAGTTTATGCTCTCTATTTATGTCTGATCATGAAATAGTTAGACCTACTTATTAATATTGAGGATAGGACTCAGGGAACTGTCACAGTAAATATGGTTTTCTAGAAATATACATTGAATTAGGTGTTCTCTATTGGTAAAAAGAGGATGTCCTTCCGCCTTGGGCAGCACATCACCCGAAAGACCCTAAATGTGTCCACAATTGTCATTAAATATATTTTCATGGCCTTGTAGACCCCTTTGCATCATTTCCCATTGATCATAACACCAGCAAGGCTAAATTATTAACTAGGACATTTATTCCCTCTGACCCATCTGTTTCAACACAGAAGACGGAGGATGGTCCCCAAGGGTTGTGTTGATTTAACGGATCATAGAGTAAAAAAATTTCATTGATGGTCTTCTTTTCAAGCACCTTGGAGGACATCATCTAGCATGTAGTGATCCTTGGTATGATAATTTTTATCCTACCCTGGGTAAGTAGATTAAACGATAGATTCTCCTCAATGATTTGCCTCATGTTAATCTCGACAACCCTATACGTCCTGACAGGGTAGAGGCCAGAGATTATGGAAAAATACTATGGTATGCATCACTGAATCCTTCTAAATTGTGTAAGAAAACCTCCTGAGACCCGGATTAGGTAATTATTTGGGTTGTTCCTTGGGATCTTCCTATAGAATCTCTACAAGATGCTCCAACTGCTCCAAAATCCACTGAGCCTGAATATCGTGTTGATGATCCCACCAATGCACTGGTGGTTATGAATCCTCACTAAGATATGAATCCCCATTAGGGGACCCAATGGAATCACTCATCACCTTCCTCAAGTCCCTTGAGACACGATAGGTGGCAATCCCTAATGATGGAACGTTATACCCGGTATGGGTGGATGATATACTGATGCACCCTGATTTTGAGAATCCTACCTTATAACCCTTAAAATGAATAGTAAACCAACAATATAATCTATAACACTTTATTTCAATGTGTGGTCCCATGATAAGAAATCATTAATAGTAAGAAGCGTCTATGATCCGGTGTTTTTGCAGACATTGAAAGGGTCTATTTTCATTTTGTATAGCTAGTTACCCATCAGGTACATAGATGGTTGGTAAGAAATTCCAATATTGTTTCTTTACTAGGCCATATCCAATACATGCAAAAAAAGTGTTTATGCACTATTAAACTATAAACAATGCATAGATGAGTGAGTTATTTATATTTTTGCTCAGTGGAAGGGCCTTATGTATTCACTCGATATGCTGCTGATTCAAGAAAAGCAATTGATTATGTGTGTGGGGAATCTTAATTTTTAATTAGTTCCCTCCTTCATCAATCAAAATTTCACTAGTGGATTCTGGGATTTCACCAAAAAGGCGCATCTCATAGAGGAGGCCGTTCAGCAAGCTAAGAGGGTACGCCCATTGCCTCCCACAACTCCTGCAAGAAGATCCTCCATGCCGAGACAACTACTGTTTCATAAGTAGAGGATCCTAAGATTAAAGAATTTTTATTCAAATAAACTCTTCCATAGACTTGATGAAGAAGAAAACATCATGCCCATCTTTAGGCTTAGAATCACCCGCAAAAATATCATCTGGAACCACCCCTTCAAGAATCGTTTCCTATGAGAGAAAATCAGGTCTAGCCCCCATCAGGATCCATCCCCTTGTCAGTTCCAATCTCATGGAGTCACTTAGGGAAAGTAGAAACCAGACCTACTCATTTTATGAGGATCAGGTCCTTGATTATTTTCAATTTTCCGTGGATTAGGGAATCCAGAATTTTCCAGAATGCAGGAAGCCCCATGAGGTCGATCTCATTGATTTTGCCAACTACTTCCCTTATCACTGATTCCTTTGGCACACCATCAAGTTATGTTCTATGTTTAAGGAGTATATATAGGGCCATATTGATAAAAATGTGTTCAGATTGGGTCCCTCCCTAGCATAGGTTTTTTGTATCATTGTAAATACCGATAGCGATAGTGAATGTGAATAGAAGTAGGTTTCCATCAAGGGTTCTCACAAATATGATGATTTTTTACCTCAAATAGTATTTTATGGTGCCCACGGTGTTATTCCTACCTTTTTGAATCGACATGATCCTCATAAACGTGTTGAAATACATTCTAATATTGCTTCTACATACAAATCTCAACCTTCTACTTCTTAAAAGATAAGGTTCCAACACTGTAATTGGAATCAAATCCCCCCACTTGTGTCGATCCAATATCACACTCTAGGTAATTTCATGCCTCTGGAGATGGGAATCACCCTTATAATTCTCTTATAATTGGAGGATTCCTCCGGCGATGATCAAAAGTATGACTCGGTGAATACTATCATGTTGGTGGACCCTGACATAGTTCCTGGTATTGAGGAGAATTGGGAAGATCCTCCCAATACTCCTAGTCGACACCATTTTTCATGAGGATGTGGATATGGGAATCATCAGAATCCACATGATAATGCTTCTATACAAGTAGTTCATGCTTTAGAGACTAGGTCTAGGCTCAGCGCTGATCTCAGCAAGTGAAGTCCTATTATCCCATCTTGTAAAATTCAACACCACTATTGTTAGTGCTACTCGACTAGGTAGACTCACCATGACTGCATTAGGTTCATATTATTTAATCTATGTCCAGAACTCAGTTTTCTAATAGTCATCCGGTAGTAATTTTTCATGATTCATCTAGTAATCAGTGGGATATTCCCAGCACCAAGTAAAATCCACCAATTCAACCAACAACATTTATCATGTCTCTCGACACCATAAATGTGCATTTGGCACTGAAGTATGATGTCCTTAAGAATCCTTCCAATATACCCACAAATCTATCAATTCTCAAGGCCCTCTAACTATTAGAATAAATGTTTGAGGACCTCGTACAAGATTTGAAAATACCTCTCTATTTTGAAATAGATATAGAGTCTTTAGAGTCCTTTCATGACGATGAAGTTGAGAGAGCTTAATGTAAATCCATCATCTCATTATTAGGATAAGATGAAGGCTATCACGTGAACGGGCACATTTGTGGGTTGTACATCACTAGACAACTCAAATAGTGTGGGATTCCACCATTCTCTCTTTGACATAAGTTTTGGGGTAAATCTCATCCCAGACCAGATGCTTCATAGGCTATGAGTGACTGAGGAGGAATTGAGTCCATCTGACCTGATGATTCAGGGTTATGATAGGATAGGGGAAGCAGCTTTGTGGAAGAATCCTCTTGAAGACCCAGTTAGGTGACACAGTTTCAATAATGTAATTTGTAGTGGTCTCATAGGATATCACCTATAATTCATTGATGGGTAGACCCTGGCTCCATTGGCATGCATGATTTCCCTCCTCATATCCTAAATGCCTAAAGTAATCCCTTGATTATTGATTGGGAGTTCATCTAGGTGACTCAACTCCTTTAGACTCCTATTAAACCCTCTATTTTTATGGCATCCATTACCAGATAAAGAAAAAATGGGTTCAAAACAATGAGTTTGAGCACACAACTACTATGCTTAGTCTATGGATGGACTTAGACGATGCTTTCAACCTCCCAATTCACTAGTTAAAGGCTTAAATTTCATAATTGAGACATTTGTTCATCATGTCAAGGATGAGGGGAAGACATGTTCCATTGAATAAAAATTTAATAATGTTACCTTTTACTGTGATGTAATTCCCTTTGGTTTGAAGAATGAAGGATCCTCCTACCGGTATCCCATGCACTGAAAATTAAAACTTCAAGACTTTTTTTCCACCCATCTAGCCCCTATAGAGCAATATCATGATCTTTATTTTCTAGAAGAATCCATTATCTCAATGTATCAGACTATGAAATGTCTGCTGATTCACATAGACAAAGGCTCATGGAGACCCAATCGTAGATGGATTAATGATCCACTTCTCAATAGAGAAGACCTATAGATTTTCTTCATCACTACTACAGAGGTTATCTTGTCTTATTTGTTCTTCTTGTCCGGAGTCCTCACCAACAACGAGGTTGGGTATCAGGCTCTCATCACTAGAACTTATTTGGCTCTCAAGAATGATTTTCCTCACCTACATGGGAATGGAGAAGATGATCTATTTATCAAGAATATTAATGGTAATTAAATCATGAGGAAGCCTGAGATAATTCAATTGTTTAATCAAGCTCATCTCTAGATGTCCTGGTTCCCTTCTCAAATAGAGGTGACTCATGTCCCCTGATCACAGGATGGTTGAGTTGATTCCCTTCCTAGTCTAGATTCTTCTCTCATAGATCCCCACCAGGACTATCTATTTATCCATGTGGAACACCGAAGGTTCATCGCTCCCGCCTCATTGGATAATGATTAAAACTAGCTGGTAATCTATATTTTCTCCTTTACTTCCACATCGGGTCTTCTATATCCCCCTACAACTGAACAAACCTCTGATTGGAAAATCCCTTTTATCAAGTACCTCATGCTTGATAATATCTCATTGGATAGAGCTGAACATGGGCGAATATGTCATCGTGCAGTTCAATTCACCCTCTATGATGGTCACATTCCAGAATAGAATCTCTATAGATGTGGGTTTGATAGAATTATCCTTCACTGCATTCAAGGAAATGATATTCCCTATGACATTCAGAAAGTCCATGCTTGTTCTTTTAGTGATCACTATAGAGGAATGAATCTCTCTCCCCAAATTAGATGGTTGGGCTACATTTTCCCAAAATAGTCCATGATTATGTTGAGTTCTCCAAGAGATTCTATGCTTTTCAAATTCATTCCAACTATGTTCATCAACTATCGAAGCCCCTTTATAATACATTGTATTTCTGGCCCTTTTCTATATGGGTACTTAATGTCATGGGACCGTATCCACCAGAAATAGCCCACCAGTAAAGGTTTATTCTGAACACAATATATTTATTTTCAAAATGGGAAGATTTTCTCCTGCTCTATGGCTTCAAGTCCCATTATATTGTTGAATTTTTGAGCTCCAACATCATCCATCGATTCGTAGTCCCTAATGTTGAACTCATGGATAATGACACAAATTTTAGAGTATTTGAGTGTAAAAAAATTTACACCAAGCATAAAATCTGTTCTAACCACACTTCTCATTACAATTCACAAGAAAATGGATAGATCAAGGTGTTCCAAAAGAATCTCTCTATAATTATTTAAGAAGATGGTGGACCACAACAAGAATATTTTGTCATACATGCTCCCCAAAGTTATCTTAGAGTATCAAAATATAACTTGAAATTCCAACCAGGTGACCCCATATTCCTTGGTGAATATATTAGAGGTAGTACTTTCCATCATGATTTAGTTTCCATCACTTTGTATATATTTCTATGATCAGTATACTTTAGATAGAGTAACATAATTTCTTATAGCTAATCTGGAAGTCTTTGAAGATAATAGGTTTTGGGGCTTGCACAATCCTGAGAGTCAATTTAAAAAGATAGACAGATATTTCAACAAAAAAGTTCATCTATGGTCCTTCCTTTAGGGTGACACAATATTGGATTTGAGGATTCCAATGATACCTGGTAGGAAACCACCAATGTTGGATTCTAAATGGGAAGATCCTTAAATCGTTCACAAAGTCTCCGCCAATGGTGCATACTCATTGGTCACTATGGATGGTGAGAGGGTCACTCCTCCTACAAATTACATGTTAAATAAATAGTACATTGAATAAAAAAGACATGTATTATGATACCCAATTTTAAACTCTTTCGTCACATATGATGTTAAAAAACGTGAAATTTTCTTATCATCTTGTATGATAATAAACTGCACAGTGTTTCCTAGGGTTTTATTTCTATGACATTAAACTAAGACCTATTTCAACCAAGAAAATTTACATTAAACTATGCTACCCTAACCGATATGATGTAAAAATATTTCATCCTACCTAGTACACATTGAACTGTATAACATTTATGGTCCTTACTTCATGATCATAAATGATAAGTTCCGCTTTGTCCTACATGACTCTAAACAGCCCTATCCCACAAGACATTAATCTACTAATCCATCTTGGTTTTTTGACATTAAACAATGAAGTAGCCTCCATCCTAGATACAAGATTATAAACTACATAGAACCCCAATGTCCTATTCTAAGAGGTTGTCACCTTTGGCACATATCACTTACCATGTCATCTTTAAAGCAACTTATGGCTTGATTCCCATCCTTATGGTATATGTAGGAACACTTTAACCTTTTTTATGGTCTAGAAACAATTTCCTTCAAATTATTAGCCTGTATTTCTCCCAGGGATACAAGGTGTAATGGGCATCTTTGGTCCACATTCAAATTGGGTTATAATAGTCGTACCATGTACCTCCCTTAAGAATATTCTTCTTGCCCCCTTTTTCTGTACTTTATGATATTACACTACACAAAATTCAAAAACTATGTATGGATTGATTCCCATCCTTATGGGATATAAAGGATCACCCATAAATTTTTTCTTCAGGCCTATCCATAATTTCATCCTTTCAGCCCCTTGGACTGAGATCTCTCTTGGGAGCACATAGTGTGGAGTGGACTTCTGTAGTCCTCATTCATATAAGGGATATTTTTTCACATTGGGTGAAACCCCTTTGGGATACCTTTCCCCCTAATGTATTAGCCACATGATAATAAATTGTGTGGAGACCTTCATCCTTATCGCATGATGTTAGACTAAACATAATACAATAATAACATATGGAATAATTCCCATCCTTATGGGATATTTAATAACACCTGTACATTTTTTGTTCGGGTCCATTCCAGCTTCAACGACCTCTTTTTTAGGGATATGAGGTATCAAGGTGGGCCTCCTTAGTCCTCATTCATATCTGGTGCATCACCTCACAATGATAAATGTATCAATTCAAAAGGACTTATTCTTTGGTCCCAGATGCACAATCTTAATCCATAAAACCAAGTCCAAGAATTATGACTTTAAAATATGCATGTCCTATAAATATAGGGTGTGACAATCCTCCTCGATCCTTGTTCACGTTAGGTTACATAAAACCTTTTATATGTACTTATTTGTCATACCTCCTCCAATTTTTCCTAGTCATATAATGATAAACTCTATGACACCGTCATCCTTACCACATGATGTTAAACTTCATGGAATCCAAGAACTATTGGTTGATTGACTCCCATCATTATGAAATATGTAGTAATTCCTTGACATTTTTTCATCAAGTTGAGCCACTAGTATAATAAACCTATTTTATCCATCTTCATCATCTTCATTTGGAATTGGTGCATTACCAGTCCATATCTAGGGGCCTCCTCGAGGCTTCTTCCCATATAATGTTATTTGGATCCATCTATCTAATATTCCTCCATAGTATTCTCAAATGCTCTATGATGTGGGATTTATAGTGTTGGGATTCTACATGGACATTTTCTCATTCCATTTCCATGCTTCAAATGTCTCTTTATTTGGATCTCCATCATCTTCCACATCTGAAGGGACCCCCTAAGGGCTTAGTATCTAGCTATATGGCTCACCTATTTTCATGGGCCAACGCCCCAAAATAATTCAAAGGACATTTTGAGATTGGTCCCAGATTTCAAATATGGTTAGTGGATGGCCCAAATTTGTTTATTCTCATCCATGGTCACATGATATGGATTCTATGGTTCTAATAAGGTCATCATTTAACCTTCATCATTATGAAACACTCTTCATGTCCCAAATATTGGATGTTGTGATTCACTTCTCCTCCCACATCCTTATGTCTAATCTAAGAATCAACACCCTCAGTGTTACCCCCTACATGAACCTTTGTGCATTGAACAAGCAGTAACATCATTGGGACATCCTTTCCCTGACTTACCCATTCCCCTACTATGTGTTCTTATGCTTTGTAAGAATTCTCTCCACCCATTTTTTCCCACACCCATCATGGATCACATCAGCTTAGGGGTCTTGGTAGGGTTTCTACCCACATGGAAGAATCTCATCCTTTGGTCTGACCTCTATAACCATAAACTAAGATCCACATAATCCTTATTACACTATGATAAATTGTATAATATTCCTCGTCCTTATCATATGACGTTAAACTATGTATCCTGCATCGAATATGTATGGTGATAAACTACACAACCCTATGATGTCTTCACCTGAGAATATGTCACTCCTTGGAACTGGACATCTTCCCAGCCATATTCAAGAACTATATATGGATTTATTCCTACCCTCATAGGACATGTAGTGATTCTAAAATTTCATCTCCACAGGACCATCCATAGAATCGTAATTTCAACCATTTTGGCCCCTTTTACCGAGTATCATTTTGGAGTTTGTCATATGGTGTGGTCCTCTTTTCTCCCCATTCACATTGGGTTACCTCATCTCACCACACTACACAACTCTTACATTTTTGGTCCAAACTCTACAACTTTAATCTAATATTTTCAGTGTCCTAGTAAGATGAAAATATACTGGATAAAAACCATGAAATTCTTGTTTTCAAGAACATCTCCCCCTTATTGGAACAAGAATTTTTCTAATTCATATTCAAGAATTATATGTGGATTGATTCCCATCCTTATGGGACACATAGCGATGCTCGCACATCTTGGACATCTTCCTAGATACAGAGTCATAATCACTTTTTACCTTTCTTGGCTTGGGTTTCCTCCTTAGGAATGTGTGTTGTGGATCACTTTGATCCGCATTCACATTGGTTTTTTTCCATGCCACATGCTCCTCCTTTGTGATTCACATGTCATAGTTTCATGAAATCAAACTGTGTGACATTTTTCATCCCCAATGCGTGATGGAAAGCTTCACAAGTACATCGCACATGCACGACATTAAACTAGGCACTTATGGACCGCACTATAGGACCTTAAACTAAGAGATTTCAGTTAGAATTCTACAACCTTAAACTAAAATCTATTTTATCCTAGAAACATGGTGTTAAATTATGCTTCCACATCCCACATGATGTTAAATTAGTTTTTCCATACAACATGATGTTAAATGGAAGGGTCTAATCCTACAAAAATACTTTAAATAGTGACATCATCTTCCTGGTTGCACGATAAAAAACGTCACAACATTGTGGTTTTATAATATGAGAGGGAATCACCCTTATAATTGATCATCCACCATGCCACCTATCAAGACATATATATAGATTTATTTCTATAGAATCACCCATATATTTCATTTTTTCATCCACTAAAAATATAAAGAAAATGAATAATAATAAAATAAAAAATAGGAAGCATCTGATGCCTCTTCTCTTTGTGTATGAGTCATACTTATATAATGGAATTACCATTCAATAAATATGTGTGGCTTGATTCCCATCCTTATGGGATACATAGTGATGCCTAAATCATCAGTATTGGGTAAAAATGTGTCATTATTTGCCCTTTTCACATCAAACAACATTTTTCCTTACCACGTGAAGTTAGACTACATGGTATTCCTGAAATACATATAGATTGACTCCCCGAATTACGGGACATGTAGTGCCACCCATACACTTTGTCTCAGGCCTACCCATAGGTCCATTAAACATTTTTTGGACATTTTTCCTGGGTTATGGTCCATACTCTATGATCTTAAATTGGGAGCCTCGAAGGGATATTTTTTGTGGTAGAAGGTCTCCTTGGCCTTCATTCATTTATAGTTTTTTCTTTTACTACACCACATGTTCCTCATTCCTATTTGTTCCCTGCTAGTTTTATGGTGTGGTAGCCTCCTTTGGTTCATTCACATTTGGTTAATATCCTATGTTCCATGAAAACATTATAGGAATGGACATCATAGTCCATTTTACATAACTTGAAACTATTTTCCAGGGTCCTTGAAGTATGACCTTGATCTATGTGCAAGAATCCTAATCACATGACATTAAATTGTGGTTCGTCCTCACCATACGACATTAAAATGCATGCTCATACTCCTAAAATTCATGGCATAAAAATGAATTGTATTTTAGTCCCTTATCAGAGATTTCAACTCCCACAATTCTGGTTTTCCACCACATTGTTCACATATTCAATTGTTGCTCTGTATTCGAGATGATACTCCCATGGGAGATAGGTTTGATCTTTGTTCAGATCAATATTCCTACACCAATGTTCTCTGATCCACTTTTTTGTAATTTCAAGAGTTTTGAAATCATATCAAACATTCTTCCACTCCACAACTATGCTTTTCATTCCACTTATTTGGATCCTCATCCTTTTTATATCTGAAGGGACCCCCCCTAAAGTCTGGTCCCGTTTTGCATCAGCATGCCTCCATTCCGAAACAGTTCCTAGGAGGACTTTAGATGACCTTTAGAGTTTTCTCTAATGTATTGAATATGGTAAAAAGTTGGACCTCTTCTGTCAGTCCCCATTTCAGGATAGAGGATCATATTCATTGTTTTGAATATGGTCAGTAGTTATCTCATATCATCATTCCATCATAATCATGTTCTGAATTTTGGGATTTGAGATTCACAAATTTTATTCCCCTTTTTTGGATTGATTCTAATGCCCTATAAATTATCTTGTTCATGCACCAATTCTCATTGGTAAAGAATTTTTGGATGCTCTAGGAGTCATATTCTCTAGTGGAAACCTCTCTAAACCTGAAAACTCTTGGTGATAAGCCAACAATAACATACCTTGAGTATTCAATTATTAGATGACACTCTCATACAAAGTCAATGATTATGTGGTCGTCCCATGTTTCTCACACTGGGCATTACCCACATGATATTAGGAATTGATCATGAGTTGATTTAAATATATGGTTAATGTGTTGTGATTAATGATAGTATCAAATATTCTCATAAAAATAGTACAAAATAAACAAATCAGGTGATAAAATTTGTTTTAGGAGTATGGTAAAACATGTACCCTAGAGATTTGTTGCATCAATGGAGTACCTCAAATCCACAACCCAATGATGTAAGGACGCCAAGATTTTATGTATTTTCCTATACTCCCTTTATTATTAATTTTCTATAGAGTGGATATCATCAACTACACTCCTCACTCGATCATGATCAGATCGATGATTATCCACTTGAATTCTTGCATATTCTAGCTGCTCCTAGGCTTCTGCTAGCTAGATCATCAACCTCTCAAAGAGTTCTGATTGGTTGTTGAAAAATTTGGAATGCTCGTTCATCTTCCCAGCAAGTCTCTGGATCTCTTTGTCATCCTCCAGGAGATTTTGGTTGTTTTCATACTTATTCTATAACCATGAACCATCCAAATTCCATCTACTTTACTATATCTTCTCAACAAGATATACTGAATTGATCATTTTGAAATCTCAAACTCCCACCCCTCTAGTGCACATTTCACCTTGCTAGTGGTGAATTGATTCCATCTAGATTTTCCAATGTAGTTTTTTTTCTTTTTTTATGAAATTCTTGACTAAATTCCATGACTGGTGTTGAGGAAGCCTGATTCTCTTAAACTGAATCGTATACAGACTCATCCAACTCTACTTGGTCTATAGGTACATACTCTAAAAGTTCATCCAGGAATTCAATGGTAGGGTCTTCCTTTGGAATTATTTCAGCTATGTTGGGATCCATATCATAGGTTTTATCTTCGTCACTTGGTCCCATATCTATGAGTTTTTACAATCATCCCTACCAATAGCATTACTCATATCCATGATCAGTCGATTACTAGAGGTCATGTTTAGGTCAACCTAGACACTTGGATCCATATAAACTCAAACTCCTCTCAAGAAAGGGTCCCAAGGTCATCTATCCATTTATAGCAGTATGGGACCCTTCACTCTAAGGAATGTTTAGAAAAGGTTCATGTTATTCGATCAGATTGAGAAAAAAATAAATATAAATATGTGAGGAAGGGAACTTTTAGTGGTCAAGCAATGGATTCTCACATTATTTTCTTTGTCTTGCTATCATTGGGATTCCAGGATGTGTCCCCTCGTATATGATTGCGAGTTCCAACGGATCTTGATAGGCAACCCTTTCCTCCGTAACACTATTGGACTCTATAGCTACTATTTCTCCAGATGCGGGTCGTAAGGTTTGGTTCTTCATGCCCGTCTCCATACCCTCGTCCCCATGAGGAGGGGTCTCTTCTGCAAGGTTCTTCTGTATAGGATATATGTTATTTGAGGAACCTAGAAAATGTAAGGGAGATAATAACATAGAGGAATATATAAGATCTTACTTCAAGAGATTCATAAAATCCTCCCTCAGAATATTCCTCTGAGGCTGCAACTTCACCGTCCTCCAGAGGGATCCCTCTATCAGCATCTTCCCACTAGGACCCATCTGATTCCTTGGGAAGGGGAATTCATAATTCCATCTCAATAGCCTAAAGTTGTGGTGGATATGTGAGATCTAATAATACATTCACTTTATTCTTCATTGGATGTGGAGTTCTTTGAGAGTGCACTAAATTCTCCAGCTCAACCGCATACCTCTCCCCCTCAGCCAGAGAAGCCAGAAATCCTTCTTTGGCCAGACCAATTCCTAGAAGATAAATCATGAACTTTTTATGTGATATTTCATTTTATAATGAAAAATAAATTTCTTATTGACATCCCATATTTCCCAATCCTAAGGGTATAAAGAATCTTTGGGAATGATGTATTTGGGTAGACATCAACTTCTTAGGATCTTCGATAGGTATTCTATGGAGCACACTAGATAGTTCCCCTTCATCCTTAGTCTTCTCGATGGGAAACACTAGGCCTTCTTCAGCTACTATTCTTCCACTTCTGGCTAGTTTAGGCCTTCAAACTATTGGTTATACTAATGAAAATCCACTACCATTATGTGGATCGGCCCAACTAATGTAGTTTACTCTTGTCACTATTCAGCATCGACCATGAGGAAGAGGGGAAACTCCATCACTAGCTCGAGTGGTGTGTTGTTTTAGTGCCTATCCCAGGTATGCCACCTCATAGATCTTTGCATACTCCTCAAGTATCACATATGTGTTAGTGGATTGAGGAAGATCATTCCTCATATTCCCATCTTCTCATGGGAACATGATCCAAATCTACCTCATCAAGCATGGTTGATCGTCATAATATCCCAGGTGCACCTTCAGGGTCATTCTTTGTAAACATCTGAACTTCCTCATGAATTAGTACAGGGTGTATGGTTCATATATTGGATCGATATCCACCCGCACCACTAGAAATCTTCCTCATAAGTCTAAGAGACTTTACAATTACTCTTATATTCCTATTTCTTCATTATTGAACACTCTCATTAGTAATGGAAATGGATGAAATTTGAAATTTTCTGCCCCCCAGATCTTGTTCAGCATCGCCATCAATTTTTGATTGAATGGGAAATATCCTAAAAAATTAAAAATGTTAAGTCTAAAGTACTTCCCATGAAGGAAAATGGGTTTTAGGTATTCAAATCTTCTAATGTGCACTATCATCAAGACATACAATAAGTGCATAGGTCCACATATACATAGTGTCTTCTTCCCATCATTTATATTCAATATCACCTTGTATAGATTTTCTATCATTGAAACTTTGATGTTGATTCACTACTCCATTTCAATCATTTCCACCAAGATAAACATGCTCAACCAAGTGCATATATGTGAATCTCTTACTCAAAGCATACACCCACAAATGATCATACATATGAACCCAGGAAACCTAACTACCAGTTGTTGCGTAGTTTTTTTCTTATACCCACATAGATTCCACTTAATTTCTTCTTGGATTCACCAAAAAGAACATTATTTTCCTCGTTGATCCCCTCTTGGGAAGGTACGGCCTTTATGTCTAGTATCATGGGTGCCCCTCCCTTAGCACGCCTTTCAACAGGAATATTTAGGAAACAACCAAACCACTACATTAAGTGGAAATACCTTGTTGTTTTCTTATCTTTTCTTGTGTCCCACACCATTTCTTCTAGAAAATTTCAAAATATTTAATTTTCTTCAGATCCTCTCAAAAATTATCCATAGGGAGAAATTAATTGTACATCTTCCTAAGGATATGAATCAAATTGATATTATAGATTTCTCATAGACTAAAGTCGACATCCAAATGAAGAAAATGAAAAGTGAAGGTCCTCGATAACCATCTACTCAAAAAATAAGGCATGATGTATTTTGGATTTTTAATGTGTAATTGGTAAGCTCGTGCCACTTCATACATGCATACTCATCTCATATCTACGATAAATTCTACATAGGATGTGAATACCTAGTAGGCCAAGTCTCATTCCTTTGTGAAGATTTCACCCCAGTGCAAGTCCCATTCATATTTCCATCCTTTATTTGGTTACATTTAACCCTAACTTAAATATAGTATCATTTTTTGGTGGAGACATCTCTGGATGCAATGGTTTCCCATCGATATCATTGAGATGGTTATAAAGGCAGTCTGCAGGGATAGACGAATGATCCCTCCATGTATGGTCGTCAGTATCCCTGAACCACTAGTACTAACCTGGTGTGACTCTGAAATAGTAAGCAATTTTATCCCTACTTTTCCTCAGGATGAAGATGTCCTCTCTTATGCTGAAGTCATACAAAGGTAGTCTCTTCCAAAAAGGATAGTCCTTCGAAACTTATTTCAGTAGCTCTATTAGTGACTCTTGATCAGAGGGTCTTTGAACATATTCCCTAAAATGACTATTTTCCATCAGATATACTCTTTAGGTGGCATCCACATAGACCTTTCAAGTGACTTCTTGGGTATCCATCATATTTTGATAATTTGTCAATTTTCTGGAGTTATTTTATGGGGACCTTCACGAATCATGATCGTAACACACTAGATCATGGAGCCATAGAATACTCTTGAATTATCATAGAGAAATAGAGGATCATGATTCCCCAATTCACTAAGAATAATTCACAGATAAAAGGTTTGATGAGCCCAGTTCATAATATCATGCTCGCGAGGAAGATTGTTTCGTGAAAAGAGAGATCATGCACAAATTGTTCGCAGAGATCTGGTATAGAGAATGGTCTCATCAAATCCTATTTATAAAAATGTCCCAATGAGATTCTTGAAGGCCTTCACAACCCCAAGCCTCACAGCAGCCTTTTCAACCAGCATGCATCGTTCTCCATTATAGCGAGCCAACTTTGCAACTGACTAGTTCTTAGTATCTTACCCTCAGAATTAAACCCTCCTTTTCTCATCAACTCCCATTCCAATGATGGAATTTTGGCACCGAAATACATTCCCTAAGACATGTCAAGGCATACCACAACTGTTTATTAATATATCCATACTCAAATGACACAAACATCATCTAACAAGTCTACCTCAAGAGGCACGTTTGCACAACCCCATGCCTCATGAAGGTGTGTGGCATTGACAACTGGATCCATGAGTTCAATGAGCCCCATGACTATGATAAAGGAAGTTGATGGTCGACTCTATGTATTTGATGAACCCCTCGGTCACCGCAAAGAGATTTGATTGTAGGATCCGTGCGTCTGATGATCCTCGTACCACTTATTCAATAATATTGTTGCCTTATGGTGCACCTTCAAGAATCGTGATACCCCTTTTCCTAAAAATAGAGATCTCAATCACCCCCCTTATTTTAATTATTATGAAAACCTTTCTCCTTTTGATCTCACTTTTCATTAAGAACCCTAGAATCATGACCCCGGGAGAAAAATGACTTCCTGAAGAAATTGGAGCATCGTGAGACCCACTATTCCAGGTTACAATTTACCCCTACCTACGGTATGGTGCCCTTAACAATTTCATATGTCGTTCAAAATAGAAGAATTCCATTCATGGTACTTGATTCTTCACAAATAATTATGCATTCATAAAGCACTAATATGAAAACTCGTGACTCTATGACAAAGAAGGGACACCCAACTTCAAGAAGATCCTATCTTCACGAACCCATGACCTCCAAAAATCACCTAATATTCATAACGAACCTCTCAATTATTCCCCCTGCACTATGAGACCCTCTTCTGTGTATCCCTCTAGTCTTATACGTAGTGATTTCTTGGTCCCTCGTGTTGTTTATGTTGTTACTTTTCTCTAATGAATGATTATCTACATAGGTACACTAATATATTTTACTTCTTCACATAGCAACACTAACACTGACCCCTCAACTTACTAATCCTCCACCCTGATGTATACTGGTATTGTGGGAGCCTTCCCTTAACTAAGAATCATTTATAATAATTCATGTAATTCCAAGGGGTCATAAGTGAGCCCCCATTCATCCAATTTGAAGGATGTTAAGATACTAAGCACCATCATCCTTAGCACATAATGTTAAATTGTATCCTCACCCCATGAAATGCACATGGGGTGCCCTGCCTCAAGGATTTTTCTTGCCCACTAATCTCAATAAGATTTAGATCTTCTTCACATGGAATGAGATCCAACTTACATTAAGTAACATCTTCCCACAGGGAAGGGAAACAATCCTAGTGTACGTCCCTAGCCTTTCTTGTAAGATGTATCACCCTTTATTTTTGTTTCCTCCTATGGATGAAAAAGAAAGAGTGGATATGGAAATAGGAGACTCTAAACCCCTCATACTTATTCTTTTGGGATTTGTCTCCATGGGATTATAACCATATATATTCCCCAATGGGCCTCTAACCATGTGTAATCCTCAGACCATTCCTCACTAACTCATATTTTGTGATGTGACCATCTGGTATACTAATACCTCTTGTTTAACACAACGAGTATCACACACGTGCTTTTAGAGGTTAATAGTGACACTGAAACCCTTTTTCTAGGTATCCTTCCTGGAGTAAGAACCATAATCAACCATTATGGCCCTCTAATCCTGAGTAAGACCTGAAACCATGAACTACATAGTTTTTGATTCATTTCATCTCTAAAAGGTATGTAGGAAGACTCTATATGGTTCAATACCAACCGCTAGTAAACCTCAGTTCCCTCAATATAATGATTGACCACCTAGATCTCAGTATCAACCATAATCCATTCCAATTATGATATTTCCCTCAAGATGCTATATCTCAGTATGATCATACCCAACCTGAAGGATTCACCTTCTTCAAGTCCACCTATACATCTTACCATATGTAACACAAAACCACATTCCCCTCTTGTGAATCATAGATAAACATGTGTATTCCCTGACACCCCAATCATCACTAAGTGGACATTGATTCCCAACTATCTTGGATATGTTGGAAACCTCCCTGAGGTTCAAACCCTACACAATCACCTTCATAAAAATTCCTTCTCATCCATTCCATTCCACTTCAACACTCCATCCATTTACATCTTTATCCTTACCCAGGTCGACACATCTCGGTAGTATCATACCATCCACCTTGGTAGCTAACCATGCATAAGCCCCACACAATCCAAACCCATCTAACCAAGATTTCCCCTCTTGTAACTGGAAGGTGTCCATGTGTAATCCCCAAGTTACCTCTTCGAACTATGTGGTGTATTATCACTATTTTCTACAAAGGGTATCTAGAAATCATCCGCAAGGATAAATCCCATCCAATTTTAAAACTTGGGTTTCCCCTCATTAGGGCCCCCATTCATGGATCTTCCCTTATTAGTGTTCAAATCATCCATAATGGTGTAAAACCATCCATTCATGGGACACTCCAATACTAGTTCCTTCCTCATAGGGCATTCTAATCCATCCATCTGATAATTCTTCTAGGTTCTCCCTTCTAGGAATTCATCTATTTGATCCACCTTCAAAAGTGTTCCAATAAATATGATCCATCTCCTCTAGACGTTAAACTTGTGGTATACCCCATGTTAAAAAATGGATTATGAGGAATCCCATAGTGATTTGCCTCTGGTATAAGATGCCCTATGATCGATGTGGTAAGACTTGGGTTTTTTCTCCCTTGATAGCTCTTCAAAGTGGAAAAATATAGGTGTTATAATATTTTAGCATCTCAACTTGCCACTGATGGCCACTGATGGCCACTGTGACTAATCTCCAAACCAAAGGTTGCTTATATGACCCTTTTGAATGTCATGTCCTCAAAAAAGAATTTTAATTAACTGGAATCTTCAAAGAGATGGTTTCGAGAATGAGTTTCACAAAAAAGTCTTATAATCTATAAGGGATACTTAGAATTGGTGACTAATTCTAAGGATGAATCCATGGAAGGATAAATGAACATACCATCATCCCATTTTGATCAAGGATAAAACATATCTAAAGAAGTTATGGATTCCACCATACTTTTTAAAGTTTTAATGTGGGGTATAATGCACCATTAGAGAATTTCAATAACACCTGGTCAATGTGACCCTATAGAATGAATTTGAAATAGGCATGATACACGGGTAGAACCTGGTGCCAAAGGGACACACCGTCTACTCCCGCAATTATTTAGTGCACCAATTTTCCACTTCATAATGGAAATGTTTCATTAGGGTAAATCCCCATAATCCTTTCCTTAGGGGTATTTTTGGAATCATTTACAATAAATAGGTTTGTGATCCCCTCTAAGGAGATTCAGTCTAGGAAAGTGTTGTGGATACCCATTAATGAGGCCTAAAATTATATCCACTATCATCGCTACCCAATGTGGGGTTCAGAGTATCATCATGACCCACAATACATCTGTGTCAATCCCATATATAGAGGGATAATCTTGATTTGACTTTTTATATACCCCATGGATTAGAGAGGGATCCACTTTTTATGTATTGATCTCTTTGGACATCTTGAAAATAAATATTATGAAGATATATAATGAGAATGAAATATAAAATGGAATTCATTGGTGATATATGACTCAAGAAGGTTGTTATCCCGTATGAGTTCTATGTGGACCCTTCCAGTAGGAATCCTAGGATAGAATTATGGTTGTGACATTTCATGAGATATTGTGTCAATGTGGAGTATATCTGAATATTCTTATTATGTGTAATGCTGATATGTACCTATGATGGTCTGATTTTTATTCTTGATGTCATATACATAGTGATTTTTTGGTGTCTTTCTGGGTATTTTTATACTCACCCATGCATTTTATTTTCCCATACACATCCTATCTTATGCAGATGAATAGCCTTCTAAAGGATTCTGAGAGGGATCAGGACAAGGTAGAGCATAGTAATCCAGACTGACCAAGGTGCGTTTCTATAGTTACATTGACAGTGGAACCGTTATTTACTTTATAGGTTGGACCTTTTAAATTTTTTTTGGGGTGATTGTATTTTTTTCCTTTTGATTTTTATTACTTTTTGTACTACTCTGATGGTGGGAATTTAGTTGAATGCATTCATACTTATCAGTTCAATTGTGTTTTACTGTTCATATGGGCTTGGAGATGTGTGTGTGTGTTTATATTGTTACATTATGCTAAGGCCTCATATGTGTGTGATATGATTACTCAGGGCTCGTCACCAGCCCCTAGCCTATTAGATGTGAGATTGGGTTGTAGTGGAATGATCCCCATTGAGACGGGTTATGATGGTTAATTTCATTCATACAATCACTATTACTCATTTATTCACATCTACATGGTTGATATCTTATCCATTATCCATTATTATACACTTCATCATAGTAAATCATGAAATCATTAGGAAATTCATTTATTTTAATCCAATCATGTCCAATCATGTTGATGATTTCAGTTTTTTCATATAACGATATAGAGATCTTGGATTCACCCATTACATCCTGAAGAAGCACTTAAATCATAAACATTTCATTTTCATTACTTCTAAAGATAAACATGATATGGTATAACATTATTAAAAAATAAATCTTAGAATATAAGAACACAATTTCAATAATTTTTCATTTTATTATTCCTCTAATCATAAAAGTAATTTTTTTTACACTCATGTTCTGAGAATGATTTACCATATCATGATAAAATGAAGGTTATATTGATCTTCTAAAATATTGGTCATTGTATTGTAAAAATAAAAATGATTCCTTTTTCATGTTTCTAATTTCATTATCCAATGGTGGGTAACTTTGTGTTTCATTAATAGGATAGTCACTTATTTGAAATTTCATAAAATTTGATTCACCATAAAAAATACAATGTGTAAATATAATAAGAATAACTTTCAATATTAGTTTATCTTATTTATATTTTATTTTTCACCATCTTTTAAATTTATAATCAAGACACAAAAATTTTATTCTACCATCAACTGTCTATTTGAAATTGAATAATCCAAAAATTCCTCAAAAACCCATAGCATATAGAGTAGTTTTTCAGGGAAATTAATCTATAATTTTTTCTTATGTATTATAATAACATTGTTATCCAAATAAATTAGAATTTAAATATAAATATATTAAATTAGAAAAGTAAAATTAATTATTAACATCACTATGAAAAAAACATTCTTCACTAAATTATATTTATAGGAATGTTTTGTTGTCATAGTTTTGAAATATATTATTATAAACATCTAAAATCATATTTATTATTATTAGAAAGATTTATATTTTTTATGTTAATAAAATATTTTTTGGTCATAAATTCCATGTATTGGATCAAATAATGTACAATGGATCAACCACATTCATAATGGATTGACATCATGTACATTGGATCGACTATAGAGAAAGAAATTGCAATTCCTCAATCAATCATGACTAAAATGAAACTATATTGATTGTCCAAGAGGTAGATTAGAGGCCATATAAAGTGAATGTAATATATATATATATGTTCTATGTTCTCAATTGATTACATGAATATATCCAATCACTCATTCATTCCAATCAATCATGACTGAAAATGATAAAGTCCATAATCAAACACTCATAGATTATAGTCAAATACGCATTTCCTGGCTTACCATACTATAACATTTTATAGTCTTAGTGATATTTCATGTTGAAATATAGAATTAACAACAAGTACTAATCTACCACAATAAAATATAATGAACATCATTCTACTAAAGAAAACAACAATGAAATATTAGACTGGTCATTCCAAATATTAAATTTTGAAATGGATAAATCAACCATGTTTATTAATAAATTATTTAATTAGAAAAACAAATATTTTAGACTATTTAATGAAACATAGAGTATTTAGGTATTTCAAGATAAGATTTATATTACACGATTATTTTTTATGAATATTTAGTAATGGGTAATTATAGAGGAGTCATTTATAAATAAGAAGAATTGTCACATGCACAAAGAGAAGTGTAAATTGATTTAGACCCTATGATTAAATTTCATACTCACATTCAAAACCATCAATTTTTCTAATAATTATTGAAAGGAATTATATAATATATTAATGACCACTATACGAACTCTCAAAATTTTTAGGGGATCACAAAATTAGAAGGAAACCTTTATGATCAATTGAACTTGATCAAAAAAGAGTTATATCACATTTTTCATTATACTCTTCTCTATCAAATTTTACATTTTTCTTTTGATTTTTGATTAATTTTTTCTATAATATTTTTTAGAATTTACATTGAAGATAAATATAAGGGTACTATTAGACTCTTTATTTTCATTCATTACTTTTGGTACTCCCGTAAATAATATTAGATGATTATTGGTAATAATCATTAACTAATAATGTGTATTTTATTTCTTGTACACAATATCTAGGATATGGGATAGTTTATTTTTTAAATATAATTTATTGAAAATGGTATTACTTTAAACTGAAGATGACTATGTTCCAATATACAATATATCCTCTTGTTCATTATTGTTTTTTGATTCATTTTCCTTTCATGTGCATCTTTAACTAATTTCACTCAATACTATCTTTTATTCCTCTATTTTTTGCAATTTGTTTTAAAAACTATGTTTTAAAAAGTAACTATGATAAATTACATATATAGGTGATATAAATACTATTTTTTGTGAGAAAAATAGTTTTAAAATAATAGATAGTTTCATTTTTTAACTAGGTACTGATCTTGCCATTGAGAAATTGTTTTTAAGCATTGAATTAAATATACATCCAAAATTGTTTAACTAAACCATTTAAAATTAGGTGGGATTAAACTATTTTCAAAATATAAAATTTTTTAATTGAAATAAAAATATTCACCCCCTTAAGAATTTTAATGGGTCTGTTATTTGGTATTAGTCCATGTTCTTTTAGTCTCTCTATGTTTATGTGTTTACTAAATTTATTTCTTTTAAAATTGACCATGTACTAATGGAAAGATATAATTTTCAATTTTATTAATATTTCATATTTATAAATTCCTATAGATTTATTGGATATGATACTGATCAACCTTCTTGATTTAGTGGTAAAAATACTAAAGGGAAGATGAAAATGAAATTTTACTTTGAGATAATTGTCTTTGACATTTGGGTAACAATAGAAGATAAATATGAAAAAACTAAAGAACCAATGAACTATTTATGTGGAAATAATAATTATATGTATGATTTTTACTATAATTAACTGATTACTATATTTTTTCACTAGAAGTTTCATTTAACCATGTTTTTTCATGATATAATATTTTTCAAATTTGGGATACCCTGGTTATGTCTCATAAGAGAAGTTCATTTGTCAATCAAATGTGTTTAAATTATTATACTACCAAATACTGTACTTTATAATGATACCTGATGGTTATATATATGATTTTTATTTTTTTTAATCATATTGTAAATAAATAAGTTTCAGTTAGATATTCCATATATGAAAAAATATATGGGCTAAAATTTCTAACAAGTCTATCTAATATGTGGAGAATCACAAAAGTTTCCAATAGATAATATTGTGAAATTAGTAAAGTTAAAGTATATGCAATTTTTTAAGACTAATAATATATTATAATGATATTAATTATAACTCTTAGAATTCTAAACCTCAGTGTAAATCCATTGCATTTTATTCGATTGAGTCTAAATTAAAGGATATAGTCGAGGATGGAAGTAAAAGTTTAATTGAATATGATTCATATAACAATGATGATATATTTCAATTTTCATGGATATTTAGTAATTTTAGGAGGAATTTTTTTTAGAAGATAAAATGAAAAGGTAATATGTGAAATGACTAGAAATTAGAATAATAATGGCAATATAGTGTAGTCACTTTTTGTGAATTTAAGTGCAAGGGCCACATCAAAGCTGATTACCATAAGGTGAAATACAAGAAGAAATATATAAATAATGGAATGTTAAAAAATGGAAATTATGGATACCTAGAGTGATTCTAATAATATCCTTAGTGATTTATAGTCTACCAAAGATTATTCAAGTGAACAATCTAATTTATATTTCATCAACCATATATCTAAGGTACAAGCCATTATTACTTCTCCTAATATTTCTAATAATTATTATATAAGTGATTATGAAATTTATAATGATGATTTAGAAGAATTTTTCTCTATGAATGAGGACACAGTGGATAATATTAATGATATGTATAAAAATATAAAAAAGTTTCACACCTTATATTTTTCTGATCAAATTGATCTTACTTATCAAAAAGAAAAAAAATTGAGTTTTTAATAGAGAAAGATGATATGAAATTGGATCATGGCTATCTTAGAATGGGTATAGATAATTTTACTCAATAAATATACACCTTGAACTAGATTTTTAGAAATCAATGAACAAATAAAGTGAGAACTAGTTTAGGATATCTATATTGACATCAAGTAAAGTTGTAGAATAATTATATTATTCTTAGTTCTAAATCTTTTAGTATGATAGTAATGTTTAATGCATCAGGGACTTACGAACAGGGGGAAACTATTATACTAGAAAAAATTCCTATTTATTTATCTCTAAAAATATGTTTTTCTTTAATACTCTTAATTGGACTATTAATAAATCAATGAAAAAATATTTATACCTAAGTCTTCATTTGAAAACTTTTCTAGACCCAAAAATCTATGGGAACAAAATAAATTTTTGGACAATTCTCTATAGATAAGATGACAAAATAGTTCTATTAATATTACTTTATACTTGTAAATTGTATTTTTCTAATATATGATTGGATATTACTCAAGAATAAGGAATATGATAATGGTTTATGGAGTACATGTAACATTCAGTGAAAAAGGTAAAGGAAATGTTTTTATTCTTATATAGATTAGCACCCCTAAAACTATGTTAATTTTTAATGTTTTATATATCGATGGGTTCATGTATAACATACAGGGTTTTTTAATTATGTGAATATATTTAACATGTTATGTTTTAAAATTATGATTTAAAGTATTATAATTATAATACTGATTTAATATCCACTAATTTAAAGAGTGATTATTTTTGTGTTTTAGAAAAACACTATTTATTTTCCTAGAATCTTCCATACATAAGTGATATTCATGAAGAATCATGGTTGTGGCATAGGATACATGATAACTACAATGTCTACTCACTTAGTAAGCTATTTAAAAAAATTTGGTAAAATATTTAACCAAAAAATTATTCCCAAAAGGATAGTGGCGTAATCCCTTTCAAAAGAGAGAGTGGTAAAAACATTATTGTAAATGAAATAAATATTATTCTACATATCAAATCCAAAATCAAGTTTAAATTGACTTGTTTAGACCTTATAGAATTTTTATTATTTTTATAAATCATTATTCAGCAGTCATTTTTTATTCCTTTTTAATATTCACTTACATGTTTTTCTTAGCTCACAAAAGTAAAATTTCTTCATGTTTTTTAATGTATGAAAATGTAGTAGAGAATCATATTGTAACAATTAGTACTCACTAATAACAAAAACACACGAACATTTTAATGTGATTATCAAATCTGAGATCAAAAATCCAAATACTATTCCCTTTAAAAACATTTTTTCTCCACCCGTAAGTCTACCCAAATACCCTAATGGGTCATTATATTAGAAAATATCCCCAAAACCCAACACATGTTTTATCATTGTCATTTTACATCACTTGCAGACACCCTGGGAAATATCCCAAGAGGTTACCCATTATAAATCTACTTCATTCAATAAATTCTTAATATTGGTGATATAATATGGTTGTGTATTGAAAATTAATGTTTACCTTATTGACATGGGTAGTAAAATTTAGCCTTTTAACCATTTAACATTCTATGGTTTTATATACCCTCCCGCTAGAGAAAAAAAATCATTATTAAACCTATATTTCTTCCTATGTATTTCTTCTACACTTCTTTTTAGATACCACTCTGATACCACTATAAAAAACTATTCCCTTTTTATAGCATAGTCACCCTACCTTTTAAATATAGTCATCGGGTCCTAGCTCACTAGAGAGCACCAATATCCCAAAAAACATGTGCTTTCCCTTCTATGGGGCTCACCCGCATGCCAAAATTTTTCATTAGACTAATGACTATAACTATTATCCTATAACATGTTCTTTTAGTGTTATTTTTCCTCTCTCACAGACACCCAACAAAACATCTCAATAGGTCACCCATCTTGACACTACATGATTACAACCATTCATAACCATAGAGTTATAATTATGTACACTCTCAAAATGAATGGTTCTCCTGGTTGACATGGATAGTAACAATTATAATTTTAACACTCAAACATTCTAAGGAGTAACCTAATTTTGAATTACAATTATGGATTTGAAAATTGATCATCGATGGGAATTTAATAATAAATATTTTGAGACTCTCTTTTAACAAAATTGATATAGAAATAATTTTTCAACTTAAATACCTTAATAAAAATGGATTTATTGAATGGATAAATAGAAATATTTTATAAATTGAAGAAACCCTAATTAGTATAACATTTTTATTTATTTTTATACAAAATTTTTAAATACATATTATTATGTAAATATTATGTTTCTAAGAAGACCTATTTCAAGGGAAAATACTTATGAATCAAGAAATGTCAGAAGATATATGGGTAATTACATTAGATATTTTCTATTTAAAATCATAATTATTAATAAAAAAGATAATATTGAAAAAAATCACCAAATTGTAATGAGGGAATGTTTTATTTTAATTCTACATATAGTAATGGTTATCAAAGCTAAAAAATGAACTGTGATTATAGAAGAGTATTTTTATGTCTAATTTGATGAGAATGATAAACAAAAGCCTAAAATAAAATAATAAGGTATTAAGGATGATTTTTATATTCAAAATATTAATAATTATTCTAAGACCATAGATAATGATATAGATTTTCTTGACAAATCTCTTTGCATAAACTAAAAAGACCACCCTATCCTTGAAGATGACTTGAAACAGGGAATAAATTGCGCTCCCTGAACTATTAAGACCCTCATGTTACTTAAATTAAATGGTGTTATTGTTGATCATGAAAGAGGTACTCAAACTAAAACATCCCTTTGATTTTGGTTCGAACAACAAGCCTATGTATCTCAACAGGAACTTAAGAACATTACTCAAGTAATTAATGTTTCAAATAGGGTAATGTTAATGTGAGAGGAAGTCCACCGATTTTAAAGAAACTAAATCTGGGTAATTATTTTGATAACAAAATACCACCTTACTATTATAAGAAATTTGGGGATTATAAACAATATTGATGAGTCATGCACTATATTTAGAAATAGAGAATGACTGGATACATAGGGTCATTATTAAGAGGAAGTGATTGATTATATAGAGACATTTTCACTATGATCTAGAGTTTAAGAAATTATAATACTCTAAGCATGTGCATCTCATTTGAATTTAAAACTATATAAAATGGCTATTATGATTGAAATCCTTAGTAGTTATTTTTTATGTTATTTTTACAAATTAACCCCTTGTTTTGAAATCATCAATTACCAAATCATGTTTTAAAAAAATTAACTCTTTATGGTTTCAAATAGAATATCATGGTTTGGTATGATAGGATCATCTCATTTTTAATTACAAATGGTTTTTAAAAATTCAAATATGGTCGTACCCTATCTAGAAAAATTATTTTAAAAGTTCTTTTATATTCTCAAACTATTGTTGATGATGTTATATTTTTTTCATCCAATGTTTTTAGGTATTTAGTTTACTATAATGATTTAAAATTATTTTGAATTAAGTTCAACAGGTGATTTAAAGTTCTTCATTAATTTTCATAATTTTCAAAATAAAGAGGGAATTATTTAATATAAAATTAAATAAAATATATATCTTCTAAATTGTTTTGGTGTGGATAGCTCTAATGGTTCTGAAACAACTATGATTACTATTTATAAGTTAGGAAAGGTTGAAATTGTAAAACCAATTGACTAATATATTCATAGATTTATTATTTGGTGTTCATTGAATATAATTAATAGTCATATAAATATTATATTTAGTGGGCTTATGTACATTTTATAAAGTAAATCCTTCAGAAATTGAATTAATTGTTAATAAAATTATTTTTAAAAACCACTAGAATAAAAATAATTTATGTTTTTTATTCTTTAGAGACCATTCTTTTCAGTTCGATAGTTATTATAATGTAGATTTTGGTGGCTGCAATCTAGATATAAATATAACCTCTAGAATATTTTAAATTTTGTGAAAGTCACTAATATTATGTTATTTTAAGAAATAGAATTAAACTTCATTTTTTAGTTCTGAAGAAATATACATAGAAATAAGAAGTTTTTATGCCTATAATTTTTAGATTAATCACACTTTATAAGAACATGGTTATCAATTTAAACATGATCCTTTAATTTGTGACAAAAAAAAGTGTTATCAATATTTCGAAAAATCCTTTTTCACACTTTAGGAAAAATCAAATAGACATATAGAATAATGTTTTGAGAGATTAATTTTAGAAGGATTATATCACTATTGAATATATTATCACTGAGAAAAAAACATGATGATATAATTATGAAGATTTTTAATATAGAAATACATAGGTATATCATACATGAATTTGGAATAATCAACTATTCCTAATCTTCTAATACTGTTGATGATCAAATTGATTGAATTATTTCAATATTCTATAATACATAGATATTCCATAATTCCATAAGTTGAGCTAGTTCTCAATGTTATGCTACCTTGATTGTTTATATGATAATATTAGTTTTTATTAATATTTCTTAATTTTTGGACATTAATAAATTAATCATAAAACATATGGTTAAATTAGTCATAAATGTCACCTGTGACCATAATACATAAGCTACCATGATTTAGTCATGAGGTAGATCAATAAATTATTACTCCCTTAAGATATCATGATTCAATTAATATGGATAGTCCATAAATCATGACTATTTATGATATTTTAGTATATTTATATGTTTTTTATTGATTTATTGTATATTTATTTTTTACTTGATCTATAACCTAAATTCCTGATATTCAACTTTTATATAAATTCATGTTAGTTTCCCTCTAAGGATGAAATATTCATGACCCACGAAACTATCATTTTCTACCTTTGAGACAAAACACTTTCCTTATGCTCTTAAAATCTTATACCTTTTTAATTAATAACAATTAATGTGTGAATTATGGGAGTTATGTATGGAACACCTCATAATGTGATGGCTCATAAAAAGTAATCCAAAGTAATCTCTGGCACCTCTATCGATCCTCTCAACTCCTATATTTTGAATCCTATTGTTATGACTAAAAATAAAGTTGATATTGTATAGAAGAATATGATAAAACCTTTGGTTTGGTGATCCATTTAACTTCAAGGATTTTCTAGACAGTTTATTGATAATTGAATCTCATTTTACCAGAGAATGGTTTATGAATTTTTTCTAAATTATGAATTTGATTTTTGGGAAGAGAAATCTATACTGAAAACACTTTTTAATGGGAATAATTTGTAATCTATTTAATGAAATTATAAATTTTTTAACATCCCTTACGAAATATAATTTGAAACCAATGAGTGATACTATCCAATTTCTCCTTAAAAACATTGATATTTAGAAATGTACTGATGATATGCTAGAAAAAAGAACCTAAGAATACCATCATAAAAGTAGTTGTATAGTGAAATAAGCCTATTAGTTAATTTTATTTAAAATTTCATGTTCCCAATGAAAGATTAATAAAGTATATTGAGTCACTAAGATCTGTTATTTTGGTATCTATTAAAGTATATAATCCTTATCATTTTGAACTGATTTTTAAATAGATATAGAGAATAATTTTGTAATCCCACTTCCCATTTGAATAATCTTCCATAAATGAAATTTATATATTATTTGGTTGTGTTTATCAGAGTTATTAATTAGGTGGAGTAAATGTTAGTATCTTGCAATGGAATGTGTTTGAGTCAGACAATTTTTAAGAGTATGATAATAAACTATAATCCATTGAATAAAATATGGGTTGAAGATCGTGAGAATTTTAATGAGACATATAACCATATAAAAAATCCAATTATGCCTAAGTATAATTCAAAACCTAGAAATTTAATTTGATGAGATATTGGAGTGTTCCTCTAAAGACGAAATGACTATTTAGAGTCTATAAAAATTAAATCATCCAAAAAATAGAACACTTGTTCTCTTAGTCCAATGGATACCTATGTTCTTACATCTAAATATATCTCTTATGTGCCTGTTGAAACACCTTAATCTCTTAGTTATAGTGAAGGAGTTTTCAATGATGATGATGAGGACATAGAACATTCTTTGATTTACCCTTATAGTAATGTATTATCTAATACAAAAGAGGACGAGTCTAATGAGATTTAAATTTACTCAATAGATATATGGAATCCATACATG
Organism: Viscum album; assembly: GCA_963277665.1. Taxonomy (NCBI): domain Eukaryota; kingdom Viridiplantae; phylum Streptophyta; class Magnoliopsida; order Santalales; family Viscaceae; genus Viscum; species Viscum album. The sequence goes on along the minus strand of OY728145.1, from coordinate 803,788,939 downwards.
GGAGATATAATACTAAAACAAATGATGAAGGGGGTAACCTATAATAGGTACACTACCTAATAATGGTAATAATACCCCTTCATCATCATTATTGGGTATTGACTACCCATATTTTGATGCATATAGTGATAATGGAAGAGTTAGTTATTTTTAGTATGGTAGAAACTTCATATTATTTATAAGAAAAGTTATAGAATCATATTTTGATTCTCAAATTAATGTTGAGAAAATTATTGAGAAACCTTCTCCTATAGAAATCATATATAAAATGAAAAAATGGATCTAGTAGTTGAACATGTTTTAGATGACATGTTTCTTCCTACTCCTGGGAAACATGTTGAAATATATGGACAAGTTTCAGATATTGAATCTGAACTATTTGTAAGGTTCAGTCTTGTACAGGAAACATAACCACCTCCTTCTTCTTCATATATTATTAAGGATTGTCTCAAGGAATTAAAAGTCTCATTATTGAATACTTTTTAACATCTATTTTTTACATTTTTTGGTCCATTTTTGAAATAGATGAAGAGAAAGGGCTATCTATTTCTATATTATTAACTATCAATAATAACCAAATATTGTAGTTTTGTAAGATTGTTCTCATGGATAAGTTGATTCAAATACTAAATAAACAATTTTTATCTCGAATAAAATATTAAAGGCATAATAAGGAATCATGATCAATGAAATCTCAGTCAGATTAGATAGGCCTCTACCTCTCTTACAGATCTAGTTACTATAACTATATATAAAATAATTATATGTTTTATCTTGAAAAATTAATTAAATGCTATGTTGAGTGATTTTAAAAGACCAAATATATGATTATATCATATTTTTCAACTCATGATGATATGTCATATTATGTTTTTGATAAGAATTTCAAAATAATATTAAAATAATATTAGTATAATTATAAAATCCATTAGATATTATATGGACATGATTTTGATAATGAATGAATGGAAATCATTATTCATCGCATTGGCTACAGATCTAAAAATTCAACTAGAAACTAATGAATTTAATAGTAACTTAGAATAACTAAGAGTGATATTGCCTTTATGGGATACTTTTTTAAGGGATATCAAATAGTTTTTGGAAATCATGAAACATGTTTATGATACATTAAGGGAGTTTATAAGATTTATATACCCTATATTTACACTTCCAACACAATAGTGGTTATTACTAAACATTTTTTTCAAGGAACCCATAGTTAATTTTGATCAGTGAATGTATTAAACTTCTAAGCACACACCCCTTCACCACCTACTACCTTAGCACCTTTTGATTATACACATTCTCATGACATGTATCTAATTAGGACTACAACTAATGTTGTTGTTACTATTTAACCTTCTAATTATCATTCTAGGACATCTCCTAATCTATCCCAACTCAAGTAAAAAAGATCATATAAATCCATTATCTATGAGTATATTTGATTCAAATGTAGATTCGAGTGAGAAAATGGGGAATTTTAAGAATTTGTTTAGGTTATTTTTGGATAAATGTCAGATTCTATGTTGAAGGAATTATTTAGAGCTAGTTATTAATTATAATTTTCCATTACCTATAATTTTGTGTAGCTTTTTATATTATATATAATAAAATGTCTATGGTATCATTATCTCTAGTATTCATTTTTTTCCTTCAGGTTCCAAAAATTCCTCTCAATTATTTTTCATTCTCTTTAATCATTTTACTAAATTATTTATAACAAAAGAATAGGGAGAATGATATGAATGTTACCAGAATTAGTAGTAAGAAACTTATCATGAATTTAAAGGTGGAGAGTAACTTAAGTTTTGTTTAAAAGTTATTTTAATTTGAAAAAATTGACTATAATTATTTATGATCATCAAAAATGGAGATATTGATGGATTAACCCAAGACTTACTTTTTTTAAATCTCCTAGATCATATTTATTATTATTCTAATGATTTCTATGTTTTATTCTATAAAACGTTTTTTGGGTGATTAACAACAAGTATTGGATTAACAACACATTAAATGGATTGGACAAATAAAAAATATATTGGCCGCATGTTTAATGGATTAGCATCATGAAAAATTGATTGATGACATGTACATTTATTGACTATAGAGATAAACTTTCAATGTATTCAATCAAACATGACTGACAATATGATATGAAAATGTACTAAATTCTTGGTTTGACCAAAAATTTATTATAATAAGGCATGAATTTTATGACTTTCCAAGATATATAATTTTATTGTCTTGTTTCTAGTATATAAATAAATATAGGATCAACTACAAGAATTAATATTCCCTATGATAATATACCAAACACCATCCTATCGAAGAAGTCATCCATGGGTAATTAGTCCTTCCATGCATAAGAATAGATTTTAAAAAGGCTAAATCGATAATGAGTATTAATCTATTACTTTACCTTAAGTTTAAATATTTTAGACCCTTTAATAAAAGTCAGATCAGTAGATAATTTCAAAAATTATATGCTCAGTGTGAGCATATTGATACTGATTATTTTTTAGTTGTTTCTTGGATATGATTCATCTATAAATAATAGTATTTATCAGAAATGTAAAGGGAAAATATGATTGATTAATTAAGAACAATTAAATACATTTATTACCAAACTCTATGACTCTATTTTTCTATAAATTATTGAAAAAAATAGAAATATTTACTAACCACTACAACCACTCCCAAAATTATGTGAGGATCACATAAGGAGAAAGAAACCAATTTGATCATTTGAACTTAATCAAATAATAGTTTTATCATTTTTTAATTATACATTTCTCTTTCAATGTTTCTATTTTACATTTTAGTAGTTCTTACATATTTATAAAATCCTATTTGGGACATACTCTTGTATTTTAAAGATGAGTATTGGGATAATATTTTATTTATTTACTTCCTTTTTTACTCCCATAAATAACATTAGGAGTGCCCTATTCCAAAACCTAAACTACCTGTGTATAGTTGACTACTTCTACACCCAATCCAAGTTTTGGAATACAGTTTTTTTAAAATAAACTATTTGGAATTACTACAAAGTTTAGAGGTAAAATATCTATATTAGAATTGAATATACAATTTATTTTCCTTTTTTATTCATTTTATTTGATTAAAATTCTTAAACTGAGTTTACTCAATACTAACTTTATTTCATCTCTTCTTCACTAAGTGGTTTATAAAATAAGTAACACAAATATTTTCTATAAAAAACAATATATATAAATTTTTTTGGAGTAAAATAGTTCCACAATATAAAGTAATTTCAATTGATTTAACGGGATATTAATCATTCCATTTATAAATTAATTTAAAGTATATAATTTTAATTACTTACTAAATTTATTAACGAGGCTATTTTTAATATAAGAGATTAATTTTTTTCTAAAACAAAAATATTTTTAAATTATAAAATCAATTCACCCACCCCCCCCCCCCCACACACACAAACACTAAATACATCCCCCATTAGTTATGTTTAAACTAAAATAGAAAAAATAAATTTAAATAATGAGTTACATATTGTAAAATGATTAATTAAAATTATATTCAAGTGAAAAATCAATAGAATAATTAACAATTGAAAACCAGAAAACATTGTCTAATGGTTTAAGGGTCAAATGACATGGTCAAAGGTCAATGGAGGTGTGGTTACGGTGTCAAGTGTGGATAGGGTGTTAGAAATCATCATGGCTGATTATGAGAAGGATTCGATTTCAGACTCAAAGATGAATAAGTGTCGTTGGATCATTGTTAATGTAATGGGCGAATGGGTAGTATGGTGGTCTATATATTTGGGTTTCAGGTAGAAGGGGGGTCTCCATCAAGGGTCGATGTCACATTATTGGTCATTCTCAGGGAGGGATTAATTAGTGGTTGAGGGGTTATTTAGTTTTTTTATAAATTTATAGACATTTTGTTTACTAAAACTGGTGATAAATATTAACATAATTATTCTAATTTTAAATATCAATTAACTTTGTTAATAATAATAACTAAATGCTAACTATATTTTTTTTTAAATTTATGGGTAATTATAAAAAGCCAACAATATATTTTGAATAAAAATAAATATGTGAACATTTAGTGATTGTTACCAGAACTACAACTAATATGATTTTTTTTCTTCTAGAAAATCTAATTCAATTTCCATTATTATTTATCATCATATAACATATAGTTTATATAAAGAATAAAATTTTAATTCATATAACATGAAGTAATATATTTGAAGGATTTAAAATTATCATGATGAATCTTTGGAATCAAGGAACAAGATTTTTATCAAATTGAATCCAAGATCATCATTAAAATATCTTTTTTTAGTGGTAAAATTCCTATTGAGATCATATCCTAAATCCCAATCAACCTCTCAAGTTATCAAATATATTTTACATATAAATAATAGTTTTATTAACTAATTATTTTTTTAATATACCTTCTCAAATAATAACACTAGTACAAATATATGAGTTCAAAATTGGGTGACCATTGTGCTACATGTCCCCTTGTGATACCTCTACACCCCCCCCCCCCACTTCCTATGCCATCATACATAATCCACTATCTTGATGAACACCTTCATAAATTTTCTATTATTCCTTATAACATCTGATGGACCTCCACCCTCCCAAATCTCTTTACATCCTCTACCTCCCCTATATCCTCCAGCATGATCTAATACTTTTAAAACCATCATCCTCAAGCCCCTTTGTTAAGATATATATTTTTTCATATTTACATTCTAATGTGAAATTTATATATCCCTATGGGGGATCTTTTTTTATAGAATAACTTAAGGATCATAATAAGAAAAATCATTGTTTTGATTTATTATAAAAATATTTATTAATATTTTGTCAATATGTTTCTGTGATATAGTAATTATCAAACAATTAATGGACTAATACAAAAATGATAAATAAAAAATTGATTTTCTCAAAATTATAGTTTATTAGAATCACTAATTTATTCCAATATAATGTGATTGAATATAGTGTTCTTTTCTCCCATTGAAAGAAATTTGACCACTGTTGATTTTTTCTCTATCTATTTGAAAGATCCAGGATGAACAAGTTATCAATGTTCTAATGATTATAAAATATATACTAAAGTCAAAGTGACATGGAGTGTCTATTTATATATTAGTTTTTCATGTATAATTATCAACCTTAAACATTTTTATTATGTTATAACTAGTTAAAATTCATGTTCATCTCCTTTTGGGAATGATTGAGAGCTCACAAATGTGGATTATAATATTGTATTCATGGAAAAGAAATAGGCATGGTTTTTTAAAGAAAATTAGTGACCTGAATAATTTATATATGTAACCCTACTCTGATTATATATATTTTATGGTATCATGTTTCTAACTATGAGTGATTCCTTTGTAAACATTTTTCATTACATAGTATGATAATTGATACCACAATAATTTATTTTTTCAATTATTACAGAAGTGAGGAAAATAAAACCATCAATAATACTATAGTTTCCAAATGAAAAGAATATAGAAGCACCATTTTGACCAATTACAATTCGCACTATCTACAATATGATATATTAAAGGGTTGTGATTATAGCTAGACAAAATTGGGATTATTTTTTAATTTATTAAGATTATTTATATAATACAGAATAATTTTGTAAATTATATTATTTTTTTATTCATTATTTACTTGTATATAGTTTATTTATTTTCCCCTTATTTTTTATAATGGCTAATCTGGTTACTTGTAATTCATGCTTAATTATTCCTTTTCATTACTGATATTTTTATTATTTTCTCATATGAAAGTATTTTTTTATATTTTAGAAGGCTTGTTTATAGTACTTATATTTTGATATTAATTTTGATTAATTGTATTCTTATTTTAACATCATAAATGTTTTGGGGATAAAAAGTTTTCATGTAACCTCAAAATTTTAGTTACTTGAATTTTATACAATTTTTTAATTTGGTTTGGTTCGGATTAATTCTAGTAACATAATTATAGTTTTTTAATTGGTTCATTGGAATTTTATTCAACCTAGTTAGCATCAAATAATTTTTAGTTTTAATTTTTGTTATCTTAGACTAGTCTGGTTCTAATTTTCTTGCTTTTATTACTTTTGATTTTATTTTTGTTAGTTTGAGTAAGGCTAGTTATTCTCATATTAGTTTTTTTCCATTTAGTTTGATTTGATTAATTTTTTTAATGGTAAAATATGTTTATATCAGATAATTTCATCGTATTTTCAATATTTATTATTTTATTTTTTTGGTTTTGTGTTTATTGGGTAATATTAGTCTGTTTTATTTAAATTCAAGCATGTTTGGGAAAATTCATGATAACCACATCAAGATTGTTCAATTCATGCCTGTCCACATATTAATTGATAATTATTGGTGTATTTCACCTATTTTTATTACGTATTCTTGAACATTTTTTGATTACTAGATATTTGATCTTATGGTTCTATAGAAAAAAAATCTAAAAACCCAAAATCAACCCAAATTCATATATATTCATCCCCCACAGCATTGAATATCATAACAGGTGTGTCTAGGAACATGAACCAGTGTATCGAGACATCCATCACCATTTTTTTCACATCATGATCTTCCTTTCATCAGATTCATAATTGGACTACCATATTACATACACATAAGCAATAAAAAAGTATAAACACAATGTATAATACACAAGGAGATAACGTGATTCCTAAATTGTACCATGTATCCATGGGAGAGTGTAGATATCTTCTTTAGTCCCTTGAAAATAGTGAATTTATAAGTAAAAATGATAATAAACTTACCATAATACATGTTATAAAAATAAAATATGTCTCACAAAATACTTAGTAATTTTATATTATGATGCCTCTCTTCTTCGTATTCCAACTTCATCAACTCATACCCCAGATCCTAGATGAGCCTATGTGTACTCCTTTGAGATTTTCATCTTCCTTCTTCCGACCCCTTCATTATTTTATAAGTTTTTTGTATCACTAAGAACCTATGGACAAATCCCACTATAAATAGTGGTTCTTAAAAGTCACCTGGTTAGCATCTTTATCTAAAGTGTTTGGGAAACACATCATTTAATTACAAAACCACTGATTTTATATATTATTCATTTAATAAACCATCCAATCTTTTTGAACAATAAAAATTGTATCACTTTAAATATAATGAATTTAAAAAATCCCACATTTGTGTATATATGGGGGAAAACACCCATATTTATTCATTAGTATTCTTGGATCTCATTAACTAATTCACCTCCTTTACTGTCCATAATACTTTATTCATCTGTAAGAATTTTCCCCTATGGAAACCTATCTAAATCAATCCATAGAATTAACTAATCCCTGAGTACATGATTTTAATGATCATATATGGTATTTGTTGACTAATACTCCACAATAATCCATCTACTACCTTGTAGTGACTTACTAAAATTTTAGTGGATTCAAGATTTGTTTTATATTGGATGATTTGACATCTTGGGGATCTAGGAAAATAGTCATTAAACACACACTTCTATATTTGGTGAACAAAATTATTTTTTCTAGATCCGAATATGCTATTGTTTTTTTGTACTTATTTCATCCAATTTCACCCGATTGTCACTTCCAATTACTAAACATTTAGATCTCTAAAATATGACCTAAAAAACATTTTCACACAAAATATCTCAATAATTTAATCAACCACTATTTATTTAGAACCAAGATTTTTCATTTAAATGAATATGTGAAACTAATATGAATACCTATTTGGAATTCCTATAATGGAAACAGGAACTTATATACTCAAAAATTATTCAAATCTCCATCAACTAGAAATTTTGATCACAATTTACATGTCCCTACTCCATCCAAGTTTCCATTATCTTAAAAGATACTACCATTGAGTTTCCACTACCCATGATCATTTTGAAATTCTAATATTTTGAAACACTATTAAAACCATCATCTATATTAAAATTAGTTTTCTATATATCTTGATTCCATCATCCTGATGAACTCCCACGAAAAATTCCTTCAGTAAAACCATGTCGTATTTGGTCCTTTTCACTAAATACATAAATTTTTTTCCCAACAATGTATATATATCGGGATCTATCACAAGGTTACTTAGGATTAAACTCATTTGAAAGGGTGATTTATGATAGACTCTATCTTCACCTAGTAGAAGACAATGTGCCTTGATGAACACCACTTATGACACTCTTGAGATATATGATTTATAATTCACAAACTATTTAAAAACCATCATAAATTATTTAAATAAATGGAGAATATGAATGGATTAGGATGAACCTAATGTGTCATATAATAAGGATAATGTGTACTTTTTACATTAACTATGTGTAATTTTTTTCATTATTATGTGGTTTTATATTATTATTGGTGTTGCTCACACAATGATTTTTTTTTAATGAACATAATTAACTAGAAGGAATTAGAATAACATTGAATGTGATGAATAATTTACTAATGATCAGCTAAATGGGATGATTATTATAGTGAAGGATTTTTTGATTATGCAAAATTAGTTTTCACAGAACGTGATTAACAATTTGTATATTAACCGACTCTCAAACTCTCTAAAGAAGTAAAGGAAAGTGTTATTAGAGTGTTTGGGTAGTAGAGACCATGGAGGGAAGAAGATCTAGTTTCCTATGTTTTGATAATTTTCTATGAAACACCAAAGGGTATGTATTAGAGGAATGGGAAGATGTTTTGATAGTGGAAAAGTAGAAAAAATCATGAAAGTTTAAAGGGAAAATGAATATTTTGGCTAAAGTGATGGATGAGAATAATGTTATCGATAAGATATCATGAAATTATAAATGTTTTATGTGTGCAATGTATGGAAATTATGAAAATTGATGTCCTAAGGTGAAATATCATCATTAAAAACATTAAGGTTATATGAGTACTGGTGATGTTTCTAATGATATAGAGACTATCAATTATATAAGAAAGTAAAGAAGTATTATGTAATAAGTTTATGAATCGTAGTTAATGGTTTTAAAATATGTGGTTTGAATGCAGTATTCATATATTATAATTCAATGATTATTTTATAAGAGTCATGAATTATATAATTATTGTTCATTATAAATTTTCATTAAGGATTTGAAACAATATATTAAATGATGATAATATAATGGAATAATGATTTAATGGAAATGTGATATTATAAATATAACCATTAATATGTTCTTAATATTTAGGTAATTATTCTGGGAAAAAGTTATTACTAATTTTTATTATGTAAATTGGGTGGTAATAATTTCTTTAGAACTGATTAATGTTTTGATGAAAAATTGATTTATGCTATCATTGAGAGTGTTTACAGCATTTTTTTGATTTAAGTAATATATTGAATAATCATTTTTTTATGTGAGGCATAAGGAATATTGTTTATTTTCAAAATGGAAATATGTTTTCAAGAGAATACATGATGAAGGTATTCAAATGAATAGTACGATAAAATGAGCAACTATTTAATTATATTTGGTAGATTAATTATAAGTTTATTCTGGAAATTTATAGACAATATTTCTAATATATTTGATTTCAGTAATTAAAATGTTTAAAAAGGTTAATTATTAATTAAATGGTTTATATTTAACATTGAAAGAGTTTTTATAGATAAATGTAATAGTTCACCACATGAAGACTCATTCATACTGGATAACCTATGATAAAAAAAATGCCATGAAATAAGATATAAGGAATTAAATGTCATCCTTTATTAATCTTATAACCCATTGGTTCTTTAGGAATTAAAAAATCACAATCATTTCTTAGAGTAAGTGATGAAGTTCATATTGATCAAGGCCTAACCAAATGTTAAGATTGAGATAATGAAATGGAATGAAATCATAAAATTATATCTTCTCCTAAAAATTATCCAAAATTTTCTAAAGGATCAAGAAATAAAATTATGTCCTATTATCATCATTGTTTACGATATAAACTGACATTTTTATTCCTCTTTGGTTTTTTATTTTGTGGTTTTTAACTATCATTTTGTCACCCACTTTCTTCTGATCAATGATATTTATCACTCACTATAATTATTTATTCTTTTCTTCCATGTCTATATATTCACTTCTCATTGATTCTCTCTTATACGTAAACATAGTTTTGAGTTACTTTGGTAACCTTTACGTTTCAAACATCCCCTTTTAAGAGATGTTTTATTATTCATTTGTACGTTGTGGTATTATATATTGTAATTTTCCAATAATAAACCTTTGATGATAGAGTTGTATATTGAGGGATAAATGTATTATTACATGGTGGAATATAACACCCCAAGATTTTGTGAAAATTAATTTTCAAATTAATTTTAACATTTAAATATTTTTTGTTAAAAAAAACACTAAGCATAGATTTCTTTATATGCAAAAAAATATTTTATCTCGTGTTATATGCAATAATGAGTTTCTTTAATATCATACATGACATCTGACACTAAGATTCAATGAACCCTGACATAATATTATTATAACATAGTTGTTAAGTAGTTTGGTAGGAATAGTATTAACAGCTTTATGAAATATAAATATGAATTTTCTACCCAATATAAACTTAGTAATAAATAATTAGTAAATAATAAATCAATTTTTACTAAAGTAATTATATTCATCAAAAATATGGTTTCTTCAAAATTGATTATTATTAATTTCTATGAGAAAATATTATAATTGATTCATAATGATTTTATAAAATTTATTTTATAAAATGTACATAATTTGGAAATATTCATATAGATATTAAGTTATGGTTAAATTATTTAATTTTTCATAAAATGTTTATTTTTTAGTTAATATGTAAAGATATTTATTTTTTTAAATTTATCATTTCCTTCCAATAAATTATTTAATTTATATTCTCAATTATTTTTTAAATTTATAAAAGTATTATTAATTAATATTTAATCCACTTCTATGAATGGAATTTGGAAAAATGGGTTCCATATCTGGAATTATAATAATTTATATTATCTAATAAGGTAAAAAATATTACAACAAAATAAATAGTGAAAACTCTAACAATTAATTAATGAGGTTTTGTTAAAATAGGATTACCAAGGGTGAAACTAAGTAGATAATTGTTTAAATTATATATAAACATGTTTAAAACTATTTTATGGAAGTAATTAGTCCATTACCCGTCTAAGGTTTGATAATGTCCCATTTTGGACCTTTTTGACAAATGAGAAATGTGGGGGCCAATAATTATTGTAAAAAATACCTAGTGCATCATCTCCCCTGCATATAAATTGCCACCCACCCTCCTCCCTAATTAACACCATAACCCATTTTTCAATAAATACATTCCCAAGTAACTTTTTAAATTCCTGGCACTCATTTTAGAAGACATAATTGGGATATAAATCTAACTAATGAAGGATCTTGGTGAAAACATAAAGAGGATACTATAATAAGAGGTAGAATTCATCAATAAGAATTTTTTGTTTCACTTATTCCTCCATATCATTAAATTATTAATATACCATGATACTATGAAAATCTCATTATCTTCCAAATAATGTTGTTTTCATTACCTAAAACCATCTCCACTTCTATCAAATGTATTAAGAAGTCATCATTCTTACATACAGAGGACCACCACCTTATGAAACAATGACATTAATTTTTTTATTACCACCTCTAAAGTTTCAACATAATTATATATATTTTGATTATATATGATATTTTTTATATTTTTATTCTTCAATAATTATCATTTCTCACTTACTTTTATTCTTTCCATTTTGTGGAAATATGATAACATCGCTTGTGTGTACGGTGCACTATCACCTCACAGAGCAATTTGATTTGTTCAAACTTTATATGTAAGATTTTAAGAATGGTTTTAACATAAATATTTGATATATATAACATAAAAATAATTTAATAATAAAAAATATAATTTTTTTATCTTTAATTTAATCTAATGGGAAAATGGAAACATCGTTCATGTGTACATATGGCCTACCATATCAATAAATGGTGTATTTAATTTTATATATGTAAATTTTATGGACTAATATAAATAATCACATATCAAATATTTTTATATTTACATGATTTTTATCATTATGGAGATGTTGTAAAATTAATCAGTGCAAGAAGGTGAAAAATAATAAATCAAAACTTATTGGATAAAAAATCAATTATGTAATTTCCCGGAATTTCCATATAATTTTTTTAATTATAAAGAATTATTTCAAGACCATGAAATCTAACAGTGCATGATTCTGAGGCTCAAACTGTCCGGAATGATCCGTCAAAAATGTTATGTTTAAAATAGCACGCGTGAGAGGTTTTCTTGAAAAAGTGTAATAACTCTTAAATGGTTTCCCAGATCAGAAATCCAAGGGAACCATTGCATTTAGGATGGAGGGTTTACCCTTGGTGTGGATTATGTTTAGTCGGCGTAGGGTTTCAGGGAGAAAAACCGAAAATTGTATAATCATAAATAAAATAATTAAATAAATTATTATATTTTTAAAATTATTATAACTCATGAACGATGACTCAAATTAGAAAACTGATACCACCACCTTCACTCGTGAAGGTATGCTTTCCATAGGAAGGCCCTAACATTGGTCAGTGTGGGCCAACAGTGGAAGTTAGTTTTTGGTTATAAATAAAATAATTAAGTTACAGTTATTTTATGGTTAAAATCCATAACTTCTAAACAGTAATTCATATTGAAAATATGAGAGTACCATTGAGTTCGTTGGGGCGTGTTCTGCTTAGAAGGAGCCTAACCTCAACCGGCGCAGGTCGAGGGTGAATGTTAATAATTTATTAATCCTTTTTTAAGGTATGTTCAATAAATGTGTGGGGATCATTTTCTATCTTTTTAACTGTTGTTTGGATTTAAAATTTGAGGGCACCATTGAATTTGCAACGGCAAGATTCTCTTAAGGGAGGATTCACTTCAACCACAGTAGGTCGGGTGAAAAAAGTAAATTTTGCGTAATTTTGAAAGATTAATAAAATAACATGTTATGTTATTTTATTTCTTTTTCTTTTTCTTTTCTCCAATGGAGGAGTGGTGGTTGCGGGACTGACGACATGTCAAGCCATTAATTACTTGACTATCCCTTGTTTGTAACCACAACATTGCGAATTTGGGAGGTTCATTAATTAAATGAACCTCATTAATTCTTCATGTGGGACACACTCTTTCTCCTCTCATATTTATATGGAGCTTGGGGAGGGGTTTTGTAACGGCTTCACCAAGCGACTAAACTCAGGAAAAAAACCATGATGCCAACCAATTGGAGGATGAGACCGAATTCAGCAAGCAATGAAGAAGTCCACAAAATCACAAACTGATGACAATGACAAAGGAGGTTCCATCGATCTTCGTCAGTGGACATCTTATCTAGGTAGGTGGTTTATTTTGAAGTTTTCTTTGATGAATTAAAATCTTATCCTACTTTTTATCATGTAATGTGGAGGGCACAGGCCAAACAAATAAGGCTCCAACCCTCCACCACTTTTTTCTTGATGTGAACATCAGAAAACGATTTCCAACTTGATGGAAACATGAAATAGTGGGTCATGATATGACAGAGGTATCTCGAAAGAGTCATAGGTGTAGAGGACATCAAAAATAGACCCCTGAAGCGCGTCCAGTGACCCACGAAAGAAACCACTAGTGCGCCATGTCGGCGGTGGCTGGAGGAGACCCTCAGCAACTGGCTACGGGTGGTGGAAGGTGTCGCACGATGAAATATCATGAAGGCTGGCCTAAAATGGCCGCGCTGGAAAAGGGTGGTGCCCACAGGCACCGCCGGAAGAAGTGGCAATGGCCAACAGGCCATGGTAGGAGGGTAAGGCGCAGCCCACGCTGCGACGCGTTTGCAAAACCCGGTCATCCAAACGGTCAACCGTTAAATGTGGTGGGGAAGCGACCCACTAGCTAGCAAATAGCCCCGCAAGCATAAGGCACACAGGATGCAACAGTGCACCTTTAGGTGGACCGAGCCGGTGCGGGGCGGCCAAGCAGTTTGGACCCGCCCAAAGGGCCGGACCCGCCCAGCAGGCTGGACACATGGCCCAGCAGGACAACATGGGTGGTTCGAGCCCCACCTAATGGGTCGGGCCAACCACAGCCCAATCCCACAAATAGGTCAGGCCAATTCTCAGTGGGTTGGACCTGAGGGGCATTAGGTAGACCTTGGGACGCATTACGTCAGGACAGTCTAACCGTGTCAGACCGGGCCTAGACCCAACCGATACCCGAATAAAGAAACGCTCATAACAGACGAATTGGGTGACTGTTAGACATGCCATCATTGGAATTGGTACCCCTTATTGGGAAGCATCTTTGTTGGCATATTCAAGTGGGCTCGATCGATCTAGGTCAGACCGAGGTGTGATCACCCCCATTTCATGGAAATTAGTGTAACTAATAGACCGGGCGTCTGATCGATGTGCCGTTTGTGCCATAAGTACCCTTGTGTAAATTTGGTACTTTGGAAATACTCTAATTGAGTTTTGATGAAGTTTGACATGAAACCTGGGTTAGATCATACTTGAATCCAACTGGGCCATTTTTAAAAAAGTGCACATATCTCACAGAATGGGCGTCTTATCAACGTGTCGTATGTCACATTGGGACCCCTATGATGGGGTAGTCATTTGGGATAATCCTTATTGGTGGTTAAGGTATGATCTATGGCTTTAATATTATATCCTTCCAGAGTCAAGTGTCCTTAGTATGGGAACCTAGTGGTTGGTTGTAACGTGAAGAAAGACCATCAATCCTATGTGGGACAACATCCATCGATCATTTGTTGGTCAGCGCTTAGCGATATTGTGTGGGTCAGTATCTATTGGTCATGTGTGGGTTAGCACCTATAGATCCTATGTGGGTCATCATCTATCAATATTGTGTGGGTCATCATCATAGCCTATCAACATAATAAGATGACCTATATTTATGACTAATCGTCTGTACTTTTGTACTTAAGTTATATACCTGGTGTGAGCTGAGTCTTTTACCTTCATGGTGTTACCATTGTGGTACATTTACCTTCATGGTTTAACCTTCATGGTGTTACATTTGTGGTAATTTTACCTTCTTGGTGTTACCTTCATGGTGTTACCTTTTTGGTAATTTTTACCTTCGTGGTGTTACCTTCGTGGTGTTACCTTTATGGTATTCTTCCCTCATGGATCAGTTGTGTAAATGGATTAAAAGTTGGAGCCTTATTTTTTCACATGTATGAGATGAGTATATTTTGATAAATTAGGAATATGTATGGGTGTATACCTAAGTATAATTTATGACTACTACTTTGTGCTTTGTAATTGAGTCTTTCTTTTTGTTTTTTACTTTTTGAAACTCTGGGAGACCTTTGGGGGTCTCAGGGTCCCTACTGAATATTTTCATACTCACCCTTTCACGGGTTATTCCTGCACCTTGTTTTGTCTTGTGAAGATGAAGGATAACATTGATCGAGGTAGAGGGATCCTGGACTGGACGGTGCTCAGAGGTGGACCATTTGACATGATGTGACGCAGTGACTACTGATCATGAGTTGTACCTACCCTTTAGGTAGGATCCATGCTGGACATTACAAGATATGTTTTCTCTTTAATTTTTACTTTTACTTTCCAATTGCGATTGTATTTCAGCCCATTTACTTTCTGTACACTTTTCACAATAGTATTTTACATCATGGTTACATCTTTTTGTGTTCTTAGATTGTGTGTTTATATAAGTTTAAATGAAATTCCTTCCCATTATAGGGATACACCTTTCTATTTTTGTTCTCCATCCCCTGGCCTATAGAAGGTGGGATTAGGATAGTCACAGCATAGGCCCCATGGGACGGGTTGTGACAAAGTGGTATCAGAGTAGTTGGTTCTACCGAAGAACTAGGACTCTGATATTTTTAATGGAGAAATAGTGTAAAATAACATGAATGTGGTTTTCAGTTCAGGGAGTCTAGTTTTGGTGTGGTGGTCGACGTATCCATAAACGGGGAAATTTAATTTCAATTTAGACTTGGTGCATGAAAACACTAATTGCGTGTGTTTTGGAAATGTTTTTCCTTGGTTTCTTTGAATTCATCTCCCCAGGTATAACTTAATGATCGTGGTGCGCATGTTCCTTATTAGGATGCTGCCATGTAGACAGCTATCTAGGAATCCCGAGAGATTACATGATTATTGCCCACCAAGAGACCCTGTGTGGATCAGCATTCTAGTGACCCAGTGTGGATATGCATCGAGTGATCCTATATAGATCAGCACCAAGAGATCTTGTATGGATCAGCAATAGATTCTACTAGTGGAACGTGCACTTCGACTGAGCATGTTTCATGACTTCCAGCAGTAGAGGCCTCTATGGTTTTGAGGTGAGATATATACCCAGGTAGTTGAGGACTGCCTGGAGGCTATGGCAAGAGTTTTCTACCTTGTTGGAACACCAGTAGATCAAATAATGATCTTAGCAGCTATCCATTATCAATTAGTGACCATGAATAATGTCCACATTATGATGAGTCTTTGGTATATAGAACATTCCCCGAGATTGTACCTTCGGGTAGTGTGCCATCTATATCATTGCTCATTGGACAATAGTTACAAATTGTGGTATCGGTAGAGGACACATGTAGGCTTAGTTCCTTACACATTTTTCAGCATCAGATACCCCTTAGATTCTGAGGCGATCCCAAATCATAGGTGGCTAAGGACTATCTAGAGGAGGTGGTGGAGTTTTCCATCTAGCTAGGACATCATTCGATCAGATGATGGTCTAGGTGGAGATCCTTCTACGTGGATCACTAGGATGATGATAGGGTTTATATTACCCCTAATCTTTTTAAGAGGTGACTTTTCTATGGACAAGATTGAGAACCTTCCTCAGAGAAGGGGGTCTTGTTCCATAAAATGATAAATGGTTAGTGATCCCTAGAGCATATACAGCTTTAACAGGATGACATAACTATATCTAAGTATCCATCGAGGCATACCGACCATCCTAGGTACATGATGAATATAGTATGGTCAGTGATTCATGGCTCAAACCTCTGATCGAGGTGTGTTTAGAGACATCCGAGCCATCACTTTTTCCTATATGTATTCCTACATATGTTAGGGTGTTAGAGACAAAATTTTTGGTTGAATGTTATTTGAATGAGAGGATACAGTTAGTGAATGTTAGTAGTGGGAAAGAAGGAAACTGATGCCAGTCTCAGAGACTTGGGCATGTAAATTGTTTTTTGAAGAGGAAGTGTTAGGGAAAGATGAATCCGTTGGGCAGCAGACATGGAAGTGGAGCTTGGAGATCAGCATGAGGTGGTATACATTTTTGAAATGTTACAACCACCACCCTAATATGGTCCCCACCAGCCTCAGGGAGCTAGAGGATAGGGAAAGGGAGTAGTTGCATGCGGTCAAGAAGTGTGACCTAAGGGATCCAGAAATGATTTGAGGTACGTTCTATGTCTACTACTAGGTGTCTTATTAATAGACATAGGTACCAATCATTATTTATTGACTCAAATATTGTTCAAGACGTAGAGTTTTTGGTTAAACTGATGGCTTGGCCCTTATGTCTGGAGACACCTTTGGGAGGGGACTTTATAATAACACTTATGCTGATGGTGTGATCTGACCCTTGAGGTGAAATTTTCAATTGGAACCCCTTGGTGGCAGCATCGATGCCTTATAACATTAGTTTGGGGATAGAATAGACATCCACAGTTCATACTAGGATTGACTATTTTAGGGAAAAATGATATAGTATATCTACAGTGTTGGAATGGGGTTTTCTTGAGTCACTGAAAAAGTAAGCCCAAGCAGCACAGGATAAACTCATGCACATAAGGGTGCAGCCGATCACTTTTGAGTCAGCCAGCCTTACCCTCATGGAAGCATGAGTTTTGAGTTTTCAATTCCCAACATTAGTGGCAAAGTGTGGGGATATATTTTCAAAATATGTTTCTAGGATTACCTCCCTGAAGGGAGAGGGAATTATACTTTGGCTGGGAACTACCAGAGATTTGTAGCTGACTTCCCCAGGGTATCAGCACCCTTTTCAGCTTTGACGAAGAAGGGGGAGCATTTCTTGTGGATGGAGAAGTGTCGGCGGAGCTTTCAAGAGCCTATACTGAGACTGAAGAGTGTCCCCATATTGAGGCTACTAGGATAGGGTGTTGGGTATGTTGTATACTAAGACACATCAGAGACCATACTTGGTTGTTTCCAGATACAGAAGTGGGTAGTGATCACCTACAGCTCATGGCAGTTGATGCAGCATGATCAGAACTACGCTACCCATAACTTGTAGTTATCATTAGTGTTCTTTGTGCTGAAGATGTGGCAGCACTACTTGATGGGTGAACGGTTTACTGTTTACTCTGGTCACAAGATTCTCAGGTATATCTTATCACAAAAAGACCTGAACCTGAGATAGTGATGAATTATATAGTTCTTCCAGGACAGTGACTTTGAGATAGTCTATACTCCTAGGAAGGGGAACGTGGTAGTAGATGCACTTAGTAGGAGGTCTGGTTTACAGCTACTGAGTGAGGCATCAGAGAATCTAGTTGTGATGTGAATATCCTTTGTGGATAAAGATGGATTTTCTTACCTCTATTATATGATTTTCACTCCCTCAATTCTTTATCGAGTTTGGGGGGCACATCTTGAGGTCATTGACTGCGAGGCCTGATGTGCTCAGATATCCTTAGAATGGTCTCCTGAAGGATATTATGAAGGTGGAGAGAACATCATTCTCTTTAGGGGATGTACCATGGAACTGGTGACACTATAGAAGGAGTTTTTGGGTGATTTCCATACATCCCCTTTAACTATACATCATGGAATGGAGAAGATGTACCATGACCTCTGGAATCAGTAATGGTGGCCAGAGATGAAGGAAATAGTGGTAGATTTTGTATCACGATGCCTCACTATTCAGCAAATGAAGACTTTACAGAGATGGAAAACATCTTATGCCAATAGAAAATGGAGACCCTTGGAGTTTGAGGAGAGAGACCATGTCTTATTATGGGTCCCACACCATCAAGGATTGATGAGGTTTGTCAGGGTGGCAAGTTATCTCTATGTTTCATCAAACCTTTTTAGATTTTGAGTAGAGGGGTCAAGGTGGCATATCATATATCTCTTCCCCCATATATGCACCAGGTTTATAATGTTATTCATGTGTCTTAGTTAATGAGATACGTGCATGATCCTTCACATGTTATCGACTAGAGAGAGTTGGATATTGATTATGGGGTGACTTTTACGGAGTTACCATTGGAGATACAAGATCGACAGGACTGAGACCTTCATGGAAGGTTGATCTCTCTTTTGAGAGTTTGGTGGCAGTATAAGATCCTCTAAAAGAACACATGGGAGTGGGTGGCTTAGATTCGTGCTTAGTACCCTCATTTGATTGATTTTCCTTTGTTTTGTATTTAGGGGATATAAAGACCTAAGGTGGGGAAAATTTAAGGTTATGGAATTTTAGTATAATTTTTTTTAATTATATGGTATTATTTAGAGACTACAAAATCTGACGGTGTGTGATTCTGAGGCCTGGAGTTCTCGGAATGATCTATAAAAAAATGTTAAGTTAAAAATAGCGTGCATGAGTGGTTTGCCTAAAAAAGTGGAATAAAACTTAAATGGGTGCCCATATAGGAAATACAAGGGCACCGTTTCATTCATAATGGCAGTTTTACCCTAGGAGGGACTTAATTTTAGTCGGTGCAGGCCTTGAGTGAAAAAATCCAAAAATGGTATAACCATAAATAAAATTTTAAATAAAATTATTTTATTTTTCAAATTCTTATAACTCAGGAATGGTGACTCGGATTAAAAATTTGATACCACCGCTGAACTTTTGAGGGTATGCTTCCCTTAGGAAGACCCTAACATTGGCTGGCACGGGCCAACAGTGGAAGTTATTTTTTGGCCATAAATAAAATAATTAACAATTATTTTATTTTTAAAATCCATCATTTCTATATGGTAACTCATATTGAAGATTCAAGAGTATCATTGAGTTTTTTGGGGCATTTTCCCCTTAGGTGGAGCCCAACCTCGACCGGCACAGGTCGAGGTTGAATGTTAATAACTTATTAAACATTTTTATGGTACCTTCAGTAAAAGTTCGGGTAGTATTTTCTATATTTTAAACCAGTTCTCTGATTAAAAAACCAAGGGTAGCATTGAATTTAAAGTGTCGGGATTCGCTTAAGGGAGGCTTCACTTCGACCGTCGTAGGTTGGGTGAAAAAGTTAATTATGCATACTTTTAAAAGATTAATAAAATAACATGCAATATTATATTATTTCTTTTTCTTTTCTCTAATGGAAGAGCAGTGGTGGTGGGACCGACGACATGTCAAGTCATAAATGACTTGACTCTCCCATTTTTGTAACTACGGTGTTGTGAATTTGGGAGCTTCAGTAATTAAATGAACCTCATTAATTCTTCATGCAGGACACACTCTTTCCCCTCTTTTATTTATATGGAGCTCGGGGAGGGGTGTTGGCATGGCTTTACCAAGAAACAAAGATTTGGAAAAAAAACATGATGCTAACCACAAGGAGGAAGAGACCAGATTCAGCGAGCATAGATGAATGACACTGAATCACAAACTGAGGAAAATGACGAAGGAGGATCCGTTTATCATCGTCAGCAGATGTCTTATCCAGGTAGGGGGTTTATTTTGAAGTTGTCTTTGATGAATTAAATTCCTATCTCGCTTGTTATCATGTAATGCAGAGGGTGTGGGCCAAACGAACAAGTATTGGTCCCTCTTCCACTTTGTTCCTGATGTGAACTTTAGGGAATGATTTATAACTCGATGGTAACACGAAATAACGGGTCATCCTATGACGATGGTATCCCAGAACAGTCATAGGCACATACGACGTCAAAAATGGGCCACCAGAGCATGTCTGGTGACCCGTGGAAGAAACTGTCAGTGCACCATATCGGTGGTGGCTGGAGGTGGCCAGAGGAGAACTGCAGCAACCATCTATGGGTGGGGGAAGGTGGCGCGTGCCGCGACGGCCAAAGGAGGCCGGCTCAAATCGGCCGCACGGGGCAAGGGTGTCACCCGCAGGCGCCGCTGGCGGAAGCAGCCGCAGAAGGAGGTTTCGGTGCATCCCACAATGTGCCATATTGGCATAACATGGTTTTCCCAATGGCCTACTGTTAAATGTGGTGAAGAAGAATACCAAGCAGGTCGGACCCATAGCCAAGCAGGCCAGCGCGAGTGGGTAGAGCCCCACACGATGGGCCAGCCCAACCACGGCTCAGGCCCGTGAACAAGTCGGTCCGACCCCATAGGCTAGACCCAGTGAACTGGGGAAACCCCCAGTGGGTCGGACCCGAGCGGGGATAGGTAGACCCCAGGACCTAATGCGTTGGGTCGGTCTGATCCAGTCGGACTGGGCCTAGACCCAACCTGTACCCGAATAAAGAAATGCCCATAACTGACAAACCGAGGTTCTATTAGACACACTGTTTGTGGCTTTGGGACACATTTTTGGGAGGCGTCCCTTTGGCATATTCTGGTGGGCCTGACCAAGCCTGGCTGGATTGAGGTGTGATCACCTCTATTTCATTGAAAGGGGTGTAACTAACAGATCGGGCATCTGATCGATGCACCGTCTCTGCAATGAGGACCCTTGTGGTAAAGCGGTCCTTTAGAGATACTCTAAGTGAGTTTTTATAGAGTTTGACATGGTACCTAGGATTGATCAAACTTGAATCTAACAGGTCCCTTTTTAAAAATGTTCTTATATATCACAGATCGGGCATCCGATCAACGTGTCGTCTATCACATTGGGACCCCTATGAAGGGTGGTCCTTTGGGAAACTTCTTTGTGGTAGTTGAGGTATGACCGATGGCTTGAGGATTGAATCCTCCCAGAGTCAAGGGTGATTAGTACAGGAATCTAGTGGTTGTCTGTAATGTGAATAAAGAGCATCAATCTTATCTGGTTCAGAATCTGTCGATCCTATGTGGGCTAGTGCTTAGTGATCCTATGTTGGTTAGTATCTATCGATCCTGTGTGGGTCAGCACCAAGAAATTATGTGTGGGTCGGCATCTATCGATCTCGTGTGGGTCAGTAGTATAGCCTCTCGATATAATAAGATGATCTATATTTATGACTAATCATCTATACTTCTATAATTAAGTTATATACTAGGTGTGAGCTGAGTATTTTACCTTCATGTTCTTACCTTCATGGTGTTACCTTTAATGTAATTTTACCTTTGTGGTGTTACCTTCATGGTGTTACCTTTGTGGTACTTTTACCTTTGTGGTGTTACCTTTATGGTAATTTTACCTTTTTGGTGTTACCTTTGTAGTACTTTTACCTTTGTGGTGTTACCTTCATGGTGTTACCTTTGTGGTACTTTTACCTTTGTGGTGTTACCTTCATGGTGTTACCATTGTGGTATTCTTCCCTCCTGGATCAGTTGTGCAAATGGCTTAAAATTTGGAGCCTTATGTATCCTCATGTATGAGATGAGTATATTCTACTAACTTAGGAATATGTATGGGAGTATACCTAAGTAGAGTTGATGACTATTGCTTCGTGCTTTGTTACTGAGGTCTTGCTCCGTGGGTTTTCCTTTTTGGAATTTTGGGAGACCTTCAGGGGTCTCGGGGTCCCTGCTGAGTATTTTTATACTCAACCTTGCATGGGTTACGCTCGTACCATGTTATGTCTTGTGCAGACAATAGACAGCATTGATCAAGGCTGAGGGATCCAGGACTGGATGGTGCTCATAGGTGGACCATTTGACGTGACGTGACATGGTGACTACTGATCGTGATTTGTACCTACCCTACCAGTAGGATCCTTGGTGTACATTCCAAGAGTTGTTTTCTATTTCAGTAATACTTGTACTTTCTAGTTGGGTTTGTATTTTGGACACTTTACTTTCAATACACTTTTTACTACAATAGTTTACTTTGTGGTTACTTGTTGTTGGGATCTTGGATTATGTGTTTATACAGGTTCAAAGGTGATGTCTTCCTGTTATAAGGATATTACTTTTCGGTGGTATTCACTAGCTCCAGACCTATGGAAGGCAGACATGGGGTAGTCAGGGCACAGGCCTCAATGGACGGGTCGTGACAAGTTAGTACCTAAAAATAACATTAACATGGAATTCCTAATAAATGGATAATAAAAGGATATAAGTAAATCATATATGCTATGATACATGTAATTTTTGTTTTTTAATATATTTATTTTAAACTTATATTTATTATGTCGTATATTTTAACATGTATGTAATAATTCCTGACTTAAGGTACGAATTTCCATATCACATTAATTTTCTATGAGACAAATAAAATATTAACCCCATGTTTGTTTTATGTTGCGTATGTAGTTCCCAAAAATTTATTTTTTGATTATTATATATAAAATTTTAGTTATTTATATATCTATTTTACAATATCCCTTTCATTGTGTTCATGATTCGAAAGTCACAAAAATTATGTGGGATTTTGTTTTCCAATTTTCATTATTTGGAGACATATGATTATGTTCTAAACCAATCATACTTTATATAGTGAATATATCAAACCTTTGAAATGGAATACGATGAATAAATTTATAATAATTATAATTAAATTTTTATTTTATATTATTCCTTGATGGGTATTACAGTTCAAAGATACCAAAGTGGTAGTGATTTTATGTTACAATCTCATCATTTATAACTATTGTTTATGATTTTGATTCTAATAATAAAATTTTATCATCCAACTCATAAGAATCTATTGAATATTATTTCTAATATGGTTATTCATAATTATTATAGGTAATAGTACAATTTCATACCCTTTGTTAAATGTTTTTAATAAAAAAGGGATTCATTTATCTTCTCAGTCAAAAGTCTGTTTCATTCCAAAACCATTTTTTATAAAAATGTTTTATAAAATATCTTATCATTATCCTAGGATTTTTAAAATAAATATTCTACCATGTTTCGTGTTTTTTTTTAAATATTAAATGAATTTTTATTATTTTCACATCAATGAATGTTTGTATTTTTCTAAAAATGTTGAAAGTGTATTTTTCTCTTAACATGAAAAATAAGAACATCATTTCTTGATGTCATGAAAACTCAATGATTTCAATCTTACATTACAATTATACAATTTTCTTTTCAAATAAAATAATTTAGTTAATTTTTGTGGTATTTTTATATTCCAAATAAATTATTGCAAAATAAAAGGTATTTTTTAAAAATTTAATGTTTAAAAAAGTGGGTTTCAATGAGATAAGGATATTTTCCTCATGTACTTTTTAAAATTATTTTTAACGATTCATTTATAATTTCTCAAGTTTATTTTAAATTAAAAGGATTTAGAAAAAGCTTTACATTTGAAAATTTTATTTTTAAGGAAAATTTATCTTCCTCAATATGTGTTCCAAGTGAGTTATCTTTCAAAAACATTTTCCATCTAAGATGACTGCCATTGGTGTTTCCCATTCATTATTGGGGATATGATCCAAGGATAAAAATTTTATTATTTAATTGAATGGTTTATATTTATGATGTTTTTTGAACCCTTTTCCTATTCCATGGGTTATACCATGATAAAATATTATGAAACTCACTTCTTTTTCCATGGGTTATATTATGATGAAATGATTAAGAAAACTGTATCTTTTCATTGGTTATGATATGATGGAATGTTTTTTAAAAACATTTCATTTCATAGGTTATGATATAATTAATTTTTTATGGTCTTTTGTCACACATGTGTAGGTTATGGTTCTAAAATGTTATATTATTTTTCACTTACTGTCATTTTGAAGTTATGCTTATGTATCCCCCTTTATTACAATTACAAGACATCTAAGATCATCCTTCCTTATGTTTCCTTTCCCCATGTTAAAATGAAATGTTTTTAGTAGGAGTATTATAGGGTAAGATCTTTATAGAATTAATTTAAGATAATTCATTAATGAATATGATTTTGGTCTAAATATCCAATTCCACTAAACTATTATAACTGTTAGTCATTTATTTTTTAAATGTATTAAATATTCATATAAAAAGATGCAATATCCATGTATAAAAATCCTTGATTTCTATAAATTGTATCATAGGAAAGGATTAGTAAAAATATTTAAACTATGATGATAAAATTTTAGTGATATCCCAATGTATATTTCTAAGGATATGTTTATGGGTTTCCCAAAGGATAAGTCTAACAAAGATTCAACATGTAGGAAAAATTCTAGGAATTTTGGTAAATGATGGATTATATGGTATCCAATAAGTTATATAAATTTTTGGATACTAAAGGAGGATTTGGATATGGCATTGAGTTACTTAGTGGTAATCTCTCTGAAAAAGGTGAATTGATTTAGAGTTGATCATCACTTGGTGTATGAAAATGGTTGTTGAATCATGCCTCATTTGACACTCTCAAGGGATATGTATTAAAAATTAATAAACTCTTTATAAACCATCAATAATAATATAAAAATATTTTCATTATTTATGGAGTAGGATTTACCTAAGGTGTTATGTATTAAAAAATATTTTATGATTTTGACATCCTATATGTGATTTTTTCATGATTATTTGGTTTTACACTATGATTATTGTGTCTCTCTCAATGGTTTTTGGTTTCATTCATAGGGGAGAACCAGAGTTAATTAGGTTAATATTGAATGTTATAAACACTATATTGATTAAATACAAATTGGGATGTTAACTATAGTGAATGAAACTATGATTAAGACTAATTATGTTTCATGAAACATGTCTAAAATGGTTCAAATTCAGAAACTCTTAGGATCACCAAAGTAGATAATAAAAGATTAATTTAAGGGTTTGGGTTTTGGACACCATAGAGGAAAGAATATTTTGTTTCCAATGTGTCAACAATATGGGAAGAAACACCCAATACAATGTCTTAGAGGAATGGGATGATGATTTGACAATTTAAAGTGAAGAAGCAAAGTAATTTAAATGGGAAACATAAATGTTTGGTTAACAAAATGGAAGATAATAATGGTCTCCCATATATATACTCAATTTTCGAATGATTTAAATGTAGAATATATGGGAAATATGAAAATTCATATCCTAAGGGTGAATATCGTGAAGAGAATCATAAATAATGTTTGAGTAATGGTTATATTGCTAACAATGAAGAGACTAAAAAAGATATATTAAAGGAAAGAGTTGTTATGGAATAAGATGATGAATCATGGTAAAGGGTTTGGGAAGTAAGTGTGGTGAACAAAGTATTTATTTACTATAATTCAATTATTATTACATATGAATCATGAAATTTATAATTCATTTTTAGTATATGTTTTTGTTAAGGATTTTAATAAATATGTTGAATAATTCTAGTGGGTTATAAAAGTTATTTAATCGAAATGTGATATATTGAAAATAACCCTTAATATATTCTGAATATTGAGATAATGATGTTGTTATGAAGAGATGATTGATTGGGATAATGTAAATATGATAGTACTGATTTCCATATAACTAGTTACAATTTTTTTTTAAAATGTGGGTTCTGCTATCATAGATGGAGTTTACATCATTTTTTTATTTAAGTAATATATCCTATAATTGTTGTTTCAAGTAATGAATAAAGAATCATATATGTTCTTAATAAGTTTTTATAGAAATTCTAGTTTCAATAGAATATATAGTAAAAGTATTCACATGTTTGGTATGTAGCAATTAAGAACTATTTCATTATAATTGGGGTAATAATGATAAATTAATTTTAAAAAATTAGTGACCTTATTTCTAACATTATGGATTTTAATAATTCAAAAGGGTCATAAGGTTTAAAATTTATGAAATTTATTATCTTTAAATTTGAATGATTGTTTATAGATTAATGTATTATTTAACCATGTGAAGATTAATTTATATTTTATTACCTTCTCTAACAATTTTGTGTTTCATACAACTATAGATATAATGAATGATTTGTCATTGGTTATAGATATTATGGTCTATTTGTTCTTTAGGAATTAAAAATATCCCTCAGTTCTTGAATAAATTGATGAAGTGGAAATTTATCAATGCATAGCTAAAGGGGGAGGTTGTGCTTATGAAATGTAATGAAATCAATTAAGTATATCTTCTCATGAAAATTATCCAACATTAGTAAAAGGATGTTCGAATACTAATTTTTTCATATTATCATCATTTTTTAGAATATCAATGAACTTTTTTACCCCTATTTAATTTATTATTTTATTTTCTTTATCATTATCTAGATCACCCAATTTCTTAAGATAAATGATAACTATCTCCCTCAAAAATTATTTATGATTTTCTTCTATGTCCAGATCATAACTTTCCACCAATGTTACCCTATTTAGAAACCTATTTATGACATACTATTTTTATCCTTTATGTTTCCATCTATCTCTTTTAATGGGATGTTTTATTATTCATTTTTATAATGATGTTTTCTTGGATGAAATTTTCAACTGTTAAACTTTTGAGGTCCGAGACGAATTTTGAGGTAAAAATCATTTTAAGGAGGGTAAAATGTAATGTCATGATATTTTGTGAATTGTTTTAGAAATTAATTTAATCCCTTTGACATTTTAAATTACATGTAAATGTAATAATAGATTACATTATATTAAATAACAAGTTTTTCTATCACTACACACAACAATCAGTTTCTTAAATAGTGTGCATGGCACGAGACACCAAACTTTGGAGAATAATGAAATAATATTATTATAACATGGCCATTATGTAGGAAGATATGAATAATATTAAAAACTTTATAAAATATTCATATATATGTCCTAATATATATAAACTTACTTAAACTTTCTTATTAAATAATCAACCGATTTTTCTTCAATAATTATATTCATCAAAAATATGTTTTCTTCAAAAACTATTTTAATAGTTTTTTATCAGAAAATAATAAAATTAATTTATATAACATTTATCTGATGAAATGAAAATAATTTTTTAATTATGAACATCAAAATTAATTATGTTGAATTTTTTTTTTAATTTTTCAAAAAACATTATTTTTCAGTTATTGGTGAAAAATACCAATTTTGGTAAAACTGTCATTTCATTATGGTAAATTAATTAATTTAAATAGCCCATTATGATTAAAAATTAAATAATAATTATTTATTAAAATTTAGTACACTTAATTATTTTTTAATAATTATATTTTATTTTAGTATAAATTTATTTCTGGGTTTAAAAGAAGAGTTTTTTTCAAAAAATACATTTAAAGTGAATAATGTTTCTATATTTTAAATAAAATAATACCTAATGATTAATTTTTTTACTAAAATTAAAAATTATAAATAATTAAATTTTAATTTATAATAACTCATTGATTATTACTATTAGATATAAAGTTAATAAAAAATCAACTTGTACTTGAAACAAAATACACTTCTTGAAACCTCACTTTTTCATCACCTCAATGGGTTTTTCATTAAATTTAATTTGATAAAACTATTAGAAAAGGAAATGATTAAATAACTTACATTTTTTAATTCCCCAATTAAAAATTAACTTACAGTTAATTTTTTAGAGTTTTCCAAAAAGTTTCATTTTTTAATGAGTGGTGAGGAATTATGATTTTTAATCAAAAATAGTATTTTTATTTAATTTATTTATAAATTTAAATTACATATTAAACTGTTTTTAAATTAAAAATATTTCAATTATTCTTCCATTAATCTAATATTGGTTATTTTAATCAATTTAGTACTAAATTGTTATATAAAAACATGGTAAACTTTTGAACAGTTTCTCATCAAAACGCCTCTTTCTCATCGTGTCTCTGATATTAATCTTAAATAAAATTTTGACAGTTATTTAAATTAAATTAAAAAATATATATACTATTCTTGGAATCATAATTATTTATATTATCTAATATTTTAAATTTATTTATTGGACCAAAATAAATAGGGAAAACAATATACATTAATTACTGTAGTTAAGGTGAAAATATTTTTACCAGGGCTTAAACTTAAATGATAGGGGTAAAAATCACCAATAAACATTTATAAAAACTATTTTATAGAAATATTTATTCTATTAAACCAATAAAGTTCATGAAAGACCCATTTTATACCCTTGGGGAATATGAAGAACATGGGATCACCTAATTGTTTTCATAAATGCCAAGTGTGTACTCACCCCCACTTATAGAAGCCCCCCCCCCCCACACCCTCATCTCTTATACACACCTTAAAAACACATTTATTGTACATTCAATTCTCCAATAACTTCCCAACATCCCCACACTAATCCTATAATCCTTATTTGTTATATTAATCTAACCAAGTGAGGTTCTTAGTGAAAACCTAAGGAGCGTACTTAAAGGACATGTAACATTCATCAACTTGCATTTTGTTTTTATTTATTTATCTAGATAAATAAATTATAATTAAAACAATTTGATATTATAAACTCAGTATAATACACATAATTATATTATTCTATGCTAAATTACGGACCTTAAACCGTCTTCACATCCATTAAATGTGTTTCAAAAGCATCATTCATGTGTACAACGGATTACAACATCACGAACTAATGGAATTAGTTTTCAATTACCATATCTAATGGTTGGAAATAATGATGAATTTATTATTTATATATATTATATTTATGATATTATTATTCTTCTTAAATAATTATTTCACACATAATTTCATACGTTCCATTTTATTAGGAATATGATAATCTCCCTTATATATACGGCAGACTACCGCCTCGCAAAGCGATTTGATTCATTCACTCTTTACATGGAAGGTATTAAGAATGGATTTAATATAAAAATAAGACTTAAATGACATAAAAATGATTTTATAATTATAATATATAATTTACCATTGTTTCTTTTATCCCAGTATGTAAATGGAAACAGCGCTCATGCGTACATACGACCTACCCTCTCCCTGAACAGTGTAGTTAATTTATATATGACTAAATTTTATAGATTACTAAAAATAAATATATAATAAATATATATCATTTTTATATTTTTATTAAAATTATAGATATTTTTTAATCATTAACTATGTTAGAGGACAAAAAATAACAAAACAATGCGGTTATTAGCCAAACTGTGACTTTAATATGGAATTATTAATAAATGTGTAAGAAACTGACATAATTATATCATATATGTTATGATATATGTAATTTTCGTTCCAAAATATTTTTATAATAAGAATATATTAATTATACTGGTTTTTTTAATGTGTACGATGGGAGTGAATATGTATGGTTTTGGATTTTCATCTCACTTTTATTTTTTGTGATACAAATACCATATTCAACACATGTTTTTTTATTTAGTGTATATAATTTCAATTAATGAATTTATGATACTTATAGTTAAACCAATTTTTATTTACATGTGTTCTTTTTATATCTCTTTCATAGAGTTTATGGTTCAAAAGTTAACAAACTGGTAATATTTTTTTTTCTCGATTTCCATTCATTGAGAAACATGATAGTGTAATGCACCTATATTATTTCACTAGGTGTATATGAATACCCTTTGACATGTAATATCATGAGTTTATTTTTCCAAATTATATTTTATGTTTCATTTTATGTTAATACTTTATGGGGCAGACATTAGAAATATAACAAATTGGTAGTCATTTTATGTTTAAATCTCACCATTTATCCGGAATGATTATAAATATATACCTCATGATAAAATATAACAAACCATATCAAAATAAACTCATTAATTTTATTATTATATAGTTATTCTTGATATTTTTATGCAATATTACCATTTTCATCTATTTTTTACATGAATTAATTCAGAAAATATTTATAAAAAAACTTCTTTATTTATCTTTTCATTTGAAAACAATTTTTCTTCGAATTTTTATTAAATTTCTTCCAATAATATGTATTTTATTAACAAAAAAACAAGAAAATTATTTCACACTTTCATGGAATACGATTTTTTCAATATTTTTATTCAGGTTAAGAATGTTTTTTAAAGTAAATTTTTTTGAATAATACTTTAGAAATTTTTAGATTTTAAATAAATGATCTCAAAAATGAAATAGATTTTCAAAAATATATATCTTTTAAAAAATTGGATTTGAAATTTAGAATTACATTTTCAACAAAAAAATGTTTTAAATTATTTTAATTATTACTTTATATGTGTTCAAGTTAATTTTTAGATAAAAGTATTTATACAATTTTTTATGCTTTTAAAATTTTGTTACAAACAAAATTTATCTTCCTTAATAAATGTTCAATTTAATTTTTCGTTCAAATTTTTTCCTATCTAATATTACACTTATTGATATTTCCTATGTTTTAATAGGTATATGGTCCAAGGATACCAATATTATTCATTCTCATAATGGTTTATTTTTATGATGTAATAATGGTAATAATACTCATTTCTCTTCTATGGGTTATCCGATGATAGAATTCCTAGGAAACCATGTTATTTTTTCACAGGTTCTACTATGATGAATTGATAAAATGTTTATTAAACAAGTCTCTCTTCATTGGTTACGAAATTGTGAAATTTTTAAGAAACCAAGTTTATTTCATGGGTTATGATATGATTAATTTTTATGATATTTTGGAACACATATGTATTATTGTAATTAAAGATGGTTTTTATGTTATAACTAGGGTTTTTGGTTACATTATAACCATTTATTATGGTTACGTTATAACAAAATATGGTTGGTACATATATCTCCCTCTAATTCTTTGGGTAAAGATTTTTATCTAATGATATAGATAAGAATTTAATTGGAAGAGAACTGGGTTTAGTAAGGGAATTTTATACTATGATTTTCTAGGGAGTGAACCTTGACTACTATGATGGTTTGGATAGTAATACCATTCCATTATGGGTAAAATTCTTCCACTAGGGATGATGGGGTGTCATTCCCAGGAGGGATATGCACATATGGGGTGCCCATATATGTTTTTCCAATGATAATTACATACTAAAGAAATGATTTTATTTGTTTATTTGTATTCTACAATTCCATGTCTTATGCTATAGTTAAGATTTTATGAATCATGTTCTTTGATATTAATATGATTCATATCTTATGAACTACCAGTATTTATGTCATAACTAAATATTATAATATCTGATAAGTGGGCTATTGTTTTCTGGTGTTATTCTCAAGATATCATACCCTCATACTCATGTTATGATAATGTATCTCTATTTTTTACCATTACTGAGCATCTATGTTCACCCTTTATTATGTTTTGTTTCCCCAGGTTATGAAGAAAGGTTTTACAAAGGATCACTAAAGGTTAATATCATTATGAGAAACATTGCTTACCCTTCATGAATTAAGATGATTGTGTTCCATTATTCCAAAGTAACTTAATTATTAAATTATCTAATGATATCTTTGTGTAATTTATTGAATATTAATCTAAAAAATATGTAATATCCACGTATGAAAATCCTATGTCACTATAGTTGGTATCATAGAAATTAATATTCAACCTTTAGCAGGTAGAATGATGATACATTACTTACGTACTTTGGGATATTTAAAAGGATATGTCTTGGTATTCTTCCAAAGAAAAGACTAAGGATGAGTAAAAATATAGGAAAATATCTTGGAAGTTTGTTAAATAATAAATCAATGATTTCTAACCAATCACATCCATGTATGGATACTACAAGTTGATGTGGATTTAGAACAGAGGTACCTAGGGGTAATCTATACAAAAAGGGTTCATTAAACTACATTGTATCATCATCTTGTACATGATAGTTATCCTTGACGAACACTTGGTTTGACACTCCTAGGGATATGATTTGGAAACTCTAAAACTCATTAAGAAAAATCATGATGTATTTATATAGGTGATGATTATGAGTAAACTGGGATACACCTAAGGTGTTGTAGACTAAAAATAATTTTTCATGATTTCAACATCCTATAAGTTATTGTGTTGTGATTATATAGGGTTCTACTGTGATTAGTGTTTCTCACAATATGCATTATTATTTTATTAAAAAGAGGGTACCTAAATGAAATGGGTTAACATTGAATTTGATGAACAATTTATTGATTAGTATCCAATTGTGATGATGAATAGAGTGATTGATGTTGAGATTATGTGAAATCAGTTTTCATGGAGTATGATTATCAAAATTTACCATAAAAAACTATCAAACTTTCCAAAGAAGAGATGGAAATAGCTATCTAATATTTTTTATGTTGGAGACCATTGAGAAAAGTAGAATCATTTTCTTATGTGTTGAGAATGTGGGAAGAAACACCAAATTGGATTACATAGAGGACCGAGAAGATGTTTGAACATGAAAAATAAGGAAAAAAATCAAGTTATTTGAATGGTAAAATGAAATGTTTGGTTAACAAAATGGATGTGAATAATAGTCTCTCAATGATATCATCAAATATTTAATGGTTTAAATGTGGAAATTATGGTTATTATTAAAATTTATGTCCTAAGGGGAAATATTGGGAAGAAAAATAGGAAGGTTGTAAAAGTAATGGTTATATTGCTAATAATGAAGAGACTACAAACAGAATATAGTGGTAAAGTTGTATTATAGAATAAGATAATGAAGAAGAGTTAATGGATTTAGACTAAAGTGGAGTAAATAAAGTATTTATGTATTGGAATTAAATTATTATATTATATGATTCATAAAATAGATACTTATTATTAACTATAATTTTTTCATTAAGGATTTGAAATAATATGTAAAATTATTCTAATAGACTAGAAAATTTATTGAATTTAAATATGAAATTTCTTATATAATCATTAATATGTTCCAGATATTTAGAAAATGATGTTGGGGTAAATAGACGTTTCATTTTGATAATTTAAATTGGATAGTACTGGTTTCATTAGAGGTGAATAATATTGTTTTGAAAATGTGTTTCACTCTATCATTAAGAGAGTTTAAATCATTTTTGGATTTAAGGATAATATAAAATAATGATTTTTTATGTAGGGAAAAAGGAAGAATATATGTTTTCATTGAGGTTTTATGGTAATTCCAGTTTCAAGATAATAAATGAAGATGGTATTCACATGTTTTTTATGTGATAATTAATAACTATTTCTTTTTTTGGAAGTGATAATAAGTTCAATTTTTTAAATTTATTGACCTTATTTATAATTTTTTGAATTATAGTCATTCAGAAGGGTCATAAGGTTAACCATTAATGAAATGGTTTATTTTGAAATTTAAATGTGGTTTTATATATTAATATATTATCTCTCTATATGATGATACATTCACATTGGATAATTTGTGGTAACCAAATTTTTTTGTTACAACTAGATATTGAAGGAATGCAATAACATTATTTATGGATATTATTTTCAATTGGTGAAAAAGGAATAAAATTTCATCATCATTTCTTGGAGTAAGAAATTAAGTTGAAATTTTTTAAGTAACAACTAAAGGGTGAGATTGTTTTTATAAAATGAAATGATACCAAGTAATAATATCTTCTAATCAAAATTCTCCAACATTAGAAAAAGGATTAGGGACTAAAATGATGTTTTATTATAATAATATTTATGATACTAATGATATTTTTCTTGCATATTTGATTTATTTATTTTTTGTTATTTTAACTTACATGGAACAACCAATTTTATTAGATCAAGGATCTTTATCACTCTCTATAATTATTTATGTATTTTTATATGTCTAAATATTCATTTTCCAATAATGTTCTCCTGCATAGAAACCTAGTTATGATCAAATTTAGGTAAAATTTATGTTTCAAAAAAATCCTTTTATGGTATGTTTTAATATTCATTTTCATGATGTGGGTTTTAATAAAACAATTTTTTAAATGTTAAACCTTTGATGACTGATAGGAATTTTAAGGCAGTAACTCATTTTAAGTTGGTATGATGTAACACCCTAATATTTTATTTTTTTTTCAAATGAATTTATTAATTTCTGTGTTATTCATTACACATAACATTAATCATACATTACATTATATAAAACACTGATTCCATCTTGTGTTACACACAACAATGTGTTTCTCTAATAGTGTGCATGACATGACACACCAACCATCGGTGAACCATGAAATAAAATTATTATATTCTATATGTTAAGTAGGATGGAATGAATAGTATTAAATAATTTATGAAATATAAATATAAATTATCTACTTAGTATTAAACTACTTATAAATTCTTAGTGAATAATTAATCAATTTTTAGTAACGAAATTATATTTATCAAAAATCTGTTTTATTCAAAAATTATATTTATTTGTTTTCATGAGAAAATATTATAATTAATTTATAACAATTTTATAAAATTCAATTTATTAAATTAACTTCATTTTTTAAATAATAATATCAAAATTAACTTTTGGTGAATTTTTTTAAAATACAGAAAATATCAATTTTTAAGATAATAGTGAAAATTACACATTAATATAACTATCATTTATTTCCAAAATATTTAGGGATTTAAATGACCTATTATTTTTAAATCACAATAATTAAAATTTAAATATATTTAATCCACTTTATTACTTTTTAGTCATCTTTATATCAGATTTTATTATAAGTTTATTTTCAGGTTTCAAAAATGGTTTTTTATGAAATCTCTTTTAAAGTGCATAATGTTTCCCCATTTTAATTAATTAAAATAAAACATAATGAGGAATTTTATAAATTAAATTTATATATTATATAACATTACTTATTAATTGATATTCATATAATTATTATTAATATAATTAGAATTAATATAAAATCATATTGATCTTAAAAAAAATAGGCTTCTTGAAAACCCATTTTTTCATTACATCTGTGACTTTGATTTAAATTATAGTTTTGAATATATTAAAAAATTTTGTTTGATAAAATAAAACACATTTTAAGATTATTATATTCAAAAGAATATTAGGGTGATTTTTTTATACTTTTCTGAAAAGATTCATTTTTATGAATAGTGAAAATTACTAAATTTTAATTGAACATTGTCCTCTAATTTAAATTTTTTATAAATATAAATTAAATTGTAAATTGTTATTATATTTAAAATAATTCCATTATAAATTCATTAATCCAATTTAGGTCATTTTTATCATTTTTTTATTGAATTGTGATATTAAAAAATTGTAAACAATTGAACATTTTGTCTTTAAAAACAAGATTTCTCATCTTGTCTACAAGATTAATATTAAATTAAATTTTGAATTTTTTTAATGTAATTTAGAAAAACAGATTCAATATTTTTAATCATAATAATTCATATTATCTAATATTTTTAACATAATTGATTTATAAAAATAAATACAAAAATCGGAAAAAATTAATTTCCACAGTTAAGGTAAAATTCAGTTTACGATGGGATTAAAATAAAAATATAGTTGTGAAGATGAACGTTAAACTTTTATAAAAACTATTATTTCAATATTTATTCCATTACACCTACAATTTTCTATAATATCCCATTTTTTCCCTTTTGACGTATGAAAAAAGTCGGAGCGCTTAATTCAGTTCAAAAAAACTAGTGTGTGCTCTCCCCCACTTATAAAAGGCCACTCACTCCCCTACCTTCATTACACTATAAAACCAATTTAGTTAGGAAATTACATTCCCAAATACCTTCTAAAATTTCCTCATATCATCCTTGAATAATTTTTTTGAACAATAATCCAACTAAGGAAGGCATTTGTTGTAAACATAATGAGGATACTCGAAAAAGAGTTAAAGTTAATCAACTTATATTTTTGTTTTATTTATTCCATCATCTCCTTCAATTATTAATATAAATTTATAATATACTAACCTTTATTTATTATATATAATAATATTTTATTATGTTAATTGAATTACCTATCCACTTCCTTCAAATGGGTATGAAATAATCAATCATGTAAAAGTTGAATTACAGCCTCACGGACCGATGTAATTCATTTTTTCATTAAAAACTATCATAGATTGAGAAAATGGAGGATTTATTATTTATATATGATATGTATGATATTACTATTATTCTATAATTATTATATCACACATAAATTTATACTTTCCATCTTTTGATAATACGATAGCGTTGCTCATGTGTACGGAGGATTATGCCCTCATGAAGTGATGTGATTAGTTTATTATTTATATAGATACTATTAATGATGGGATTAATGGAAATATGTGATATATATATATGATATAAATATTTATCTATAATGATAATGTTTCATTTATATTTATTTCTATTACTCCAACATCAAAATGTAAATAGCATTCATGCCTATGTACGACCTACCATCCCCCAAAATGATTTATTTTATTTCTTGTCACTAGGTTTGATGGGTTACTATAAATACACATATACATAATATAAATTATATTTATAACATGGATAAAATTATGGATTTTATTGAACCATGATAAAAGTAAAAGGTTTAAAATTTAAAAATTAAAACATATACAAAAAATGTAACTATTACCCGAAATGTGACTTTAACAATGAATTGTTAATAAAATGGTAATAAAATAACAAAATTAAATAATATATGGTATGATATATATTATTCATTATGTAATATATTTATAATAAAACTATTTGTGTAAATTACTAAGCTAAATCTTTCTGTCCAAATTTGATTCTCTATGAGGAAAATGTTATATTCTCTAGATGATTCTTGTGGCATATATAATTCCCATGAATGTTTTTTTATCCATATAAATATAGTTATTGTCACTTAAATATCCATTTCCATTTTGGGATATCTATTTCATGGGGTTATTATTCAATAGTTCCCAAAACATGAAGGGAATTTTATCTTAATTTTCCTTCAATGAGATATATGATTCTACTATGAACCTGTCCTATTTTATTATGTGTATATAAATACCCTTTGATATGTAATTTCATAAATTTATTTATCCTCGTGATATTTTATGTTCCATTTTATATTACTTCATGTAGATCGCAATTCAAATGTACCAAAATACAAGTGATTTTATAATAAAATCTCATTGTCAACATGTATTGTTTAATAATATGTTTCTATTGATAAAATTGTATAAACAATGTCACAAGAAACTAAATAATTTTATTATAATCTGGTTTTTCATGATTTTATCAAGTAATAGTACAATTTTACTATTATTTTCTAGGAAAAATAATTGAACTTTTATTTAATAAAATTAGGATTTATTTATATATTCAGTAAAAAATTCATTTTCTTCCAAAAACATGTCTTCACAAAATATTTTTAATTTTTTTTATTCCCCAATAGTTTCTAAAATAAATATTTTACCATGACTTTCTCATTACAAAAAAATAATTCAATGTAATAATCTTGTTTTTTTCCAAATAATTCTTGTTTGTATTTTACCGAAAATATGAAAAGAATATTTATTTTCTTCACATGTATGGCATGAACCATATTTCTCATTATCTTATTCTCTCAATGATTTGATTCATCCTATAAAAGTTTAAAAAGTTCTTTTTCAAGTAAATTGATTTCTTAATTATTTGGGACATTTTTATATATAAATGATTCCAAGATGAAATGGATTTTCAAATTGTTTCATATTTATTTTTAAAAAGTGGATTTCAAAGTGAAAAGTTTTTTTTCCTCAAGAAATGTTTTAAATAATTTTTAATTATTCCTTCATATTTTTTAATGTTAATTTTCATAAGATCAATTTTTCAAAAAAAATCTTTTAAAAACTAATTTTCAAAGAAAATGTGTCTTCCTCGAGATATGTTCTATGTGATTTATATTTTAAAATTATTTTCCTTATAATTCAATAAACCAACTTGGATACCCTAGTACTCTATTACCTGAGACAAATCTAACATGGTCGAAAATCCATTTTCAATCCCAGTAGGTCAGATACTAGAACCTAGAATCATACATGGATAAATATAAAATTAATTTTCTCTAAAATACATGAAGATAAATAAATACTAGTTGGTATATCAAATTTAATCAATGAAAATTTAACAAAAGTCAACGTGTTAAAATA
Organism: Viscum album; assembly: GCA_963277665.1. Classification (NCBI taxonomy): domain Eukaryota; kingdom Viridiplantae; phylum Streptophyta; class Magnoliopsida; order Santalales; family Viscaceae; genus Viscum; species Viscum album. The sequence continues at coordinate 803,749,868 of OY728145.1, read as the reverse complement.
GTAATGAGTATATAGATAAAATACTTATAAAATATCAACCAAAAAAATCAAAAAACCAAAAAAAAGACTTTATACCTTATGTAACACACAGACCTGATCTCCACTGGTTACCATCATGACTCCACTATCCCAAGGATCAAGAACATCCACCTCCTCCAAGTGGTGTTTTTCCTTTGCTCAGGCTAAGCATAAAAAATATACATTCTACTGAAATAAAAGATAGGGTGTTGGCTATAAAACCCAATATAGAATCACCAAATATTCAATGATATTTTCCATAATAGTAAATAAATCATGACTTCGATTAAAATAAAAATGAGAATGGAATACCATATCATTTTAAAATTTAAAACAAAAAACTCTATCTTTTAAATATATGGAATACATTTCAAACATGGATAAAATAAACATTTTATATAAAAGAATTTATATAAATAATTTTTAAGGAGGAAAAAAGTTCTATAATTAGTGGAATATAAAATAAAATCATACATAACAAGAACCATGTTATCTTCCCAAAAATACGTTAGTTTCTCTCTATAGGATACTTACACTTCTGAAATCAAGGATCATGAATATTAATGTGTTTGCATGTACCTCAAGATACGGATAAATATGAATCATCAATACCATAACATGGATTATCATTCTGAATACATTTTTACATATAATTTCCATCATCAATCCATTTCCATGGGATTAGGATCCTAGTGTGATTATCCCAAATAAACCACTAACTATCCAAACCCTAATTTCATCAATAAATCAATAAATAATGGGAAAATAAACTCATTTAAAATTAGTTATAATTTAAAATTCAATTACAATTTTTTTGTTTCAATATGAAAATTCAACTTCTAAAACTAGAACATTGTTTTTTCATCATTTAATTCCATTTAAATCCTAACCAATCACGTGTTTTTATAATTTAAATTTAATTTTTTTCTCAAAATAAAATCTAAAATCATTTCATTAATTCCATCATTTTTAAAATTCATTCTACAATTACAAAACCTTTGTAATTTGGAGTTTTTCCCAAAATCAGTGTCATTTCCTGTTTTATAATCAAATCATTCCAAATCCAATTTTTATAAATAAATCAAAATATATTTAAAACCACTAAATTAAATCAAGGATTCCATTATATAAAAAATCTCAAATGGAACCACCTTCCTTTATTCAATTATATCAAATGATCAACACCCAAAAAAGAAATTTCAGTGATAATAGATGGTAAAAAGTATCATTGAATAGGATCTATAATTGGGATCTATCTCAACAGATATTAAATACTTTTTAACAAAGTTTATATCTATAAAAATGATCTAATACTATCTAGGGTGGATAGGAATGATGATTATGAGAAACTCCATGAGAATATATTCACGTATCTGAGAGATATAGGATCTTATACTAGAACATTGATTCACCAATGGAGGTGGTTATAGGATCCATAAACATATCTAGATAAACTAAAAGGAAGGTAAAATTGTATTATGTTTGAATTGGTTGATTGGGCTCCTAAACTGGATGTCTGGAAATTTTAGAATAATTATTGAAACATGAAAATCAGACACATAAGGATAGAAGATGGAGGTGATTGGTTAGGGGAAACCATGTTCCAGGCATGTGTTGCTCCTATTTGGGGAAATAAGTTACCCTATTTGGGAACATGGTTTGTTAAATTTTTCAATATATTTTCATTATATATTTTCTCGGGGTGAATGGTTTTTATGGGGGGCATGGTTTGGTCAAACTTTGTACTAGCCATGCACTACAAAAAAAGCCTCCAAAAGTTATCACATTCTCTTGAAACAAACCCAAAAAAACCTAAATTATAGGATATCAAGACAAGGGACATGTAATACCTTAAACAAGTAACTAGAAGTTAAATCCTCCCCATTATAAAAACATTATTTCCATGTAAAACATGTCAATAAAACTCTATATCAAATAGATCAGCCCACTGCTCTCTCATCAGTGCCACATGATCCCATGTCTAATGAGAATCAGAACCATGATTTCATATTACATGGACCAAAGGTATCATCCTCCCAATAATTACCTTTGTCTCATATTCAAATATCATGATTTAGTGCTCAGTCATAGAAAAATAAAACTCAACATCTAGATTCTCCAAACATAAGACATGAGATAGGTCATAAAGATACTTCCAAAGCTACGATACATGGAACACATTATGTAACAACATATACTATAGTTGAAGTTATGATGAATAATAAACTTTCCCCACATTCTATAAAACATCCAATGATCCAAAAAATAGTGGTTCGAGGTTTCCTTACTTCCCATGATGTTGGTGACACAACTAAGGTTAAACTCTCATAAACACACAATCACCAGATGAAAACTCTAATGGTAACCTATGACTATCATCATAAGATATATATCGTCTCAATTGCATCACCATTCTTTGTTGAATCAACTGAATAATATTCATCATATTTTAGACCATTCATGAAAAATCTTGTGTAAGTTAACTAATATTCAACCAACACATCAGGGATTTACATGGGTGTCCATTAAATGCCTAAAAGGATCTGTATGAATGGATAAATGGAAACTATTTTTATATAAATACTCAACTAATCCCAAGTTTATGTCCAATATCAACAAAAATCAAGGACACAAGCATGAATCATGATTTATAAAAACTATATATCTTGTTCTATCTACAGATGATATGTCATGATCAAGATCATCTAAGATCACACTACCTCCTAGAGGCCTCCCCAAAAATTAAATGTTAAGTAGGTATCTTTCTTAGATACTATCATAGATAGAACATAATACAACCAGAAAACTACTTGTACATTTAGGCTTCCCATATACTCCCATTTGTTTGTATCATAGATGGGAAAAAATTTAGTTGATTGGTCAGTCAATTGATCATAACTTATATCATGTTCTTCTTCTGAGGAGTCTTAGTTAAACCAACCATGAGTTCCATTGAAGTATCATAACACATACAATAAATCCATGTAATGGGATGAGGAAAACACGATTTTTTATATTTCTCATCCTTAACCTGTTGGAAATTATAACAATGTGAAATAATTTTAGTGATTTCTCACCTCATACATGGATAATAGAATCATCACTGCATGATATAGAACCTATTTTTGGTACACAGGTTCACTAACCACTAATAATTGTGCTATTATACCATTAAATCATTCCTAATGGAATTAGGAACAATGTGAAAGTTCTGTAAACACAAAATAACATCCATGGAAAAAGACCACTCTGTATTGGCCTCCCTTCCAAGAGAAGAGTCTCTAATTCCCTAAAACATATCATTACACTGATAATCCTAAATAATAAACTCAAAACATGAGGAGGTTAACTGAGAACATGTCAAAACTACCTCAGAATCATTCTCATGGACACAAAAATACCAATGTTCAAAAGGTCTCATAAAGTTTCAATGTTCTGAATATTCTTTCATGGACTAGGTCTAAAGTTTCTTACTCAAATAATCATAGAAAACATTCCTATTTCCCAGTGTGTAATATAATTCTAAATAAAATGAATGTAGGTACTCCACTCCATTCCTTTTGTGTAGATTCAAATATTGTTGAGAGAAAGTATAAATTAAGAATATTTTTAATAGAATAAAAAGTTAAACTTTCTTAAAAAATTTGATGCCACCACCCTTTAATGGAATATATCATGACTAAATGATTTATATCATGGGTTGGGTAATACTTATAATATTTCCTGTGATTTATAGATCCAAAAAAAATGATTTGATCACCCTGTATAGAAAAACAAAAACAAAACAAAACCTGATGTATCACTGTAGATCACATAGCCATGTCCAACCTTTAGAAAAGTCAACACTGATACATAAGTCATAATGAATATCATATCAATCAATGAAATATGAAACTTGTCTTCCCAAATGATCTTCACTTTTATACATTCGATGGTGGTCATTAAGGATTCCTACGTTGATTAATATTTTCCAAATTTGGGGTAATACCCCATTAAACCCAAAAAACAATGAATCTTGAAGACATTTTGTGGATGTTCCCATGTTTTAATAGCTTTTAACTTCTCATGATCAATTAAAATACCACGTTCTCAAATCATATTTCCTAATAAATTCACTTCCTAAATCCAAAAATATCATTTTGAAGTTATGGAATATAGACTAAGATCCCTCAAAATGTCAATAACTATCCTCAGATGACGCAGATGATTCTTCTTGGTTTTATATTAAACCAGGATATAATCAATAAATAATACAACCATGTTTTTGAGTTACACATGGAAAACCATGATCATAAAATATTTGGAAACTTCATGAGAATTGGTTAGAGAAAAATGAATAATTAGTTATTCATATTGTCCAAAATTACTAATAATGTAGTCTTCCAAATGTGATATTCTTTTATTCTCAACTGGTGATAACTAGATCAAAGATCAATCTTCAAGAACTTCTTCACCCCTTCCAACTATTCAAATATATCATCAATCTATGAAAATAAATACATTTTCTTTAATGTTACCTTGTTGAGTTTTTGGTAATAATAATATATAAAAAACACACCATCTTATTCCATATAAAATAAAACAAGTGTAGACCAAGGTGATTCACTTGTGTGTATAAAACATTTCTCAATAAAATCATCCAACTAAGTCGTAAAATCATTTTTTTATATATTTTAATATGTTAATAAGGAATGAAGAATGTTTTATTACCAAAAAATAAATATATTGATAATCCCATATCTCTTAACAATAAGAAAATAGAGATATTAGAAGGAAACATATAATGAAAATCGATGAAAATTTGAGGGAAAACAGCACTCATTGGCCTTTTATACAAGTGAAAAGAAAAAACTAACATTATTGTTCCCAACTCTATAAAATAAAGTCTATCCCAATTAAATATCAGTTCACAATCTCCTTGAAATACTTGGCCCACCCCATCAGGTGTGGTAATGGTGATCCTCCTAAGATAGTAGTCAATCTAGGCCTAATGATTGATAATCCATTCAATATCCAGAATGATGTTCATATATTCAATATCATCAACCAGATAATTACTAGTATACACAATCTATAATAAAGATAAAACACATTCAAGACACTTATAATCCAGCTCCCTCTTCATTTCGAGGGGAATCATTATATTAATCGTAGAAGATAAAATCTATGTTGGAAGGGTTATAAAAACAACACCATGGGTAGATATGAACAACTGAGATTCACCATTCTCAAATAAATTAATTACTATGGATGAATCTATAGTGATTGTACCTCTCACAGTTACTAGACCCATATCAGCTTCCTCAGCGGACTCTTCCACTTTGTGATGAAGCTACATTCTGAATAACCATGGCTAGAACCCCCTTGATCATGAATCATATGATTGTATTATAGTAATTTTTTTCTAAAGATCTTGTGTCACGACTTGGATTATAAAATATAAAACATAATTTATTCATGTAACTTGATCATCCACATGAACAATATATCTTGGGTTCCTCACAAAAAAATTGTTTCAAATTCCCAGACTAGTTACACTAGAAGTAAGTCAAAGGGCCTCTACCAGGAGGTATAGTTAGTGTGGAAGAACCCCACTATCAAGATCTAATAAAAAAGTCATCACACATCCTATTTACAATGAAGGAACTCATAGACCTACCATTTTGAGATAAAGTAACTCTTTTCAACCATGACTTACCAGCTTGGTCAAGATCAACCATAAATGATCTATCCAGTACATCATCATAATATGTTATCCTTTCATGAAAACATAGGATTAGATATAATCTCAAATACCTATGTCAAATATTTATAACTTTATCATATAATTAGTCAAAGTATCAATATAAAATTATACCAACTGAATGAAGTAGTTTTCATACTGAATAATGGTCTTATCACATTGCTAGAGATTAAAAATCCATAGAAGTTTCTAAAACCATAACCTCTAGATAGAAATGATTGATAAAAATGACTTTGAAGTCTTTCCACACTGAGTTGTTATTATTATTTTCTATCCACATCGAATCCCACCACCTTATTATAGCCCCTTAGGATTGATTGTAGCACACTTCATATTAATTGATTTAAGAATACCTAAGAACTCAATAAATAAATTCAATTCCTTTGATCCAATCCTCATAATCTTTAGCATTATTATATCCTGGGAATTATAGAGTATTTTGGTGAATAAATTATTTTGAATTATATCTAGAGTCAAAACTTTGATGCTCCATAACTAGAGCCTTAGTGGGTACGGGTGTGGCTGTAAGTCACAGAGTATGGACAACATGCACAAATAACTCAATGAGATTCTATTTAGTTACAGGTTTCACCCTCCATGGTTCATCAAATTCTCCCTCCTCAAATCAGTTAAAATATCTTTTTGGAGAGACGATGCTATACACCATTAATAGATAATAAGATAAATCTCAACCATGTCACTCAGATCAATAACTCCAATGGGAGTCAAAAGTTGGGTATTTATAGAAAACTAACCAAACATTGGAAAATTACTATAAACCAATCAAAATACCCATCAAGACACTTTTCCCCCACCATTCATGGTTTCTTATGGGTCTTTATGAGATGATATGTGGAGAAAAATATTAATAACTACCTACCAAGTCCAATCAATCATATATCCATTCTTCCAGATCATCCCAGACCACATACTGATTTTAGAGAAAGATTCTTACCCTCTATATAATTCCACTTTTTAATGATCTGTCTTAGATACCTTGGTACTCTAATACTCTAGCCAAATATGTTATGGACTGAAGCGAATTTGTGATCCCCGTGAGTTGTAAAATACCACCTGGAATCATACATGAATAAATATTGGATAATTTTTTCAAAAAATAGCAGAAGATAAATTAATAATAGTCAGTAAATCAACATTAATCAGGGATAAAGTACCAAAAATCAATTGGTTAGAATACTACAGAGGAGATCAAAAAACCTCAACAAAATAATAGCCCAAAAGTCCATAAAAAAGAAGAAAAAAAATTGAAACACAATGTAACAAATGGGACTCAACTCCACTGGTCACCATCATCACCCAACATTCCAAAGGATCATAAACATCCAACACCACCAAGTGCAACATTACCTTTTCTCAAACCTGTAATTAGAAAATATCTATATTCCCTAAGTAAAAGGTATTGTTTGAGCTATAAATACCATTATAGTCTCACCATGGGTTCCATAATAGTTTGATTAACAATAAAACAATCAAGATTCCAATTTATATAATACATTTCATGGAATAACATATAATTTGACTATTGAAAACAAAAAATTCATTCTTTTAGATAGATTAAAAACAATTCATAAATTTAATAAATAATATTTTTATATAAAAACATTTCTATTAATTAGTTGACATGATTAAAATAGTTCTACAATAAATTTAATATGTAATAAAATCATACATAACAAGAACCATGGTCATATTCCCTAAATTATGTTATCTTTTCGCTATAATATCCTCACATAATTCAAATCAGTGATCATGTCTAGTAATGTCACCACATTTCCATCAAGATCTATACCAATAGGAATCATAAACATTCTATCAAGGATTTTAATTTCAAATGAGGTTTTTGTTATAGTTTTCATCATCAATACTTTTCTAGGTGATCAAGATCCAAGCGTGATTGTCCCAAATAACCCATTAACTAACCATGTTCACATTTTATAAATAAATCAATAAATAATTGTAAAATAATATATTTTAAAAACAATAATTATTTATAATTATATTTATTAATTTTTATTTTCAATATGCCAATTATATTATAAAAACAAAAACATAGTTTTTTCAACATTTCATGTTGTTTCAGTCCAATCCAAATCATTGGTTATCATTAATTAAATTTAATCTATTTCCTAAAATTAAATATAAAAACATTTAATCAATTAGATTGTTTTCAATATTCGTCTTACAATTCAATTTTTTTTAGAAATTGGGTTTTTCCAAAAATTATTTCTATTTCTAGTTTTATAATTAAATGATTTAAAAATAAAAATTTTATAAATGAATTGAAATATATTTCACACAAGTCAAGCATATTAAGTATTAAATTACAAGAAAAATCTCAAATCAAACACCTAATATTAATCACTGAAATCAAACTATTAACACCTATAATGGGAATTTCAATAAAAATTGAGAGCAAATAAGATCAATGAATCAGATCATGAATAAATATCGATTAATTCAAGAATTTGATATATGAAAATAAATTTTAGATCTATCAAAAAAGTGATGATATAATACTCTATAAGGATATGATAAAGTTTTTATCATGAAAAACTACATGATGAGAGATCTGCTTATAATAGAGGGATTAGATATTCCACCGACACTTTGACCCACCAAAGGATGAATTTGGCGGAGCGAGAATAACATTTAGATAGCTTACATGGAATACGAAATAATATTATGGCCTAATGGGTAGATTAGGTGAATAAAAATTGGGTTATATAATTTTAATATATTTTATGGTACCTAAAAATATCACCTTCACAATTAGCTAAAGGGGGCACACGATTAGGAGAAACTGTGAGCTAGCTATTTCCCCTACTATTTGGGGAACACGGTTTCCCCTAGGTGAGTGAAACATTTTGGAAACCATGAACCAACCACGAATTCCCCATAGTATCTATGGTCTATAGTTTTCATTGGTGGAGAACATTTTATTCAAACCATTTTCCAACCATTCACAACCCAAAAATACTTAAAATTTATCAAAATTTCCCAAAAGAACCCCAAAAAGACATGACATAAAGGTGGTCAAAAAAGGGAAATGAATAATTGAAACAAGTAATGTGGTGTTTCATTTAAGATGTAACTAATTTGTGTTTCCTATTCATTATTGGGTATATGATCCATGGAAACCATTCCTATTCTTTCTTTGAATTTTTTATGTTTATTATGGTATAATGTTTTTGAATCTCGTTTCCCTTCCAATGGTTATATCATTGTAAAATTATTTTGAAACATTATTATTTTTCCATGGGTTATTCTATGATAAAATAAGGAAATAATTATGAAACCTATCCCTTTTAACTAGTTATGATATAATGAAATGTTTAAGAAACTTATTTAATTTCATGGGTTATTATGTGGTCAATGTTTAATGATCCTATGGCACACATATGTATGATTTTAATTAAGCATTTTAGTTATATTGTAACCAAGTAAATGGTTATTTTATAACCATTGATTGTAGTTACGTTATTACTAATTATGTGTGGGACCTATGTCTCACTCTAATAGATTGGGAAAATATCTATATCTTGTATGATAGATACGACGAGAATAGGGATTGAACCCAGTTTAGTAAGGTACTTTTTCCTCTATGATGATCTTGGGAGTGAACCTTAACTACTAAGATAATTTGGGAGTAAATCCATTAAACTATGATGAAATTTATTCCACTAGGGATGGTGGTGTGTCCCTCCTAAAAGGTGAATCCACCGATTTAGTTCCCTAATAAGTTCTGGAAATGAGCTATGAAAACTAAAGTTATTATTTTTCATACTTGCATATACCACGATTTTTTTTCTTATGATGATGTTATGCTCTCATGACTCATATTATTTGATTTAATTATGATTCCTGTATTATTAACATCAAATATTTATGACACAAATAATGATTTTGGTCTTTAATATATAGGGTGTGGTTTTCAAATGTTGTGTTCATATTCTCAAACACTCATGATAATCTTATGATTATATATCTCCCATGTTTAACCTTACTTAAAATCTTATATAATAATGTTTTGTTAAATAGTATTCAGTAGCATGCAATAACCTTTTCCTTTAAATCTCATAGTCTTGAAAGTAGTAATGAAAAAAATTAATATAAATATTAACCCACTATGATAATTCATGTTTAAAAATTAAATAGAACTACATGGGATAATTAAAATTATATAATAATTATGACAATCCACTCAATTCAATTATGAATTTTTAAGGAATAATATTTTATCGACTATAATATGTGATAACATCTATAATTTAATTATTTAATTCTCAAATGATAAAATATTAACACTTGATGAAAAAATTATTTTTAAAGGAAAATAATATTAATTATTTGCTTAAAATTATCCCTTTTGTTAAATTATATAATTTTTATATTATTTAAATAATAATATTTTTAATGAAATATCATATCATTCTATTACATAACATAAATTACTAGAAATTTAAAATTCCTATATAGAATTGAGTCTTCATGTTATTTCCATATTATTATGTAATTATGGACAATTTCATTGATATAGAAGAGGATAACTAAGTCATGGTCAAATCAAACTTGTACATAATATTAGTGAGAGATTTTCATATCCACTACCTTGTGAAGAAAAAGCTTCCACACTACACCGAAAACAGAGGACAAGGGAAGGGTATATGTACAGAATAGAATTTTTAGAAGTAGCCTTGAGTAAGAACTAAGGAATTTTCAAAACATTGAGATAAGGCTCTATGTTCCTGAGAATTTTGAAAAGGTGAGAAAGTACAAATGCAATATAATTATCTAATATTAAGAACAAAGAGATCAGTTTTATGAATATTTCATAAAACTCATCAGGGATTCCATTTATTCTTCATTTAATTCTTTCCTAACTCATATCTTTATTTCAGTTGAATAAAAACCATTAAAAACATTATATAAAATTTGAGATGATCAATAGGAATTTAAATCCTTGATTTGTAGCATTTAAAACCTTTATAAATCAATAAAAACAAGTTATAGGATAAAAAACAGAAGAAAATGGGTATTGTGTGATCAAAAATATACTTATGTGATGGATATACAATATGTATAAGGGTAAATTAGAATACCAATGAAAAAAATAGCTCAACACAAGAACCACATATAAATAAGGTGTTCATAAGGATAATACATGTTACCCTTACGTGGCCTTTGAAATAATGATTATAAATTTAAATGGGAAACAAATACCCTTAATATATAATGTAGTACTTGGGATTCCCCTCATGAAGGTCTTAAGATACCCTTACATAGGTATTAGAAACATTATCTACATTTACACGTGTTCTAAGTGAAATTTATTCAATACATAGAGAGACAATTGCTACCCATAGATAGATTAAATATAACATTATGAAGCCTATGTGTAATCTAGTTTACTTTTACTATGATTAATCATACTCACACTCTCGAATTAGGTTCCATAAATAAAAACTGTACATATTAGATTTTATGCCCAAAATATATTCATATACAAAACTACCCCATAATTATATGAATTATATAAAATATAACCTTTCATACATTCCCAATACCTTTTATGTTAAGATATTTACTAAATTAAGAAACATCAAAAAATAATAAATACCATGTATTTCTCAAATAATGGAAAAAACATACCCTTTATAGGAAAATATATATTTCATGATAAGAATTTAATATCTTCAAAAAATTCTTCTACAAGTGTTTCACTTAATAATTAGTCACATATACTACATTTCGTCATAAAAATTTAAGTGGACACGTAATAAATGGGTGATTTCAAAATCTATATTGGTTAAATACATAACTGACATTATCTAAAACAAAATCATAGCATATATAGTATGGTAAGAATAAATAATCTGAATAATTGAATAATAAAATGAAATTAATATCATACTATATTAATGAAAGTAAATGAATACAGGGATAATAAAATTTATTGATATCATACTAAGGTAATTCATAATATCGGACATCAAAAGATAATTTCATGGCCTTATTCCAGGACACTATACAGATATGAGGAGAGGTATACACAAAAACATGGAGGTGTTGGGAAGGGGATGAGCCCGTAAGGGGAACTGTAAGCTAGGGCTTCCTCTTGTTGTTGCCTCCTTCCTCATCTGGGTTAGCATGGCGACCCTCTTCGTGCTCTGCGAGGCCATGGTGGCGGATCTTCTGTTGCAGGGGCATTAGCAACTTTATGGACTTAGTCGTGTCGGCTATTTGTACCGTGGTAGGCCTCTCCTCTCCATAATCCTTCTTCATTGGATAGGGTTTCTCATGGTGGCATGGAGTCATTATGTGGCTGAGATCCAGCTGCAGTGGATTTGTTTCCACCTCGTCTTTGGTGTGTGCATTGGGTGGTTCTCCAAGGTCTCCATGAGCGACCTGGATAGCGGCAACAAGATATAGTCTCTTGTGGGTCTCTTCCCAGTGTGCTGGTGATTTTTTTCTGATTTCATTGTTTTCAATCATTTTTTATTTGGGATGTGTTTCTATTCGAGTTGCGGAGTTCATGTGTCGGCATTGGGATTCAAATCGGTTCTTGTGTTTGATTCGTGTAGTGTTTGAGTCTTTTATGGTGGTTGGGTGACCAGATCTTCAGATTTTTCCAATTTGTGAAGGATTATTGTCTCTGAAGCTTGTTCTGGTAGAGGCTGAATGTGAAATGATGAAGTATAAGAAGATCACTGTGTTGATTTTGGTTGGGGTTTTTTTGATCTAGAGGATGAAGATGATTCTCAAGTAGTGGCATGGCATTTCTAGTTCTGTTGTTGGTTTTGGGTTGTGTGGGTTCCATAAAGACAAGGAATTAAAGGTATTTCTGTTGAGGTGTTGCTTCAATACTGAGTTTGAGAGCAATAGATGGTGGAGTTGTTTCTTAGTGGTGAAGGATCTCTGTTCCTCTGATTTTATTTGGAGTAAGGGAAGACCAGATTTTTTGGTTTTAGGGGTTGAATCAGATTGGTAGTGATGTTAAGATGGATATTTTTCTTTTGTAATCATAGGTATTGGCCGGATCTGTTGATAAGGATGGTTCATCAATTGGATGGGGTATGAGCAATAGTCGGGAAATATTTGTCAGTTTTTCATTTTATGGTTTGTATTTTGGAGCTGGCTTGGTTCAGACTTTCTTCAAGGAAATTCTTCAGATGAGGATTCAGAGTAGGTAGCTTCCTCTATTCATGGCTATTCAAATTTGGAATATTGAGAGGGTGTGTCCTATCCATTGGTACCCGGCCCATGTATTTTTTCTTGGGATAGCTTACTGAGTTGACATTTTTTTAAAGAAGTCTTTCCATTACGATGTTGATGCTGGGGAGGGGTATTTCTTGTAGTCATGTTTTGGGACTAGGTTATGTTTATGTCTTTATGTCTTTGAAGTCTTGTGAGGTTTACCCATTTTCCTTAAAAGAGGGTTTATCCAAAAATTAATACAAATTTAGGCCCTCGGGCCATTCAGTCAGTATATACAAACACCTAATCTGTTTTGTCTCATGAGACCTACTAATACACTGAGGGGTTATAAAACTCCAGTCCCCACCCATCACTTGTGTAATTTTAATGTATTCAATATAATATTCAAAAATATATTTCATGTAATTACTTAATGACTCTTTGGGTGAATAAAAAAATGGTTATCCATATAATGAAGAATATGACATTTCAAAACATAATCAACCCATATAAGTAGTTAATTATCATCACTAATTTCAATGTTATTCCCCTTTTCAATAAAATGGATAACATGATTTCAACCAATGTATAGGAATAGGTTTTATGGATAAATAATATATATTCAACATACCCTTAATCATCTATATTGGAATAAAACTATAGGGAATAGAAATACATTTCCCCTTGTTAATAAAAGCGATAAAATAATCATAACCCATCCACATAAAATAGGTGTATGGTTACAAGAAAATTCTATTGTAACAAAGGGAACATATAAGTATGTTCACATAGATGAAAAACATCCTTGAAAAAATAATTCTTTAAGAATACCACATAATAAGGGATCATGAAATGGATTGTTTGGTACCATGAGTTTATTATAAAATAAAAAATATATATTATATTATAAGTGGTGAAACATAAAACCTATTAGAATAAATTATTTTGATAATGAAAATTTTAATTAATATGAAATTTTAAAATGTTGTTTTCGTGAATATTTCAAAAATTTATGTACAAGTTGATGGTATGGGTCACATAAAGAAGTATTTACCAAAGTTCAAGTGAGAACTATTTGACAAAAAATTACATTTAAAAATAATATTCAATTATTGGTCCTTGAAAATATTTATGTTGTTTTTTGGAGAAGTCTGTAAAGTAAGAAAAAACATATTAAAGTGAATGGAAAAAATATTTCTATTATTTTGAAAATAAATGTATTAAAAATAACATTATCAAAACAATAAAAAAATTATTTTGTGTAAAAATATATTTCCCTCCATAGTGGTAGAGAAATTACAATATAATAATATATTAATGTTGGAGACCCTAATAATAGATGATATAAGTTCATGATGAAATAATATAACTCAATGAAATGGGACTGGAGTTATCAATATTCCGTATGATAATTAAACTCTTTAAAGTAAGAAATATTTAAAAATGAAGTATAGTGTTATATTAATATAAAATCATAAAAAATTAATAGCACATAATTAATCGATTGTTATAATATTCCTAACTTTTAGTACAAAGAGGATGATAATAAATCAATGAATGAAAATAGAGTTTCCAAAATAATTATAAATGGGGTAATAATTTTGTGAAATCCATTTGATAAAAAGAAAATGATTTGGAATAGTATTCCTGATGAATAAAAAATATATGTGTGTTAATTACACATCCATGAGATGTGAATACTTCATTAAATGGAAAATTTAGTGCGTAACATAATTACGCCTCAATGAATTAATGTTTAAGACAACGAACCCTTACACCATGATTAACATTTTAATCAAAACCCCTTAAAATATTGGAAATTTAATTGATCCTAAAATACCATGATTAAAATATAATTCAAGATAAGATATCTCAAATAAGTAGTATATACACCATATAAATAAAATTATGCGCATAATACCAAATATCTTTGAAGGATATGAATTGCAGACAAAAATAATTACCTCGGTTCTAATTTACTCTACAATTGCACCAAATACTCGGAATAAACATATTATGTTCAATATATACATACCACAGAACCTTAATCGCAAAAATAACCATTTAAACTCCTCATTTATAATCATTGTGGACATATATATACTATTTGTTTTTACCTATTTTCATCATCAGGGTGTAAGTAATATTTATCATGTTAAGCAAGTTTCATTAAACCTTTTATGGTGTATATTATTTATCAAGACTATATATATATATATAATCTGGTGATAAAGTATTAAATAATATATAATACACATATTATAATATGTTTTAACCATGAAAATGTTTTTATTACCATCCTTCAAGGTGGTAATGGAAATTGAAAACTCGTTGTCCTTGAATGTGATAAATCAACACATCACGGATGGTGTTTTCATTTTTTTTTTAAAGGGAGGGGAAACGAATTGATGATTGGTTGTTCCATTAACACAATAACATTATAGTATATAAAATATACTGGATTTATCATGTCACTTGTACAAGGGGATTTTAGTATGGTAAAATAATAGAAAAGGAATTGAAAAGGAATAAAAAAAAATTAATGAGGCATTTACCACTTGAATTATTATCCTTTATAACCTTCTTGAGGCACTTGATTTTGAAATTTTATTGAGACCAAAGGCACATGGAAATGGGTGAGATACTTTGTAAGAGATTTGGGAAGAATTTGGACAATCTAAAAGTCTTTAAAGGTGGGAGGATAAGAGGTGATGAGGGTGGTATTTATAGTGGAGAAGAGATGTGTTTTTTTATTGATTTATTCATTTGTTTATTATTTTGGATCAAGACTATAAATAGTGAT
This sequence comes from Viscum album, assembly GCA_963277665.1. Lineage (NCBI taxonomy): Eukaryota > Viridiplantae > Streptophyta > Magnoliopsida > Santalales > Viscaceae > Viscum > Viscum album. The sequence continues at coordinate 803,734,089 of OY728145.1, read as the reverse complement.
ATCCATAAAAGGTTTATTTAATTACCTATGGTACTATACAAAAACAGTATTTATAAAACCCAAACTATGACACTCAATTAATTAAAAATGTAGTAGATCTAAAGTTTGAGGTTGATCCACATGGACAATGAAATTATTTTATTTATAATTTCAAAAGATTTATTTTATTAAATTGAGAAATATGTGATAATTTATTGATTGGGATTAAAAAGAAAAAATTCAATAAGATTGATTGTATTATGATAAAATTTTGCAAAGTGTGCTTATGTAATGTAATTTCCAGGTTTAGGTTCAATTGGATTTTAGAAAGTAAATTGATTGATTCATGACTATTGTTAGAGTTTAGATTATGTAAATACAGTGTTCATCGTATCCCCTCCCCAATGTGATGATCCCCTTTTTCCCTTGGTCTGATAGTTTAGGGTGTTGTAGAATCAAGTGTGTCTGAATACCAATTTTAAACTTGATTTCCCCTATTATTGACAGTGGTCATGCCGTATTTAAAGTCGTCAGTTGTACAATTTAAATGATCCTATTATATTCAAATATCAATGGCCCTGATAAATGAGAAATAAAGGGATTGGATGTTGAGGAATGAAATTATACAAACCAACTACATGAATAAAAAATAGTTAAATCCAGCGCAGCTTCCCCCTTCGGTTACAACACCCTAGAAAAAGATTAGTTTACCCACTCATCCTAGTGATGAGAGAATAAGAGGGAAGGGGAGAATAAAAGAAATGCATAAAGGAAAAAAATTAAAGACTCCAAAATGGGGTATCAACTTTACTCTAAGACCATAACTCTAGCTAAATTCGAATTATCCAAAGGTGTAGTCAGGGGCTGTATTTATAGGTTTTGGAAACGTTCTGCCCGGCCCCAGCCATGTCACAACGTGTACTTGGGCTACACGATATGTAATGGTGATTCTCTTTTTTTGAATCCTCGTGATGCATGCACAGATATCTTATGAGATTTTGGAAATTTGATCGCCTACACGAAATGTACTTGGACCACATATTGTGTACACCTTATCTATGTAGTCTCCATGTCCGTGAGAATCTTTCAAAAATCAATTCATAAATTTGAAGTTTGATCGATGCCACGTCATGTGTTGAATGTACATGAAGTGTACTTGTAGTTCAAATCATATACTATCTTCATGAATTGTTCATGTGATTTATTTCCTCCCTTATGAAGACACAACATATACTTGTGGTACACGACATGTAACAATGTTTTTCTAGAATTTCCATCTTTTCTCTTCCTCAAAAATCTGGAGTCGTGCCACAAGTGAAGATAACAGTGTTAAGGTTCATTTTGCTCATATTTACACCGCTTTTTTTCCTTTCTCAAAAATCTATTTTATCCTACCAAAAAATATAAAACAAGTTAAATTTTCCAACATTTGGAAAGAATATTTATTTAAATACACAAATTAATACCTTAAAACATTCTAAAATGTATGCATGAAATAGACATATAAAATAGTGTTTTCAATTGTAACTAAATATACTAAATAAGTAATTTTAGTTTTATATTATTTTGCTTACATCATCAATGACTCGTGTAATAGAGAATTTTAATTTGTAATGTTATATACTATAAATTATGATATTTCACTATTCCCCAAAAATTCAATTACTTTATATAAATCCAAAAAATTAACCCTAGAATTATTTTGATGTATAGAATTAAAAAATTAAATTCATTTCATGAAAATAATTTTCTATATATTAGAAATAAAATTTTTAATTAAAATGATCATTTACATGAAAAATAATTATTTAAAATTTAAAACTGATTTTATAATACTTTGAGAAATCAAATAAGGTCTCATAACATTATATTATAATCATAAAACAAAAAAAATTACTTTATGAATTTATTTTATGAAAATAACTTTCCTTTTTAATAGTTATACTAATTATAAAACTGTTAATAAACATATATGTTTTATGAAAACACCAACACTTAATTTTTCTTATATTTTGATATAATTATATTTTTTTCATTTATAAGATACTTAAATTTTATTTATACTTAAATAGGTGAGGTTACTATTATTTTTTCTGGTTCACTATTCCTAATGTTTACATTACTATTCCAAAGGTCTTGTTACTATTTTTTTGGTTCATGTTCCTCAATTTTTATAAATACTTCTTATTTCATCCATTGTTGTTTTATAAAGTTTATATTTTGTTCTCTAAGTGATTTTATCTAATATATACTATATGACATAATTATAAGAGTTGAAATTTTATTGATAGAAGTCTAGTCCATTACAGATAAGGTCTATCAAGATAATGAATGTAATAGAAAGAGAATATTTCTACTATCAATTTTTTCATCTATAAATAAATTTGGAATTAGTCAAACCAATGTCCCAATAATTAAGATAACATACTGCATAAGAGGCTAAGTAGATAAGGGAAATATTATATGATTAGTACATCGAAGTTTAACGTCCCAAAATATCTTTTGGAATATACATTAATCATATATTAGTAATTATATAATTATTTATTTTTTTGGGATATTTTTACTATTTTATATCTTAATTTTTTACAAGAAAATTAGATATTTACCTAGAACCTAATAAAGTGAGTTTTCAGTCAAAACTCCTAGTGGAAACCTCACTGTAACAATAATGTGTTAATTAGTTCTCATTATGACACATAAACATACTCTATTTTCTAAATTTATTATTATACCTATGGTTGACATTGATATAGTCCTTGTTATAGGAATTATATCAAAATATAATGTAAAAATATATTGTAAATAGATGGAAATTGCGATTTGTGATGAAGATGTGTAATTAATTATCTTTATAGGGGAGCCTTAGCCATCTAATTCCTTTCTAGATCCACCACTAGTATCTCTTATAAATGATATTCTTGGGGAAGAATAGTAGATACATCCTCTGGATGGATGAGGTAATATTCAAATTTATAATGTACCTATTGTACAGAAATATATTGATGTATTTCCTTAAGAATTACATAGATATCCACCAAATTATAAAGTGCAGTTTTCTATTACTTTAATACCAAGTGAAAGACCTATATACAATACTTTCTAAATAATTTACATTGTGTAATTATTGTAGTTAAAAAACTAGAGTATTTATCTAATAATGGATTTATAAACCCTTGTATTTTACCTTGGGAAGCCCTTTTTCTTTTCATTAAGAATAAATATGGATCCATGAGGTTGTGCATTGATTATACAAAAACCATATCTATTGCAATAAAGAACAAGTATTGAATTTCTATCATTTATGACATATTATATCAACTTCATAGAGATTAATATTTTTCAAATATTGATCTTCCTTCCTTGTATCATCAATTATGTTTAAATAAAGAAGATATTCATAATAAAACATTTAAAATAAGGTTTGGACATAATGAGTTTATACTAATGGAAATTGTATTAACTAGTAAAACCTATGTTTTATGGATCTAATGAAGATAGTATTAAATTAATATCTTGATGATTTTATTATGGTATTTATTTTTTATATCTTGATTTATTATAAAATCTTCATGGAATATGAGAATCACTTGTGGATAATTCATGAAACTCTTAGAAGAAATGATTTATATGGTAAACTTAGCAAGTGTGAATTTTGAATTTAGAAATTTTCTTTTCTTTTATATATTATCTCTAAGGACATAATCATAGTTTATCTTGAAAAGAAAAAAGGAATTCAATGAATTTCTTAAAATAATGGACATAACTGAGCTATTTAGTTTGATTATTTTGGTAGGTTTCTATTAGTTATTTGATTAAACATTTTCCTAATTTGATAAATTATTAACTAAGATTACGCATCAAAGGGTTAAGTTCATATAGACAACATAATTTGAATAATTTTTTGATAATTAACGAGGATATTGGTCAATGCTCTAATTGTTTACTCTACCTTCCAAAAATGATGGATTTTTGATATATAGTGATTCATTTAAAAATTTATTTGGCACTGTCCTTATGAAAAATGATAAATTTTTTACCTATGTATCTAGGAAGTTAAATACCCATAAATAGAACTATCTAACTCATGATCTTGAGTTAGTAGTTGTAGCCTTTTCTTTGAAGATATAGAGACATGGTCTATATGGATAAATATGTGACATATACACAAACCATAAGATCCTAAAATACATTTTTTCACAAAAAAGTGCTCAATATGAGGCAAAGGAGATTGGTATAGATACTAAAGGATTATTATTTCTCAATACAATACCAACCATGTTAGGAAAATAATGTAGTGGATCCATTGAGCAAGAAAGATTATGGAGTTCTTACCAAAATGAGGATTGACAGGGGTCCAATGTTCATGGATCCAGTAAAGATGAATATGATAATTATAAAGGAATGGGATACATCACTCATTTTTTAAATGATTTAGAACACAAATTTATTGGGAAAGATAAAATTTTCTCATTCTGATAATGATAATTTTCAAAAGAAAATTAAATTTATGAATGGTGTGAAATTGAAATACTTTGTATATGAAGATGGTGTTTTCAAATTCAAAAAGTGGATATGTGTTCCATAAATACATTATCTAAATATGGAATTGTTATATTATTAACATTTATTAAATTTATCTATACACCCTAGTAGTACTAATATGTATAGGTATTTGAAGAAACATTTTTAGTGGGATAATATGATGTTATAAATTACTAATTATGTAACAAGATTCTTGTTTTTTTCAATAAAAGAAGGATAAGAGACAACATCCTAGAGGATATATGAAACCTATACCTATTATTATATGAATATGTGATGATATTACTATGGAATTTTTCACTGGATTACCAAAGACTCCTAGAAATGATGATGCAATATGGGTTATTGTTGATCGCCTAAACAAATATGCACATTTACTTTCTATAATAGAACATTAACTGCTTAATCACCTTGAATTAATCTATGTTAAAGAATTTTTAATACTCCATGGTGAACCTATTTAAATTTAATTTTATCATTATATTTGATATAAATTTAAATGATGGAAAAATATTTAGAAAGATCTTGATAGTGAGATTAATTTGAGAACCACCTACCATCCTCAAACTGATAGACTACATGAAAGGAATATTAAAACATTATAAGACATGTTGAGTTCATGATCACTTGAATGTAAAGATGTTTAGGATTAGTATTTACCATTGGTACGGATTCCCTATAATAATAGATTCCATTAAAATATTCATATGGTGTTGTATGAAGCATTATATGGAAAGGTATTTCATACTTGAACTTGTTGGGATAAAGTTTGTGAAAGGAAACTTATAGGAAAATAATTTATTGAAGAAGAAAAAAAGTTAAGTACTATTAAAAATCATATTAAATCAATACAAAGTAGAAAAAATAATTATGTTTATGAACAAAGAAAGGATTGTGAATTCTAAGTGGTATATCACGTTTTCTTGAAAGTATATCAATTGAAGGGTGTTATAAGGTTCATTAAGAAAGGGAAACTGAGCCCCAGGAACATCAGGCCTTTTGAAATTATAAAACAATTGGAGATACAGATTAAGGATTATAAATTTAACTATGCCTCTATAAAGTACATGATGTGTTTCTCATATCACTATTAAGAAAGTATATCTTAGGCCCAACACATGTGCACAACTGTAAAGAACTTTAATTGTAAACTGATCTATATTACTGTTTAGAGCTTGTCCAGATTATTTTCAATACAGAGAAAATGTTGAGGACTCAAATAACTTGGCTAGTAAAATAAATTTGGATAAATCATAGAAAATAGGGAGCAACATTGAATCCATAATATGTTATGAACAAGAATCGTCCTCATTTTTTTAGAAAGTAATATCCATGAAAATTTCTAGGATGAAATTCTTGTAGGTGGGAATAATGTGAAACCTGAGATTAAATTATAGTAATGAAAATTAGATTTTAATAAAATAATAATAAAATGAACATTTTAATATTTTAGAGAACAAAAATTTTAATTTGATAGGATGAATATTGTTTTTGACCTTGGTTAAAATAAGTCTGAAATGGGTTTTTGAATTTTCCCTTATAAATAAGCTTTATGAAAGGTCAAAAATATAGTATTTAACTATTATTAATTTTATTTATAATAATTTTTTATAATATTTATCATTAACATTTTATTTGTTATCAATTATATATAAATAGGTATATGGTCATTTAGAGGTAAAAAAGGGATATTTTACATAAAACTATTTTTTTAGTATAATTTGTTTAAAATTTAATTAATTAGAATAATATTTGCTTATTAAGGATTTTAATATAATTTATAGATTATATATCTCACTATATGAATTTAAATCCATAAAATTATGATTACAAATCATATAGGTAATGTAATATCATCTTATTCTTGAAAATGGAATTATTGAAAACCCAGATTTTTCACACATTTTAAGGGTTTATTTTTAAATTAAATTCTTCCACTTAGATGAATTTATTTTGATAAAATAGATTCCATATTTTGAATAAGAATAATTAATATAATTTAATATGGTCAACTTAATTTTTTATTATAATGATTTCTAAAAATACTAAATATTAATTACTAATGTTAAGGTCCAAACGGGTTCACTAGGGGTTAATCTTTATAGATATGGGTTAAAATGACCTAGAAACATTTTGAAAATAAATTGGTTGGTGTTATTTCAAGCTTAACCTTGTATCCATCTAATATGATCTATTTTGGATCCATTTTCCTAAGAAAGTGACTTGACATTATTTTAAACCATCGAAAAATTACAAGTGTGCCACTCACCTAAATTATAATAGGGACCCTTATCCCATTAATTATTTACAACTCTTAAGACATTTATCTAGAAATAACCCTTAAAAAATAACTCTCTAATATACTTAATCATATTATAGATCTACTTTTCTTCCCAAAACACCGACCCTAGGTTCCTTAATAAGATATCCGAAGAGGATTTTCTAAGAGGAGATAATTGTATCCACCAAGTTATTTCTTTTTACTTCTTATATTACCACCTAAAATTATGTATTAATAGTTACAATATAATAAAACAAGTTCTAACATATTTTGAGATTTTTTTATATTGATGTCATAATATTTACCCATCTCCTTCTTCATCAAATCTGATATAAACTCATCGCTCTTGTGTATGATGGACTACCGGCTCATGAACAGATGTAATTTTTTTTAATAACCAACTCACATTGATAGTCATAATAATGTAAATAATTAATTTATATGATACTTATGAAATAATATAGATTTTTAAAAACAAGCATCCTTACCCATTCACCCATTATGGAAATTATAACACCGCTCATGCATGTGAGCAACCTACCACCTCTTCGAAGAGGTGTGATTCATTTTCCATAAAACTATTTCAAGAATGATAATAAAAATGAATCGAATGAATAAATAAGATATTTATAACATTAAAAAAATTATGGATATTATGTAATGATATCCTATTCTCAATAACCAATACTTCCCTGATAAAATATGCATGTGAAAAAAACCATCTAACACCCGAAACAATGCTAGAAATGAAATATTATTAACGATTGAATAATAAGGTGTTAAAAGAGGATTATATATGATATTATAATTATGGGTATAGTTTCATTATAAATTAATAACATTATTAAAACCATTATATAGGAGGTTAAATCCTGACTAAATAAAGGGAATCATAATGTAAGAGATTTCATCACAATTTCCATTATAATGAGACATATTTGATAATATGTACCAATATAATTTTATGTGGTGGATATACTACCCATTTGAAATATTTAAAATGAATAAAAAATTATTCATGATGATTAATGTATCAATTAAATTTTATTATCTCAATTAGTTTAAATTTAAAAGTTACCAAATAGGAAAGAATTTATTTTGTAATATAAATTTCTTTTTGGGAATACTTATATTTTCATTGAAGTAATCATATAATATTTCCTTCACAGTATCAAATAATTTTCTCATCCAGTATATATTTAAGCATTTTCCATATTTTCTTCCATATTTTCCTCTCTTTATCACTTGAATCGAGAAAATCAAAGATTAAATGAAAAAGTAATTTATTTATCTTTAAATTATGTATATTTATCTTCCATGTCTATATATTTCAAAAAAAATTACAAAAGTACATTTTATAAAAAAAATAATTTATTAAGTAAATTTTAATTTATCCTTTAATTTTTAAAAGTTTTAAAATAATATTCCTAATTTTTTCTAAAGGGGTCATTTTAGAATTTTGTTATAAAAAAGTAAAAAAAATGAATGCTGTTAATTTATATGGTGTTAGCTGAATTCCCCACTACAAAAATCATTTTAAGATATTTGGATTTCTCTATGAATTTTTAATGGGTCTACAAAGAAAAATATTTAATGGAATCTTATTTTAATATTTTTCCTCTATTTTATTTATTTTCTAAAGGATATTATTTTATTATAAAACCTATATTTTTGATAAACGAGCCATAATCTCTTATCTCGTATTAATTTTGTGGTTATTAACTTTATCTTGAAGAATTTACTTTTTTTATTATTGGGAATTACATTTCACTTTTATATATATATATATTATTTTTATTATGTATATGATTATTTCCTAAAATATATACCATTTTTTATGTGGTATTTTACTATGAATATAATTTTACAGACTAAAAAATATTGCTAAATCCATATTATTTACTCAATGTGAAAATTTGTTGATAGAGTGTATTATATGTAGATTGAATTTATCATTCAATATATGTGGAATTAATTGGAGATGTAGTAATCGGTAGAGATAAGTTATATATATCCCCTCACTATATCGATGAGTTTCAACTGAAAAACTAGTTGGCGAAATTAAATAGGTTTCTAATGTATGCCTGCTCATTGATTAAACTATCTTGGAACAAGGCTTTGATAGTATAGATATCATGATTTTCAAGACCATGATGTCTAATATTATTCATTTTATTCATTTATAGTTAATTTATTATTAACCAAGATATTATTTTATTAATATTATCAATGGATTATTTTCATTATCAATTTATTATTTAAATGTCATGTGTTTTCAGTTATCAACCTTTCTATATCAATTATTCCTTATTAACACATGGTATCTTCTATTATATGTAACCATTACTAATCATTTGAGACCATAATTTTTAACATTTGTAGGTTATGGAGATTAAATCATAGAATGAGTCGCAAGTATAGAAAAAAGTTTACTTTTGGTAGGTTTTATATTTTATTCCCAATGTAAACTGGGTATCGTGTATGTATATATCTCTACAATACTAATAAATTGATTATTCCTTTGGGATTAAATCCCATATACATATGATAATGTAATAATTTATACATTGAATCTTGGCTATTGGAGTTGGGGTTGTTACATATGGATTTAGTATTCTCTTTATGTTGATGTAGAGGCGGGAATTGATTATGTATTGTTCGAGGTAGGTGATTCACCATGAGAAGAACAATGAGACTCATGACCTATAGTTGTAAAATTTATTATTTACTCTGAATATATAGAGGAATTATTTTATGGGAAAGTGTTTGATTGTTTAGTCATACCACCAGAGTCTCAAGTAAATCTCCACTCAGAGAGATCTAAACCTAAGATAGAGGTGTTGGTTGGAATTCTTGTTAGACTATAACTTCAAGATAGTACTTAATCCAAGTAATGGAAATGTGGTAGCATATTCCCTTAGTAGGAATTATTATTCTCACTCGGTGGAGGATGTGTCTGAGTAGTTGGATTCATTGTAGCTGCCCCTGGTAGAGGAGATGGGTAAAATTTATCTTTTATAAATGGTGGTGATTGTACCAATTATTTATCATGTGAGATAGGATCAATTAGTATACATATATTATTAGGTTCTATGTGACTATATATCCTTAGGAGATGAGCCAAATGGATTTTCAAAATTAGGGGGTATATCATCCTTTCATTAGTTATAGATGGTGGTTTCAGTCAGGTTGATAGAGGAAGTGATGATAGAGTCACATATTTTTCCTTTATTTGTACATCCCATTGTATATAACATATATGAATGCCTTTAGAAAAATATTTTTTGGGGAGGAATAAGGTGAATAATTGCCAAGATTCATTCTCAGTGTCTCACATGTCAGTAGGTAAGGGTCAAAGGTCATGTTTTAGCAGTTATAAATTAACCCCTTGAGATCTCATAATGGAAGTGGTATAGAAAATTTATGGATATTATGGAAGGTATTCTGTGGAAATCAAGATACCACAACACTATATTGGTGATTTTGAACCAACTAACCAAGTCATACACATTCATTCCATTTTGGAGTAAAGTTTAATTGAGCTTTTGGGGTAGTTGTTCATATGGGAGATCATCTGGCTTCATTGGGTACCCATGGTAGTCACTGCTAACCGTGATTTATGATTTATGTTGTAGTTATGGAGAGGTCTATAGGAGGATTTCAAGACCAAGTTACAGATAATAATATCATTCCACCACCAAATGGATGGAAAAATAAGCAGACTATCTAGGTGTTAGAGTACATATTGAGATCCTTTCTGTTGGACCTTAGTTAGAGTTAGGAGGATCACTTACCAATAGTAGAGTTTGATTATAATAACATATATCACTCTATTACTGTCAGGGTAACTTTCATGGAATTTTATGAGAGACCCTACTAGTTAACCTTATGATGGATAAATATTTTTGAGATATCTATTGTTGGGAAATAGATGGTTCAGAAGACAAAATATAAGTTTCTAGTGATCTAAAATAAATCAAGTACAAACTAGATCCAAAATAAATCTTATGTGGATAAATGTCATGGGCCTTTAGAGTTCGAGTAGGGAGACAATTATTTCATAATATTCTCACCATGATAAGTATTGTTTAGGTTTTTTCATGGAATAAATCTATCCTTGAGGTTAATCTCGAAATTTTAGATCCTATAGATGGTTTGAAAGGTTTCTTACTGATTGATATACCCCCATAGTTGGACTGAGTATATGAATTCTTCCATGTTTCACCGTCGAGGAGATATGTTAATGACATTATGCACATTATTGACTTGGATGAGCTAGACATCAAGGATAGATCAACCTTTTCTGAGTACCCAGTGGAAATCAAGGACTGGTAGGAGAGGATCCTTTGTAGAAAAACTATTCCTTTGGTTTGGGTGCTCTCACAAAATGGGTACATACATAAGAGATCCTAGTAGTGTGTGAGACAGATATGGGATCAGTAACCCCACCTATTTATATTTCATGTTCTTTTAGGGGTGAAAATACTAAAACTAGGGGAGAATATAATCTCTCTAGTTATTTTGGTTTTCTCATTTGAATATTTATATGTATATATATCTAGATTTTTTATTAGATTCGGTGTGGTTTTCGGGGGTCGTGGGACCCCAAAATTAATATATTAAAGATATTAATATGTATTGAGTCCCATGCATGCATATTTTTGTAATAAATGGTTCCCACTTTACTGTGATCCTATATCATAAATCTAAGACCTTGTTTAATTTCAGAGATCAATTTTTACCCGTGGCTCGACATAAAGTAAGTTGGTGTCAGTCATTCGATTAAGGGTGACTGTTGGTAGGTGAATTAAGTGAATTAATTAATTTAATATCAAAAACCTAATTATTCCCTATATGTATTTCATTATGGAAAATCCCAAGGTTTATCTTCATAACCCTAGGAGATTTGAGACAAGAGGGATGTGTTCTTCATTATCATTTGTAAACTAGGATTGTGGATCGATGACAATGATCAAGGGGAATTGTGAGATAGCTAATGAATAGAAAGGATCTTATTATTCATCACTAGTGAATGTTTGTTTCACCAATAAACCATACAATACTAAGTTAGGCTATGCTCTTTCATATTTTTCTCCCCTGTTTGATTTAATTGACGTGAATGGGTTGTATCTACTTATTTTTTGTAATAATGTTCTTCACATGATCCATATTTCTTTTGGTATTCTTAAACCAAATTGTTATCTATGTTTCACATATGATTTAAACTCATATTATTTCCACCATTTATGGTCTTTTTCTTGGATCACATTTGAGAATGTTTATATAATTTCATTCTTATGCATTTCCCCCATTTTTCTTCTCATTCTTCACTAATGGCCCATGGGGTAATGGTTTGACACTTCCTGGTTGGATTCGAGCTCAACTGAACCCCTTTTTCATGGTGGATGTGTGAATTAAATACGGATCAGGGTTTTTTTGGATATATCATGATGTGAGGTGGGTTTCAGGTCTTGATGACATGGATTAAAGGTTGTATCTTTTGTCATTATCCCCAAGAGAGGAATAATGTGACAGAATGAGTCGCTCAGGGTTTGGATGACCTAAATTCATCCATCGATGATGAATTGGGAATGTTAGACCCTAGATCTATAGTCGAAAATGATGTTTCAGGTAGAAAAATTGGTGGAGTATGTGATTGAAAGATGCATGAATCTTTCTTTAGTTTCTAAAAATCTCGATATAAACAGCATGGTCTTCATAGAACATGCACTATGTAGTCCCCCAGCTGCAGCGACTAGGGTTTTGGGTGGAGATAAATATCACATTCCATTAATGGACCATACATGCTATATGAACTAGAACTTGTGTCTCAACATGTACCCAATGGGTAAATGGGCACATACATGGCTAGAAACATGGTCACAACCGTATACTCTGACATGTCCAAGGTACACTGGAATGACTAGTATACATGGGAATGGGTCAAAGTAAATGGACATCATCTAGGAGGAAAAGGGAAACCCCTTGGAAGTCAAGACACAGTATGTAATACATGTATACATTGTATACTACCACATGGAAAACCAAACCAATTGTTATATATGACACACCTAGTTGTCTAAGTGAGGTTACATATCATGTGACTCTATATACACAATGTGTAATTTTCACTAAAAAATCCAATTTTTGTATCTCCTTATTTGGGACTTGGATTTGGGCCCATGAGTTTTCTATAATAAGTAGTTTTCCACGTGGAACATAATAGTGTCATTTTTTTTTGCAATCAAAGTTATGACATGATTTTATATGATAGGGACACTTATTTTTTGATGATTAGTACGTGATAGTGATCGGGTGTTACCATCAAAGTGTTACCAATGGTTAGAAATCACCCTATTACATAAGGGAAAAGGTCCCACATACTCTTTAAACAATTATGTTTGTAAAACCCCATACTATAAGTTCTGGATCCTCTATCTACAGAGTAGACCCCCCCCCCCATCTTTTAGCTTTAGTGGGGACTGTGTCCTCTACTAGAGATTATGATCCCCTCAACTGTGCAGCACAGTTGAGAAGTGTGGGACCTATACACAAACTATCATGTAGTTATGCATATTTTTGGGCATCAAAGATATAACTTTAGAGATCAAAGATGACTCATCATTCTTAAATAAGGTACGGATATGGATATCCCCTTTCTCTATCGCTTGGTTTTCTCTATGTGCATATTTTTTGGGTTTTGTTTACATCTTGATTTTGGATCAAGTTAACTATTTTATTTTTCAATTTATCCCTTATTTTTTTCAGGTTTTCATACTAGGTATGTATATAATCACCCCTACATGGGATTCTCCTTAATGTTTTTTTTCTTATACAAATGATCAAAAAATCAACGGTGATATTAGAAGAACATGTATCATAGAATCATAGTTGTACCTTCCATAGCTGAAAATTTTTTATGGTTGGTCTTGTAGATTGTGGTTCGGTCTCTCCTCGGTCTCCATAATTATATTTTTTGTCAGGTTGGGACGTAATTTATGTATGGGGGTATATTTTTCCCTTAACACTTTTCAAACTATAATGTACTTTGACACTTTCCTATAAGTTATTGCATATATGGTTTCAACTATAGTTGTGCAGTCATTCATTATATATCTACATTTTTTCATGGAGTTTTTTTTGTGCATACATATAGGTAATTAGGATAAGGACCAATATTTATGTGTTATTCCTACTCGACACTAATCTATAGCACATATACTATTGGAGGCTAGATTGTCATGTCTCACTCGGCTTACTACTGGCTAGGTAGACCCTGTTGGTTCAATTTGTGACATTCATCTATTCTCTATCATTGTTAATTTCTATGTTCATATGATTTACAACCCATTATTCCTTGTGTTTCATCTCAACAGGTCATTTATATAACTTACCATAAACAATTCTATAAGGAGACATACCAAGGTGATTTTTGAATATAGTTTTGTATGCTTATAGTGCATCATCAAGCTTCTCAGTCTAATCTTTCAATTCAGGTTGCACTATTTTCTCTGTAATCCTCTTCAATACTTAGTTAAAAGAACTATAATGATGTTTGGATATGGTTTGGTAGGTAGTATAAGTATTATGATGTATTTAATACCTTTTCATGAGTGTTTCTATACTTTAATTGAAATTTTTTTTTCCATGATCATTAATTATTACCTAAGGTATTCATAACCTTTAAAAAGTGTGTGATATAAGAAATTATATAAAAATTCATGTTTCATTAATTCTAATATCTTGGGATACAATATATTTAGAGAGATAGACCACTTTCAAGTGAATATAGGTGAAATTAAAAATAATAATAAATTAATTAGTGAAGTCTACTCCCTAAACATAAAATATTTCAAAATAAGATCAAATGTTTTTGGGGAATTTATTAATTTTTGGAAATAACTCTAGTTAACTTAAAATTTTTATATCATTTACATAAAATGTAGGCATGTTAAAATTGTGTGTTCTAATGAAGTCCATCCATAAATACTTTTTTAGTTACGTGATATGGTACAAAATATACTCCATGTGAAAATGGGTGGTGAAATTTATGAAAAATATATACCTCCCTATATGGTATACATATCCTTATGACCTTGGTGCTAAAAATTCTTCCCATGTAAGGATACTCCTAAATATAGAACCTCAACTCAAACTTCAGTTTCATTTATTGATGTTTAGTTAAGTATGAACGTACCTTTTAGGTTACTAAGTAATTCATCATATCTATAGACCACGGAACCTTATGAGTAATATCATATAGATTCTTATGAGGAATTGAATCATTTTGAGGTATATCTTACGGTATTTAATCTTCATTGGTATGGGATTTTATACTCATATAGGTTTCAACTAGGATATCACATACTTTCTTATCCATATTTTCATATTTAGTTATTGGAGAAGAATCATCCATCGCACTAGTCTTGTTTTTTAGATAGATTTTTTTATCAGGTACCTAAGAGATGCATGGTTAGTATAAATTATAACTTTGATTCCAATAAAGTAAGAAAAAAATTAATGTGAAAGAACTATCAAAAAAACTCATTCTCGGTGGTGGTTTAGTTGATATAAGTTGACTCTAAATCTTTTTAAATATATGATATCATATGTGGGTGTTCATTAATCATTTGAGATAGATTTTCTTTCACTTATTGGTTTATTTCATAACACAATAATTAAAAATATATAGCCTAATATGTGGGCTTAATGAAAGGGCATAAGGCCGGTCTCTCTTTGAGTTTATCAAAATATTTTTTTTCATGATTCATCATACACAATCATTGTTTCCTTCTTAAGTTAATTAGTTAGAGGTAATATTGTTTTTCTAAAGTCTCTAATAAATATCCAATATAACCCTGCATGACCTAGAAATGATCTAACATGTTTTATAGTGGTGGAATATAGTTTTTAATAGATGACATAGACCTTTGATGTTTCCACTTAAACCCCATCGTTAGAAATGATATGGCCTAGAACAATATATCTTTCCGCTATAAAGTGATATATTTCAAAATTTACAACCAAATTATTTTCAATGAACCTTTTAAAACAAATCTTAATTATTAAGAAAAATTTTCAAAAGAGGTTCTGTAAACTATAAATTCTTTAAGAAATGCCTCTATGAATCATTCAAAGTAGTTTGAAAAAATTCTTACCATGTAGTGTTGAAATGTACATGGGTTATTTTATAACCCAAAAGACATATTTCTCTAATAAAATTCATTATAAGGAAAATTTAATTTAGTTTTTTAAAGATCTTTTTGTGTGATTGGGATAGAGAAATAACTATAGAATCTATTAGTAAAACAATATTGTTCCTTTTAAGCTATTCTTTTAAGTATTTCATCTAAAAAGGAAATGTGTAAGTATTATTTCTTGGTAATATGTATTAGTTTTATATAATCAATACATACCCTCCATATATTTTGAATTTGGGTTGGAACTATTTAACTCTTTTAATTCTTTATAATGTTCATTTCATAACTTTGGTGTAATTTATATGTGGCACACTCACTAGGAGTTTAAAATTGGGTAAATAATTCTATCACACAAATTTTTTCAACCTCTGTTTTAAGAAAATCAACAATTTTGGGTATCCCTATTTAAGATTAATTCAATTGTTTTCAATCACTCTTAAGAAAGATTCAGTACATGAAAATAGGAGGATTAACTCAAGAATTTATTCAAGTTTTCAACTTATTACCTTATAATTGTGTTTCAATAGTTTTAGTAGTTTTTTTGTTTATTAGTTTCCATGTTATTTAAAATAATCATATTTTTTCTATCATCATCTAAAATATAGATATATTTTTTATTTTTTGGTAGTATTTTTTAATCTAGTTTTGTTGGTTGATCTAATGATCATGTTTTCTTAGTTTCACTTATATTTTCATCTTACATGTGAAGATAAGAAACATTAGTGACATTTTTAAATAAGTAATATAGATTGGTATAAAATTCATTATCTAAATCATCTTTAAAATGGTTTTCACGGAAATTTAGTCAAAGATTAAATTAATTTTAAAAAATAATGTTATATAAGGGTTTTATTGATATTAAAGTCACTCAAAAATTCATGATTTCATATAAAATTTGAGTGTTATCATCTGAGTAGTAATGGTTTCTAGGGTGAGAAAGAGGTAAAATATAGTCCACCTATTGAGAAAATTTTATTAAATCTAAGATGTTAAATATCATAATTTCTTCACCAAATTCCATAGAAAGAGTCCCTTTAAACCCATTAATTATGGTTTGTTCTGTTTTTAGAAATGACCTCCTTGTGATGCTAAGTCAATGAGAAGTACTAATTTCTTATTATATCTGGAAGATATAGAAATTTATGTGGAACAATAGACATTTTACCCATAGGAGGAAATCTTATAAAACTCACATGGGATTAGAAGAAGATTGGTTGGGTAATTGAACCACTACTTGGGTTGGTTTGAGATATCAAACTTGCAAGGAAGACTAAGTATTGTAAATCATGACATTAATTGATTCTTCCAAATCACATAAATCTTTGGTGAAACTCAACATAATTATGTTGTAATTAATAGTGATATTACCTAGATCCTGACATTTCCTAGGTTGTTATGGTGTGATTAAGGAAGAAACTTTCCTAATTAAGCTTTTCTTCGTTGGATTTTGTTCCCTATAACAAACTAATATACATATTTTATTACCATTATATTTATGGTTTTGAATATTAATATATATATATTTTCATATCATGATTTTTCTTCTATGTGACAATGAATTTGATAATTTCTTTAGATTAATTTTTCCCACTAAAAGATCAAAGCAGTTCTCCATTTTGATGAGAACCTTGAAGTGAAATAGAATTATTCATCAATACATACTCTATGTTTGGATGATATCCTCTGATGAGATATATAATATAGGCTATCAGTGGTAGGTTAATCATAAAATATTGATAATTATTATGAAATTTTACAAAGGTAATCTCAAGAAACAAGATTATGGTAACTTGACCAGCCATAAGTAAATCCACATTTATATATATCATTGGATGATCCTATATTTTGAAATGTGTAATGGTACATAGACTTGAATAATTTTATTAATGTATACCATGATTCATGTATTTCTATTTACTGATGAAAACCTTGATAACATACTCTCATGGTGATGTAGGATGTGTTGGGTGCATCACGATTGATATCACATTAATGAATAATATTAGAAAATATTTTTATCATCTATTCTTTAAGGAAAGTAGATATAATAGGCCCTTTTATGGTAATAGAACTACTTGATTAATTCTATTTCCTTGTAATTAATTCATAAAGTTCATTTTGGGAAAGTCAAAGAAACATAAATCAAGTGCATAGGTTGATAAAACTAACATGAAACCTATTTGATTTAAGATAACAATATAAAGGAATGATATTTACCAATGTGAATTCATATGAAGTTTTTTTCACTAGAAAATCAACACCATTCTCTATGGGTGTTTTGGAATATTACTAATCACTAACCTTGGACTTTAGGTTGTTCTACCATATACCACTGAGAAAGGTGCCAAGTGGGACGCACACTGAGTGTATTCTAAACCTTAGTTAAATTCTATATGAATTTAACATATTGAATTAATATTATTCCCACATTTTTTTAGTAGATATCCATGTTTGTTTGATCATAAATATTCAGTTGAATATTAATAAAATATATATTTAATATGTTAGCAATTATTTATTTATTTATTTATTATTGAATAATGTAATGACATTTATTTATTTAAAGAAAAATAAATTATTCAAGGTCTGATAAATATTAAGGAGGATTTGTAGATTAAGATTAATGGTCTGATGAAAAATAAAAAATCTAAATATTATTTAAATAAATATTAATATAATTTATTCAAGGAAATAATATTTAATTATCTGTGAGTTTATCACATATAAATTAAATAACAATATTATTATTATTTCAATATAGGGTTTAATTGGGGATTAAGATAATAATAATTGTTTGTTATAAATTATTTATTCATTATCCCTAGGTCTATTAAAACCCAGTTATGTAATTCTCTATTATAGGAATAGTCATTCCAATAATTTCATAAAATAAATCTTAGAGAAGAACCTCCCAAAACCTAGATATATTTTCTCTTAGAATAGAGATAAATCCACTTCATTCAACCCTCAAGACTAGTGAGAACCAAATTTATTCCTTATAACCTCAAAGGATTATATTATAGTCAATAATAGTGGATAATAATATTAAAACCATCTATGTTATCTCAAAAATCATTATATGATAATAATATAATATTTGCAGAGAACATGTGGATCACTACTAGAGGGAATCAAACCTTTATTTGTATGACACAAGAACAATTAAATAATATATTTCAATGGAATAATAAATGAAAAAACAATTACTATGAGATGTAATTATTAATATAAACTAAAATTAATTAAAAATTATATCTGATTATCCTATCATGTGGATTCTCAGATTTTTATTTAATCAAGTTATAAAAATAAATCTAAAGGGGTTGATGAGAAACCATTATTGGGCATGGTCCTGACCACTTATGATTCACCCAAAAATGTACAAGTGGTATTATAATGGTCACATAATAATTTCTAATTATTTATTATTCATTGATTGATATGTATATTCTTTATTAGTATTTAATTTTTGTTTACTCGTTATTTTAATTTGAAATTCAACTTTATGTGATCGTTCATCTTCATGTAACCAAGAAGAGGTAAAATATAAATAAAAAATTATTCGATGGAACCCATTAAAAGGTTCTTGTAGATTATATCTAGATGATATAGACACAAAGCATATAACGAATAAGTGCATGCCCTTTCCATAAGTTCAAAAAATAGGGACAGTTTGTCTAGTACATGGCTCTCTATGTTATGTTATCAAATGGTTTATTTATTATATTGCACATAATAACCATCCAGATAAGTATGTGGCTTTATATATTACATAACGTTTTGATAATGTTCACATCATATGGTCTATTCATTTTCACAACATAACAAATAAAAATTCATATGTTCAAAGATTTTTTGTGTATTTATTAAATGGAACATGGGACTCGAAGTCGAGAAACATAGTTATTAATGTACACAATTTTTTGGTCGTATAATTAATACACACATGGTGTATTAAATAGAAATTACATAGTGTTCATTTCATTAATTCACATATGGCCTAATGCACATGGTTTGTAATTAATTTGAAGGTAGTGTATAATTAACTCACAATTTTTGTGTAATTAATTCAAATTCATGATGTGTAATTAATTTCAATTTGATATAATTAATTAATTAATATTGGGGTATTTAATTTACACATTTTATAGTTAATTAATTGTCACATAGTGTAATTAATTCACATGTGGTGCAATTAATTCACACATGATGTATTTTTAATACACATGTAGGGTGTTTAATAAATATATCTTAATGAATTAATTTATATAATGTACTTTTTCTCTATGTTGTACACCCATAAATTAATTTACATGGAAATAAAATTAATTTTTATATTAAACAAGGATGTATTCCATATAAAAATGGTTTAAGTAATATTAAATTTTGTGTTAATTTTATGTTTAATTTGTAACTATTATCCGTGTTTCCTCTAAGTACACACTATAATTTAAATAAAATTAATTTAATTATAATTATGGATGGGGGAATTTTTGGGACAAATTGGGTAAGATAAAATTAATTAATTAATTGACGAGATTATTAATTTGATTAATTTGAGGAAATTTTTTCTTAATAAAAAAATAATTTTGATTGAGTTTTATTTAGGGTAAAAATATATATTTTTATACCATGAATGATCATGAGCTTATAACAACCGGTATATATTCTTGGTTTATTTTCTTTTAATTATTATTACATGAGTTTTGTAATAATTATTTTACTAAATTAAAATTATCGTATGTGTTTCACCCCTTATTTTATTATGTAAGAGCATGTGTGTCTGTTATTTCTTTAATGTAAACCTCATAACTAATATGTTGGTTCCTCATATATTTATATTATTAAAAGCTTATGTAATGGATGGATATCCCTAGTTTGTGGAGATGGATAAATTATTGTAGATTAGGTGAAACCAACTCAATAGTTACATTAGATTACGAGTGGAATACTACAAATTGAACCAAGTTATGGTTCAAGGAGTTTTATATAGATCAAGGGTTCATTTATAATCCCCAAGATAAACTAACTATTAGATAATCTCATGATTATGCTAAATTTATTATTTTATTTAAGTTATTTTCATGGTTAATTATTTATGGATGCCATATCACTGTCACTAATAAATTAATTAATTAGCATGTAAGATGGAATTAAAATAAATCAGACTATGCATAAGTTTTATATACACGTGGTTAATCACTTAAATAAAATTCACTTAATATTAAAAAGTATGTAAAAAGATAAAATGTTTATTTACAAATAAAGATAAAAATACCAAAAATTAAAATATTAAGTCATTATTCTCTTCTAATACTTAAGATTGAATCCTAGTTCAAAGTTCTTAACCTACCCAAGTTGGGGTATTTTTAATTATCATGGAATTTTAGCCTAATTTTGTTAGTCTACTTAACCTAGTTCACATAAAGTATTGTCTATCTTATAAGGAAATGGTGTAAATAGGAGGTAAATGTTGAGGAAGTCCAATTCTAGATATTTGTTATTAGGTAGTCAACTCAACAGTTCAAGGATCTATGAGTTAATGCAGTTTGTAAGACCGTCCAACCTAAATGCCTTCAAATAGTTTTTTAGATAAAAGTTCAGGTTATTAATAACCATATATAAATCCTTTACACTATAATATAAAAATTATAGGATATTTTGAAACTAATAGTGATGGATATTGGATTTTAAAAAATCCATGAGAGGCTAATAAAAAAAATTATCAAATAATATATTTTATAATATAGATAAAAACTAAACAAATTATTTTAGTTAAAGTGAAAAATGAGAAAAAAATAACAATTATATTATGTACATTTATGGGAAATTAGTGTTTTTTCGAGTACAAACTTCTAATAAAGGTACAGCAGTTTATAAACGAATTTTCCTCTCAAAGGTTTTGATTTTCTTGGAATCCCCTATATCTGATCCACTAATTTAATAAGTGAGTGAGGGTGAAAATGATGCCTACATGTGGTTTTAAGAGGACTCATATTATATTCGTTGCATCTTTTAATCAATTATGTCTGAATAGAAAATTATTTAGTATAAAGTAAAGGATTTGTATACTATGAAAACTAACCTCTTATCCCTTGAGAATGTGAATAATGACAATGAGATAAATGTTATTTTCACTATACTATATCAATGTATATTGGATAAAGGAAACCTTGAAATTTATATTTCAATCAATATACTATATTACATTGATCAATTAGAAAATTTGGTCTTCCATTTGGATAATAAATTATCTATTAATCTCATACTATCATCCTTACTAACAAGGTTCTATATGTGTTTGATAAATAGTTTATCATGTTAGAATACTTTATCCATACTTCACCAAGAAGATAAGTAATAGAAGGAATTGTATTCTTCATATCTTATGGTGAAAAAAATGAAAGATATTTTCAAAAGTCCCAAGACTTGTTCTGTGTCTATGGTGTCTTTAAAATTTCCTTCAAAGTGATAAACTGATTTTTATGGAAAAAATGTAAGTGTAAGGATATTTTTATTCCATATAGAAATAAAAAGTCATTAGAAGATGGGAAGCAATTAATTTAAGAATAATCCATTATAAATTTATACTTTAGGTAAATTTATCATTACATGTTGTTTTTTTGTTATAATTTTAGGTATTAAATACAATATTCCAATTAAATATATGTATTCAAATAAAGTAATCAATACAACATAAAAACATTACTAGAAGCAGGGTGTGTTCTCAAGTTAATTCAATAAGGGTGATTCAAATATTAGTAAGAGTAGCGCACAACTTCATTTAAAATAGGAATGATTAAATTTAAACTATTATTTTGTGTTAATTTTTACTAAAAATGTTTATCTCAGTGTCCAGTTGGATACAAAAATAAATTATTTAATTATTGGAATAATGTTTTTGTGGTTCTTCATACCTAATTAATAGTTCTGTAATTATTTAATCATATATATCCAAATACGAAATCAATTATGAAATATAAAATATAAAGCTCATAAACAGTTGTGGAGATAGAATTATATATCAAGTATAACTATTAATATTTCACAAATTTATACCCTGAAGAGTTTTTAGTCTCTTTTAGATAAAACATTAGGTATAATAAAAAAATTATAAATAAAGTTTTAAACAAAGAAGCATTTATAATTAAATGTACGTTACAAAGATTTCAGAGTTAGTTCGGCTACATAGTAGAACTATTATACGGTGAAGTTTGAGGTAAATTCATATACTGTCCATTAAATTCCTTTAATAAATTATATTAATGATACATGAAATTAATTAATTCACTTTTTAAAGTATAGCAGATTATATGAGAGGTTTTTTTAAAAGAATGTCTTTGTAACACCCCGAGATTTTATGGAAAATATTCTTTTTAATTTCATTAATGTCTTGTGTTGTACTCTACACCAAAAAGAGCTTGCACAACACACATCCTTGACATTCCTTGCATTACATGCAATCGCGACCTTCCTCGATAGCGTGTGTAGTACGCAATATCGAGTTTCACTAAACAACGATATGCTATTAAAATATTATTAAAACTAGCTGTTATGAACATTAATAACCACTTTTTGAAATTTTATTTTTCAAAATGGACTTCATTTTTGGATTCGGAATATCGAAATTAGCTTAGGGTAAAATTTTGGTACATTTCGGATAACTTTCATTTTCTTATGATTAGTGAAAATTACTAAATTTTAATTAAAAACAACCTTTTTAATCGAAATAATTAATAGTGATAAATTATTAATTTGAGTGGTTTTAAAGTATATTTAGAATATTTTTTTACAATTTAATACAATTTTGGTCATGGATGTAATTTCACATTTAAACCAGACATAAACAAGTGTCAATCTTTTGATAGTTATTATCTCTTTAGAACACACTATTTGTTTTGATGATGGGAATTAATTTTTAAATTAATTAATGCAACTGATATGTTTTGAATTTGGTAAAATAGACATCATTTTTGAGTTCATAATATCAAATATAGCTTAGGCCTAATTTTTTGTATTTTTCTGGAAACTTTCATTTTTTGATGAATAGTGAAACCACTAAGTGGTAGTTAAAAAAATGAATTTTTCATAAAACTTAATTTCACCGCTTCTGTGAGTGGAATTTCAAAAATATGAGAGACACGGTCGATGTCAGTAAGTAAAATGTGGTTCAATGAGATGAAAATAATTTTTGGTGAATAGTAACTTTTTACTTTTTTTACCACGGTTAAAGGTAAATAGGGTAATTAAGGGTAAAAATGATATTATTATTACCCTAACACATGTCCAAATTCTATTGGATAATTTTAATTCTACCAAAAACAACATTAGGAATAAAATATGACCATTTAGGCCCACTTGGATTAGATTAGGACATTTAATATTAATTTATTTAAAGAAGGGTTAAAATAGTTAAAATCAAAGTTTAACAAGTAAATAATTTTTAATATAGGGTTATACATAATATAAATTCGACTATAAATATTCATTAGAAAGATAAAAAGATTTTATACATAATGGTATTTTATTTGTAATTTTGAGACATCAAATAATTTAATTTATTTATGACACAACGATGATGCAGTAATTATCTTATTAATGAAATATTAACATAATTAATGTTACAAATAACCAAATAAATGTAATTTGAGACTTTTTATGAATTCCAATAATTTTCTAGGTTAATATGACATGTTAGTATTTATTTAATTAACTTTGGTCGAACTAATAATTCTATTATGATTTCCACAAAAATCAATTACTAAATAGTGTCAAAACTGACATAAAATAGTTTTTAAAACAAATATTATATTATTAATTGATATTTTATTCCTAGAAATCTAAGGTTCGTACAAATGACTTAGATAGGGTTATATATATTAATAATAAACTACTTGGGGTTCTTTTGGCTTGTTATAGTAAGTTTATTAACCTTATAGTGTAAGAAAAGAAGACAAGGTAAGAGTAAACTTATTTAACTTAAAGTTAAATCTAAATGATAAGGTTAAAATAGAAACTTAACCTTGTCTAAATTATATTTTATGAGATTATTTTCACCCATCCCCACATTATCTTCTAAATAAATCAATTTGGAGCTATTTAAAACCAAATATGAATTTATAATAAAATAATAGTTTTAGTTTTTCCAAAGGTGCCCCTCTCCTCCCTTATAAAAGGGCACCTCCTCCCTCTCTTCCTCACACCACTTTGAGCCTTAAATCTCATCCAACCCCTTCCAATTTCTCCTATCCACTTCCCTAGAGACATCCTAGAGGTCCTAGTCTTATTTAAGGACCAATTTTAGTGCCCTAAGAGGAGGTCTCAAAGAGGCGCTTCAAAGAAGAGGTATTGTCCGTTACCAATTCTTTCAACTTTATTTCTTCTTCCACTTCTTCTTCTTTAGTTGTTTCATTATGAAGTAATAACATAAGTATCACTCATATACTTATATGTTATTATATGTATGTAACAACCCTATTTCACCATCTATCCACCCTACGGAAAATGAAATCACCGCGCGTGCGTACGTACGAAATATCGTCTCCACGCCATGGTGTAATCTATTTTCCACCACCACCTTACTTGGATGGGTATAATGGTATAAATAATGACTATAGATGATTATTGTAAAGTTATATTTATTCTAAAATATTATACATACACTTCAATACAATTCCATGATCATGTTAATGATATCATCGCTCGTGCGTACGTATGGACTACCGTCTCCACGACGCGATGAGATTCATTCTCAATGATTAACCATTCATGAATGATTATAAAGTATATATAATAAGTAATCATGAAATATATGACATAATAATGATACTGGATTTATTTATATATAAATGTATGTATGTCTTCTACTTAATTCATTCAATTCAATAAGGAAACGAAAACAGTGTTCATGCGTACGTACGGCCTACCGTCTCCCTGAACGGTGCATTTCTTTCCATTTATTGATATATTATATATATGTATATTTTGAATATATATTATATATAAATCATGTTTTACATTCGGGATTTAAGTAACCATGATCTATGTAATCATATGAATAATTACAAGTTAAAACACGAATGACAAATGAAACGATTTTACCCAAAATGTTACTTTTACATTAATTTACAAAATAATGGGTAATATAAAGTCATAAGTGAACCATATATGATATCATAACAATGAATATGATTCTATAATAATTCAATGACAATATTGATATCATTATACAAGAGGTTCAGATATATACGAATCATATCGGACGTAAGGTAAGGAATAATTTTTCCAATCTCGTTCTTATCTGAGATTGTTTATTCGTAAGTATTTACTGGGGTTATGTTTATCATCCATGTTCATGTTTTGTCAAATTTTTTCATACAATTTTTGATATTATTCCTTGTATTTTTAAAGTCTTTTTTACCCCTTTTTTACTTTTACCACAAGGTACGGAAGGAATCCTCCTTTTATGATGTACTTTTTGACATTTCTGGAAAAAGTAGAGGAGAATGTTTTTGTAACTTATACGGCGTGAACGGATTTTTACGGTTTCATAACGCCTCATTTTCATGAATCTTACTCTACAATATTTTATGATTATTTTCAAAATAATCCTTTTCTTTTAAAATTAAATGACAATTTTAGAAAAGAAAATTATTTTGCGGAAGAAAGGATATTTTCCTCAAGAATTCATTTCTAGTGTTTTATCAAAACTATTTTCCATCTAAGATGACATTATTTAATATTTATATGTTTCAAGTATAATGTATCAATTATTTACATGGTATGATTCTTCTTATGATGAAATTATATCCATTTGTTTTTTATGGATTGTGTTATGATGGCATGATGTTTAAGAATCCCAATTTATTACATGGGTTATGCTATGATTTATGATTTTGTGGCACAAGTAAGAATGATTTCATTATGAGATGGGTGGGACCTATATCTCCCTCCAATGTATTGGGTAACGATTTATATCTCATGAGATAGGCATGGCTGGAATGGTAAGTTAATTCGGTTCAGTGTTACAGGACTGAAACGAGGAGTGAACTTGATTCAGAAAGGGACTTTGTCCACTAAGATGGTCATGGCAGTAAAGCCTTGGCTACTATGGAAATCATTACATGTGCATAATGGATGCCACAATTACATGATTTATTCATATGTTGTTTTATCATGATTGATGATCCATTATGATCTATGCCTTACGTACTGCCATGTTTTATGTCATTGCTCAAGATTTTGATGTTTAAATATTATGTTCATGTTTTTAAGTTCAAATCTATCTGGTTTGTTTTATTTTCTCCATGCTTACCCTTACTAATCATTTGAGCTCACCCTTTTTCTGTTTTCTTGTCCCCCAGGATTAAAAGAAAGGTTTTAGGTAAGGAAACAAAAAGTGGATAATCGTTATGGGAGATGTTGAAGATCTTTCAACATGATTAGAAGTTTATATTCTGAGTTTCTAAAGACACTAAACTATTACGGTCCTTGTGTGTGTGTTTTTTTTATGTGCTAAGTATTCTGCAAAAGTAATGTAATTTCCATGTACGTCATGCTTAGGGTCTCTACAGTTGGTATCAGAAGAAAGGTTTAGTCAACCTTTGGAAACTAGGATGTGAAAACTTTAGTGAGATCCAGAGAGATATTTCTAAGGTATGTCTAGGGATGTCCCTAAGGTTAAGTATACGTATAGGTTATAGTCCTAGAATTGCTCTAACGATCATAGAATTAAACCTAAGATGTTAGATATTGAAGGTACTCCCCATTTATTATGTTGTTTTCCCTAGCATGATTTTTTCCTCTCACACTATTCTTTTTGGGTTTTAGAAAATGGCTAGAAACAGAAAGATTAATGATAATGGAGGATATGACGGACAATGGAATGATATTCTTCGTGAGAAACGAAATGAAATGGGATTTGTAAGTCCAAACATTATTATTATTCCTAATCATCAATATCATAATATGATCAATAATCTCAACTTTGGTAAGTTTCCCGACTCAGATAATAAGAGAAATATGGAGTTCCATGATGATCATAGAGGAAATAAAGTTCAATTTCTCCCATGTAAATCATGTGGGAAGAGGCATTAGGGAGATTGTTTCAAAGGAACTGGAAGATGCTTTGGGTGTGGAAAAGAAGGACACAAATCCAGTAAATGCAAAGGAAAAGGTTCAGTTAACACCATGGATGAGAATAATGGTATTGCTATGACATCAACAATGGTTAAATGTTTTAAATGTGGAATGTACAGGCATTATGCAAACCAATTCCCTAAGGGAAAGTCTCATGAAGAGAATCAGTATGGTTGTATGGGTAGTATTTATGTTGATGATGATGAAGAGACTACAAATGATATGTGATATGAAAGAATTGTTGAAGCTCGGTCAATGGTTTAAGAAGGTAGCAGAATGATTACATGTTTATCAAGTGTAATATTGTATAAGTAATCTCATGGTACTATGGAATAAAGAGACATCTATGGATTGTTACACTGTTGTATTCCCTTATGTTTTGAAAGAGTATGATGAATGGTACCAGTAACCATGAATGGTTATTCAGATATTTTTGGAAAGTAGATGATATGTACATAATGAAGGGATAAGAATAAAATTAAATGTTTGATAGTATTCATAAGCTCATGACTGATATAAGGAGAAGGTTATATCATGGTTTGAGTATATATAATTTTTGGATTTTGGCATGTGGAATGTGTTAAAATTTAACAATATTCATGTTTTCACTAAGATTCTATGGGTATTCATTTTTCAAGAGAATACATGATTAAGGCCTTTGAATATTTGGAATGTGACCAACAAGACATATCTTATGATATATGGGGATCAATGATGGTATTAACATGCTTGTTATATGAAATCTCTGGTAATAGTTTTCACTAAATTATGAGAGTGGACTGCAGTATTATGGATAAGCCTAAAGATTGGAATGGATTATATTGGACATAAGTTAGTATTGTTTAAGGATAGATGATTTTTTTCGATATTATTGATGGGATGTTATGGTAATATAGTTTTAGAAAAAGGACAACCTGCAGGGCGGGCGACAGCCCATCGCGTCGGACAAGGCTATGGGAATAGAACCCACAACTAAAGTGCAACTAGCCTTTATCACATACCACTGACCTACAGGAAGTCCCTGGTAAGTAGAAACTAGTTTTATTTTATTAAGTGGCATGATAGATGAAGTATAAGTTCATTTTCGGAATAGTATACGATTAACCTCACTATAGACGGACTTATGTATTTTTTGATAACATTTCTAAACTTTTGTTTGAGACAGATGAAATGATCCATCATTCTATCACATGATCTGCTAACACATCACGAATGACAAATTCAACTTCATTTCTTTTAGAGATGAAGTGGAAATTATCCAAAGAATGACCAACGGTGAGACTATACCAAAATCATGAAAGTATTTCTTCTAATTCCAATTTCATTAACTTTAGGGAAATGATCTTGAAAACAAAAAGTGTTGTCCTAGTGCTCTTATATATGATGAATCAGATGGTACCTTAGATTGTCACAAATTTATGTCTTTGTGATTGCTGGCTTTTCCATAGCTATGTTCTCTACCACTCCATCAGAACATGATGGTTAGATTTCTCTTACAAATCCATATTTTCACCTATGTGGAAACCCATTGATTAGTTTATTTGGGTAACCATTACATTTCATACTTTTGTTTTTAAAGATTGGTTTTGGTATTCCTTTTTACAATGTGGGTTTCTATTCCATTTATAACCACGACGAATTTCGAGGGCGAAATTCATTTTAAGGGGGGTAGAATGTAACACCCTGAGATTTTATGAAAAATATTCTTTTTAATTTTATTAATGTCTTGTGTTGTACGCTACACCAAAAAGATCTTGCACAATACGCATCCTTGACTTGCCTTTCATTACACGCAATCGCGACCTTCCTCGATAGCGTGTGTAGTACGCAATATCGAGTTTCACTAAACAACGATATGTTATTAAAATATTATTAAAACTAGCCGTTATGAATAGTAATAACCACTTTTTGAAATTTAGTTTTTGAAAATGGACTTCATTTTTGGATTTGGAATATCGAAATTAGCTTAGGGTGAAATTTTGGTACTTTTCAGATATCTTTCATTTTCTTATGAATAGTGAAAATTACTAAATTTTAATTAAAAAAACATTTTTAATCAAAATAATTAATTGTGATAAATTATTAATTTGAGTGGTTTTAAAGTATATTTATAATATATTTTTACAATTTAATACAATGTTGTTCATTGGATGTAATTTCACATTTAAACCAGACATAAACAAGTGTCAATCTTTTGATAGTTATTATCTCTTAAGAACACGCTATTTGTTTTGACGACGGGAATTAATTTTTAAATTAATTAATTCAACTGATATGTTTTTAATTTAGTAAAATAGACATCATTTTTGAGTTCATAATATCAAATATAGCTTAGGCCTAAGTTTTGGTATTTTTCTAGAAACTTTTATTTTTTTGATGAACAGTGAAACCACTAAGTGGTAGTTATAAAAAATGATTTTTTCATAAAACATAATTTTACCACTTCGGTGAGTGGAATTACAAAAATCCGAGAGACACGGTTGATTTCAGTAAGTAAAATGTGGTTCAATGAGATGAAAATAATTTTTGGTGATTAGTAACTTTTTACTTTTTTTAACACGGTTAAAAGTAAATAGGGTCCTTGAGGGTAAAAATGATATTATTATTACCCTAACACATGTCCTGATTCTATTGGATAATTTTAATTTGACCAAAAACAACCTTAGGAATAAAATATGACCATTTAGGCCCACTTGGATTAGATTATGACATTTAATATTAATTTATTTAAAGAAGGGTTAAAATAGTTAAAATCAACGTTTAATAAGTAAATAATTTTTAATATAGGGTTATACATAAGATAAATTCGACTATAAATATTCATTAGAAAGATAAAACGATTTCCTACATAATGGTATTTTATTTTTAATTTTTAAACATTAAATAAGTTAATTTATTTATGACACAACGATGATGCAGTAATTATCTTATTAATGAAATATTGACATAATTGATGTTATAAATACCCAAATAAATGTAATTTGAGACTTTTTATGAATTACACTAATTTTCTAGGTTAATATGACATTTTAGTATTTATTTAATTAACTTTGGCCTAACTAATCATTCTGTTATGATTTTCACAGAAATAAATTACTAAATAGTGTCAAAACTGACATAAAATAGTTTTTAAAATAAATATTATATTATTAATTGATATTTTATTCCTAAAAATCTATGTTTCGGCCAAATTACTGAGGTAAGGTTATATATATTAATAATAAACTACTTGGGGTTCCTTTCTCTTGTTATAGTAAGTTTATTATCCTTATAGTGTAAGAAAACAAGAAGACAAGGTAAGAGTAAAATTATTTAACTTAAAGTTAAATCTAAATGATAAGGTTAAAATAGAAACCTAAACATGTCTAAATTCTATTGGATGAGAGTATTGTGACCCATCCCCACATTATCTTTTAAATAAATCAATTTGGAGCTATTTAAAACCGAATATGACTTTATAATAAAATAATATTTTTAGTTTTTCCAAAGGTGCCCCTCTCCTCCCTTATAAAAGGGAACCTCTTCCCTCTCTTCCTCACACCACTTTGAGCCTTAAATATCAGAAAACCCCTGCCAAGTTCTCCTCTCCACTTCCCTAGAGAGATCCTAGAGGTCCTGGTCTTCTTCAAGGACCAATTTTAGTGCCCTAAGAGGAGGTCTCAAAGAGGCGCTTCAAAGAAGAGGTATTGTCCGTTACAAATTCTTTCAACTTTATTTCTTCTTCCACTTCTTCATCATTAGTTGTTTCATTATGAAGTAATAACATAAGTATCACTAATATACTGATATGCTATTAAAAGTATGAAACAACCCTATTTCACCATCTATCCACCCTACGGAAAATGAAATCACCGCACGTGCGTACGTATGGAATACCATCTCCACGCCGTGGTGTAATCTATTTTCCACCGCCACCTTACTTGGATGGGTATAATGGTGTAAATAATGACTATATATGATTATTGTAAAGTGATATTGATTATGAAATATTATACATACACTTAAATACAATTCCACGATCATGTTAATGATATCATCGCTCGTGCGTACGTACGGACTACCGTCTCCACGACGTGATGAGATTCATTCTCAATGATTATCCATTCATGAATGATTATAAAGTATATATAATAAGTAATCATGAAATATATGACATAATAATGATACTGGATTTATTTATATATATATATATATGTACTTCATCTCCTTAATTCATTCAATTCAATAAGGAAATGAAAACAGCATTCATGCGTACGTACGGCCTACCGTCTCCATGAACAGTGTATTTCTTTCCATTTATCGATATATTATATATATATATATATATTTTGAATATATATTATATATAAATCATGTTTTACATTCAGGATTTAAGTAACCATGATCTATGTAATCATATGAATAATTACAAGTTAAAACACGAATGACAAATGAAACGATTTTACCCAAAACGTTACTTTTACATTAATTTACAAAAGAATGGGTAATATAAAGTCATAAGTGAACCATATATGATATCATAACAATCAATATGATTCTGTAATAAGTCAATGACATTATTTAAATCATTATACAGGAGGTTCAGAGATATATGAAGCATATCGGACGTAAGGTAAGGGATAATTTTTCCAATCTCATTCTTATCTGAGATTGTTTATTAGTAAGTATTTACTGGGTTTATGTTTATCATCCATGTCCATGTTTTATCAAAATGTTTTCATAAAATGTTTAATATTCTTACTTTTATTTTTAAATTCATTTTCACCCCTTTTTTACTTTTACCACAAGGTACGGAAGGAATCTTTCTTTTATGATGTACTTTTTGACATTTCTGGAAAAAGTATGAGGAGAATGTTTTTTGTAACTTATACGGCGTGAACGGATTTTTACGGTTTCATAACGCCTCATTTTCATAAATCTTACTCTACAACATTTTATGATTATTTTCAAAAGAATTTTTTTCTTTTAAAATTAAATGACAATTTCAGAAAAGAAAATTATTTTGCCAAAGAAAGGATATTTTCCTCAAGAATTCATTTCTAGTGTTTTATCA
Source organism: Viscum album (assembly GCA_963277665.1). Lineage (NCBI taxonomy): Eukaryota > Viridiplantae > Streptophyta > Magnoliopsida > Santalales > Viscaceae > Viscum > Viscum album. The sequence goes on along the minus strand of OY728145.1, from coordinate 803,700,893 downwards.
AAACTATTTTCCATCTAAGATGAAATTATTTAATATGTGTATGTTTCAATTATTATGTCTCAATTATTTACATGGTATAATTCTTCTTATGATTAAATTATATCCATTTGTTTTTTATGGATTGTGTTATGATGGCATGATGTTTAAGAATCCCAATTTATTACATGGGTTATGCTATGATTTATGATTTTGTGGCACAAGTAAGAATGATTTCATTATGATATGGGTGGGACCTATATATCCCTCCAATGCATTGGGTAACGATTTATATCTCATGAGACATACATGACTGGAACGGTAAGTTAATTCGGTTCAGTGTTACAGGACTGAAACGAGGAGTGAACTTGATTCAGAAAGGGACTTTGTCCACTAAGATGGTTATGGCAGTAATGCCTTGGATACTATGGAAATCATTACATGTGCTTAATGGATACCATAATTACATGATTTATTCATATACTATTTTATCATGATTGATGATCCATTATGATCTATGCCTTACGTACTGCCATGTTTTATGTCATTGCTCAAGATTTTGATGTTTAAATATTATGTTCATGTTTTTAAGTTCAAATGTATCTAGTTTGTCTTATTTTATCCATGCTTACCCTTATTGAGCATTTGAGATCACCCTTTTTATGTTTTCTTGTCCCCCCGGATTAAAAGGAAGGTTTTAGGTAAGGAAAGAAAAGGGGGATAATCGTTATGGGAGATGTTGAAGATCTTCCAACATGATTAGAAGTTTATATTATGAGTTTCCAAAGACACTAAACTATTACGGTCCTTGTGTGAGTGTTTTTGTTATGTACTAAGTATTCCGCAAAAGTAATGTAATTTCCATGTACGTCATGCTTAGGGTCTCTACAGTCTTAACCAAGTATTCAACGATCATTAAATATAGAGTGAAGGTTTTTGAAAAACTCACAGTACCTTATTCATATAATAGATGTGGTGATAGAACAAATTATATTGATATATAGTATTATATATATTTATATTAAAAGTATTCCATGAAGCCTTTTTAGGAATGTTTTAAAATATAGAAATGTAAAAAACTAACCATATGACAACTGAATTGACTAATGGATATCATATTATATGATGGAATTATATTATGTCACAACCTGAGGTGCTTTGATAAGAATAATTTGTTAAGATCACATTAGCTTCAACTATAAATTAAATGAAACATAAATTCCATATTATTTAATTACTCTATAATTGTTAGGAATATTAACATCCCCATGATAGAAAGGTACTAATTGTACCTACTATCATAAACTGTGTCATGATAAGTTAATAAAATTAGGTGAAATTTAAATTTTTCTCTATGGTGGTTTTGAGGAGGAAAATTACAATTTATCCTATTATAGGGTCTCAAATAATGTTTTTAATAACTCTATTGGTCCTGAAATATGGTTTTTGGCCTAGGAAGGGAGTTTGGTAAAATTTAATGTTGTTTTAATTTTTATAAAATACTAATATTTAATTAATTAAATATTAATTATTCATGTGCATTTGAGTGGTGATATATTCTGAATGGATCATTGGATTGAAATTTAGAATATCTGGTTGGGTTTCTAATGAGGGGTTTTGGCTAGAATAGGTATAACATCACATTAAGGGTTGGACTTAGGCCCCTTTTTTCCTTTTCTTTTTATTTTATTTTCTTTTTCCATTTTCTTTCCACCTTCCCTTTTCTTATCACATATATAGATCCCCCTATATTTATCACACTTATCTGAGGGAGAATAGGGATAGTTAGATCATTCTTGGTGCATATGTGGAACTTGATTGGGGCTAAATGGTGGAATCTCATCAATTTAGAAGAAGAGATTTAACATTTTACACCTTGATGTATTTAAATGATTCTTTTTAGCCATAAATCTTGATATATTAGTTGTTTTAATTTTTAATAAAAAAAATTTGTTGTTTGGAGTTACATTAGAGCCCTCATGTGGTTTGTTTGGGATAATTTAGGGTCTTGAGGGATCATAGAGGTTTTTTTGTTTGGGAAAACCCAATCACAAGTCATGTGTTATTGAATTCAAAAACATGTGTTCTTATTTCGGGTTTAAGGTAGATGAATGGGACTACATTTTGTTTAGTCTAAATGAAACTCCATGTAGGGGTGACTCAAGGTATGGTTGGGTACTAAGCCAGACACCCCATGTTAGGGTACTTGGCTGTGTAAGGTAAATGATAAGACATTGTGCACTTTACATGACTAGAGGCCATTTAAGTTACTTATCCTAACCTTATTTAGGGTACATGGCCAAGTACTTCATGTGGGATACCCATTTTTTGAGTTTAATAGAAGATGTTTAGTCCAGAAAAGCACACACCGAGTGAGTTGTGGCACACAACCAGGGAAGATGGTTTGGGGTACACATTGTGTATACACAGTACACACCATGTACTCCCCCTTGTTGTTTTCTTATTTTATTACCCTAGTTTCAAAAATAGACCTATGAGTAGTCAATTGTAAACTTTTTTCATGTGTATCTTGATGATGGTATCCTTTTGTCTTGGATAGGCCATTTGGATGTTTTTTTATTGGGAAATATTTTTAAGAGGATTCCCTTGAGTTATTAGTTTATAATTATACCAAGGGTTTTGTTACGATGTGTGAGGCCTAAGTGATGGTCATGAGATCATTGGATGACTTGGATTTTGGATACCAAGTGGGTTTTCTTGAGGTTCTTTTGGATTTTTCCCAGAATTTGGGATTCATTAGTGACTTTTCATAGGGATACCAAGGGGTTTAGAGTTATTTTTCTTTCTGTTCTTCAATGTTCTTTTTTTTGGTTGTTGGATGTTTAGTTTTCATAAATCCTTTAGGTTTGGTTGGAATCATGGGGTAGTGATTAAGGCTATGTGTCAATGAGTAAATATTAATAAGTTTCTAATGGAATCTATAGGATACCCTTGAGGTAAGTTTCATGTATGTTATATGTGGATATTGTACATGGATTTTGAGAATTCATTTGCAATCATGGTGATGTTTGAGGCTTCCATGGTGGGTTGGTTATTGATTGAGTCTTGGGTTGTATTTTGGTGAATCAAGACCTTGTTCCTTTGAAATGCTAGTTCCATGGTGTAGTTTACGAGAGGATCCCCTTATAGGATGTCCTATTATTTCTAGGAAATCATATCCTAGTGTTTTCTTATGATAGAGGAGCCCCTTATAGGGTTTCATGATATTTTTTGGGTTAAAAAGACCACTGAGGGTTGACTCTGGGGAACCATGTGAGTGCCCCTTGTTTGGGTGGATTACGACTAGAATTTATTAGGTAGTTTCTCTATTAAGTTTGGTTTTGGGAGGAAAACTTTTGTATACTATTATATTGGTTGTTGGACCTAAGATTTATATGGATTATATCCTACATTGGCTGGATGGTATTAGGTGGGTATAGAAATCTCATGGATGATCTGGATGAGTGTATCCCTTTAATATAATCATGGAAAACTTTTTTAGGGTTGTTATCTAAGTTAATGGTGTTTTGGGATAGGGTTTTGTATACATGGTGCTATCGGGTCCTAGATTATGGCCTTTGTACATGGTACTCTTTGGATGGATTATATTATCTTGGTTAGTTTTGTAGGACTTCTCGAACATGATAGGTTCTCTAGATGAGTCGACCTATATGTTTTTGTGCCCAATTAAAATCATTTAATTGGAATCATATATCTCATTAAAGTTGAAAAGTTTTGGTGTTAGAAACTTAGGATGATATCACATGGTTTGGATTTCATTATTATTGATGTAATAGAAATCTGGAGCACCTTCTTGATCTAATCGGCATGGCTGATGATATGTGGCAGGTTCATCCATGTAATTTAATCTTATGGTTTGAGACATAGTGTTGGTATATATAACTTGGGTTTCACACTATAACTTATTATTCATTTTTTTCTTTTTTTCAACCCTTTTTTTACTCCCAATCTTTACATTATTTTATGCGAGACGCTATTAGTTTTTAACTAGGTTTTCCATAACATGTGTTCACGCACCTATATATAATATAATATTATAGATTCACTATTGGGGGTGTCATATTGAGATATATTTATCACCCCTTTAATAGGTAACAACCCATGACTTGGTGATATATTTATTTTAAAACAAATTTAATTTCTTTGATAGCTTGTGATACACACAACCCGAGTCTAAATGAAATGTAATATAGTATACGGTTATAACCTAGAATTTAAATTTCAAGAATAAATAAAAATAATCTAATTTTATAAAATATATAACTTTTTATATAAAATATATATATTAATAAATATGTGCACAATTCTAATAAAGTTTTTATATGCTTTAAAAATACATCTTTCCTCAAAAACAAATTTTATTACTTTTTGTGAGAGAATAATATAATTAATTTATTCCAATTATAGAAAATTTATTTAACATAATGAAATATATTTTTCAAATAATAATTTCAAAATTATATTTTAATCAATTTTTAAGAATTTTCTAAAATAATGATTTTTTGATGAATAGTGAAAATTATTGATTTTTATAGAGAAGTGATTTTTTGTTTAAAGAACCTAAAAATAAAATTTTTATTTATAAATGGTTTTAAAAGTATATTTATTTATATTATATTATTAATAATCTAATTTAGGTCATTGGAATCAACTTTTAGTAGAATTTTTATATTAAAATATTTTGTACTTACGTAAACTATTTCTTTAAAAAATGGTTTTTCGTTGTATTTTGGGGGTTTAATTTTAAATTAAATTCTAAGAATTATATTATTTGAATTTTTTAAAAATTATTTAATATTTTTTATTCATAATAATTAATATTATATAATAATTTCAACTTGATTTTTGGTCATCATGAATAATAAATGATGTAAAAATTCATTACCACTATTAAGGTTAAAACAGGTTTACCAGGGGTTAAATAAAGATATAAGGGTAGGTTTTACAAATAAACTTATATAAATACTAATTTATAGATATATTTAAACCTTAAAATATCCCACCTATGAATATATTACCATTTTTTATTATTCTCTGTGGGTAGTTCTTTATTATATTTTAATCTTTTAAGAACTTCTATGTGTGTCTTATCCCCCACATATTTAAACCTTAATCTTTTATTATTTTCTGTGGGTAGTACTACATTGAGTCATCTATATCAACCAAACCCTACCCTATTATATTATAAACTTCCTTATACTTGAATTATAGGTTTTTATCTTCTTAAAATACTATTCCACATGTATTTAAGTAAGGATCTAAAAGAGGCCTACCAAAGAATAGGTAATCCTCTTACCCAACCTTTTTCAATTGATTTATTCTTACACCACCCAAAAATTGCTGGTGTTAATCATAAAATAATAAATTAAATATCCTTAATATACTTAAATTTTATTATGATTATTTAACCAGCAATATCTAACCTATATTCTATCAAATGGGAAGTGAAAGTATCTCTTGTGTATACGTGTGGACTACCGCCACTACATAGTGATACGATTCATCTTCCATTACCATATTAAATGTATGATTATTATGATGGGTCTAAAGTTTATATATAAAATTTATGAAATAATTATTACTTTTTAATTATAATATAATATCTTCCTTCTTACCTTACAATCCATTAAAAATGATAATGTCACTTCTGCGTATGTGTAGACTACCACCTCCCTAAAGCGAGGTGATCCATTTTTTATTTTATATTTATATATATGGTAATAAGGATATATTTAACGAATATATAATATATATATATAATATAATAATTATTTAATAACGTTTAATTATTATTTACCTTTCCTTTTTCTATAAATTGAAAAGTGAAAATAGCATTCATGTGTACGTACGGCCCACCATCTCCATCAATGGTGTAATTGATTTTTCTATATATACCTTTTATATATGAATATAAATATAAATATAATAAATATATAAAAATATATATATGATATTTATATAATTATCAACATTCTATTAATTATTTAACTATGATCAAGGTACAAGTACTGGAACTACTAAACTAAAAATCTCATGAAAAATGAAATGGTTAACACCCGCATATGATGATTTTAATAATGAATTATTAATAAATGGGTGTTGAAATATTATAAGTTGATAATATATGATATTAAAGTTCATACATGATTATTTTATGGAATTATAATAAAATTTTAATTTAATATATGGGAATCTACATCACTTTCAAAGCAATTCAAACTTGAGGTAAGGGTTTCTCATCTCACTTTTATTTCTTTGACACATATGTCATATTCACCACATATTTCCTTTTTGAGGTGTATATACTACCCAAGAATGTATTTTATTTTCATTATCACCAAATTATACATATATATAAGGGAAAATAATCATATACTACCCATGAGAATTATTTTTTTATACATATATATATCTAATTTTATCTCCTTAAAGTTTTGATTCGAAAGTCACCAAATTTGTAAGGGATTTATGTTACAATCTCAATATTTATTAGGATTGATTATGATTAAGTTTAAAATGTTGTAATTTTATAATCAAACTCTCAAGAAACTATTTAATTTTATTATACTATTTTTATTTTTATATATTAAATGTTTTCCTTTCATTTTACGCTCTTTATGTACTCAATATACAAAAAAGAATATTATTAAGGAAAATGACTTTATTTATCTCTTCGGATGAAAATAATTTTCTTCCATTTCCATATTTTTTTTTAAAAATTTAAAGAATATTTTTGATACTCTCCTATTATTTTTTAAAGTAATTTTTATCAATGATTAAATTTTTAAATAATTATTTAAAAGTATTCTTCTTATCATTTTCAGAATGAGGTACTTTTGAATTTTTACCAAAAATGTGACAAGAGTCTTTGTTTTTTCTTTATAAAGCATGAATGAAATTTTATGGCATCATTACTACACCATTCATTGAATATTACTTTATAAGATTCAAATTTTTGATTGAAATAATGTTTTTTCCATAATATTTTTGAAATATTTATATTTTTAATGAGTGACTTTAAAATGAAAAGTCTATTATCCTCAAGAAATTTTTGAGTGATATTTTAAAGGAATATTCATCTATGAAAATATCTTTGATGTTACTTATGATTTACTAAGGATATGATACAACTATTCTATCCAGATTTATTATTTTTATGGCTTATAATGATGGTTATTTAATATGAAACTATGATACTTGTTTCTTTACCATGGTTTATTTAAGTTATGATGAAACCTTTATGAAAAACATTTATTTTCCATGGGATATGATCTGATGAATGGTAAAATGTTTATGAATTTTATTTCCTTTCAACAGGTTATGATATATTGATTTGATGAAAAAAAATATCATTTTCACTCATATGTATTATTTTCATTATGTGACTTGTGGGTATGGAATTATATACCCCTCTAATGCATTGGGTAAAGATGGATATCTCCTAATATAATAAGAACTGGAATGGGGAGTTAACTAAGTTCAGTAATGGACTATTTCCACTATGATAGTATTTTGATTGAACCTTGACTAAGGATACGATATAATGGGGATTGAACCAAATCCACTATGATTGTCTTGGTAGTGATCCTTGACTAAGGAATTGATTTTCTATGATTATGTTTATACCAAAAACTTTTGTATTATTCCAATTATATTCTCTCATGTATCATGTTCATTGATTAATTTATGATTTTACTTATAAATTACAAAGACTTATTCCATGATTTAGGATTATGATATTTGATATATAGGGTATCATTTTCAAATGTTATGCTCGTGTTCCAATAATATAATTGTCATGTTATTATTAATTTATCATTGATATCTCCATTTTTTACCCTTACTGAGCATCTAAACTCACAATTTATTATGTTTCCATTCCCCATGTTGTGAAGAAGGTTTTTAGTTATGATATGTTTAAGAGGTGTGATGGTTATGAAGAACTTAGTGGGTTCTGATGTGGATCACATATAAACTATTTATCCATGTGTCCTATATTCCAAATACACTAAACCTATATGATTCTATCATGTATTGTAATGTTATATAATAATTATTCATCTAATAAGATGTAGTATTTATGTATTAAAATTATGTATCTCTATAGTTGGTATAAGATAAATTTATAGTTACCTTTGGAAACTAGGATAAGAAAAAAATATAGAAAACCCTTAGGATAATATTATGTATTAAGTAATGTCATAATTTATGGAAAATAAGTTATTTTGTTTTCCTATTGAAACATCGTTATTTGGATACTACATGTGGATGCAATTTTTTAATAGATGCGTCTAAGGTTAATAACCCAAAAAACATTTCATCGAGTATATACTGACCATCATTCATGTGCATGGGTAGTACCCTCTTAATAGTCACCTTATTTGACACTCATATGGGATATTCTTGGGTTAATTAAAAAAAATTGAACCATTTTCAAGGATTTGAATAGATTATGGCCATGAATGGACTAGGTTAAACCTAAGGTGACATAAATTGAAAATAAAATGTCAAGATTTAGTTATCCTATGAAATTTTTTTCAATATTTATCACTATGATCAATGATTATTGATTATTATTCAAACCAATTTAGTTTTACTAAGGTATTATATATGGAATTATGAATTTAAGGCGGTAAAATATCAAATTTTTAATTACCCTATTTGAGAATAGTTATATGAATACTGATATATTAGGAAAAGTCTCAAGAAATGCAAATTATATCCTCATTGATTATATGTTGAATTAGTAGTGAAAACTTATAATGGTTTGATGATCACATCTAAATCATATGATTCTTCTCTAATTAAAGTTTGTGGTAATGTGTTTCTTGTAAGTCTCGATTTTCTCCCTTTAGTTGAATTTGATGTTATCTATGGAATGGATTGGACTTCTTTGTATAAATCTGACATCAATTTCCAAGGAATGTAATTTATATTTGATATTCAGAACCAAACTATGATCATATATCAATGTGATGATAAATATTAACCTTCAATGAAAACTTCTTCCATTATATGAGACTTGATTCTTATTCAAAAGTGTATTTATCTCAGATAGTTAGGGAGAAATTCTACATTGAAGAAATTACTATTGAGTGGGTGTTTTTTATGACTTCCCAAAACAGTTTCCAAGTCTTCAACCAAAACATGAACTTGAGTTTTTATTAGATCTCATACCTAGTGTTACACATATTCCAAAGAATCCCTGTATAATATCCCTATTTAGTTGTGCGAATTGAAGAATAAAATCCAGAAAAAATATTGACAAAGCATTCATTCATCAAATTTTCTTTCCATGGGGTGAATGTATTCATTTTATTAAGATGAAATATGGATCAATGAGACTCTATATTAATTATTAAGAACTTAACAAGATCATAATAAAGAATAAATATCATATCCCCCATATTGATTGCTTATTTTATCTACTTTATGGAGATCAATACTTTTCCAAGATTGACCTTTATTCTGTATATCATAAATTGAGGTACAAAAAAGAGGATATACTTAAGACATAATTCCATTAAATTTATGGGAACATTGAATTTATAATGATGCCATTTTGTCTTAATAATACCACCATTTTCATTATAGTTTTAATGAGTATAGATTTTAGAGATTACCTGGATCGGTTGTTAGTGGTCTTTATTGATGATATTATTATATATTCAAAGATAAAGGAAGAGCATGAAGATCACTTGAGGACTTTATTAAAGACCCTAAGTAAGGATAAGTTATATTAAAAATTTACCAAGTGTGATCTTTGGATATAAAAAGTTTCATTTTTTGGTTATATAATCTTAAGAGAGGGTACATCTGTGGATCCATCAAAGAAATATTTTATTGAACGTTGAACCTAACTAACCACTATGACTGAGAACCATATTTTTTTTATTTGGATATATATTAGGGATGACTTTTTGACAATTTCTCAATCTGACTAATCCACTCACCATGATAATATAATAGGAATTCAAGTTTCTTTGGATAGATGAATGTGGGGAAACTTTCAACGAACAGAAGATAATTTTATTCATCACACCTATGCTTACACTACCCTATGGTATAAAAAGGTTTTTTATCTATAGTTATTCATCAAGGAATGCACTGGGTTTCATTCTCATGAAATTTTATATGGTTATATCGGATGCCTTGGGAAAAATAATGATTCATGAGAAAAATTATCCAAATCATGATTTGGAGTTAGTTGTGGTAATTTTAGTATTTAAGATATAGATAAATTATATTTATATAGAAAGGTTTTATATTTATACTAATAATAAAACATTAAAGTGTATATTCACTCAAAAAATAGTAAACTATCCCCTAGAAAAGATGATTAGGGTTGATTAAAGATTATGAATTCTCAATATATTATCACTTTGGGAAATAAAACCAGGTGGTCGATGATTTGAGTTGAAAAATAATACTATCTTACCTATTAAGAGGATCACAAAAGATCCAAAAATTTTGTATTTTCGAAGGTTATATATATAAATGATTAAGTAATGGGAGATATCATATCTTTCTCAAATGTGTGTTCAACAATTTATCTATGTGAAGATTAAAGAGGAAGGGTAGGAAGATATATAGATATAAAAGAATGTGAGAGATTTTCGTAAGTTCAACATTTATTATGTTGGAATGATAAGTTTTATGAACCAAATTTGTTTTCTTTACATACCATATTTGAATAATGATCTATTGTATGAAGCTTATATTTCATCATTCTCTATTAATTATAGAATTTCAAATCTATATAGAGATATGAAAGGGTATTTATGTTCGTACAACATGAAAATATATATTACATAGTATATATCTCAGTTCTTGGCATGTCAACAAGTAAAGGATAAGTGAAATAAAAGTCTAAGGGGATTTTACAAGCATTACTCATAATAAAATGAAAATGAAAAAACATCACCATGGATTTTTTTCATAAGACTCCCCAAAATATCTAAAGTCCATAATGTTATTTGGGTTGTAGTCATTCACCTTGTGAAATTATCACACCTTATTACTATAATAGAATATTTATAGATTAAAAATATTTCCATGATATATATTAAATAAGTTGCAAGGTTTCATGGAATTCCACATTCTATTGTAACTGATTGGGATTCAATATTTAACTTGATGTTCTGATGAAGTCTTCAAAAAATGATGGGATCATACTTGTGTTTCAGTACTACTTATCATCCTTATATAGATGGTTAGTCTTATATAACCATTAAAACCTTAAAGTATATTCTAAAGCCTTGTTATATGGATTTTAAATGTGGTTGTGACCAACACCTTCCTCTATTTTATTTTTCTTACAATAATAACTTTCAATCGATTATTCATACATCTCCTTATAAATCAATATATTGAAGACTATAAATCCAATGAAAAATGATTTTGGTGCCTGAGTTAGATGAGGAAATGTTAGATAAAGTCAGATCCATTCAGTAATACATCATGGTAGTTTAGAGTCATGAGAAATGTTATGCTAAATATCATCGGAGAAATATGAAATTTGAAGTTGGTGAGAAGCCATTTTTTTGAATTTATCTAGAGAAAAAGGTTACAAGATTTAGAAATAAATGAATTTTGAGAACTATGTGTATTGGATCCTTTGAGATTCGTTATCAAGTAGTTATGGAATTCTATCATGTAGTGATTCCACAAAATATATCTCAAGTTCAGGATGTGTTCCATGTATCTCTCTTAAGAAAATTGTTATCACAACTAGGTTAAACACCCTTATAAGTGGTGAATTATGGTATTAAATATTAATAATAATTCAACTTTGGTTCTTTTTTCATCATTAAACAATTCACTCTTCTCTCCATTTCCTATAGTAATGTATGAGTAGAAATGAAAGAATGCATGAGTCACAACAATTTTACTTGGTTTAACCAATCTGGGATACATCCAACGAGCATAAAAAGGAAATGTAACTATATAAAAAATCCTCTAAAGTTCATGGTTATTACAAATTTTGGAGAAAACTCATTTTCCCTCTAGGTTTACAACAAATCAAAAATTCTAAGCTTAATGACATCTCAAATAAATTATGCTCACTGATTATTCTTTTGATCACTTGAATCAATATGGTTTACACATCATTTGGTGCATCTTAAATTTATACTTTCATCCAATTGATGATTACCAATTTACCACAGATTCATTGGGAAATCACTTCTGGTTTACATGGGATTTGGTTTTTTAAAAACCCTCTTTCATCCTTTGATAAACTACCCAATTATTCAAAATAATTTCAATCATTTATGATGTTCCAAACTTTCATGAGGCTTAACACTTTCATAAAGATCACCAATTTCATGAATATCACTCTTTTTAGGATTCTCACAATTTTTTATAATCTTACACAACCTTCTTGATGATCAAAACATTCAAGAAACTTACATATCCTTTGCAAACCACCTTTTTTAGAAAAATATATGGCCTTATGAAAACCTTAAAATAAGAAAAATCCTTCATGAATCACCTTCATGAATTCTGAGCCTTTGTATTGTAGTTAAGGATTCGTTTTTTTAACTGATGGGGGTATAGAATTATTTATATACATTTCCTCCCTTTTCCAAAGCTTTCAACATTTCCAGTGAATTTTCATCAAGATTTTAATTCTTGTTCATGAAGATACCTAACTTTATGAAACTTTAGGTAAATTTTATCATTCACCAATATTCTCATAGTAACATAGCTTACCATATTTCATTTTAAACTATCCATCTTTCATGAACCTCCACACCTTATGAAACATTAATCTTTCATGAAGCACTGGAACATTGAGAAACACCAAACCTATGAAAATTCTATGTATTTTCCATATTATTATGAGGAATCTATAGAAATATAACTTTCATGAATCTTGAGTGGTCCTCCAAATTTTGGACCCCAAACATTTGGAAAACATTGGGAAACAATGCCACCTTGTACATGAAATTTACTATACCGGTTTTAGGGAATCTATTCCTTTGTATTAGATCATTGTCAACTTAACTAGTAATAAATCACACTGTAACTCCACAACTAGTCTTGTAAACCTTGTTTTTTAAAAAACACAATCAACCTAAAAACACTAAAAAGTAACAATGAGGTATTTTTTCCCTGAAGTCTCCCCCTTTGGGTTTGTTGAAAACTATTCACCCTTTAAAATAAAATATTAAATATTAATCCATAATTTTCCAAAATTTTCTTCCTATAGAAATCAATGATTTATCCAATACAAAATTTTATCTCACATGATCCAATCATGAAATGATAATCAAGAGTATCATTCAATGATCTTTAATGAATCACTTCATTCTTGAAATAGTCAACTGATTTCAGCATGAACCTCGCCTTTCATGATATATAATCTTTGATCAAAAAACATTAGTATCATTAGAATTTAAAAACCCCTATACTTCATTGTTCCACCTATCTTCATCTCCAATGTCTTGACCAAGATATTTTCTCCCCCTTTTTCAATGAACCTAAAGGTAACTCCATTTTAGTTGTAACATTGTGAAGAACACACATCATCAAATAAGAGAAAAAACACAACATACCATGGGGGTTCACATACACATTGTTCAATTGTGGGGTTTCAACTAAACTATAAAAGAAAGTAAATGGAATTCAAATGATTATTTAGTCAATAAATTCATTAGAATATCATCAACATGTGGTTTTGTAGAAATATACTTCAAATTCCCAAGATCATGCTCCAACTTCTCCTTGATAAAAATGATACTTGATTTCAATGTGCTTTTCTGGTGAGTGATAGACTGCTTTTTTGCTAATATTTGTATAACATGAATTATTTCAATAGATTACAATCCAAAATTTAACTTCAAATCCCATGTCTCCATGTCACTACTTTATCCACAAAAACTATGTGAAAGTTTGATTACAACAATATATTCAGATTTTTTTGGTGCTCAATGAAATATAATACAGTCCCTTTTTTCCAAGAAATACCCAATCCACCAAAATAGAATGCACCACATCATGTTGATTTTCTATCATTAGCTAAATTGCCCCAATATGCATCTATATATCCCAAAAACTCTTGCTATGATTTGTCATTATAAAACAGACTAAAATCCAACATGCCCTTCATATACTGAATTATTGTTTTTATTGGAAGTAAGTGGATTTGTTTGGAATTGGTTTTATACCATGTTTCTTAGCATATGGGAAAAACAATATCAGGTCATGTCGTTGTTATGTATGATGGGATGCCAAGAATCTTCCTATAATCTATGAAATTAACTAATGTTCCCCCATCAACCCATGATATTTTCATTCGGGTAGACATCAGAGTTTACATATCATTGGAATTATCCATTACAAATCTTATCACAACCTCCTTAGCATTTTTTTTTGAGAAAAAATGTGACATTCCTTCCTTGTGTCACATGTAAACTAGGGAAAATGTTAGTTCACTGATCACTGACATTTCAAACTCAATTTTCATGAATTATATGAAACGTTTTCACTCTGATTTATATGATCCACCAATGATTATGTCTTCAACATACACTAGTGAAATCATACTTTTGATTAATATCATTTTTGACAGAGAGATTATAGTCAACTTCACCACACTGAAAACTGGGCTTCTTCAAAAATTGATCAAGCCTTGAATATTATGCTCTCAATGCATACTTAAATCATTCTGGTGCCTCCCTCAATAGAATTTTTTTCTAATCTTCATGAATTAGAAAACTATATGGCTTCTCAATATACACTTCTTCTAAAACCCCATTTTTAAATGTTGACTTTCCATCCATCTGGAAAACATTTAATTTATTTTGCAATTATATGAACAATCGTTGGTGAATATTATTGATCCTTATAGTGGGTTCAAATTTCCCATCAATATAAATTCCCTTGATCTACGAGTATCCCCCACAAAATAGTTTTTCTTTTCTTAGAATTATCAATATATCTACATTTAGTTTGTTTCAGAATACCTATTTAGTTCTAACAACATTCTTATATACTGGTATCAATAAAAATATCCCATGTCTGATTCTTATTAATTGGATCAAGCTCTTCATTCATAGTATGAAACCGGTTCTCATCTCTAGATACTTCCTCAAAACATTTAAGATATACTTGAGATAGTAATTATGCCTACTATAAAGGCATCATTCACTATGTTTGAACTAGTTCTTCCTAGTCACTAATTATATTTTACCTATCAATTTGAGTTTGAATCTTTATATTTTGTGTAGATAAAAAAATTTAATTCCTACTTCTCATCAATAGTATCTTCTTCTAAATCATTATTTTTCACTTCTACTCCCTGTATGTTTTTTACCTCCTCATCACCATCATCAGGGAACTGTTCACTATGTTAAATATTCAGTTCATTATCTATTACAGTGATATCATTTCATTAAAATAATGTTCCTATCCTCTTATTAAATCATTTATATTATTTATTTTTCCAAAATATACAATAAATTTCCCCTCATCTCAAAATGAATAAAATTTCTTGTGTTTCTTCTTATTAAGAATAAAACACTTAATTCCAAAGATTTCAAAGTTTTTCAATGTTTCCTTTTTCTATAACACATATCATATGGAGTCTTTTCTTCATTTGAACATAAAAGATCCATGTTGGATATTTATATTGATGTCAAATAAGATTCCTTCTTATGTTTCTTGGGTAGTTCCACTTCAATAAGAATTTTTTTCATCATGTTTTTTATGATATGATTTCTCCTATCAACCACTCCATTTTATTGAGAAGTTATCACTAATGAAACTTGATTACTTATACCATGTTTATCAAGTTGATATTCCACTTGGATATTTGTTAATTTCAAAACATTATTAGTACAAAACATCAGAATCTTCTATCCAATTATCCTTTCATATTACCTGTGATATTGTTTTATACAATTGAACACATCAGACTTGAAGAAAATGAGAAATACCCTTGCCATCCTACTAAAATTTTTAAGGAATAGAATATAATACCTCTTCATTTCAATGGATCTTAGTGAGATAGGTCTACAGGAGTCTTCATGAACAAATTCAATAACTCTAGTTGAAATTTGATCTTTTTAATTATATGTATTTATGATAATATTCACTTGTAAACAAGAATTTCACATGTGAGTGGGATCATGTGATGGCTTGGGGAGATTCATCACATTTGACTATATATTATATGGATGGTTGGCATAGTTGTCCAAGAAATTTATTTCACAACTTGATTTCTTCCTCCTTGGATAGAATTGACATCTCTTCTTTTCTACTCACATAGTATATATTCCCCTTCATTCATTTTCCCTATAAAAAATGTACTATATTTTACCTTGATGATACAAAACTTCTTAGTAAACCTTATAGCTTGAATCAAGTCACAAAATTGATTAACACTTATCATGTTCTAACTAAGACTTTTAACAACCAATACATTAGCACGTCTCATATCATTGCCCACAAATTTGGAATTTCTTGAGTTAACAACCTTCACGACAACATTATTTCCAAATTTTACAACACATTCCTTTTCATATTTGATTCCTATAACAATATCCTAATTTTAAATCATATGGTATGTGCATCTAGTATCAAGGATCTGAAAACCATCACTATTTCATTATTTAAGGGAAATCTCCATAACAAATGTCTTCTTAGATATTTTCTTTCTGATCTATATCATTGATTTTATACCTAGATATTATTGATCTTCCTCAGAGTATGATGAACCATATTTATCTTGAATTCATTAAAATCAATTTTTTATTTTTAGATTATTTTATGATTCTTTGAAATACTACTTATTAACACTTTTAGTATGATTCAAAATATTCCTCTACATTTTTTATAAGAAATACCTACCCATGTGTCAAAATCATCCACACCAAAATTATTTACGATCAAAATCATTCCCATAATATTGAACTCTATATGTCCGAACATGGTTCTATTGTTCCCTTTTATAACTTTTGGTTATGAAGCATACATTTTGATAATGTCCCATACTTCTAGAGAAATAACACCTGATACAAGGTTTATTCCTATACTTTATTATAGGAATGGTTCATTCATGGGTTCTATGAGTCTTATTTTTCAAATTTATACCCAAATAAATTTTCAACCTCAGAGTTAGTGCTTGCGATCTAGAATCAAACACCGCATCTTTTTTTATCAAGTCCCATACAAACATTGTAATTTGGATATGAAGTTTTCTTTTTTCTTATTGAATCTTCATAATCCACTTCCATCTTTTCTATCTCCTGAATGATCTTCTTTCCTGATGTCATATTGGGAGTCAAGATTCTCTCATTATCTTATAATTGTCTTTATAGGTTGAAAAATCCATCTTCAATTTATTCGACATGTTTAATTTGATCTTTTATGAGATAGTCAAACCATCAATCAGTATTTCATATTCTATAACTTTGATCTTTAACTTAATGACCTTTTCTTAATTTAATAGGATTGAATACTTAATCTTTAAAATTTATTCATCTATCTTAGACTTCTCTTCTTCCTCAAGAAAACATATACATTTTGGCATCATAATCCACATTATTTTATTTTTTTTGTTTTGATCTCCAAACATCTATCTCTTTAAGATAGGATTTGAATTCTCTTATAGATCAATTATTTATTTTCC
The DNA here is from genome assembly GCA_963277665.1 of Viscum album. Taxonomy (NCBI): domain Eukaryota; kingdom Viridiplantae; phylum Streptophyta; class Magnoliopsida; order Santalales; family Viscaceae; genus Viscum; species Viscum album. The sequence continues at coordinate 803,683,261 of OY728145.1, read as the reverse complement.
TTTTTCTTCATCATTTTCACCTATATAACTTTTCTGGTAGCTACCTACAACTAACACCATAGAATTTTCTCCATTATCCGTTAAGTTATCAATGTATTCAACCTTAAATTCTTCTAAATTTTATTTTTCTTTTAAAATAATATTTTTCTTTCCGATTAAATTTATCATAAAACTTTTATTTTATTTCACCTAGGTTGCAGGATTATTCATTAGAGTTTCACTTTCATCCTTATAATCATCTTGATACTTCTTGGGACACCTTTCTATAAGATATATAACCCTTTTATGTCAAAATCATGCATTTGGAAGTTTCACTTTGAGTATTCCTTTTCTTATTTGTAGATTTGAGGAAAGGGATGAGATGTACTCACCCATATCCTCTACTTCTTAACCATCATCAATAGTGAGCTTCTTCATGGCCTTTGATTCCTCATATTTGGACTTTCCTTTTCCCTCAAAGTTAATATCCTCATTTCTTATCACATTTTTGATAATAGTACTATGAAGTCTATCAATCGTTGCCTCCTTTGGATCATTATTTTCTAGTATATAGGCTTTTGGATTGAATCGAGGTGTAGTTATTTTTAAGATACACTTGGCGATCTCTATATATTCAATAATTTCTCTGAGACCACATGTGTATTCCACAACATTCACCCTGTCAAATAACGCATCTATAAAATCATTAGGGTTTATTCTCGAGTCCTCATATTTATTCTATAGAACCTGTAATTTGGATTCTTTGAATTTTGAATCACCTTTATAGATATTTAATAATTTTTCCCATATATAATGTGTTGAGGTATGTGACATCAACTTTGTGTATACTTAATTGGAAAAGTATTCCCCTAAACCATTGATTCCTCTAGTGTTAGCATCCAATTCCCTTCAGTAAACTTCTGATGAATTACCACTGTCCAAACTAGATTAAATATCATGAATTGATATTATAAATACATCCTTACCTAAATATCATAAGTAATACTGCATCTGATTCTTCTATAATTTAAAATTGTTTCCATATTATATCCTAATACCTTTATGATTGAGAACATCCATTGAAACCATTGATAGAGAAACCATGATAATATCCTTTCACTCAGATACTTGTGGCTATCCAAACCAAGTAAAATAACCTAAGAGATGGGTGAATCAAGGTATGAAAGATTAAAACTACGACCCTTTCGAATCTTGTTTCACCATTAAAAACCCCATATCTCCCTTTCCCATAGAAATGGGTGAGAAGAAATAAAATCATGCATGAGACACATAAATTTTACTTAGTTCACCTGCTCTGGGATATATCCAAGGAGTGTATAGAGAAAATGTGAATATGTACAAAATCTAATAAAACATGATTCTATTACAAATTTTGGACTAGACTAAATGTCCCTCCTTGTTTATAACCAATAAAAAATTGAAATATCGCTACTCTCTCAACTAAAGTGTGTTCATTACTCCTTCAAATGATTAATCTATTTATCACTTTAATAAATATTTTTTTATACCACATTTGGTGCATTATTATGTTTTGGTTTTATCCACTTGATGAAAACCAATTTACCACATATTCACAAGGAAATCCCTCCGGGTTTGTATAAGATTTACTTTTGTGAAAATACTTTTTCCAGCCATCATGAAACTACCCAATTATTCACAATAATGTCAGTAATTTACAATAATCAAAACTTTTGTAAAGACCAACACATTTTTAAAGATCAGTACTTTCATTAATCTCACTACTTTCATGAATCTCACTCATTTTGTGATACTCACAACTTTTGATAAGTTTACATAGCCTTCACAATTCTCACAACATTCATGAAACTTACATATAATTCTTGAATTACCTTTATTCATAAAATAGGTGATATTTTTAAAAACTTTATGTAAGAAAAATCATTTTTGAATCACTGTAACACCCCAAGATTCTACGATATGCTTCTCTTTGAATAATATAATAAAGTTTGTTGTATGCAACATCGAGTTCTAACACACACCACAACCAATCAAACTAGACATTATAAATAGTAATACACACTTTTTGAAATTTTATAAATTTTTTCTTTCAAAATTGACTTCATATTTGGATTCTAATATTTAAATTATCCTAGGGTGAAATTTTGCAATCTTTCTAAAAACATTCAATTTTTTATTAATAGTTAAAAACATTGATTTATAGTTTAAAACCAAATTTTTATTTAAATAATTATTTATTTTATTTAAATTTAATTAAGGTAAAAATATATACATAATACCTATATAATTTCAATGTAATTCATTTGAGTTAGTTTAGAATAATTTTAGATATATAAAAATTTTATTGAACTTTTCACCGTCTTTTACCCACCTCCTGGGAGAATTTGGATATTCACATAAAACTTAATTTTACTACTTCTATGAGTGGAATTTCAAAAATCTGAGAGATACGGTTAATATTGAGGAGTAAAATTTGGTTCAACTATATGAAAATAATTTTTTTTAATAGTGACTTTTTACTTTTATTTACCACGGTTTAATGTAAATAGGGTAATTAAGGGTAAAAATGATATTAATATTACCCTAAAACATGTCCCAATTCTATTTTACAAGTGTATCTCGACAAACAACAACCTTAGGAATAAACTGTTATCATTTCGGTCCACTTGGATTAGATTAGGACATTTATTATTATTTAATTCAAAGAAGAGTTAAAAGAGATAAAATCAAAGTTTAATAAATAAAACATTTTTAATATAGGGTTATAAATAAGATAAATTAGATTATAAATATTAATTAGAAATATAAAAAGATTACCTACATAATGGTATTTTATTTATAGTTTTTAGACATTAAATAATTTAATTTATTTATGACACAATGGTGATACAGTAATTACAGAATTAATGAAATATTAAAAATAATTGGTATTATAAATATACAAATAAATGTAATTTGAGACTTTTTATGAATTAAAATAATTTTATACGATAATATGACATGTTATGATGGATTTAATTAGCCTTCTTATAAGTAATCATGCTGTTATGAATTTCACAAAAATCAAATTCCAAATGGTATCAAAATTGACATAAAAGAGTTTTTAAAATAAATATTATATTATTAATTGATATTCTATTCTTAAAAATATAAGGTTTGGCCAAAGGACTTTTATAATGATAGGTGTATCATTAATGGACCACTTAGGGGTCTCTTGGAAGTTTATAGTAATTTTATTAACCATATAATATAAAAATACTAAGAGACATGGTAAATGTCAAACAAATTAACTAAGAGTTAAAACTAAAAGATAAGGCTAATAATGTGACACAAACCTGTCTAAAACCTATTTTTTGAGTTTTTTGCGACCCATCCCCACCTTAATATTTAAATAATCCACTTTGGAGCCATTATAAACTGAATATGAATTTATAATAAAATAATATTTCTAGCTTTTCCTAAGGTGTCGCTCACCCCTCTTATAAAAGGGCACCCCCCTTCTCTCTAATTCAAACATTCAAATCCCTTTGTATCGGCCAACCCCTACCATAATATTCTCTCAGATTCCCTCATATCAACCAATAGGCCTTAGTTTGATCCTAAATCCAACCTAAGGAGGCCTTTTGATCAAATCAAAAGGAAGAACCCGAAGAAGAGGTAATGTTTTCACCACCCTCTTTCAAGTTCCTTTCTTCTTAAACTTCTTCTTTATTTGTTATTTACATTCTAAAATAATAACTCCTGTATCTTATATATAGTGTGATGTTATTATAAATATAGTACAATCATATTCGGTATTCTATCCATCCTTTGAATGACATTTCACCATACGTGCGTACGTATGACTTACCGTCTCCACATCGTGGTGTAATTGTTATTCAAAACATTATTATTTAGATGGGTATAATAATGATGTGTAATTAATGTAAATAATAAATATAACATTATAATGATTATGTATATATGATATACCATCCAATTATATATTATTTTAATATCAAAAAAATGATATTGTCACTCGTGCGTACGTACGGACTACCGTCTCCACGAACGTGATGAGATTCATTCTACATCGTATCCATTCAAGTATAATTCTAATTTGATGATTAAAAATAATGTTTAAGGACTTGATATAATTCTATATATGAATAAGATACAACCTATCCATTACAATCATGGCTTTTGTAACAAAACATATAAAAGAAAATGAGTAAGTTAACACCTGAAACGATGATAATAATAAGATATTATTAACAAAGCAATGTTAAAAGATCATATATGATATAATATTAATGTATATGATTCTTGTATAATTTAATAACAATTATTTCACCATTATACATGAGGTTAACCTACCCTCAACCAAGGAAAAGTACAAGGTAAGGGTTTATTTCACAATCTCTTCATTATTCGAGGTTGTTTATACGTAATTATCTACTGGGACCTCTTTATCATCAACATCCATGTTTCATAAAAATGTATTTCAAAACATTATTAATATTTTATAGAATATGGGGTAAAGTAAGTTATACCCTTTTTTGACTTTTTATATGAAGTTTATAAAGGAATCTTCCCATTGTTTTCCAAACAAGGTCCTTTTTAACCTTTTCGACAGAATTAAGGTAAGAATGTATTTTTTTTAAATTATACGGAGGGTGCGGCTATTTTCCACCATTATAAAATATTCAACTCTTCCCTTACAATCTTATAAGGATATTTTCAAATAAAATGTTTTATTTTATAATTATGTGGCTTTTAAATGATTACAAAAAAGTGATATTTCTCTCAAATAGTTTTGATTTCATCTATGTCAACATCCTTTGATGGATTTTAAGCTTATTTGAAGTTGAGTTATTATGATACAAAACTTCCATATAGTATTGAAGGTTTTTTGATATGTTTGAATATGGATGTGTTATTATTATACCATTCATGGTTCATGGAGAAAGTATTGACATTTTGTATTCTAGTTTTAATACGAATGTTTATGTTAGGTTTAAACTTGTTCATATGAGGAATGCATTGGACTTAATAAGTGACAGGTGGATCCCTCTATAGCTCCTCGATGCATCGGTAGGTCTCATGAGACAAACTAGTGTCTTGGCACAAGGCCTTGAAAAAATCTTATTTGTAGTCTTGGCATAGTGCCTTGACTATGTCGTTATGATAGTCTGGAATTATGCATTTCATCATTATAAAAGTGGTTATGGATATTGCATGTGATTATTTGACAAGTAAAATATCCATATGAATAAGTAAATGGAATTATTTCATTTTATTTCTTACATATTGTGATTACGTTCACGTTTAAAAGGATTTTGTTTTAGTTATACATTGCCTTAAATGTTTAGGATTATTTATGAAAGTTTCTACTATATTTTTATCCTTACTGGGCATTTGTGCTCACCCCTTTCTATGTTTTATTTTTCCTAGGATGTGAAGAAGTATTTTATGAATGACCTGCAGAGACAGTATAAGGGGATATGAGTTTGGAGAATAAGATGTTGTTTTATTTTTAACTTTATGATCTAATGTAAACATTATGAATGTATCTAGTTATTCTAAGGCTACTAAACTAATCGGTCTTTCGAGACTTAAACTTTTTTGATCATGCCAATGTTATGTAATAATGCACCGACTCTGGGTAACTAGGTTCAGGGTGTTATATTTGATATCAGAGGAAGTTTAGTACAAACCTTGGAAGCATGATTTAGATAAACTCTTATTAGAGAACGTAGACCTAAGAAGATCTTTGAGGATTAGTGTAGAAGAACTTCCTAGAATTTTGGTATTCTAGAGATTTTGTGAGTTTTCCGAGAAATACATCCATGTCTGGATACGAGCAGGTAGAGGCGGCTCTAGCACAGATATACCTAGGGTTAAAACCCGAAAACACCACTTTGAGATAGACTCAAATGGGAACTGGTGCATGATAATGGGATTTGTTGCACTCTTGGTTACGACACTCCCGGGAGATATGCTTAGGATAATTCTCATTTTCTTTATTAACCATTATGAAATGATTATGAGTATATACTTCCTCAAAGAAAACAGTTTTATGATTGTGGATTATATCCATAAACTATTCAATTTATGTTAAGTGTTTTACAGTCATGGAATTATGTATTTTGATTCATAAACTGATCTAGTTTATTCCATTTTTTAGAAATGGAACCGAGTGGAAGTAAAGGAAACTGTATCAATGCACATACTCTATTTAGGGTTTTACCTCCTGTTTAAGAAAATTATAGTGTAGCTGGTGATGTAACTGCTGTTAATCAGCTAATCACCATACTGTAACAACTCACTCAGGTTATGAATAATAACCTTACCCATATGGAGCACCCTGATCCACAGCATGGAGGATCATTGTTAGATGTTTTCATGAGGCAACAACCACCAACACTCAATAGGAGTACAAATCCCTTAGTAGCTAAGCAATGGATAAATTCCTTAGAGAAAATATTACATTCCTTGGGGAGTAGTGAAAGGGAAAAAGTTATCATGGTAGTTTACCACCTCACTAGAGATGCTGACCAATGGTGGTCATTGATTCAAAACCCAAAGGAAGATAATGAAGTACCAAATATAGAATGGAGGGATTTCAAAGAGATATTTTTAGAAAAATACTTTCCTCATGACCATCGAGATGACATGGAAAGGCAATTTCTAAGTCTGAGGCAAAAGGAGGATGAGAATGTCACAACATATGAGGCTAAATTTACACGGTTAGTAAGGTATGATGGAGATTATATATGTAACCCAAGAAGTAATATTAATTGTTTATTTTATAGTTTAAAACCATTTCTTCATCAAGAATTGGTGTTACAATCCTTCTCCTCATACAAATATATTGTCTCATGTGCTATCAAGACAGAAAAATAATTCTCCAAGTCTTACGACATTAAAGAAAATCAAGAGAAGAAGAGATCTATTGATCACTCTAGAAATAGAATCAAAGGGAAGAAGGGAAAAGTTTATTATCCAACCTGTAATAAATATGGGAAGAAACACCCTGGTACATGCTTGAAGGGAATGGGAGTCTGTAACAAGTGTGGTGAAAAAGGCCACCAAACTCGTGATTTCAAAGGGAAGAAAGAAGCTACTGATGTTCAGTGTTACAATTGCAGGGAGATGGGACATTATGAAAAAGAATTTCTTAAGCATTAGGGAACCATACCTCAGAAAAGGCCAAGGGATCAAGGCTAAGCTTATTTTATCACTACTGCTGAGGTAGAAGCTCCGAAAGATGTGGTGGCAGGTAATTTAATGGTTTCCTCAAGTTTAGAAAATGCATTATTTGATTCTGGATCAATGCATTATTTCATATCTTCCCAGTTTTCTAAGAAAATTAGATAATTCCAATTTGATTTAACAAGAGTGTTGTCAGTTAAAACTCTTAAGGGAAGTATCATTGCTATAAAGTCATGTGGATCAGTCCCCATTAGAGCACATAAATGTTCTTTATCCATTGATCTCATCATCATACCCATGATTGAATTTGATATAATCCTCAGTATGGATTGTCTTTCAAACCATGATGTGAAGATTTATTGTAAGAAGGAGTTTATGATTTTTGATGATGATGATAAGGAACACCTTATCTTTAGAGCAGAATCGTCACCACATAATTCTTATCTAGATCCACCCCCAGTAGCTCAACTAAATTCAATTATTGAGGAGGAAGAGAGTGAAATGATTGTGTGTGAAGAAGGAAATGTTCAAATAGAGGATGTACATATTATGAAAGAATATGTAGATGTGTTTCTGGAATATTTACCTGGACATCCTCCAGAATGAGAAATTGATTTTTCCATTGATTTAATTCCTGGTTTAAGGCCCATATTGAAGACCCCTTATAGAATGGCCACTGTGGAATTAGTTGAACTAAAGAAAAAACTAGAGGAATTTAGTAATAAGGTATTTATTCGCCCTAGTGTTTCTCCATGGGGAGCCCCTTTCCTTTTTTTAAGAAGAAAGATGAATCTATGAGGTAATGTATTGACTACAGGGAAATCAATGCTATAAAAATAAAGAACAAGTATCCCCTACCTTTCATTGATGATTTATTTGACCAACTACATAGAGCTAAATACTTTTAAAAGATTGACCTTTGATCTAGATACCCCAAGTTGTGTGTGAAGAAGGAAGACATTCCGAAGACAGAATTTCAAACCAGGTATAGGCATTACGAGTTTATAGTAATTCCTTTTGGGCTGACTAATGCACCCTCTGTTTTCATGGATCTAATGAACAGAGTTTCCAAGGAATACCTCGATGATTTTGTAGTGGTATTTATTGATGATATCTCGGTATACTCCAAACGCTATGAAGATCATGAAAATCACTTGCGCATTATCCTGAAGACTCTTAGAAGACATGAATTATATGGGAAGTTTAGCAAGTGTGAATTCTAGCTTCAGAAGATTTCTTTTCTTGGCCATATTTTCTCCAAAGATGGAACCTTTCTTGATCCTTCTAGGACAAGAGCAATCTAAGAATGGCCAGCACCAATGAGTATAACCTAGGTACACAGTTTTATTAGTTTAGTAGGTTATTATCAACATTTCGACCATAATTTTGCCTGATTGGCTTACCCATTAACGAAGTTCACACGTAAAGGGGTTAAATTTGTTTAGACAAAAGAGTGTAAATAATGTTTTGAAGAAATGAAGAGAATATTAGTCAATTACCATATATTGAATCTACTATCAGGGATGATGGGTTCATTATTTATAGTGATCCATCGAAGAAAGGACTTGGTTGTGTCCTTATGCAGAATGATAGGGTTATTTCCTATGCATCACGACAGCTGAAAATTCATGAGCAGAACTATCCTACTCATGATCTTGAGTTAGTAGTTGTAATCTTTACTTTGAATATTTGGAGTCACTGTCTCTATGGTGAGAAATGTGATATTTATACTGATCACAAGAGTTTGAAGAAAATTTTCTCACAGGAATAACTCAACATGAGTCAAAGGTGATGGCTTGAACTACTCAAGGATTATGACTGCATGATACACTACCACCCAGGGAAGGAAAATAATGTGGCAGATGCTTTGAGTAGAAATGATCATGGAGTTTTGAATAAAATGAGAGTTGAAAGGAATCCAATTTTCATGGATCTAGTAAAGTTGGATATGGGAATTACCATGGAAGGTGAAACATCGATACTTTTTCAAATGGTTTCCAAACCATCTTTACTAGAAAGGATAAAGAGTTATCAGGCCGATGATGAAGAGTTTAAAAAGAATATTAAAGCTGTGAATGATGGGAGATTGAGTGACTTTGTGTATGAAGATGGAATTTTAAAATTTTGGAAAAGACTTTATGTTCCTGATATACCTTATTTAAAAAGAGAATTGTTAGATGATGCTCATAGTTCCAATTTCTCTATACACCCTGGGAGCACCAAGATGTATTGAGATTTGAAGGAACATTTTTTGTGGGACAACATGAAGATAGAGATTGCTGATTTTGTGTCAAGATGTATGGTTTGTCAACAAGTGAAAGCTGGATGGCAACAGCCTGGAGGAGTCATGCAACCTCTTCCCATACCAGAGTGGAAATGGGATAATATCATGATGGACATTGTCATGGGACTACCAAAGACTCCTAGAAGGAATGATGCAATATGGTTACTTGTTGATCGTCTTACCAAATCAGCACATTTTCTTTCTATAAGAGAAGATCTACCACTTGAACGTCTAGCAAGGCTATATATTAATGAAGTTATAAGACTTCATGGAGTAACCCTATCGATTATTTCTGATCATGATCCCCGTTTTACTTCAAGATTCTGGATATGTCTTTAGAAAGCCCTGGATACTGAACTTCGTTTGAGCACTGCCTACCACCCTCAAACAGATGGATAATCAGAATAGACTATTCAAACCTTAAAAGACATGTTGATATCATGCTCACTTGACTTTCAGGGTATGTGGGATCAATATTTACCTCTGGTAGAATTTTCCTATAACAATAGCTTCCATTCAAGTATTCAGATGGCACCATATGAAGTGTTATATGGAAAGAGATGTCGCACACCAACTTTTTGGGATGACTTTGGTGAAAGAAAACTTGTAGGCCCAGAACTAGTGGAGGAAATGATGGAAAAGGTGAAGGTAATCCAAACCCACATCAAAGGAGATTAAAGTAGGCAGAAGAGTTATGCTAATAACCAAAGGAAGGATTTGGAATTTCAGGTGGGGGATCATGTTTTTATTGAAGGTATATCCATGGAAGGGAGTTATACATTTTGGTAATAAGGGTAAATTGAGTCCCAGTTACATCGAACATTTTGAAATTCTAGAATGAATTTGGGCTGTAGCTTACCGTTTGGTAATGCCGCCAAGTATCTCCAAAGTTCACGATGTGTTCCATGTACCACTATTGAGAAAATACATGCCTAACCCAATGCATGTACTCACCTATGATGAATTGGAACTTGAACCAGATCTGTCTTATTGTGAAGATCCTATCAAGATTCTTGATACAAGAGAACAAGTGCTGAGAAACCGGACGACTCGTCTGGTAAAAGTTCTATGGAGAAACCATAAAATGGAAGATGCAACGTGGGAACCTGGGGAACTTATGATGAATAAACACCCAAGTCTTTTTATGCAGTAATATTCTAGAAATTTAGAGGATGAAATTATTTGAAGGAGGGGAGAATGTAACACCCCAAGCTAATATGGTAGGCTTCTCCTTGAATAATACAATTGCATGTGTTGTACGTAGCTTCAAGTTCTAACACACACCACAACTAATCAAACTAGCCGTTATATATAGTAATACCCACTTTTTGAAATTTTATAAATTTTATCTTTCAAAATGGACTTCATATTGGGATTTGGAATATCGAAATTATCCTAGGGTGAAATTTTGGTATCTTTCTGAAAACATTCAATTTTTGATGAATAGTAAAAAACATTGAGTTATAATTTAAAACCGAATTTTTATTTAAATAATTATTTATTTTATTTAAATTTAATTAAGGTAAAAATAGATACATAATACCTATATAAGTTCAATGTAATTCACTGGAGTTAGTTTAGAATAATTTTAGATATATAAAAATTTGATTGAACTTTTCACCGTCTTTTACCCACCTCCTAGGCGAATTTGCAAAATTCACATAAGACATAATTTTACCTCTTCTGTGAGTGGAATTTTGAAAATATGAGAGACACGGTTAATATCAAGGAGTAAAATGTGGTTTAATAAGATAAAAATAATTTTTGGTGAATAGTAACTTTTTGCTTTTATTTACCACTGTTAAAAGTAAATAGTGTAATTAAGGGTAAAATGATATTAATATTACTCTAACACATGTCCTAATTCTATTGGACATGTTTATATCAACCAAAAGAAACCTTATTAAAAAAATATTATCATTTAGGTCCACTTGGATAAGATTAGGACATTTATAATTATTTAATTCAAAGAAGATTTGAAAGAGTTAAAATCAAAGTTTAATTACTAAAACATTTTTAATATAGGGTTATACATAGGATAAATTCTATTGTAAATATTCATTAGAAATATAAAGAGATTTCATACATAATGGTATTTTATTTCTAATTTTTAGACATTAAATAATTTAATTTATTTATGACACAATGGTGATTCGGTGATTACCAAATTAATGAAATATTAAAATAATTGATATTATAAATATCCAAATAAATGTAATTTGAGACTTTTTATGAATTAAACTAATTTTATAGGATAATATTGCTTGTTAGTACTGATTTAATTAACGTTTTTTGAAGTAATAATTCTGTTATGATTTTCACAAAAAACAAATTCCAAATAGTTTCAAAATTGACATAAATAGTTTTTAAAATGAATATTATATTATTAATTGATATTCTATTCCTAAAACTATAAGGTTCATCCAAAGAAATTGTATCATGATATTTCTATCATTAATGGACCACTTGGGGGTCTCTTGTAAGTTTATAGTAAGTTTATTAACCATATAATATAAAGATACTAAGATACATGGTCAATGTCAAACTAATTAAATAAGAGTTAAAACTAAAAGATAAGATTAACAATGTGACACAAACCTATCTAAAACCTATTGGATGAGTTTTTTTCAACAAATACCCACCATAAACTTCAAATAATCTACTTTCAAGCTATTAGAAAACAAATATGAATTTATAATAAAATAATATCTCTAGCTTTTCCTAAGGTTCCCCTCACCCCTCTTATAAAAGGGCACCCCCCTTCTCTCTAATTCACACATTCAAAGCCCTTTGGCTCGGACACCCCTGCCCAAATATTCTCTAAACTTATCTAAATTTAACCTAGAGGCCTTAGTTTGATCAGAAAGCCAACCTAATGATCCCTTTTGATCAAATCAAAAGGAAGAACCTAAAGAAGAGGTAATGTTTTCATCACCCTCTTCCAAGTTCCTTTCTTCTTCAATTTCTTCATTCTTTGTTAGTTAAATTCTAAAATAATAACTCCAGTATCTTCTATATACTATGATGTTATTATAAATATGGAACAACCATATTTAGTATTCTATCCATCCTTTTAATGACATGTCACCATACGTGCGTACGTACGGCTTACCGTCTCCACGTCATGGTGTAATGGTTATTCAAAACATTATTATTTAGATGGGTATAATAATGATGTGTAATTCTTTCAAATAATAAATATAACATGATAATTATTATGTATATATGATATACCATAAAATTATATATTATTTTAATATCAAATGAATGATATTGTCGCTCGTGCGTACGTATGGACTATCGTCTCCACGAGCGCGATGAGATTCATTCTCCATCGTATCCATTCAAATATAATTCTAATTTGATGATTAAAAATAATGTTTAAGGACTTGATATAATTCTGTATATGAATAATATACAACCTATCCATAACAATCATGGCTTATGTAACAAAACGTATAATATAAAACGAGTAAGTTAACACCTGAAACGACGATAATAATAAAATATTATTAACAAAGAAATGTTAAAAGATAATATATGATATCATATTAATGTATATGATTCTTTTATAATTTAATAAGAATTATTTCACCATTATATAAGAGGTTAACCTACCCTCAACCAAGGAAAAGTACAAGGTAAGGGTTTATTTCACAATCTCTTCATTATTCAAGGTTGTTTATATGTAATTATCTATTGGGACCTCTTTATCATCCACATCCATGTTTCTTAAAAATGTATTTCAAAACATTATTACTATTTTACATAATATGAGTTAATTTCATTTATACCCCTTTTGACTTTTTATAATAAGTTTATAAAGGAATCTTTTCGTCGTTTTCCAAACAAGGTCCTTTTTAACCTTTTCGACAGAATTAAGGTAAGAATGTCTTTTTTTAACTTATACGGTGGGTGTGGATATTTTCCACCATTATAAAATATTCAAATATTACCTTAATATCCTATAAGTATATTTTCAATTTTAATGTTTTATTTTATAATTATGTGACTTTTAAATGATTTCAAAAATGATATATTTCTCTCAAATAGTTTTGATTTCATCTATGTCAACATCATTTGATGGATTTTAAGCTTATTTGAAATTGAGTTATTATGATACAAAACTTCTCATATTGTATTAAATGTTTTTTGATATGTTTGACTATGGGTTTTTTATTGTTATACCATTTATGGTTTATAGAGAAAGTATTGACATTTCGTATTCTAGTTTTAATATGAATGTTTGTGTTATGTTTAAACCTTTTCATATGAGGAATACATTGGACTTAATAAGTGACGGGTGGAGCCCACTATATCTCCTTGATGCATCAGTAGTTCTCATGAGAAAAACTAGTGTCTTAGCACAAGGCCTTGATGAAATCTTATTTGTAGTATTGGCACAAGGCCTTGACTATGTGGTTATAATAGTCTGGCATTATGCATTCCATCATTATGAAAGTGGTTATTGATATTGCATGTGATTATTGGACTAGTAGAATATCCATGTGAATAAGTAAATGGAATTCTTTCATTTTATTTCTTCCATATTATGCTTAGGTTCAAGTTTAAAAAGCTTTTGTTTTAGTTATACATTGCCTTAAATGTTTATGCTTATTTCTGAAAGTTTCCGCTATATTTTTATCCATACTTGGAATTTGATCTCACCCCTTTCTATATTTTATTTTTCCTAGGATGTGAAGAAGTATTATATGAATGCCCTACAGGGATAGTATAAGGGGGTATGAGTGTGGAGACAAAGATTTTGTTGTAGTTTTTACTTTATGGTGTAATGTAAACTTTATGAATGTATCTATTGATTACAAGGATACTAAACTAATCGGTCTTTCGAGACTTGATCTTTTGTAATCATGACAATATTATGTAATAATGCACCAACTCTGGGTAACTGGGGTCAGGGCATTACAATCACTGTCACAAATTTATAGCCTTTAAATTTTCATTACGGATTTCTTTTTTAACTATGGGGGGTAGATAAATATTTATATATATTGCCTCCATTTTGAATGTATTTAAACCTCGCTAGAGCCTTTTTATGAAGATATTTTTTTGAACCTCCCCACCTTCATAAAACATCAGGGAAATTTTCCCGTTCATGAATCTTCTCATATTTTTATAGCTTACCCTCTTTCGAGTGCGACTAATCATCACTCAAGAAACTCAAAACTTTTATGAAACACTAATATTTCATGAAGAACATGACCATCATGAAACACCAAACCTTCATGAATTCAATTTATTTTCTATATTATTATGATTCATCACTATAAATACAATTTTTATAAAACCTGTGTTATCCTCCAAATTTTAGACCCCAAAAATTTGGTAAACCCTGGTAAACAATGCTATATTTTACACTAAATTTTATGTACTGCTTAGAGGGAATCCATTCCTTTTTCTTAGATCATTATCAAATTAAATTTTAATAAATCACACTATAATTACACAACTAATCCTATCAAACTATTTTTTAAATAAACACCATCAACACAAAAATACTATAAAATTATATTGAGGGGTTTTTTACCAACAGAAATAAATACCCAAACCTTCACAAGAACTAAACTCAAAGGGCATAATACCAGATCATGACCTTTCCAATGTGTAAAACCCATCATAAAGCATGTATTATTTAAATTAACTTCTTTGAAATAAGACTACATACATAGTTAAAGTTCTCTGGATGAATCAGAAATTTGACGAAGTTTCATGGGAAACTGAGGATGTGAAGAAATAGAGATTTCCTCATTTTTATCATAGTGATGTAATTTCAAGGGTTAAATTTATTTTAAGGGATTATAATGTAACACCATAAGATTTTATGGTATATTTCTCTTCAAATAAATCAAATTTTTTTAATAAAATGGGATACACACAACCCTGAGTCTAAATGAACCATAATATAGTATATCACTATAACATATCTATTGAATTAGTGGAACAAATAGGAATAAAAATATATTAAAAATTATGAATAATTTTTTTTAATAAAACTAATATATTAATAAATAATAACACAATTATAATAATTTCATTATGTACTTTAAAAACATTTTTCTCTGAAGTTGGTTTTTATTAATTTTATTGAGAAACTATTCTAATTGATATTTATCAATTTTATGAAATTTATTTAAAAAAATGTACTTTATTTTTCAAATCCATGTTTCATAATTATCTTAGGGTGAATTTATTATAATTTCATGAAAGGACTGATTTTCCAACAAATAGTGAAAAACACTGATTTTTATTGCAAACTGTATTTTCATTTCAAGAATTTATAATTTATAATTTTTTTAATTTTTTTTAAATTTTATTAGTTCAATTATATAATTAGAAGTCCCATTTATATAATTGGAATCATTTTTATGCTTAAGTTTGATATAAAAACTTGTTATACATAATAAAACATTTTCATTGGAAAATTGATTTTTATCATGTTTTGCGAGTTTAATTTAAAATTATATTCTATCACTTATATGAGTAGAATATGTTAAAATTTAATAAATATTTTGAATCTAAATAATTAATATTATATAGTAATTTCAACTTAATTTCTTGTCAACATGAATAGTAACTGAGGTAAAAATCCATTACTATGATTAAGGTTAAAATGGTTTACCTGAGAGTTAAACCAAGATATAAGGGTATGTTTTTCAATTAAAATTTTCCAAATACTATAGTATAAACATATTTAAAAATAATACTATCCCAAATTTGAATATATTTCCATTTAGAATCATTTTTTATGGGTATGGATTATATATATTTTAGTTATTTAAGAGATTCCAAGTGTGTCCTCTCCCCCACTTACAAAAGGATGTCTCTCCTTTATATTATATAAAAAAACTTGAGCCATCTTTATTAGAAAATAATATACTAACATATATTCTTAAAATACCTAAACCTTAATTATAGGATTTTATCTTCTTAAAATATCATTCCACGGTCCCTTAATAAAGGATCTAAATGAGGCTTACCAAAGATGTGGTAATCATCATAGTTGGCTTCTTTCAATTTATTTATTTTTACACCACCTCTAAATATATGGTAATCATAATAAAATATTAAATTTATTATAATAAATAAAATAATTTTTTATTATGATTATTTAACCACTAATATCCAACCTCTCATCCATCAAATTGGAAGTGAAAACATCACTGGTGTGTACGTGTAGACTACCGCATCCACGTAGCGATACAATTCATTTTCCAAAACTATATTTTATGGATGGTTATTATGATGGGTTTATGTTTATATATAATATTTATGAAATAATTATGTTTCTGGAATTATAATATCACATCTACCTCCTTACCTTTCAATCTGTTGTGTGCGTGTGGACTTTCGCCACCATGAAGTGATGTGAATAATTTTTTATTTCCTATTTAAATGGATGGTAATATTGATATATTTAATGAATATATATTAAATATATGGTATAATAATTATTCTAAAAATGTAAATTATTATTTACTCATCGTTTTTTTCATCCTCCGAAAAGTTAAAATAGCATTCATGTGTACGTACGACCTAACATCTCCATGAATAATATAATTCATTTTTCTATATCTACCCTTTATGGATGAATATAAATATAATTATAATTAATATATATGATATTTATATAATTATTATAATTATCTATATTATAGAAATAGGATCAATATATAGGGATCAGAACTACCAAACTAATATTCTCATGATAAATGAAATAGTGAACACCCAGAAATGGTGATTTAAATAATGAATTATTAAAAAATGGTTGTTTAAATTTTATAAGTGGATAATATATGATATTATATGTAAAATATTATTTTAAATATTTATAATTAAATTAAAATTTATTATACAGGAGTTTATAGTGCTCTCGATTCAATTTGAACTTAAGGTCAAGGTATCTCGTCACACTTTTTTTCTATGATACATATTCCATATTCACTGACTGTTTCCTTTGTGGGGTGTATATAATTACCATTAATTAATTATATGATTATTATGATTAAAATAATTGGTATATATATATATATTTCCATATATGTTTCTATCTTTCTTGAAGTGTTTATTATAAAGTTACCATCGTGAGGGATTTATGTTATAATCTCATTATTTATTAGGATTATTTATGATTAAGTTTATAATGATGTAATTTTATGATCTACCTCTCAATATACTCATTAATTTTATTCTCATATGATTGATTTTGGATATTATATGTTTTACTTTTATTTTAATCACTTTATGTAATCAAGATACTAGAATAATATTTTTAAGGTAAACTAGCTTTATTTGTCTCTTTAGTCATAAATTCTTTTCTTACATTTCCATATTTTCTTAAAATGTCTTAAATAATGTTTTTAGTACTCCCCTATTATTATTTAAATTCATTTTTACCCATGATTAGATTTTTTAGAAGTTGATTAAAAGGAATCTTGTTGTTATTTTCAAAATGAGGTTCTTTTGACTTTTTACCAAAAATGTGAAAGGAATCATTGTTTTTAAAAACATGACGAGCACAAGATTTCCCACCATCATGATATATTAATTCCTTTAATGTTCCTTTAAAATTTTACAATATTCTTATCAAATAAATTTATTTCCATAATTTTTTGTAAATATTTATATTTTGAAAAAAGTGATTTCAAATTTAAAAGTGTGACTTCCTCAAGAAATGTTCTACTGAAATTTTAAAAGAATTTTCCATCTATGATAACATCCTTTTGTTACTTATTCTTTATTAGTGATATGATCTAACAATACCATCCAATTTTATTCTTTTGATGGATTATGATGATGGTGATTTATGGATGATTTAATGAAACCCATTTCATTCCCATGGGTTAATGAAGTTATGATGAATCCTTTATGAATCCAATTTATTTTCCATGGGTTATGCTAGGATTAATGGTCAAATTTTTATGAACCCCATTTTCTTTCCATAGGTTATGATATAGTGATATGATGAATTTTTTATGATATTTTGTTACACATATGTATTATTTTTTATATGTGATAGGTGTACCCAACATTATATATCCATCCAATGCGTTAGGTAAATTTGGATATCTCATGAGATAATATAGACTAGAATGGGGATTAAACCAATTTTAGTAAGGTACTTTTTCTACTTTGGTAATATTGGGAGTGAATCTTTACTAAGGATGTGATGGAATAGGGAGTGAACCCATTCTAATATAATAGTCCTGGAGGTTATCCTTGAATAATTAAATTATTTTCTATGATTATTTTTATGCCACCAACTTATTTCTTGTGATAATGATGTGCTCACATGGATCGTGTTCATTGATTCCTTTATGATTCATATATTATAAACTACCATGATTTTTGACATGAATCAAGATTATAATCTTTTATATATAGGGTATAGTTTTCAAATGTTAATCTTGGGTTATTATACCCTTATTCACATGTTTTGTTTAAGTTATTCGTGATATCTCCCTTGTTTACCCTAAGTGAGAATCAGAGCTCACCCATTCTTATGTTTACATTCCACAGGTTATAAAATTAGGTTTTAAGTATGATATGTCTAAGAGTGTTCCTAGTTATGGATAACTTAATATGAAATGTTTTAAATCTATTATGAACTAATTGTTTATGTATCCATGTTTCCAAATACAATAAACTTATATGATTTTGGAATGTATCATAATGTTATGTAATGTGTATTCATCTAATAAGATGTAATATTTATTTATGAAAAGTATGGGTTTATATATTATACATCCACTTTGGCATGAATGTATTCCCTTATTTCTTATTTCAATTTGAGAACCATATACAAAGTGGATGGAAACAAGTACCTTAATTGAAATATCAAATATATTTACTTATGTGGAGTTTGAAGATTGATTTGGAGAAGTTCAACTACTTTGGAGATTGGGTATCTGGTTCAACTAATAGTATGTAGTAGTTCTTATTGTACATTTTATTTTCTTTTTTATTATATATATTTGGTTATCCAAGTGTACAACCATTATCTGTATGTTTTAGAAAGACTTTGAGTCTATATGATTCCACATTACATTTGACATAGAATTATTTTGTTTAGTTTTTTATTACGGATACTCTAATGTTGTTGGATGTGTATGTTGTTTGGTTATTTTTCTATTATTTTTTCACTATGTTCTAAGTGAATTTTCTCCACCAAAAAAATCTCATTAATCCCTCTATATTAATTATCATCCTCTGGATTATGGTAACACATGATTGAGTAATTTTCATGATCCAAATTGGTTAAAGGATCAGGTCGACCCCGGTTGGTTTGTGATACCTTATACATTTATATCAAAAGTAAATCTCTTTTGAGATAGAGTGAGAGATCAAGGACTAATTTGAATCTTGGATCCATATGCACAAAGATAAAACACAATTTTTATAATATTTTATTGATTATAAATGAAAACATTTATTCATATTATGTTAAATATGTATATTTATAAAATAGTTGGTATTAGATCATTCATTTGAAAATTTAATGAAACTTCTAGTTTTACCCTTTAAAACTTCACTGAAGTATTTCAAAAATAAATAAATTATTTGAATTATTTGAACATAATATTTTATAAATGTGTTCTCGGATAAATTTTATAAACTTTCATTCAAAAAATATGATCTAAATTTTGAATTTTATTGGACTTAATGGGTCATGAAGTCAAAGATGGGCTGGACTCACCAGATTGAACATCAGTTCTTTAATTAGTTCATAACTTCTACGTCTATTCTTGGATTGAGCCCAAATTTGGATATGATATCTAGAAAAAAAATTATCATAAATAATCCTTATATATGGTCATATGGATCATGCATTTTGGGGGTCAAATAGGCTGTTCAAGTTTGAATATTTTATTTGGATGAATTTCACCATTCACACTTGAAACCTCATTAAACCTACTACCCCCTCCACTCTATAAATTGGTTTTTTATCATTTTTATGAGTTGGGACGTGAATTGTAAGATTTAAGGAATTTGATAATTCGTTTCACTCAAATTTTCTAAACATTTTAAGAGGGGTATGTCTTGAAGAAAGGGTTCCCTCATCGAAGCCTTATTCTTCTTCTTCATATTGTAATGTTTGTATTTGTGTAATAAACTTCTTTGTTATTATTTTATTTCTTATATTTTCTTCTGTTTTGTTTAGATTTATTCTTCTTTTAATATTACTAACTATTATGAAATCAATAGTAGAAACGAGATTGGGTTATTCCCTTTCTAAACCTTTGTACATGTAAAAGGTTTCAAAGATGACTACACTGCCCATAAATGAGTAGTTCTTTTTAGTAATAGATCCACCTATAACCTCCTTTATTTATTTATTTTGAATAAATGAGATAATTTAATTCACTTAATATGATATATTAATTGAGTTTTTAATTTAATTTAAACTAATCAAGCAATTGAATTATTTATGGGAAAACACACAAGGTCAAGAATTGTGTGAATTGTGAGAGCGTGAACTTAATTGGTAATTAAAAACCACATGGGATCGATTTGTAGAGTTAAAATACATTACAAAAGCTAAATTAATCATCATTTCCAGAGTGGATATGTACCCTAATATACCACTAACCATAATCTATCCTTATAACATTAATCAAATAAGGATGATGTGATTGCATGTTCTAAAGATAGCCTAGGGTTTAATTCTCTTCATATTTGTGGTAAAGTGTGTTCTAGTAGGGTTAGGGGTCAAAATTTTATGGGATAATAATTAAGTGGTTATTAATTTAAATTATAATTATTAATAAGTAAGTGAATATGTATAGTTATATCGATTACACCTATTAAAATATTTTCTAAATAATATCTTCTTATTGTGTCTCTTTAATCAAACATCATTTCAAAAATAAAAACAAAAAAATGAAATCTTCTTCCAGAAAACTTATTATAGTTTTATAAACTACAAACAACACCCCCCCTACCATACTTTCTAGTAGTGTGTTTGAGTTATATAATTTTATTTTCAAAATATGTTTATAAAGTTGTTTTAATTATTACCTTTTTGAGAGATCACCTAGGTCAACCAGCCTCCTGCACCTAAATAACCCCAAATTGAATAACATTTGAGAGTTAATGCAATAGCACCTTTCAAATTGGAATCATTTTTAGGGAGGAAAGTAATCATTTACACCATTTATAGGTAATCCTTTTATTTTTCATTTTATTCTTTTTTTCTATTTTTTCTTCCTTCTTTACCCAATCTGAATTTTTGTTCTTATTTTGTTTTCTTCTTATTCTTATTTTTGGATCATCAACTCAAACATCTCATTTTTAATTTATTATGGTCCAATTTTCTTCTTTAAATTTGTATTTGATTTATGACATGAACTAATCCCAAATATCTCTTAGATATTGACCTTGAGATTGAACCCAGCCTTAGGGCTCAAATCATACATTCTAAATATACAAGAAGTTTCAACATTCAACCAGTTGGAGAATTTATTCATTCTAGTAACATTGAAATTGGAAGAAATTAAAATTCAAACATAAAACAAGAACCAATGTATGAATACAATAACAATGAACATAATAAAACAATTTGACAATTGGATATACTAGACATTAATTATCAACCAAACTACATTGCATACCCAAATCTCGAATCAGACTTTGAACTAAAATATGGGTTAATTCACTTGATTAAAAAATTTCATGGCCTCTCTACAAAGGATCCAAATAATCACCTTAAAGAAATGTGGTTTTCTCAAACCTGAAACTATAAAATTTATCTAAATATCAAATCAAACGAAGAGTATTACCGTTCTCACTTAATGGAGCTTCAAAAGATTGGATGTATTATTTAAAAACATAAGATGTAACTTGTTGAAATGATTTGAAACTTCTTTTCTTACAGATATTTTTTCCAGTATCAAGGACCACATCCATTTTAAAAGAGATCTTAGGGATCAAGAAAGCACAAGTGGAGTCAATGTATGAGTATCGGGAGTAATTCAAGAAGTTGTGTGCAAGCTGTCCATATCACCAAATTACTGAGAAACTACTCATCTAGTACTTCTATGAAGGAATCACACCTATGGAGATAATAATAGTGGATGCTACAGATGGAATTGAATTGTTCAACAAAACACCAGCACCTACACATGCATTGATCGACAAGATTGCACAAAATTCCAAACAATTTGGTGATCGAGGTATACCACATGTCAGGGGAGTACATTAGGTAAGTCCTTCTATTTGGAGTCATTTAATTGATACCAAGTTGGAATAATTGACCACTATTGTGAGGGAACTTTATTTGGCTCAAAAGACATCCCAACCCACTCTTATGAAGCCATGTGGAATTTTATATGTAAACAGACCACCCAACTGACTGTTTCACCCAATTACAAGAGTCAATGGATTGTGCAGCAGTATTCTCTGAGAGACTGTATCAGTAACAAGAATAGTCACATCCCCAAAATAAATATGATTCCGTTGTAGCAACATATAACCAATGGTGGAATGATCGATTGGAAATGAGGTATAGCTCTGGATAACAACAAATTCCACCTTTTCAACAAAAGTTCTTAAAGCATCCACCTTACCAGCAAGGTTTCCAACAACCCCAAAAGAGATTTAAAGCCCAAGAATCAACAAGACAACAACAAGGGAATACACCACCCAAGGAATACTCTAACATTGATGACCTTTTGAAACAAATTTTTCTTAATCAACAGAATGAGTTGATGAGTCAAGGTTCAAAGCTGAGGGAGTTGAAGACACAAATGAGACAGATTACCACTACCCTCCATGAACTGGTATGTAAGAACTCCGGAAATATTCCTTCCCAGCCTACTCCAAATCCCAATGGGAATTTTAGTTCCATCACATTGAGAAGTGTTAACCAAATGAATGATACATTTATACCTACCATTTTACCGGGACTCACCTCAACTCTAGAAAATCCCCATTCCACACCAATTGGTGAGTAACCCAAAGAGAAAGATAAATATAAGAAAAATATTAACAATTTTACTCCTAAACTCCTTACATTTCCAAATAGATTTGTTCAAAAATGATATGGTTGAAGAGGTCATACAAAAAAGAGGTTTTGGACACATTCAAGCATGTGTAGATCAAAATATCTTTACTTGAATCCATTAAACAAATACCAAGGTATTTCAAATTCTTAAAATAGAATTGTACTAATAGAAGAGGGTTCAAGTTAAAAGAGAGTATACAACCTGGAAAAAATTTGTTAGCACTCATTACACAAACTCTAGAAATTCCAAAAAAGTGAAAGGATCCAGTGACATTCACCATCTCATGCACAATAGGAGAGTAACACTTTTCTGACTCTCTTTGTGATTTAGGAGCTTCCATAAATGTAATTCATCACTCTATATTTTATTCTTTATAGGTTGGTGTGTTGAAGCTCACGAGAGTAGTCGTTTAGTTAGTGAATAGAGATATAGCATATCCAGTGGGAGTCCTTGAGTATGTACTTGATTGGATAAGATACATGATCTTTATAGCATATTTATACATTCTTAACATGGAGTATGATCGGGTATGTTCTCGTGATCCAATTATCTTAGGTAAATCCTTCCTCAAAAATGAAAAAACAAACATAAATATCTATGAGGGTACACTTTTCATGGAGTTTGGAGATGAATTTGTGATATTTAATATTATAGATTCCATGAAGTACCCCTCAGAGGACTATTCTTCTTTTATTATCTCACATTTTGAACCACCAAATAAAAACCCCATGGAATTTGATTATCCTATACTTAATGATATTATGATTATTAGTTCTATTTTGATGTCTAAGAGCACTTCCAAACCAGTTTCTAATGAAAAAACGTCTCTTATATTTGATTTTTAAATGGATTGATATTCTGATTTTGATCATGTTAAATCTAATTATGACATGGTTGTTGAGTATGCTGATGGATTTGATTTGTTATTATATGATTTGGATTATATATATTTTGAAACTGATGTTATTTGTTAACATATTCTAGTTCCTTCAATTTCTACATCCATACATCACCCCCTACACTGGAACTCAAGCCATTTCCACCTAATCTCAAATACTCATACTTTTTAAGTGGTGATAAATGACTTGTTATCATTTCTAAAAATCTCCCAAATGAACATTAAGAAAAACATTTGAATATTTTATGGGAGAACATTATGGAAATTGGTTGTACCATGGCTAACATATCAGGTATTATCCCCTCTATTTTCATGCATAGAATTATTTTGGATGATGAGGATAAATAGGTTAGCCATCCACAAAGGAGACTCAATCCAACCCTTCTAAAAGTTGTTAAAAAAGAAATTGAAAATTTTCTTGAGGAAGTTATAATTTATCCCATTTCAGATTCTCATAGGTTGAGCTCTA
The DNA here is from genome assembly GCA_963277665.1 of Viscum album. Lineage (NCBI taxonomy): Eukaryota > Viridiplantae > Streptophyta > Magnoliopsida > Santalales > Viscaceae > Viscum > Viscum album. The sequence continues at coordinate 803,658,416 of OY728145.1, read as the reverse complement.
TTTAGGTTGTTCCTAAGAAAATTTGTGTGACTATTATTAAAAATGATAAAGAGGAGTTAGTACCAATGAGGGTTCAAAATAGTTGGCGTGTGTGTATTGATTATAGGAATTTAAATCAGTACACTTGCAAGGACCATTTCCCCCTCCCATTAATTGATCAAATACTTGAGAGACTAGCTAGTAAAACACACTATTGTTTCTTCGATGGATTTTTTTAGATATTTCCAGGTTCCTATTGCTCTAGAGGATGAGGATAAGACAACATTCACTTGTCTATTAGGTACTTTTTCCTAATAGAGGATTCCATTCGGACTTTAAAATTCCCCAAGTACCTTCTAGAGATGCATGGTGAGTATTTTTATGACTTTCTTGACAACATCATGGTGGTATTTATGGATGATTTTACAGTGTATGGGTATTCATTTTATGATTTTATATCTAGTTTGGGAAAGGTGATGAATTTTTGTATTGATAAGAATCTAGTCTTAAACTTTTAAAAGTGTCATTTTATGGTAGTGGATGGCATTGTTTTAGGGAATGTAGTGTTAAAAAATGGGATAGAGGTTGATAAACATAAGGTAGATATTTTTTCATACTTACCATATCCTTCATGTGTGCATGATGTTAGATCTTTCCTAGGGAATGCTGGATTTTATCGACATTTCATCAAATATTTCAGTATGATTTCTCTTCCTGTGTCGTGATTACCCCAAAAGGATTCTGATTTTGCCATTAATGATTCTTATAGGACATCCTTTAATTAGTTGAAGAAGCATATGACCAATCAACCAATCATACATCCCCCATGGTGAGACATTCCATTTGATCTTATGTGTGATGATTCAAACTACATATTTGGATAAGTCTTATCACAGAGGGTGGAGGGATGTTCACATGTGATTTCCTATTCATAGAGGACATTGGATTCAGCCCAATAAAACTAAAAAACCTTGGAAAAGGAGTTTCTTACTATTACATTTGATTTTTATAAATTTTGTTTATATTTATTAGGCTCTAAATTAGTTTTTTTTTCTAACCATGAAGCTTTGAGGTACCTCTTGAAGAAACCAAATGCAAATCCCATACTTATCCTATGGATGCTATTTTCTTCAATAATTCAATATTGAGATAAATAAAAATAAGGGTTCAGAAACTATAGTGGCAGACCACATGAGTGGGGTTACTCACACTTGAGAGGATGACACTATGGACCAGGTACTACTTCGGGACACTTTCCTCGATGAGCATCTTTATGCCACCTTAGGTACGCATCCCTAGTATGCTGAATTAGTGAACAACCTTGTTTCATCTGAAATCCCTACAAATTTTAAGAAACATCAAGTCCAAAAGTTAAAGAGTGATTCAAGACTTTATTTTTGGGATGATCCATAGCTATGGCGCATGTGTAGTGATCAATTGTTTTAGGTGTGTTTATGATCATGAGTTCCAATCTGTTCTGCATTTCTTCCATACACTCTCATGGGGATGAAACTTTAGAACCCAATGAATAGATAAGAAATTAATAGACTCGATATTATATTTTCCTAGTTTATTTCATGATGCTCATGTGTTTTATAAGTCATGCTCATGTTTCCAACACAATGGTAATATTTCTAGGAGACATCAGATGCCCTAAAAATCCAGATTATTAAATGAGATTTTTTATGTATAGGGAATAGATTTTTTGGGTCCTTTCCCTAGTTCATTTGGGTTTTTTTATATTTTGGTTTCTATTGATTATGTGAGTAAATTGGTGGAGGCTAAGGTCAACAGGACTGATGATTCTCATGTTGTAGTGGACTTTTTCAAGACATAGATTTTTTGTAGGTTTGGAGTTCCAAAGGCCATCATCAGTGACCAAGGGACACACTTCTACAATTGTAATTTGGCTTCCCTATTTTTGAATTATGGGGTGGCACACCATACATCAACACTATACCACCCCCAAAAAATGGTCTGGATGAGTTTTCAAATCAGGAGGTGAATTTTTTTTGGAGAAAATTGTGTAGCTGAATAGGAAGGGTTGGATAATGTGATAGGATGATACGTTATAGGGTTATAGGATATCATAAAAAAATCCAATATGTATGTCCCAATTTCAGATTTTTTTTGCGAAATCTTTTCATCTACCCATGGTGGTCGAGCATTGGGCTTATTGGGCTATAAAGAAATGAATCATGGATTTGGCCCAAGCTACAAACTCCAGAGCTTCAGGATATTCGATTGTTATCATATGAAAACTCAAGGCTCTACAAGGAGAGATCAAAATAAGCTCAAGATATAATCATCAACCAAAAGGAGTTTCATTTTGTAGAGAAATTACTTCTCTAAATTTCACAACAGAAGCTGATTCTTGGTAATTTATGTTCCAGATAGTTAGGCCCTTATATTTTATCAAATTTGTTTCCTTATGGTGTAGTGGAGATCACACAAGAGGACATTGGAGGGAGACTTACAGTTAATGGGAAAATTTTAAAGAAATATATTAAGGGACTTCCTACTGATGTATTGTATTTCATCAAACTGCATGACCCCATAATCACTTGAGAATATCATGATGTTCTTAACCCTTTCACTTTTATATTCTTTGTACTATTTAAAATTATACATTTCATGTGAAAATATCATCTCATAGGTTCACATTGAGGATAATTTAATATTTTTAAGTGTGGGGAGGAGAAAACCTTTTGGGGTAGATATTTCGGATTTTCATTTGTGTGTTTTTTGAATATTTTATATTATGTTTTTGGTTAAATGTTTTAAAAAACAAAAAATATTAAATAAAATATCAATAAAAAAATATATCATGTAACATTCTCATGTGGAACATATGAAAAATGCAAGTTTTCAAAATTCATTGGATGAATTATAATAATAAGTAATATTTCATCATCAAGGGTAGATTTTTATAAAAATTAAAGTCATCGATGATATGAATGGTTGTGTCATTTTAAAACCTTTTATATTTTGGCATCATTATTTATAAAATTTGTTCATGGTATATTGTTTCATTGATTTATCCACACAAATTTTCACTCAACCATGACATGTGAAATTTTTCTTAATCAATTGAAGGTATAGTCAAATTAGGTAAAAAAATTCATTAGTTGATCCATATGTTTGTTTCTCTTCTGATCAGTTTCATTACTATACCAAATTGACCTATACATGTGTACCTATTATCTTATTATTGTACGCCCTCAAAAAAATATGGGTTATGTCTTAGATAGGTCAAAAACAACTCTTCATTGACCTTTGATCATGTTATAACTATTACAATTAGTTTCATGAGTAGATCAAACATACGTTGAGAGTTGAGTGTCACATTTGTTCCAAGTGTGACTTAAAAAACAATAAATAAATTAATAAATGAGAGGAGTGACGAAATGTAAAACATATGGGGATATCTAGGTCAGGAACTTAAGGGTTGGCCTTAGGGAATTATTAAGTGAGTGGGTCTTGAAATTCAATAGAAAAAGAATAAAGAACATGTTTGGTGAATTAAACCATGAAAGAATAATTATTTTACTTGATTTGAATATATTGAATAAAGGGTGAATTTATAAGCTTGGAATGGTTGGAACACACATGTGGAGAACTAATTTCATGGTACACCCATGACTTGTTTCGCTATGATTAGTGTTATGAATCTCACTAGATTTTGTTTTGACGCAATTTATGAGATAATTAATTTAAAATTTATTAATATTAACTATTATCTTGATTCTTACTTTTCCTATATTTTCAATATGGATTGAGAAATATTAATATACATATCTTGTCACAATTTGTTTTTGAATACATGATATGAGGTTTTTCCTAGGATTGCAAAAGGGTAAGTTTAGTTCAGTTGATAAAACACAATTTTTTTGAATATTTTATTCATAACAAATGAAAAATTTCCCCACATTATGTTAAATATGTTTATTTATAAAAAATTTGTGATTAGATCATTCATTTGAAAATTTGATGAAAATTTCAATTTTAACCTTTAAAAATTCACTACAGTATTTCGAACATAAATAATTTATTTGAATTATTTGAACGTAATATTTTGTATTTTTGTTACTAAGTAATTTTTTACAACTTTCATTCATGACATATGAGCTAAATTGTGCATTTTATTTGACTTAATGGGTCATGAAGTCAAAGTTGGGCTGGACTCGCCAGATTGGACATCCGTTATATATTTGGGACATACCTTCTATATAGATGCTTTTATTGGTCCCAAATATGGAGAGGAGCTCTATGATAACATTTCCCACAAATCATTTTTCTATATTCACAGCTGGTTCACATGTTTTGATGGACAACCAGGCAGTGAAAGTTGGATTAATTTATTTTTCCGAATTTCCCCATTCACACTTGAAACCTCTTTAAACCTAGCCACCCCTCCACTCAGTAAATTGGTGTTTTTATCATTTAGAGGTTTTGGGACGTGAATTAGGAGATTTAAGAAATACTATTATTGGTTACACTCAAATTTAAGATGGGTATCTCTTAAAGAAATGATCCCCTCATCGAAGCCTTTTTCTTCTTCATATTGTAATGTTTCTATTTGCATAATAAACTTATTTTTTATTCTTTTATTTCTTATCTTTTCTTATGTTTTTTTTAAATTTCTTCTTCTATTAATATTCCTAATTGTTCTTGAATAAATGGTATAAATAATATTAGGTTCTACCCTTTCTAAAACATTGCACATGCAAAAAGTTTCTATGATGACTACACCTCCAATAGAAGATTTGTTCTTTTTAGTAATTGATCTACCTCTAACCTTATTCATTAATTTATTTTGAATAAATGAGATACTATAATTCAATTATTATCTATGAATTGATTTTTTTTACTTAATTTAAACTAATCAACCAATTTAATTATTCATGAAAAAACATGTGAGATCGAGAATTGTGTGAAGTTTGAGAGCGCGAACTTAATCGGTAATTCAAAACCACACGAGATAATTTTTTAGAGTTAAAATAAAATCTATAAGATCAATTTATCCTAATTTAAAGAGTTTATATGTGCCCTAATATACCACTAACCATAATATTTCCTTATAACATTGATCAAAAAAGGGTGTTGTGATTGCATGCTCCAAAGATAGCCTAGTGTTTAATTCACTTCATCCTTGTTGTAAAGTTAATTCTCATATATTTTGGAGGTTAACAAATTAGAGGATCATAATTAAGTGGTTATTAATTTAAAAAATATTTATTAAAAATTAATTGAAATGGTATAGTTATATCAATTACGCCTTTTAAAATACTTTCTAAAAAATCTTCTTGTTATGTCTCTTTAATTGAACTTCATTTTAAAAATAAAAACAGACAAATCAAGATTCTTTGAGAAAAATTATTCTAGTTTTATAAAATATAACCCCCCCCCCCCCCACCCACCATCCTTTTAAGTAGTGTGTTTGAGTTATATAAATTTATTTTAAAAATAAATAAATAAATTTTTTTTAATTACTACCTCTTTGAGAGATTACCTAGGTTAGCCACCCTATTGCACCTAAATAATGCCAAACTGAATATCATTTGAGAGATCCCATGATAGCACCTTTCAAATTGGAACTGTTTCTAGGTAGGAAAGTAATTATTTCAACCATTTAGAGGTATTCAGTTTATTTTTCATTTTATTCTCTTATTCTCTTCTTTATTTCTTCTTTACCCAATCTGAATTTTTCTTCTTCTTTTGTTTTGTTCTTCTTATTATTTTTCGACCATCAACTCAAACTTATCATTTTTATTTTTTTATGATCGACTTTTATTATATTTATTTTTATTAAATTTATGACAAGAACTAATCCTGAAGATCTCTTATATCATGACCCTGATATTGAAAAAATCCTTAGGGGTCGAATCATACATTCTCAGACTACATGAAGTTTCAACATTTAACCAGTTGGATAATTCCTCCATTCTAGTAACATTTAAATTGTAATTAATTAAAATTAAAGAATAAAACAAGAACTAATGGCTGGAAACAATTACAATTATCTTAATAGAACCATTTGAGAATTGGCTGCACCAAGAATTATTTATCAACCAAATTTCATTGCATACCGAAATCTTGAATCAAACTTTGAAATGAAATTTGGGTTAATTCTCCTACTTCCAAAATTTCATGGACTCTCTGGTGAGGATCCGAATAAACACCTTAAATAATTTAATTTGGTTTTCTCAACCTTGAAACTAATAAATTTATCAAAAGATCAAATCAAACTAAGAGAATTCCCATTCTCACTTGATGAAGCTGCAAATGATTGGATGTATTATTTACAACCTTGAGATGTAACTTCTTGGAATGATTTAAATCATCTTTTCATGTAGAAATTTTTTCCCGCATCAATGACCATGTCCATTAAAAAATATATTTCTGGGATCAAGTAATCACAACAGGATTCAATGTATGAGTACTGGGATATATTCGTGAAGTTGTGTGCAAGCTACCCACATCACCAAATCAGTGAGAAACTACTCATACAATACTTCTATGAAGGACCCATGCATATGGAGTGAATCATGGTGGATGATGCAGCTAGAGGGGCATTGGTCGAAAAAACACCAATAGTTTCATGTGCATTGATCAAAAAGATGGAACAAAACTCCCAACAATTTGGTGATCGAGGTACACCACATGTTAGGGAAGTACATCAGGTAAGTCCTTCTATTGAGAGTCTTTTAATTGATAACAAGTTGGAAGAATTTACCACTATGGTGAGGAAAATGTTTTTGGCTCAAAAGACATCCCAACCCACTCTTATGAGGCCATGTGGTATTTTCACTGAAATAGACGACCCAACTGACTGTTTCCCCCAATTACAAGAGTCAGAGTCTTGTGCAGTAGTATTCTCTAGGAGACCATATCAGCAACAACAACAGCCACATCCCCAAAATAATTATGATTCCTTTTCACCAACATAAGACCAAGGGTGGAAGGATAAATCAGACATGAGGTATGGATTTTTACAACAACAAAGGACCCCTTTTCAATAAAAATTCAGTAGCCTCCGCCTTACCATTAGGTTTTCCAACAACCCAAATGAGATTTGAAGACCAAGCATCAACAAGCTAACAACAAGGGAATCCCCCAACCAAGGTAGACTCTAACACTGATGACCTTTTGAAACAAATTTTTCTTAATCAACAGAATGAGATGAAGAGTCATGGTTCAGAGTTGAGGGAGTTGAAGACACAAATGAGCTATATTTCCACATCCCTCTATGAACTAGTAAATAAGAACTCCAAAAATATTCCTTCCCAAACTACTCCAAATCCCAAGGGTAAAGTTAGTGACATCACATTGAGAAGTGGGAAGAAAATTAATGATACATATATACTGAAAACTCCACTGGGATTCACCTCAACTCCAGAAAATCCCAATTCCACACCAACTGTTGAGCAACCCAAGGAGAAAGATAAAGTAAATAAAAAGTTTAATGATATTCCTTCTAAACCCATTTCTTTTCCAAATAGAGTTGTTCAAACCAAAAATATGGATGAATACGCAATAAAAAAGAGGTTTTGGACACATTTAAGTGTGTGAAGATCAACATCCCTTTACTTGAATCCATTAAACAAATAACAAAGGAATTCCAAATTCTTAAAATAATTTTATACCAATCGAAGAGGGCTCAATGAAAATGAGAGCATCAAACTTGGAAGAATTTTGTTATTACTCATTACACCAACTCTAGAAATTCCAAAAAAGTACAAGGATCTGGGGACATTCACTATCCCATGCACCATAGGGTAGTTTCACTTTTCCAATTCTCCTTGTGACTTAAGAGATTCCATAAATGTAATTCCTCACTATGTATTTTTTTTCATTATAGTTTGGTGATTTGAAGCTGATGAGAGTAGTGGTGAAGTTAGCGAATAGATCTACAACATATCCAGTGGGAGTCCTTGAGGATGTAATTATTTAGTTAAGAGATATGGTCTTTCCAATATATTTCTACATTCTTAACATGGAGGATGATTAGGTATGTTCTTGTGCTCCAATTATCTTTAGTAGGACCACCCTCAAAACTAAAAAAAATCATAAATGTCCATGATGGTATACTTTCCATGGAGTTTTTAGATGAATTTAGTATATTTAATATTTTGGTTTCCATGAAGTACCCCTCATAGGATCATTCTACTTTTTTATATCCCATTTTTAACCACCAAATAAAAAACCCCATGGAATTTTATTTTCCTATGCTTAGAGAGATTATGAGTATTGGTTATAGTTGCATATCTAACAACACTTCCAAAAAGGTTTCTAAATCATAAAACTCTCTTATATTTGATTTTGAAATTGATTTATATTCTGATTTTGATCATGTTCAATCTAATTATGACATGTCTGTTGAGTATGATGATGTATTTGATGCATTATTCTCTAATATAGATGATGTATATTCTGAAATTGATGTTATTTGTGAACATATTTTGGTTCCTTCAATTTATACATCCATAAATCACCCCTACTCAATAACTCAATCCATTTCCACCTAATCTCAAATACTCATACTTTTTTAGTGGTGAGAAATTACCTGTTATCATTTCTTACAATTTCCCTTATTAACATGAAGAATTTTTTTTGAATCTTTTGAGGGAGAAAATTAGAAAATTGGGTGGACCTTGGCTGACATATTAGGTATTATCCCCTCTATTTTCATGAATAGGATTATTTTGGAGGATGGGGCTAAAGTGTTTAGGTATCCACAAAGGAGACTTAATACGACCCTTCTGGAAGTTTTTAAAAAATGTTTTGAAATATTTCTCATGGTAGGTATAATTTATTCTATTTCAGATTCTTAGTGGGTGAGTCCTATTCAGGTTGTGCCTAAGAAAAGTGGAGTTATTGTTGTCAAAAATTATAAATATGAGTTATTTCTAATAAGGGTTCAAAACAGTTTGAGTGTGTGTATTGATTAAAGGAAACTAAATCAGTCCACTCGCAAGGACCATTTCTACCTCCCATTTATTGATCAAATGCTTGAGAGACTAGCTAGGAAAACACACTATTATTTCTTAGATAGATTTTCTGGATATTTTCTGATTCTTATTTCTATAGATGATCTAGAGAAGACAACATTCACTGGTCCATTTGGTACGTTTTCCTACCAGCGGATGCCATTTGGACTTTGCAATGCCCCAGGTACCTTCCAGAGATGTAAGGTGAGTATTTTTTCTGATTTTCTTGAGACTAGGATAGAGGTATTTATAGATGATTTTAGAGTGTATGGGTCCTCATTTGATGACTGTATATCTATTTTGGGAATTGTTTTGAATCATTGTATTTATAATAATCTAGTATTAAACTTTGAAAAGTGTCATTTTATGGTAGATCATGGAATTTTCTTAGGTCATGTAGTGTCAAAACATGGGAAAGAGGTTGATAAATATAAGGTAGATATTATTTCATCCTTACCCTATCCTTAATGTTTGCGTGGTTTTAGATCTTTCTTAGGGCATGCAATATTTTTATTGATGTTTCATCAAAGATTTCAGTAATCTTTCTATTTCTATGTCGTAGTTACTCCAAAAGGATTCTGATTTTGTGTTTAATGATTCTTTTAGGACTTCCTTTGATGAGTTAAATAAGTATCTGACCAATCCAATGATCATACATCCCCCATGGTTGGACATTCCATTTGATCTTATGTGTGATGCTTCCAACTATGCAGTTGGATTAGTCTTATCACATAGGGTGGAGGGACATTTAAATTTAATTCACTATACATCAAGGGCATTAGATTCAGCCCAATCAAATTACATAACCATGGAAAAAAGTTTCTTATTGTCCTATTTTCTTTAGATAAATTTTTTTCATATTTATTGGGGTCTAAGGTAGTTTTTTTCTATGACCATGCAACTCTGAGGTACCTATTAAAGAAACCAGAGGCAAATCCCAGAATTATCTGATGGATTCTTCTTTTTAAAGAATTATATATTGAGAAAAGAAAAATAATGGTTCAGAAAATCTGGTGGCAGACCACCTGAGTAGGATTACTCACACTCTAGAGGATGAAACCATAGACTAGGTACCACTGTAGGATAATTTCCTCAATGAGCATCTTTATGCCACCTCAGGTACGCATCTCTAGTATTATAATTTATTGAACTTCCTTGTTTCATCTAAAATACCTGAAATTTCAAGAAACATCAAGTCCAAAAGTTAAAGAGTGAGTTGAGATTTTATGTTTGGGATGATCCATACCTCTAGAGCTTGTGCAGTGATCAAGTTATTAGGAGGTGTTCTCTTGATCATGTGTTTTAGTCTATTCTGCATTTCTGCTATAGACTCTCATCTGGAGGACACTTTGGACCCCAACGAACATCTAGGAAAGTCTTAAACACTGGATTATATTGGCCTATCTTATTCCATGATTCTCATGTGTTTTGTAAGTTATGCTCACATTGCCAACACACTGGTAATATTACTAGTAGACATGAGATTCCCCAAAAACCTATATTATTCTATGATATTTTTATGTATGAGGCATAGATTTTATGGGCCTATTTCCTAGTTCATTTGGTTTTTTGTATAATTTGTTTTTTGTTGATTATATGAGTAAATCGGTGGAGGCTAAGTCAACAAGGACAGATTATTCTCATATTGTAGTGGACTTTGTCAAGACACGGATTTTTTGTAGGTTTGGAGTACCAAAGGCCATCATCAATGAGCAATGGAAACACTTCTGAATTATTAATTTGGCTTCCCTCTATTAGAAGTATGGGGTGACACCAAACATCAACACCATACCATCCCCGAAACAAATGGTCAGGCTAAGGTTTCAAATCATGATTTGAAACAAAATTTGTAGAAAACTGTGCAGCCTAATATGAAGGATTGGAGAAATAGATTGGATGATGTGTTATGGGCTTATAGGAAAGCATAAAAAACTCAAATCGGTATGTCCTCATTTTGTATTTCTTTAGGAAATCATGTCATCTACCTGTGGCGGTCGATCATCGGGCTTATTGGGATATAAATAATTGAAAAATAGATTTGGCCAAATATAGAATCCAAAGGATGATGAAAATTCAAGAGCTTGAGGAGATTCGATCGTTATCATATGATAACTCAAGGCTCTACCATTAAAGATCAAAATCATCTCATGATAGAATGATCTAACAAAAGGAGTTTCATGTTGGAGAGAAAGTCCTTCTCTACAGTTCACGACTGAATCTAATTCTTGTTAATTTTATTTCTAGATGGTTAGGTCCTCATATTGTATCAAATGTTTTTCCTTATGGTGTAGTGGATATCACACAATAGGACACTAGAAGGAGCTTTATAGTTAACGAGAAACATTTTAAGAAGTACATTGAGGAAATTTTTACTGATGTAATGGATTTTATCACAATGCATGACCCCATCATCACTTAAGCATGTTAGGTTGTTCCTAACCATTTCACTTTTAAATTCTTTGTCCAATTTAAAATTATACATTTTATGTGCATATATCATCTCATAGGTTCACATTGAGGACAGTGTAATATTTTAAGTGTGGGGGAGGGGACAAAATTTTGGGGTATATATTAAGGATTTTAATTTGTGTGTTTTGTGTTTATTTTTTCTTAAGTTTTTGGTTAAAATTTACAAAAAAAAACAAAAAAATGAAATAAGAAAATCAATAAAAAAATACATCATATAACATTCTCATGTGGAACATATGGAAAATGGATGTTTTCAAAATTCATTTATAGAATTATAAACCTGAGTAAGATTTAATCTTAACGGGTTTATTTTTATAAAAATTTAAGTCATCGATAATATGAATGGTTGTGTCATTATAAAACCTTTTAGATTTTGACATAATTATTTTTTATATTTGTTCATGGTAAACTATGTCATTTATTTCCCAACAAAAATTTCAAATCAACCATGAATTCTGAAATTTTTCCAACTCTATTGAAGGTATAGTCAAGATAGGTAAAAAAAATCATTAGTTTATCCATAAGTTCATTTCTCTTATGATCCATTTCATTACTATACCAAATTGACCTATGTGTGTACCTATTATCTAACTATTGTACACCATCAAAAACAATATTGGTTGTGTCTTGTACAGGTCAAAAATCACTCTTAATCGACCTTTGATAGTATTATAATTATTAAAATTAATGTCTTGAGGAGATCAAACATGGTTTGAGAGTTGAGTGTGATATTTTTTCCAAGTGAAACTTAAAAAGCAAAAAAACAAATATTAAAAAATTAGAGTGATGAAATGTACAACATATGTGGATATCTAGGTCAGAAGCTTATGTTTTGACCTTTGGGAATGCTTAAGTGAGTGGGTCTTGAAATTTGATTGCAAAGGAATGTAGAAAAGGTTTGGTGAATTAAACCATGTACGAAGAATTGTTTTACTTGACTGGAATATACTAAATAAAGGGTGAATTATGAGCTTAGAATGGTTGGCACACACACGTGGAGAATTAAGGGTATAGTAGACCCATGACTTGTTTTACTATGATTAGTGTTATAAATCTCACTGGATTTTGTTTTGACACAATTTATGAGATAATGAATTTAAAATTTATTTATATTGACTCTTTATGGGATTCTAAATTTTCCTATATTTGCACTGTGGATTGAGAGATATGAATATTCATATCTTGTCACTATTTGTTTTCGAATACCTGATATGAGGTTTTTGCCCAAGAGTACCAAAGGGTAAGTGTAGAGGAGTTGATAAAACACAATTTTGTTAAATAATTTATTGATAATAAATGACAAAATCTCCTCACATTATGTTATATATGTTTATTTATAAAATATTTTGGATTAGATCGTTCATTTAAAAATTTGATGAAAATTCCAATTTTACCCTTTAAAAATTCACTTTAGTATTTTGAACATAGATAATTTAATTGAATTATTTGAACTTAATATTTTGTAACTATGTTCCTGGACTAATTTTCTACAACTTTTATTCAGCACATATGAGCTAAATTGTGCATTTGATTGGACTTAATGGGTCATGAAGTCAAAGTTGGGATGGACTCACTAGATTGGATATTAGTTCTGTATTTGGGCCATAACTTCTAAATCCTTGATTGGATTGGGCTCAAATTTGTTTATCCACTCGAGAAAAAAATTTCTCACAAATAAACCTTCTATATAGACATATCATTAATGCATTTTTGTGGTCAAACGGGAATTAATAGTTGTATTAATTTATTTGGACGAATTTCCCCCATTCACACTTGAAACCCCTTTTAACCTAGCCTCCCCTCCACTCTATAAATTTTTTTTCTCATTTGGATGGATTGGGACGTGAATAAGGATATTGAAGGCAGAAGAGAATGTGTTTTACTCAAATTATCTAACCATTGTAAGAAGTGTAGCTCTTGAAGCACAGTTCCCCTCATCGAAGCCTTCTTTTTCTTCTTCAAGTTATAATGTTTGTATTTGAGTAATAAACTTCTTTGTTCTTATTTTATTTATTATATTTTATTATAATTTGTTCAAATTTATTATTCTATTAATCTTCATAATTTTAATGGAATCAACAGTATAAACATGATTGGGTTATACCCCTTTTAATCCTTTGCATGTGCAAAATGTTTCTACGATAACTACAATGCCAATGGAAGAGTAGTTCTTTTTAGTAATCGATATACCTCTTACCTCATTCATTAATTTATTTTGAATCAATGACATACTTTAATTCACGTAATGTGATCTATGAATTTATTTAGTAATTTAATTGAAACTAATCAAGTTATTTAATGATTCATGAAGAACCACACGCGGTTGAGAATTGTGTGAATTGTGAGAGTACGAACTTAATCGGTAATTCAAAACCACATGGGATCAATTTTTATTGTTAAAATAAAATCTGTAAGCTCAATTCGTCCTCATTTCCGGAGTGGATATATGACCTAATATACCACTGACCATATGTTATCATTATAACATTAATCAAAGTAGGGTGTTGCGATTACATGTTCTAAAGATAGCCTAAGGTTTAATTCAGTTCATCTTTGTGGTAAAGTTAATTCTCGTAGGGTTCTGGGGTTAACAAATTAAGGGATCATAATTTAGTGGTTATTAATTTAAATTATAATGATTAATGAGTAAGTGAATAGTTAGAGTTAGATTGATTACGTCTTTTAAAATATTTTCGAAAAAAACAAATTCTTGTTGTGTCTCTTTAACTGAACTTCATTTCAAAAATAAAAAAAAAATGAAATATTATTCTATTAAAATTCTACTAGTTATATAAAATATAAACAACCCCCTATAATTTCAAGTAGTGTGTTTGAGTTAAGTAATTTTATTTTCAAAATACGTTTATAAAGTTTTTTTAATTACTACCTCTTTGAGATAAGACCTAGGTCAGCCACACTACTATACCTAAAACTGAACATCATTTGAGAGCACCCAAGATAGTTCCTTTCACACAAGTTGATATAAGAATATTTAAAATGACAAGTTTTAGGAGGATAGTTTTTCTAGTGACACATACTATATAGAGAATTTAGAACTATAATGGTAGTTATATATTTACCACAGTGGGTGATATATTAATTGGTATGAATAATTATTACTATAGGATGTATTGAGTGAAAACATATTTGATTGATAAGTTCGTCTAAAATTAAATATAGGTTCTATATACCACCAGTTCTGAATTTTTTTTTCAGTTGATGTAATTTCATTGGTAGGTATTCAGAAGAAACTATACATGGATGGTCAAATTAAGACTAATAAATCATATATGATTAATTAAAGGTTTATAATATCTATACATGGTTTATATTCACTACTGTGGGTGATAGTTATTTGGGATAAGTTGTCGAGAATTTGTATTTGGGAACATAAATAATTTTTTTCCAAATTAATTATCTTTTGTTTTCAATGAAAATAAATCACATCAATTTCTAAAAGTTGGTGATTGGACCCATCATCATAATTAGAATATCATATGAAAAAATCTTAAGAAATTGTATTGGCTTTTGAGGAATTTTTATGGAATAACAGGTTCATCAAATTCACCTTGGGTCCAGAATGAAAGGTCGATCATAATGAGAAGCTATCTTGGAGTCTGCATGGCTCTAATGATAATATCATGATACTTTTCTAATTTTAGATTTATCATAAATCATAATTTGTTTGAAAAACTTTTGATGATATCCTTGTGAAGGAAAGAGGGAGAACTAGAGATTCCAAACATTTTGAGGTTTTGTTGGAAAGAAAGTAGTGGTGGAAGGATGGTAAGGTACAATAATTCCCAATGTAAGACATATGATGATATACCAATCATAAATTTTATAAAATTAATGAGTAATTCATGATGCAAGATGATTTTTTTGGAAGGAAAAAGTCAATGTTTTCTGGTATCAGTTCATTGGTGTGAATATTACTAGACGCGGAATTTTTTGAAGGCTAATAGTTTTTTGTTCATATCATGAGAAGATGAGATTACTAGTTTCATTCAGACTAATAAGCCACAATATACAAATATTTATAGAAATAAGTATATGTGTGTCATAATAAAACAAGGGAAATAGGTTTTTTAAGTTCAGTCTACTGACACTGGTTCATAAGATGTGGTGTTCCACCAATTATCAGAGTAATATTGACACCGATAATCTAATGCAATGATGATTAAAAAAGGAATTGGAATAAAAAAAAATTCATTGGTATTTGTTGGTACAAATGAAAATCAAATAAGAGAAGTTTTTATGGATGATGAAAAATGGAATCATAGATAAATCAATAAAATGGTAAACCATTTTCATCAAGATGAATTATTGACAAGAAATAAAAGTTATAATTTTTTTCAATTGGGTCAAGAGGAAAAGAAGTCTCATTTTCTTTACAATTGGGTCAAGTGTCATCAGGCTAGCAGTGACACCATTTATCAAAGTGAGAAAGAGACCGATTCATTCGATTTAAGATAACATAGACAAAATACATCATATTCTGGTTTATTGGTCTGAATAAATGAATAAAAGGATATTTGTTTCAAGTATCCACAAAAAGTGTAGTCAAGGGTGATCTTGAAAGGTTACATGAAGAAGATTGGTGGAAGTTCTTGTCTAAAGAAGTTTTGAAGCTGATGATGAAGTACTTCTAAGAAGTATATTTATAATTTTATATAATGTTTATGGAAAAAAAAGTCAACTAAAGTATAATGAAGTAGTAAAAATGTTCTAGAAGAATGGTTTTAATGTTTTATAGTTATTAGTTGGTATAGAGAATTGTAATGATCATATTTTTTTTCAATTGATATGGTTCATTGGAATGAAATGTTTTTTTTAGTTGTTTCTAAGAATCAAAATGAGAATACATGTGATTTTTATATATTTCAATTGGTGAAGATAAATGTAATAAAGAACCTGTTATCTTCATAGTAATGGGGAAATCATAATGAAAATAGAAATTAGAATAAACATTATAAATAAAGTATGTAGTGAGATAAATTCATAAGAAGATTCGATAAGGTTCTAGAATAAATTAGAAGAGTTTATAAGAATTGAATAAGTCAAAGATGAAGGTGTGATTTAAGGGAATTTTTTGTTTTTGGGAAATTTGGTTAAGCGGGAAATTTTTTCAGAATCACGCCTAAATCACATTTAGAATGCCAATAAATAAAGGCAAGTACATTATAATTTCTGATGCAAGTGCTATTCAGGGGTGAAGAATAAATATAGTAGAGAGTTGAATTTTTTTTGAGAGAAGGAGTTTTTTACTAAGCATTCTAAAGGAATTTTACCAGAAATAAAAAAGAAGAAGGAATATCATAGTCAGAGTTTCTGGATTGGACTGAGTAATTAGACTAGGATTTTTTAAATGAGATAGAATGCTTTTAGATTTTTTTCAGTGGTATTATAGTAGAGTTATATTATAGTACTGGGTAATTTAATATTCAAATCATATTGGGAATTAAACTTAGTATTATTACAAAGTCCAACGAATTTCTTACCTACATCTGGTTAGGAAAGTGAAAAATTGTTTTGAAGATTTGTTTTTATGAAATTTGACAATGCAACCTAGTAACATGTTTTGTAGAAACTTATTAAATCTTCTTAACTTGTTATAAAAAAATTAATTACATCATTTAATGATACTTGATGTACATGAACTGTTGTATTGAACATAGTGATAGACAAGTCTAAAGGCATGTCCTACTTGTTGTATTTGTACAAAAATATTATTTTCTAGTGGATTATGTGCTATTTTATTGTTTCTAAACCATACCAAGGATGTAGCTACTATATTTAGGTAGTGACACTTGTAAATTATTGTGTTCTTATAGATGTGTGATTTTTTTGTTTTAAGAAATGTGGTAATTATTTAACATCGAGTGAATTTTGTTTCAAAAAGATACAAAATTAAATGAAAAAAAAAATATCACGGATTCACCCCCTCCCCCTCCTAGTGATGCATTAATCCTGATAATAATTCTCAATTGATATCAGATCCAATTTTCCCTTTGTTTACCCTTTCCTGAATTTTTTGGAGAAGATGTTTTGATGGAGAATTTGAATTGTGTAAACAAAAAATTGATTCTGGTCTTTGATGGTAAGAACTATAATATCTTGAAATATAAATTGTTTCTTTATATTATGTCTCTTTGTAATGATTTTGTTGAAGTTGCAATATATGGATTTCTTCTTATTAATGAAAAAAAATTCTTATATCTGTTGAAAAAAATATTTTTAATAATGATGGAAGAGCTAATATTGCATTATAATCATTACTTTCTGAAAGTTATTTTTTAAGAATAAAATTTGAATCCACATCTAAAGGCATCTGGACAATATGAATAAAATTTGTGAAGGAAAAAACAAAATTTAATAAGGAAAAGTTACAAATATGGATATTTAAGTATGAAGATCTCAAGATGAGTGAATATGAATATTTTGGTGACTTATTTACCATGGATAATGACATTGTCAGCACTATCAAATTTTTTTGTGAAAATTTTAAAGACTCTAATATTATCGAAAATATATTAATAATTATTTATGAAATTTCGAATGACAATTTTTCAACATTATAAGAGATATATCCATTAAAATTATCTCTGTGTGATTTTCATAGTACTCTCATTACATATAAAATGAGAAGGGAGAAGTTTATGAAGGTAAAAACAAAAGTTGATCATGAAATTTCTTTAAAGGATGCCAAGAAAGAAAATTCTAAGAAAGATTCTTGAATAAGATTTTAGTAATTTGTATTTAAAAACTGAGGTGTGGAAAAATATTGATGAATTTTTATCCTTTTTTTCTAGAAATTTAAAAATAGGTACATGTAAATATAAAGGGAAACTTCCCTTAAAATATTTTGAATGTGGATCCATAGGGCACTTTTTGGATAATTTCCCTCGAATAAAGATAGTATAGGACAGTGATAAAGATGATATAATGTGAAGAATATCATGGAAGAATAAGGGTGATAAGGATAAATCTTATTTCAAAGGGAAATATAAAAAGTTCTTCAAATCCAAAAGGAGAATAATTTTGTCTAAATATGAGAAAGAATAAGAAACTTAATATGAATCCATAAAATGCACTGAGCATGATAGAGAGAATATGTTCATTGTATTAGTTAACAATAAATAGTTCAGAAGCAGCATTTCTAAGGAATAAAACACTCTATTAGAATCTCATTTGAAAGAATAATTGAAATAATGTATGAGAAATTTTGGTACACTTCAAAAAGATATCATGACATTAGAAAATGAAAGTTCCTCATTAAAAAATCAGGATTTTTTTCTTAATGATATGTCAAATTACTAAAATATATTGATGATTTAAATAAATCTATTGAGAAATAAAATAATCATAATGAACACATAGAAGTTAAGTTGAAAAAAAAGAACAATAATTGGAACTTTTACAAAAAAACATTCTAAGATGAATAGAGGGTTACAAGTTTCAATAACATTATTTATGAATTTCATTAAATCTCTATAAATGGTAAACCTAATGAAGATCACATGTTACCTTAAATGGTTAAGAAGAAATCTGAAATTGTTTTTGATAAAAAGAAATATGGGAAAGTTATGTATGTGGCCAAACCAACAAAGTGTAGAATTCAGAAGTTTCTAAAAAATATGAATCTAAAAAATTTTCTATTACTTATAGTTCAGATAAGGCTAAAAATAAAACTGAACTGAAGAATAATATTCTGTATGATAACAAAAAGGTTGGTGTTCAACAAATTTCTGATAATAAATATAAGAAAGTTTCTTAGAAACATACTCGTAACTCCTGTTAGTATGAAAGTTTCATGGGTAAATATTCTTTATATGGTTACTATTGTTATTTTGGTGGATTCTATCATGTGAAAACTATGTTTTTGTTTAATCAACAACAATACTACTATTCTAGAAATTACATAAGGTAATGTTTGAGGGAGATTCAATCCTATCAAAGAATTCTTTTTGAGAATAATTTTTGAAATAAACTTTAGAAGGTTGGTATAAAAGTTTAAAATAGGTTCCAAACTTTGGAAGATAATTGTGAAATATGTGAACAACCTGGACATCCTAAAAGAGGATGTCTTGATTTTTTATCTCCATAAAAAAAGTTAGTTAACAATTCTCAAAATCTGGAAGTTAAGATATATAAAGGGAATGGAAAATATCTTATTGTAGAAATGACTCTCAATGATACAAAAGTAGAATGACCTTGGATCTTGGAAAGTTGGTGTTCTTCTCGTATGAAAGGAAATTTAAATTTTCTAAATAATATGAAAGACTTTAAAGAAAGAATGGTGAAATTTAAAAATGATGAATCTATCAAAATTAAAGGTGTTCGGTCTACCATCATTGGGGAAGAAAAGACAAAATCTAATAAATATTTGTTTGTTTATGGGATGAAACACAAATTTAGCAGTGTTTCCTTACTTTTTTATAAAGGAAAAAAATTATTTTCAAATAAATATGGGTTTTTAGTGAAAAGTGAGGAATATAGAAAAATAGTTCCAAGAGGCCAACATACAAAAAGAATCTTATTGTAAGTTAGTGAGGGTCAAAACTCTTGTTCCCTAAGAATTGTGGAAGATAATTGGTTATAGAATAAAAGGTTGGGACACATGTTTTAGAGAAACATGAGAAAATTATTAAATTGAGATATTGTCTTCGGTATTCCAGGTATGCAAAGAACAATATATTGGTATTGTAAGATTTTTAATAAGGGGAAGATAGAACATTTTGTGCATAATAAATTTAACATTTGTTAAAAATGACCCCTATAATTTATTCATTATAATATATGTGGTCTAGTGAGAAAAAAGTTAAATCATGGAGATAAGTACTTCATTATTTTTTTTGATGACTTTACTCGCATTACTTATGCTATATATAAGAAACATAAGTTAGATGCAATGAAAATGTTTAAAAGTTTTAGGGGGAAATCTAATAATGAATTTGAGTGTTAAGTGAATAAGTTAATAACTGGAAATGGTGGTGAATACAAAAATTAAGAGTATAAATTTTATCTTGAGAACCATGGAATTTGGAATGAGTTCAGTACACCATACACTCCTCAACAAAATGGTTTTACTGAAAGGAAGAATAAAAGTTTTGTGGAAATGGGAAACACTATGTAACTTGAACATGTTCTCTCTCATAACTTTTGGAGTAAATCCATTAGCACTACTATTTATATTCAAAATGGATGTTTCTACAGGAAAAGTTCAGATATGAATCTATATGAAACTTTTTATGAAAAAACTCCAAGTTTGAAATACTTAGTTTTTGGGAGTCCATGCATCATAAAAAAGATAGGTGAAAACCATGGAAAGATTTATCAGATAGGTTAAGATGGAATTTTACTTAGGTATTCTCTAGAAGGAAGAGGATATAGATGTTTCAAAAAAGAAATAGGAAGATTAGTTTATTTCATTGATTCGAAAGATATTGAAAAATATTCTTAAGATGTTAAAAAACTCATGCTGATAAGGAAGATAAACAGGTTGAAATAATCTTTGGTAATAATTATGATAAGGATGTAAATAATGTTAATACTACACAAGTATAATAATCAGACTTTGTTGTTTCAAGTGATGAGGAAGAATATCAAAAATATCATACCAGGATAAGGAAGTAAATGGAAGGTAAAAACATAATTGGTGATCAATATCAAAAGTTTCAAATAATAATAACATAAAAAACTATTACACAAACTTCTTTGTATTCAAAAGTTGACCTAAAAGATGATAATTAAGCTTTTAAGCATATGGAATTGTTTCAGGCTATGAATAAAGAAGTTGATCAGATAGAAAATAATGATACTTTGGAACTCATACCTAAAAAACTACAAAAAATGTTATCAGTACAAAATGTGTTTTTATAAAAAAAGGTGAATGAAGATAGTGAAGTAATAATAATCAAAGAAATATTAATGTGAAAAGGTTACTCAAAGATTATATACATTTATTTTGATGAAACTTATTCTCTAGTGGTAATGTTAGAAACAAATGGATCTTTCTTACTATTTATACACAATGGATTAACAAAAAATTTGAGATGGATGTAAAAACATAATTTTTGAGTAGTGAACTTGATGAGTAAGTTTATATTGAGAAACCATGTGTCTTTTTTTCTAAGAAAGATTAAAGTTATGTGTAAAAGTTGAAGAAATAATTATATGGGAGAAAACAAGCTCTGAGAGAATAGTATTTCGAATTGGATACCTGCTTAAGAAAGATGAGTTTTAAGAAAGGATGGGATGATAGTAATATGTAAATCAAAGTAATTCAGGAGATTTCCCTCATTGTAATTTTTTATATTGATGACATTATCTTTATTGGGAATAACGAAAGAATATGTGAAAGATTTAATGAATAAATTAAAAAAAAATTGAGATATTCATGCTATGTGAAATAGAATACTTTATTGGGTTAAAAATATCACAAAATAAAAAACACATTTTTCATTCTCAGGAAAATTATGATAAAGAACTTATTAAGAAGTTTAGAATATAAAATTAGAAACCGGTTTCCACACCAATTTCAATGGGAACCAATTTTTATAAAGATGGATAATTCAAGGAATTTAAAGAGTTTATAAATATGATTGGGAGTTTTTTATATTTGAATGCCTCAAGAAATAACATTTTTTATGTTGTTACATTATGTGAAAAAATTCAGAGTGCTCTAAAAATAATCAAAATTATTGGATGGAAAAACATTTCTCAGATATATTAAAGGCATAGAAAAATTTGGAATCAACAATCATAGCTCAGAAAGTATAAACTTTTTTTAGTATTCAGATGTTGATTCGGAAAGAATAATGTTGATGATAGAAGATCTATATATTATATACTTTTATTTATAGATAAAATTTGTATTAGTTGGAATACAGAGAAACCAAATTTAGTAACACTTAGCATGGAAAAGTTTGAGTATGTTTTTTCCACTCAAGCTACTGCTCTACTTATGTGGATTTAAACTCTATTGGAATACTTACTTGTTGAAGTAACATTACCCTTACTCTTGTGTTATGATAATAAAAGTTCTATCAACCTTACAATAAAACTAGTAAAACATTCTATTTCAAAACATATTGATATAAAATATCATTTCATCAAATATAATATGGAGAAGAATGAATTGAAGCTAGAGTATGTTCCTACATTGAAACACATAGTTGAAATTTTCACTAAACCTTTACTGAAGGAATATTTTTATAAACTTAGGATGAACATGGGAATCAAAACACATCCTGAAAAATTTTGAGGTATGGATTTTTCCCCTCTCTCATCTAGAATTTGGATAGTTTTTTCAATGGGGTAATTTTTTCATAAATTTGTCTATTGATATGTGATAATCATTTTAAGGAAGCATGTATATAGGGGGAGTTGTTGGTAAGCTTTGAATTCATAATATACATGTTTGAACTACTCTAATGGTTTATTGGAGTGGATTTGGGAAACATGTGTTTATAATAAAGTATAAGAAGTAAAGAAGGAGGTGAATAAATCTATGAAGAAAAGTTGAGAAAGATTCATGAGTCACTACTTTTATACAGTATTGTTTTTCTTTTAATGTTTTTTATTTCCTATAATGATTTATCTCATTTAGACTTAGAATTATTGGTAACTAATCAATTGGTTTAGGTTACAATGTTTAGTGATTAATTAACCTTGGTTGAAAAAATATCCAAAGGGGAATATTGTTGGGACCAAGTTGGCTAGAATTTATTTTTAGAAGCTGAATGAAGGGTATTCGGAAATAATTTTCATTTTTTTAATGAAAATAAATCACCTCACTTTGTAAAAGTCGGTGAGTGGACTCATAATTATAATCATAATATCGGATGAAAAAAACTTAATAAAGTTTATCATCTTTTGAATAATTTTTTTGGATGAATAGGTTCATCGGAATCACCTTAGGCCTGGAATGAAAGGTCAATCATAATGAAATGTTGCATAAGATTATTCATGAATTAAATTATAATTTTATGATGCTTTTCTGATCATATAGTTCTCCTAAATAAAAAGTTTTTTTGAGAAATTTTGATTCTAGACTTGTAAATGAATGATCGGGAACAAGAGCTACCAAATGTATTAAGGTTTGGTTGTAAATAAAGTAGTGCTTAAAGGATGGGAAGTTATAATACATACCAATGTAAGTCATACCACGGTATATCGATCCTAAACATTCTCAAATACATAAGGATTTCTTGATACAAGTTGATTTTTGTGGAAGAATAAAGTCAAGGTTTTCTGGTCTCATCTCATTGGTGTGAAGATCCCCAGACATGGAATTGTTTGATGGTTGGGATTTTTTTCAGGTTTTGAGAAGATGAAGATACTAGATTATAGTTAGACCAATAATCCTCAAGATATAAATCTTTAAAGAAATAATTTGATGTGTATCGTAATTAGAAAAGGAATGATTTCTCTAAAGTCGAAGCTACTGACACACGTTCATCAGACACAATGTTCCACCAATCATCAGAGTAATCCTGACACTGATAATCAGATGCAGTGATGATTGAAAAAGGAATTAGAGGTATATTTTTTTCATTATGATTATTTGGGGCCAATTAAAAGAGAATAACTAAATTTTTTAGTACTGATGAATAATGGAATTAGAGATAAGTCAATAGTTTATTCAACCATTTTCATCAAGATTAACTGTTAAGAGAAAATAAAAACTATGATTTGTTTTTAATTAGTTCAAGTGCAAAATAAGTCTAACTTACTTTAAAATTGGTTCTAGAATCATCGAACAAGAATTGAAACCATTTATCAAACTGAGTTAGAGAATGATTCATTAGGTACAGGATAACACAGATAAAATACATAGGATTTTCATTTATGAGTATGAAGAAAAGAAAAAAATGATATTTGTTTCAAGTATCTATAAAAATTGTTGTCAAGGGGGATCTTGAAAGGTTATTTGAATAAGTTTTTTGGATGTTCTTGTTTGAATTATTTTTGAAGTTGATGTTAAAGTACTAAAAAGAATTATATTTAAAATTTTCCATTATTTTTATGAAAAAAACGCAACTACTGTTTCTAATGAAGTATCAACAATGTTTTGGAAGAATGAATTCAACGATTTATAGATATATGTTGGTATAGAGCTTCAGAATGAGCATATTATTCTTCAATTGGTATAGAGCATCAAAATGGAATGTTTTTTTAGTTGGTTATGAGAATCATAATGAGAAGACATGTACTTTTCATATATTTAAATTGGTGTGGATAAATGTAATAAAGAATATCTTGTCTTCATCAAAATGGTGGAATCATAATGGAAATCTGAATTGTACTAAAGATTATGAATAAAGATTGAAGTGAGATAAATTCATGAGAATATTCTAGAAGGTTCGAGAGTAAATGAGAAGAGATGAGAAGTGTTGAATAAGTCAAAGATGAAGTCAATATTTAAGGGAATTTTTTTATTTTAGGAAATTCGTTTAAGAGAAAAAGGTTTTTAGAATCCCACATAAACCATATTTGGAACAACTATAAATAGAGGGAATTAAATTGTACGTTATAAAGAAATGAAATATTTTAGAGAGAAGGAGTTTCTAGATTGATCATTACTAAGGAATTTTTCCAAAAAGATGAATAATAATGAAGATTATATTCATAGTTTCTAGATCATACCGAGAAATCATAATAGTATTTCTAGACTGATATAGAAGCATTTCATATTTATTTCAGTGGTGTTTTGGTAGAGCTATATTATCAAACTTAGAAATAAAACTTTTGAATTATACTAGGAATCGGACTGAGCATTATTAGGAAGTCTGAGGAAGTTATTATATTTTTATGGGTAGGAAAGTGAAGAATTTTTTTGAAGAACATATTTGTAAAATTTGACAAGAAATCATAGTAACATGTTTTTAAGAAACTAGTGAATGTTTCTTAACTTGTTACACAAAATTTTATTGCATCATGTCATGATATATAAATCACATGCACTATTGTATTGAACATAGTTTTACACAACTGTATAGGAATATTCTATTTGTCGTATCTACATAAAAGGATTTTTTTTTCTAGTGGTTAGTGTGGTATTGGATTATTTCAAAACCATAACAATGATGTATCTACTCTTGTTGATTAGTGAACATTGTAAATTATTTTGTTCCTGTGGATGTGTGATTTTTCTGTTTTCATCAAGGTGATAATTCTTTAACATGAGATGAATGTTATTTCAAAAATAAGGATACTTAAAAGAAAAATATATCACTGATCCACCCCTCCCCATCTTATTGATACATTGATCCCACTATTAAATCTCAATAGTACCTTCTCACTAATCATTATACGAAATTCAATTTATATTTTACATTTCATGGATTTTTTATGATCATTTTATTAGGTATTAGATATAAAGACCATTCTCTTTAAATGAAACCATATGGAAGATTTCTATATTATAATACTATAAAGGTTGGTAGCCTCAATAAATACTAATATGATATATAATTTTCAAGGGTACATTTATAGATCCAAATAATCATAATGATTATAGGACATTCATTTTAAATGAATGTGTGCCCAGGTATCTACAAGAGATTAGTTTGAGCACTAAATTTTTAAATGAACATATGTCTAACAACATATCTAAAATCAAGTGAATAGGATTATGGTTAATTAATACTGAAGTTAATTTCATTAAGATAACATAAGTAGGAACCTAAGTTATAGGTAACAAGATATTATAGTATAGATTAAAGGGATTTTTAATCTAAGTCATTATACATAGCTTACATGGTATTAAAACACAATATGACAAAATACAACTGAATTATTCTAGTGTTACATAGTATTATTGTGATGTATTTACTACCTATTCATAATATTACTTTGGAAATATATCTCAAATTCCCTGATATGTACACATGTTTTATATTTATCATTCATAAATAAAAGAAATAAAGTATCAAACAAGACCATAAGATATATATAGGATGAAAAATAAAATTATCCAATAGTGATTGAGGAATAAAAATTCAATGATTTGGATTTTTAGGAGATATAAAACCAGTCTTACTCAGATCAGTTCGATCTGGAATCACAATAAGGTTACCATAATATAAAAGGGTAAGGAATATTATATCTTGTAGTTTCCATATCTAAATTATACCGAGTATGTTTTGGATTTTTATCTACCTTAGAAATTGATTTTATTAAAAAAATCTAGATTTTAGAGTTCCAGTAAATAAATCATCCCTAGGTAGTGTGGTTGGAAAAATAGTTATAGTCATATCTTAGCTGAATCATGTTTTTAATGTGAGGATAATAACATTTATTTGTTAGTAATTAACTCCAGTGATAGTTGGATTATGTTGGAGTAGGTTCCATAGAACAAAAAAACTATGCACATCTAATTACTCTAATTTTCATAGTGTTGAATATTAATTCGTATCTTATAATATCTTGATAGTTATTCTATCTAACAATGAATGTGATAATATCCTTGAGTTATTATCACACTGAAAGGTTATATTAGTTCCCTACTATGATGAAAACATTAAACTGATATTAAAGTATTCATAAATATAAGTCCTATAGTTGGATGATTTCATTTTATGGGACACAAATAATATAGAAGTAGATATCTGAGGTTCTTTGATAGGAATTGAACTACCTTATTAATTCAATGAACATGGAATTCTATTGAAAAGTTCATTTTTCAAAAGAAAAATAAATAGACATCAGGAACATAATTTTATGACACCAATATTCATCATGTTTGGTTAGATATATCAATACCAAGGGATTATATTACATGGTGTGAATTCATAATAGGTTTCTTGTCATTAAGACAATAATACCTTTATCTATGGGTGTATTTTTGTGTTTCTAGATGTTATCCTTGGAATTTATAAGATTCTACCTAATTCTACTAAGAAAAGGACCTTGAGGGTCACACACTAATTGTTTTGAAAAATTCAATTAAATTCTATATGAAATTAACATGTCGAGTAAATATTATTCTTTTATGTGGTTTATTAATTTTTTATGTTTGGTTTATCAAAAAAATAATTTATTATTAAATAAATATTAATTTAATATTTTAGTAAATTTAATATGTATTTATTTATCAGAAAATAATTTAATTATATTTATCAATTTAAATAAATAGTTATTTTTAAAGGTCCATTAAATATTGAGAAGGATTGTCGAGTCAAGTTTAAGGGTCAAATGAAAAATTAAAAAATAAAAATATAATATTATTTGAATTAATATTAATATTTTTTATTCAATGGAATAATATTTATTTATATGTGAGTCTATCACATGTCAATTAAATAATATAATTATTACTATTATTTAGACATGGGGTTTCATTGAGTATTAAGTGAATGATAAGGTCCTATGTGCAATTATTTATTCATTAACCCTAGGTATATAAATACCTGGTTATGTCATTCTATAACAGAGGCCAATTCATTCCAATAATTGTGTACAAACAATCCTAGATAAATATATCTCAATACCTAGATATATTTTCTCTTAGAATAATCTCAAGAATGGAGAGAGATCCTCCTCCTCCACCCTATCAAGTCTAGAGATAACCAAAAGTGATTCCTTCTCACCTTGGAGGATTCTATTGTGATCAATATAGGTGTTAGAGAAATCTTTAATAGTAGTTATATGATTCTATAGTGATGATCAAAGGTTCCTAGAGCACATTTGGATCACTTTTAGAGAGAATCTACTTTTGATTCCTATGACTTAATGATGATACAACAAAATGTTTCAATTGTGTCATAAATAGAGAAAGAATTCCAATAAGAGGTAATTCTTAATCTCAAATAAAATTATTTACAAATTATATGTAAAGATACAATCAAATGGATTATGGGATTGTTATTTCATCTATTTTTAGGATAAATACAAATGAGTTGATGAAAAGGTATTGTTGAGCATGAGATTTATTGATTCTGTTGTTCCCTAGAATCTACAACCCTTTCATCTCCATGAAGTATTATCCTCTCATTCATAATTAAAAATATTTATTAAAAATCAAAAAAAAATGAAATCAGTTCCAATAATAACATGGTTAAAGGAGTTTTAATGTGATGAAGCCTGAGGGTATCCCCATGAAAAATAACTTTGAAATCTGGGTGAAATGAGTTAGTGCTCAACTCATTCTAAGAGGATCATTATGTTATCCTTTAGAAGCAAGGATATATTCCACCATGTTCCTCTCGCTCCATGTAGAAATAATATCCATATCATCATCATAAAAGTATCTAAAATATATAATATATTAGGAAATGAACCAATTAGTAGGTAAATTCCCTAAAAAAGTCTTCCTCACCAATGCAAAGTCAATTTTTTCTCATTTAATGAAAATTTGAAAAATATACACAAGGTGGTGATACTAATCATGTATTAAGATTTTTCAATGAGAGAATTACTTTGTCTATAAAATGAATAGAATCCCATCACAATAGAACCCCTATCATCATGAATAATTCCTACTCCCCACATGGTGTTAGGATCACATGAGCCATCCATATTAAGATTGTGACCAATCTTAGATGCTTTATAACTCACCCAGTTGCCTTGAAGGACCCCATATCCACCAGTCATGACTAATGAATGGTGTGGGAGAAGATTCATGATATAAGGAGAGATCTACTTGTATTTAATCAGTGAGGTAAAGTCATAATAAGGGATATTATTTTCTCTTTCAGGTCATTATAAGTACATCACATCCCTTTATTCTTAGACACGTTGTGAGCATCTGAGATTATAAAACCCCAATATTTTAGTAAGTACTATCATATAGATAAAACCAACAATTAAAATAGATTTTGATACATGAAACACCAAAATAAAATTAAATGTGATACATTTTATTAAGACAAAATATTATAATTAAATATGAACATTAATATATTATGATTTTACAATATGAAACTATATTAAGAAAAGTACAAGTGGAATAAATTAAAACATATATATATATATAAGAATATCATGAACATAAAATATTTATCCTCATGGTTTTCCATGATGATTGTAAACCTGAATGAAACTATTAAAACAAGGAAAATAATTATAAATATAATAAACATGTTGAGAGATAAGTAAGTGAATATGATGAATAAATTTTAGTTAAGCATGTAGGGATATATATAGGAATAGAATAAGGTTGTTGGACATATAGTCATTTTACTTCTGGTCGAGGTATATATAGTTGTTACATATATATTCATTATGTATATTTGAATCTAATTGGTATACAATTACTGATAATAATTTACAAATAATATAATCCACTAAAATATTTTAATTGTTAATTTATATGAAATATGATTAAGAAAATTTAATTTTTAAAAAGTATTTTTCTATATAAAAAACATTTCACTATATTTTATGTTTTTATTTATAAGTCAAATATATAAATTCAATGATTTTAATGGGGTAAAATAAAATCTACTTTGTAATTCATAATTTCAAAATTATCCTTCGATGAATTTTTTTTTTTCTAAAAATGCAGATGTTTATGTGAATGGTGAAAATATTAATTTTACAAATATTGTAAATTATATGGAATCAATATGGTATAAGATTTATTTAAATGATTTTAAATAATATTTTTATACCAAATATATATTTAAAGAGTAAAATAAATCATTTGAAAATATTATTTCATATTTTGAAACCTATGATTGACATTTTAAATCCTTAGTCAAGTTTCACTCTCATAAAACTACTATTTATGATCCTTTTATTTAAATAAGTATTTAAAAAAAATTATATTCAGTTTTAAATTAGTTTTAAACTCAAATAAAAATAATTTTTTTATTTATAAACCAATTAATATCATGATAATAAATTCTATACAGTATTCTGGTATAAATTTTTTTATGCTTAAAAATGGATTTTTCTAAAAAAGCATTTTTTTGTTGGGTTTTATGTATTTATATTGAAATTGATTATTACCAAATATAGGAATTTAATATGTTAAAATTTATTCCATATTCACAATCATAATATTCTAATTTTTTTAATAAATTCCATTTCATTTTTAGTAATAATAAATAGTTACCAAGGTAAAAAAATCCCTCACCACAGTAGGGATTCAAAGGGCCAACGAGAGGGATAAACTGGGAGATAAAGATTCAAATATAACTAAAAACTATCTAAATTTGAATATTTTGGTGTTTTAGATCTTAAATTATCCTATATTTCAATATTTTTTATTTTTTCCACTTTCCCATGAAAATGAATTTATATTATTTCAAAGTTTATAGCATTTAGAAAAGGTCCACCCCTCGCACTTATAAAAGGGAACCACTTTTCCTCACTTTTCCACACACAATTATCCCCTTATCTTAACTAATATATACTAAAATACCTTCCCAAAACCAATATATATTACATATATGTCCTTTTATTCCCAAAATTCCCATCCAAGAATCATTAACGTGTTTTTTAAAGGATATTATCTAGGGAAGAGGTATATGTTCTTAACAAGATCTTTCGTGTTTATTTCTTCTTAAACATCCTAAAAATATTCTATAACCATATTAATATATTAAAATCAGTTTATTAAATATAAAAAAAATTATGTCAATGGTATGACTATTTTCTATCTTCTTTCTATCTAATGGAAAATGAAAATGCTGCTAATGTGTATATGCAGACTACCACCACCATGAAGTGGCGTATTTCATTTTTCATCACCGCCTCTCATGGAAGGTTATAAAGATGTATTTATTGATTATGTATTATATTTATGAAAGAATTATTATTTTATAAATATAAACTATTATAAAATTTTCTTCCCTCTTATCTATTGGAAAATGTAAACATCACTCCTGTGTAGGTGCAAACAACCTCCTCCACGAAGTGATGTAATTAATTTTTCATCATTTTATTTCATGGATTGTTATATATATAGAGTTAATTAATAAATATGTCATTTATGAAATAATTAGTATTTTTTTAAGATAAATAATTAACTACCTTACATTCTTTCCATCTGTTGGAAAATGAAAATGTCAGCCATGTACATGTGAAGACTACTACCACCATGAACGCCATGTTTCATTTTTCATAAACACTTTACATGGATGGTTATAAAAGAATATTTTATGTATAAATATTATATATATATATATATATTAAATTATTAATATTATATATTTTATGAAACCATTACTAAGGTGTAAGGATCGAAACTACCAAATCAAAACCTCCCTGTGAACCAAGAAAGTTAACAACTAAATAATTTTTTTTAATACAAAATTTTGAGTAAATGGATTAAGTAATTAATGAATAAAATATATATATATATATATTATAGAGTAATAATAAATATAAACTTATAATACAGGAGGTTGGAATGTGACTGACCAAGCAAGAATCCAAGGTAATAGTTTATTGTCTTAAATTTCCTTTTTCTAATTGGTAGGGGACCCCCCCCCCCCCTCCATTTTATTGAACCAAAAAAACAAATCACATTATTATTAATGGAATGAAAAACCCATTACATTTAC
Organism: Viscum album; assembly: GCA_963277665.1. Lineage (NCBI taxonomy): Eukaryota > Viridiplantae > Streptophyta > Magnoliopsida > Santalales > Viscaceae > Viscum > Viscum album. The sequence continues at coordinate 803,626,462 of OY728145.1, read as the reverse complement.
CTATAGGTGTTGTGGGGAAACCCAAAGACAAACTGATCTGTAGAACCTAACCTGTAGTTCAATACCATTAACCATACCATACACACCTCACCCAGTCATGGTCCTATCGTCTACTACCCATTAACCCCATCGACCTACTCCCCCATTTCACTTAATTGAAGTCCAGAAATGGATCTCATCTAACCATATAACTCTCCTATATAACATCATGTTCCACATTCAAACCTAGTCAATCTACATCCTTTCAGCGTGTCACACTTCATCAAAGGTCGCCGATAATGCTCATACCACTCACTAAACCCATTGTCTTCCTCTACACCAGTATATCATACTCTAACACCTATTATGCTCCTGAAATATCCTGGAATCATTGGTTCTTACACTCATCACACCACATGATCCCACATCATGTCATCCCATAGACCATTACCCCACCAAATTGAGCACACATATTGTTGCAGCTAGGATTTGATACCTATACACCTTGTGTGGTGCTACATACTGAGTAATTAATGTTCAATTTCACATTTTATCTTTAAATATATGTTTATATTTAAGTGTTATAAAATCTATAAATGCTATTTGTCTCAATTTATATTCCTTGTGAAAAGTTTTATGTTATACATCATGCTTTTATTTAGATGATGTGCTTACCAACCCAATAGTATATTTTGAAATACTATTTTATGTAATTCATGTAATTTATAGAACCATATAATGTTATTAATTTTAAATGTATTTTTACATAAAATCTTATAAATCTGTGAGGATTTATTTTTATATAACACTTTTAATCATGATTACTTATGTTTTAATTTCAATTTGGGGAATTATATTTTCATCCTCTCTTAAAAAATATATATTTTATTATCTTGTATTTATTTATTTCTCTTTTACGTATTCTTTCCATTTTCCTCTCTTTGGTAGTGCAAACCAGTGAGAGAATGTTTATAATAAAATCTAATTATATTTGTCTATTTTGGTTAGGAACCTTTCTTTTCCATATAAATATTCTTTACATTATTTCAATAAATATTTTTTTATAACTAAATGATTTATATGAGTTAGTTTTTGTAAACATTGACTCTTTTTTTATAGTTTAAAAGGAATATTCTTAACATTTTCTGTATAATGAATTTTATAATTTCTTTACAGATGTTTGAAAAGAATATATTTTTAACATTTTCTACCTGAATATATTTTCCCATCATCATGACCATTCCTCTTTATTTAGATTCCCTTATAAGTTTTTTTTCAAAGTAATATTTATTTCCATTATTCTGATAATTTTCATTTATATTTTAAAATAAAAGGATATTTTTCTCATAAACGTTTTGAAAGTATTTTATTTCACTTGGGTATATTTTTATCTCCCACTCCATGTATATTGAATTAATTAAGGATTATTTTTAGAATTCCATTATTATAAACTATTTTAAAAATATTTTTTAAAAAATTATTTTTGAAACCATGTAAAATGAGTTCTATAAGTGATTTATAACTTCATTTTTATAATAAATTTACAAAATTTTTAACAAAGATATTTTAAAAGTTAAGGTTTCATTTTCCTTTATAATTTATAAAAACATTTTCTAAATAAAAACCTTAATTTTTTTTGAATTTATTATCGTATTTTATCCTTTACTAATTTTTGGTTTGTACCTTAATTCATGTACACGAATTTTTATCATTTCATTTACTTCCTTGAAGTTATTTTTTCTATCACTCTACATTATTCTTTTGAAATTATATCCATTTTATTTTATATCATGGTCATATTAAAAATTTAAATATTATCTTAACCATATAACATTTCTATGTACTTTATTACATAAAGGAATATTAAAAATAAATGTATTCTATTAACTCGGGAAAATATTGAAATTTTTTTTAGTTTTTCAATACAGATGTTTATTAATTACTAAATCATTTTGATTGTGTATTATATTATTATTCATTTCACTCATATGATTAATTCAGTTTAATTTGTAAGTAATATTTTGTAATTTATAATAAATATTCCCTTGATTCATTGTTAAGTCTCATAAGACAAACTATCTTGGATATTTGGCATAATCTTACATATTTATGTATGATGCTTTGGTAAGATGCCTTGATGGTAAGATTATGAGGTCAAATATTATGTATTACATTATTATTAAATTGGTTATTTCTTTCCATGTGACCATTTATTTTGTTATGTTATCAATATAAATAATTCATGTTCATGTTGTAAAATAAATGGAATGTTTTATTATTACCTACTCCTACTATATTTTTCATGCCTTGTTTATTTTATGATGACCTTCGCCATATGCTTTCCCTTGCTAAGCATCTAAGATCAACATTTTTATGTTTTAATTTCCATAGGTTATGAATAAGACTAATAAATATTACATATCTATAATGGTATCATGTGTCAAGAATTTTTTAGGATATGTTATAGACTTATTATAAAATAATAAGATATGGGTACAATGTGAAAATATCAATTTGGCGAGAAAGACATGAGTTATGTAAATTTTTTATTTTAATAATTATATAAATCTATAAAACTATAAATGTTTTGGGTGTGTTATAGACTCAATAATTTATTTATTTTTTAATAATGGATGATTAAAATTAGGTCTCTTCAATCGATATCAAAACGAGTATGTAAAGTGTGTGATTTTAGAACTAGATTTAGGTGTACTGGTCTAAAGAATTATAGTTGGTATCATATAATGGTTTATATAACATTATATGTTAGTAAATTCTCATATGATGATAACTTAAGAGTTTTTTATACCATCATGGGTTAATAAGGTTATGGTTGATCATAACTTCAAAGGCATATATACCCTTTTTTGGTCTTACATGAATGATTTTAATGAAATTAATGAGATTATGGGAGATCATTTAGGTATAGATAACCCTTTTGGTTATCTTATGGTTTAAATTAATTTTTATAATATTTTATGTTGTTTAATTTTATGATTACAAACACTATAGAAACCCATATAATAAGTATAAGTACGGGAAAGTGTCCTAAACTTTTGGTAAAGTAAAGAGTGTGTGATTTCCTTGAAATAATGTCCTTTTATGGATACAAACAATTGGATTCAGACTCTAGAAAAAATTCACCTAGGGGTAATGACCCTAAAAATTTTGGGTTTTTTGTTAACTCGATCTTTACTTGGTTCATAACAAGTGGTCCTAACTGAACACCTAGTTTGAAACTCCTTGGGGATATGATTTTTTTAACTCGCATACTCACTATGAACCATTATGAAGGATTCGAATATAAATTTATGGAATTCATAATTGTTATTAGGGAAATGGATTAATTTATATTGGTAATATAATTTCATTAGTGTGGATAAGTTTGAGTATTGAAGAGTAATTTTATATCAATGTGATTTAGGTTATTTTGGGAAAAAATTAGTATATTTTGGAGAATATATTATTGTGGAATATAAACTTTTTTATATGACTTTATAAGTGAATAATATTGTTTGGATCTAAATTTTTTGTTGAATTTGGAAGAATATGTAATCAAATATATTTTATTTTTTACCTTGTAATTTTGTTAGGAATATTTTGAAGGGTTTAGGGTTAATTATTTATGGAATAATTTAATTTGAATTTTATGTACTATTATTGAGGTTTTTAATATTAATGAATGAATTTTTATTGATATTTCATTATGTGTCATCTTCACTTGGGCTAACCATTTTTTATTTTATTGAATTTCTAGAGACACAAGGAATAACTTTTCATCTCTTTTTTGGATCTTATGATCCATTAAAAGATAATTTTAGTTCTTCAACCATGAAAATTTCATCATGGTTATTTATTATTTAGAACATGAGATAAATCTGAAGTGTAAAATTGCTCGAAAGAGAAAAAAATGATGAAATTGTGACTATAGAATTGAAATAAATCAAGTAAGTATATTTTATCATATTTTATATATTAATGGTAAAAACAATTATCAAATAAAGAAATAGGAAGATAAATCTATCGGGTCATATATGTAAAATATTTCTCATCTATCAAGGTGTGATTTTGGAGGCTCATTCAAAATTAAGGGTCATATACTTATACATACATAGTTTTAAATATAGTTAATTAAGAAATATGGGGTTTCCTTGTAGTGACATAGAAATTAATTATGATGATAAAATCTAAATCAAATTTTACTACTATATCATGATACACTCGTTTTGGTGAGAAAAAAATAAAATTTCAAGGAAATAATTTATTTAAGGGGGGATAATATAACAACACAAGATTTTAGTGTTTATTTATTTAGTGTGTATTTTCATCATGTACAAACCAGGGAGGCCGAGATGCACCTTTTTTCTCATCATCTCCCACACATCATGATCTCTTGGGGTTTCCTCATGGTTTATGATATGATTCTTTATGGTAAGGCTCCCTCTAACTTATTACTTTCCTTTCACTAATTTTTATATACTTTTCCTCTATTAATGAATCATGGTTGAATTCTAACTAAATTTTGGGTTGGTTGGTTCTTGTTGTCTAGGGTCTGTGAGGCTGGATTGAGGCTCATTCTAGATGTGATTGTGGAAATTGATGAATTCTATGTCATTTTCAGGTAGGTTTTCTTTCATTAATCTTATTTGGATCAATTTTAATTAGGTATTTTTGGTTTTTTATTTTACCTTTTCTATTTAGGGTGACTTAGATATCCATGAGGTGGATTGAGCCACCGTTGTCAATGGTGATAAGTTTTGAGATAGGTTACCAAATTTCAAATCCTTTAAAATGAAAAATATAATTCATTGATTGTTTTATTGGGTGATTTAATTATATTATGAATAATATATATTATTGAAAATTATTTGGATGATTGGAATGAGTTAATTTCTTATTTTCAATACTTATTCTTAGCATCTACCACAATTTTCCTTTACTAAATCATGTTTTTGGACTTTTTTGAAATTAATAGAACCATTCCTATTTTTTAATCTTTCAATTGCTTTGAAATGTGTGAGTTAGAAAGAATAAAAATGTTTTTTGGATTTATCCTAGTTTTCTATAAAGGACCAATTCAAAAAAAAATCCAAAGAACATAAAATTAGTTTCTAATTCTTTTACATCCTTTTAAATATAAATCATTTTCATTTCCATATATATATATATCCTCTTTTTTAATATTCACACATGGTTGGGTGCATATTTACATTGGTTTAAAAGTTATTTAAATATTTATTAAGGTGAATATATGTCTAAGTGTAAAGAGTTCTTTTGGGACAGGAAGGATTTGGTTTAAAAATGGTTTTCCAAATGAACAATATTGACTTCCAAATGAGAATATCTATTCAGAACTTTTTAAATATTATTTTATGTTTTCCATATTTCTGAGAAATAGACTTTGAAAATAAATATATTTCCTTGTAAATGATTTTGAATCATAAAATTATCAGTCTAGGTTGGTATCTTCGAATTTTTTTTCATAGAAGTTAAATACCTCCATGGAAGATCCCTATTACAATAGGTAATTCACTTGGTTGTGTGTTGGGAGTTGGGCTAGGTAAGTGTGATGATGTATTTTCATTATCAATTTTGATTTTCTATGAAAATACCCTCTCACCTCTCCCCATTTTCCAAATTCATGGGATCTAATGAATCAAAGTGATATTTGAGAGATAGTTTCTATCTAAGTTCTAATTAGATGGACTATATCCCCATTATAGGGAAATGCCATGTGGGTTGTGCCCTCAATGAGGCTAGTTGAGACTAATAAAGTTGGTTTTAGACTGCAGATCATATTTATCGACCTAATAATGGTTCTTAAAAAGTACTCTTAGGGTCTCTATACATGGTTTCTAGTAATATACCATTATAACAATTTAAAAGGTATTCCACTTACCTCTATTTTTCTCACTTTTATCAAATGATTTCAACTATTTTGCTCAAACTGTAAACTCTTAATTTATCACTTGCTTATACTTGTTAAACATTTACCAATTTTATAGAAGTTTTTGATATGATATATATTTTCTTCTTTCCCATTGAAAAGTTTCTTTCATTTTATTTTTCTTCTTATTAATGGGTTTTTATAAAATCTATCAGCATTTGGAAACTTTTTTAGAAATTAAAAGGGAAAAAGGGTTTTGAGAAAAATTAACTTGAAAATTGTTTTAAAATGAAAGGAAACACTTATTTTTATATAATAATACATTCAAACTAGAATGAAATGGATTTATGTTTAAATGTACGGCATAGGGTGTGGTTTCTCTTTTGGAGTCCCTACTAAGATTATTTATCTTTCTTATCTATTTTCATTTTCAATTTCAGGTCCAAATTATCCTTTAATCTTACCCATAGATATTGTGGTTCTTATTTTTTTGGAAGTTACTCATATAGTCACAAGGAGGATGGTATGTTTCTAGTTTATTTTTGTTTTAGTTTATTTTATCACATTGGCCACATAGGCTTTTACTTATTTCTATAGTCAAATGTGTAGATATATTATAGCGGCTAAGGGTGGGATTTTTTCGATGTATTTTCCATGTAGAAGATAGAGATTGTGGTGGAGAGGGAATTTTTTATTTCTTGTTGTTGTTTACCTCTTTTCTAGTTTGATATTAGGTTATTTTTTCTATTTATTTTTCATTATCGTGGACATATAACATACAGATGGTCCATGCCATATTTAATTTAATTTTTCCTACAACTTTTATTAATTATTTACTAGAAAAAATCATTTGCCAGTGTTTATCCCTTGATTCCTAAGAAATTTTGGTTACCTATGGGGATCAAGAATGCCCTTTGACCTTTTTTTGAACTGGATTGGGAATCCAATGGAGGGACAGCTCAAGTTGGTTCATAACACCACCACCTCAGACCACTAATAGGCGATTTCCACAAAGCCTTTGGTGCACTCCTTGTATTCTAATGGCTACCAACTAGTGGCGAGTGTCTAAGAGGATGACTTGGGGAAACTATTACATAGATTAAAAGTATATAAAATAGAAAAAAATAAAAAATTACATAAACTGTGTCAAGTAACACTGTAGATAAGATAGGCCAGGTCAAAATAAATCATTGTAGTAACAAAATCCAAAAAAAAGGTATGTCATAGTTTTTAGGAAGGAGCCCCTATGGGTGGATTATATACAAGTAAAACTAAAGTAAAAGGTAAAAATAAATGAAATCCCATCCTAAACTATTCTCAAGTCTTTCCTCATCCCATCATGCATAAGTATGATAACAATCTTTATCCTCAATCATTTCCCAAAACCTGTACCTGTGATCAATAATGGTGTCTACCCAAGTACCCAAGTTCCATGGAGGCCTGCATAGGGTTTGAGTACAACTAAGTAAACCACCACAAATGAAATCCCAAAAATTACTAGCCTAATAATAAAGTGAATGCATAATTAATATAGATAACAATTAATAATTTAAAACAATTTAATAAAAGCAGTACACAACCAATAAAGCTCGTGTTCTACAGGGACACTCGAGACTGATTCATACCATTTTCAATCCTTAGTTTTGGGACCCCAATTGATCATACCAACTTTGACTTGTGTCGGGTTGTCTCTAATCATTTCATGATGACCATGGAAACTAATATAATAGACCTCGGTCCCTTTGTATATATATTAAATATCATATAACTCCTCTATAGAATTATTATCAATCATATAATAAGCTAACAAGTAATGAGGACCTCCCCTTCAAGAGTTCTCTCATCCAAAGAATAATTAATTAAGTAACACAGTCCTCCCCCATGGGGGTTTTCTCAGCCAATCATGACTTCCCATAAAGTGGGGTTTCTATATAATAACTTAAACCTCTATACAAAGGTATTTTTCTCAAAGAAAAACAACATATACCCCACAAGGAATTTTTCATTACATTTAAAACAAGACTACCTCAATGGGAATTTTCATCAACTTAAAACGTATCAAAATATAAAACAAAACATTACCAAAAAATCCATAAGTATTTAATTTGTGTTTACATTAAAATCCAAATTTATAAATCTCTCTTACCAAGTATACTTTAATTTTCATCCAAACCAAATCATTTGTTTCATTTTATTTTTATAAAACAAACTCTACCATTTTTTTAAGTAAACCATTTAATTCTCATGACATAAAACACCATTTAGTAGCTTAAGATCCAATTAATTCACTGGAAAAACATTTATTCTGTTATATTTATACCAAGTTAAACCATAATTCATTATTTTAAAAATCCTCCATCTTTAGCATTTTATTAGTCCCGATTCAAAAGTCAATTCCATTTCATATTAACTGATAATTAAGAGATTCCATTTTAGAATCATAGATTCTAGAACATAACCCCATTTTCGAATAATAAATAATAGATTAACCTTTTAAAAGTTTCTAGAAAAAATTGAGAGAAAAGTATAAATTGGGAGAATTATAATTAAGGAAAAAATTAAATTTAATATATTTAATTAAGTTCAAGTTCTTCACATGGAAAATAATAAGACATCCAAATATACAAAACCAAAATTTAAGTGAGGATATGAATTAAATTAAGGGAAACCTACATCGATCTTAGAAAATCCTACTCATCCAATATCAACATTCAGTTCCACCTAAAATTGAATAAATTGAAAAACCATAAAAAACTCCCAAAAATAGGGCACATTAGACTAATATGATGAGAGATATTCAGAAAGCAAACCAAAAAACTATAAGAGGAAGGGGGACTAGTAGCCTTACTTATAGGTCTTAATCACATCTAAAAAAATTCCCAAAGATCAATGGAGAAAAAACATGAAACAGAAGAGTAGTAAGGGGATATACATAGGTTTTCTAGAAAAAAAGTGGAAACATCGGGTTTAAGGGTATAGGGGTCATAGGGTAATTTTTTTAAAATTTTACTTTTTAAAGGGGTGCATTATTTAGTTTCACTGTTGTCCAAACCATGTGCCAACCATTCAGACCTTACTATCCAAGATACACTATTTTTCATGGATTACCAGACCATTAATAAACAGATTGAAATGCCTTTAGAATTTTTTTGTAGTGATTACATGGTTTCTTTGAATCCCAAGCATGGATGAAAAAATTGTGTGACTATACATATCAGGTTATATGGTTGAGTGCATGGTTAGAACTCACTATATGTTAACCATGCGCCCTAATATTCTATCCCAAAAAATTGAAAATTCAAATTTTGAACCCTTGAGACACTTCTGAGACATCCCATTCTCCCTTAAACACACCCAACCAAGGTCTTACATGAGGTCTGACAAAATTTTAAACAGTTATAGGGCTCATTTTAGGGACTGCATCTTACAGAATATTTTCTCTCACTTCTTATTTTTTCATTTCCCTAGGTTCTAAAGAAGAGTAATATGTATGATATATCTATAATTTTATCATGTGTGAAAAAAAATTTCAGATATTTTTAAGACTTAATATGGAATAATAAAATATTGGTATAATGGGGAAATGTTTATTGGGAGATAAATATATGGGTTATGTTATGTAATTTTTTTTCTAATCCTATAATGATATAAACCTAAAAAGGTATTGGGTATGTAATAGAATCAATAATTATATTGATATTTTAATTATGTATGGTTAAAATTGGGTATATTTAATTGATATGAAAGCCATTATGTAAAGAGTATATTTTTAGCACAGAATCCAGGTATATGGGTCAGGGGTGTTACAGTTGGTATCAGGGTAAGGTTTAGATGACTATAGTTATTAGGATACTATCAACTGATTATAATTTAAGATTTTTAGATATTTTAATTGGTTAATAAGGTTATATTTTATTATAATCTCAAAGTCATAGATAACCTTTTGGGGTTTTATGTGACAAGTTTTAAGGAGATTAATGAGGTTATGGGAGATTATTGAAGTATAGGTAACACTTTTAGTTGGTATGTGATTTAATATTAATTGATATGGGATTTTATATTATTTAATGATTATGATGAGAAAAAATTAGTTAAAACCATATAATAAGTCTATGTATAGTAAGATATACTAAAATTTTGGAAAAGTGAAGACTGTTTGATTTCCTTACAATAATGTACTTGTCTAAATACAAACAAGGTGATGAAAACTCTGGAATAGATACACCTATGGGAAATAACATAGAAAAGGGTTAGTTGGTTGTTAACTTGATATTCACTCGGTTAAAAACAAGTGTATAACTATAAAACTACTTTGACAATCTTGGGGGATATGCTTTGGTTGATTCACATACTCTCTATGAACCATTATGAAGGATTTGAATATGTTGTTAGGGATTTTATAATGGTTAATGGGAATAATAGTTTAATTGGTATTTAAAATATAATTTGAGAAGTATGGATGGAATTGAGGATTAAAGAGTATTTTGATGTCTATGTGATTTAAGTTATTTTTGGAAAATATTAGTATATTAGGGATCATATATGATTAGGGAATATACATTTTTGTTATGTGACTTTATGAGTGATTAATGTCGATAGGATTTAAATTTTTAGTTTACTGTGGAAGAATATGTAATCAAATCTATTTGATTTTTCAATTTCAAATTTTTCCAGGAATATTTTGAATATTTTTAGTGTTACTTATTTATAGAATTATTTATGTTTAATTTTGGGTGTTATTATTTAGGTTTTGAATATTTAAGTATGAAGTTTTATTCATATTACATTGGGTGTTATATTTACTTATGCTTAACATTTTTTAGTGAATGTCTAGAGATAAGATATATAACTTGTCATCCCTTTTATGGATATTATGATCGCTTAAAATTTAAATTTCCTACATAATACATGAAAAAATCATTATGGTTATTTATCATTTATAATATGAGATAAATTATAAGTGTAAAACCAAAAAAAATGCAACCAAATAATGAGATTATTCTTATTGAATGTAAAGAATTCAAGTAAGTGTATTTTATTATAAAATATATCTAAATTGTAAAAAATAATCAACTCAAGAAAGAGGAATATAAATATTTATTTGGAAAATTATATTCAGTTATGAAGGTATGATTTTGTAAAATCATTAAAAATATTGAGTCATATAATGATACATACATGGTTTTTGAAATAGTTAATTAAGAAATACTTGGCTTCATAGTAATGACTTATATTTTCATTATCATGATAAAATCTACATTAAAATTTATTACTATTTCATGATACACTAATTATGGTAAGAAAAAAATAAATTTTTGAGGACACAATTTATTTTAGTGGGGAAGAATATGACACCCCAAGATTTAAGTATGTATTCTCCTTTAAATAAAACCCATAAGTATGATATCTTGTGATACATAAATAATCAAACTAAAATTAATCATGATACATTTTATTGATATAAAATATTACAATGAAATATTAACACTAATACATTATGTGGTTATAATATGAATCAATATTAAGAAAAGTACAAATTGAATAAATATATATATATATATATATAATAATTCTTGGAACATAAAATCTGTATCATTATGGTTTTCCATGAATATTGTAACCCCAACTAAAAATATAGAAATAATGAAAATAATTATAAATATAATAAACTTGTTGATATGAAATTAAATGAATAATATGAATAAATTTTAGTTCATAATTTAGGGATATATATAGAAATGGAATATGATCGTTGGACATATGGTCATTGGACTAATGAAAACTGTATATCTAGACATTACATATATATCCATTAGGTATATTTGAATAAAATTTCTATATAACTGCTAATAATATATTTATAATAATATAATTCATGATACTCATGTAATTATTAATTTATCTGAAATATGATTCAGAAAAACTCATGTATAAAAAGATTTTTTCTATATAATAATACTTTTTCATTATATTTTATAATTTAATAGAAAATTTGAATTTATAAATTTTAGTATTTTAATATTATAAAATAAAATCCAGTTTTTAATTCCAAATTTCAAAATTATCTTATGGTGAATTTTTGAGGTTTTATGAGAAATTAATTCTTAGGTGAATAGTGAAAAATGTCAATTTTACAAATACAGTAACTTTTACAACATCATTATGGTATAAGAATGATTTAAAAGTATATATAACATTTTTAAAGACCAAATATATATTTAAGGAGTAAAATAAAGCATTTAAGAATATTATGTTGAATTTATAATCCTATTATTGACATTTTAAAACCTAAGTAATGTTTTATTCAAATTAAAGTACTATTTTTATCCTTTTATTTAATTAATTAATTACAAAGTTACATTCGGTTTTGAGTTCATTTTAAAGTAAAATTACTCTCATTTTTTATTTAAAAACCAATAATTTTTCTGATAATAAATCTGATGCCTAATTTTGTCATAAATAAATTTTTATTCTTAAAACACTTTTTTCTTGATGGTTTTTCATTGAATTTTTTTAATTATATTAAAATTAATTTTTTCCAGATTTATTAATTGAATATTTTTAAATGGGTCCCATATTTAAAATTCCAATATTAATTTTTTTTAATAATTCTATTTCATTCTTATTCATAATGAAGTGTTATTATGGTAAAACTTTTGTCACCATGGTTAGAGTTAAAAAGGTTAACACAAGGGAAAAAGTAAGAGATAAGGATTTATATATCACTAAAACTTAAAAAAAATCATTGGTTGGGTTTATTTCAGTCATTCATTACCCTATATTCCAAAAACAATCCATTTGGTGAAACTTTCCCAGGAAAAATGCTATATTTTTTTAATGTTTAGAGCATTTACAAAAGTATTGACCTTCTCACTTATAAAAGGGAACCTATTATAATCACTCCTCCACACGCCTTTAGCCACTTATATCAAAAAATTTCTACCCAAATAAGTTTACAAACACCATATACATGACCTAGATATTTTTTATTTCCAAAAGACCCATCCAATAATCCTTATGGTGTTTTTCAAAGGAGATTATCCAAGAAAGAGGTGTATATTCTCAACATTACTTTTCATAGATAATTCTTCTTAAAACTCCTAAAAATATTATATAATAACATAAAATAATTAAATAATAATATTTAATATAATTAAATGTGTTTATGTTAATATTAATACCATTTTTCAATCAACTTTCCATCTAATGGAAAATGAAAATGTCGCTTATGCGTACGTGAACAGTATTGCCTCCATAAAACTATATATTTAATTTTTAATCTATACCGATAATGGTTGAATATATAGATATATTTAATGAATATATATTATATTCATGACATAATTATGATTCTAGAAATATAAACTATTTTATAATTTCTTTCCCTCTCATCTATTGGAAAATGAGAATATCACTCGTGTGTATGTGCGGACTACTACCACCACAAAGTGATTTAATTCATTTTTCATCACCTCCACTAATGTATAGTTATATAAATAGAACTAATATATAAATATAATATTTATTAAATAATTAATATTTATAAAAATCATTACCTACCTTTCTTTCCTTTAATTCAAAAATACAGATGTCGTTCAAGCATATATGCGAACTACCGCCTCCATGAAAGACATTTTTCATTTTTCATAAATACCTTACATGGTTAGATCTATAAATATATTTTATGTATAAATAATATATATATTAAATTTTATACATTATTTAGGTTATTAAACTATGACCATGGTGAAATGACTAGAACCACTAAATCAAAACTTGCATGAGAAACAGAATGATTAACACCTAAATAATGAATTTTAACAAAAATTATGAGTAAATGAGTAAAATTAAATCATGAATAAATTATAACTAGATATATATATATAAAAATTTATCTTATATAGATTAATATTTAATATAAATTTATTATATCAGATATTTGAACACATCTGTCCAGGAAGGAATCCAAGGTAAGGGTTTATTATCTCAAATTTTCTTCTTTGAGAAATATTTTGAATTACATGCCCAATTATATTATATGGTCTATATGATAACTCTTTAAAATCTTATATCATGATTCACTCTTGAATCATAATAATAAAGTTCCCTTTCAAGTTCTCTCTTTCAAGAGGTTTTCATTCTAGTGTTATAATATCCATAAGAGTTCTTAGACTTGGTTCCTTGAGTGTTGTTTCATGTTTTTCACCCTGATTTATTTTATATGGTGTATATACGAACACATGAATATATTTTTAAATATTATTTCATGTAATTAATGTTATTTATATATTCATATCATGATCTAACTTTTTTTTCTTTTGATTTTAAATTTACCAAAGTCGTGATGTTTTATTTTACAATCTCACTTTTTATCAAGACTATGTATATTTCAATTTACATTAGAGACATTTTATGTTATTTCTTCTTTAAAACTAATATATTTTATTCTAATGTGGATATTTATGTATTTTGTAAGTATTATTTCCATTTTACCTATTTTTGGTACTCAAAACCTCCAATAGATGGTTTACCATAAAACCCAACCTTATTTATATTTTTTGGTCAGCAACCATTCTCTTATTTATACATATTCCTTATTTTATTTTAAGATGTTTTTTTATATAATTAAATTATTTAAAAAGGTCAGTTTTTTTAACTTTTAATCTCTTTTAAAAAGTTTAAAATAAATCTTCTAAACATTTTCCTTATAATTCATTTTTGACTTTCGTTAAAAAAGATGTAAAAGAATCACATTTCAAAATTTTTTGCATGAATAGATTTTCTCAACATATTTACCATTCCTCATTATATTCCTTTAAAAGTATAGTTTATAAAATTAATATATTTTACCATTATTTTTTTAATTTTTTTTAAAAAAATTGGGGTTGAATCCTCTTTAATTATTAAACAATACAAATACCTATTTCTTTTTAGGTATCGGGAAACCCATTACCTTGAATGTTGGGAAAAAGGTAAAAAATACTAATATAAACCTAGATTTCAGGACCCTTATATGGTCCAAAGAACAATTAGACCATAGGCCAAAACCTGTAGTCCTAAGAACCATCCCAAAGGATAATTAGGCATTCCAGGAAAACCTGTCCTAGTACCTAGCTACGTTGCCCCACTAGACCAAGCCAGCTCATGCTCCTCCATTTTTGGCTCATCCTAACTTTCATATTAAGTACCACTATTTTCAAATCATCCCCATTTATTTTTTGTGTTGCTATTTTTGTCTCGTTTCCAGCCACCACCATCAAGTCATCCCTATCCATCCTGAGAACCACTTTCATCAGTTCATCTCTAGCCTCTGGCTTATAAACTATCTATCATCATATCATCTACATATCCCCCCCCCCTAAGTGTCACCATCATTTAATGCTATGGTTTTCCAAATATATCCCACATACAATCACATGGTGGGAAAATCAATGCCATCAAAATACGGGCTAAAGTGATTCATAGTCTGGATTTGATTCCTAAACTGCTTAGATGTGGGGACCGCAGTCGAACCACTCAATTTAAGTATTTTTTTAATTATTATATAAATTTATCATTTATATATTAAAATAATTGGTTATTATTTTCTTAAAATATTTTATGGGATTCCATTTCACTTAATTATATTTTTTCATTCCACTCCACATTTGATTTCTTAAATATTTTTTTATTTTCAATAGTCCATTATTATTAATAGTTTTAAAAATATTGTTTGAAAAATTATTCACGACGCCTTATGAAATGAGTTCTATGAGTGGTTTATAGCTTCATTTTTACAATAAAGTTACAAGTTCTAAGAAAGTTGTTTTCAAATTTATGATTCCATTTTCCTCTATAATTTCCACAAGACTTGACTTTACTAAAAAAATTATTTATATTGTATTTATGGTATTTTATCATCCTTTACTGATTTATGGTTTTTACCATAAAACATGTACATTGATTGTTCTTAGTTAATTTACTTATATAAAGTTATGTTCTCTATCACTCTCTATTATTCTCTTGACACTATCTCTATATTATTTTTATGTCATGTATATATTTATTATTTAAATGTTTTTTTAATTTTATACCATCACCATATGTGTTACTACTTAAAGAAAAATTATAAGTAAACATATTATATTGATTAGGGAAAACATTGACATTTTTTATGCTAGTTTCTAATACAAATGTTTATTTATTACTGAGTCATATTGATTTTTTATTGTATTGTTATTCATTTCTTTCGTATGATGATTCATTTGACTTAGTGATTGGTGGGGCTTGATATTAGATAGCCCCCCTATGCATAAGTAGGTCTCATAAGGCAAAACAAACTTGGTTATTTTTCATATAACTTGCCTATTTATGTGTGTTTTCTTAGAATGAGGCCCTGATGGTTAGATTATGATGTTCATCATTATGAATTCCATTATTATAAGATAGGTTATTATTTTCAAATGATTGTTTATATTTTTATTTTATCCATTTAAATAATTTATACTCATGTTGGAACTTTAATATCATTTTTAATTATTACTTACTCCTGCTATATTGGTCATGACTTGTTTACTCTATGATAGATTTTTTTATACGCTTCCCTTACTGAGTGTTTGATATTTCCCTTATTATGGTTTCACTTCCCCATGTTATGAAGAAGAGTAATACAAATGATATATATAGAAGAAAATTATGTGTATAAAATTTTATAGGATATTTTGAAGACTTATTATGGATAAATAAAATTTAGGTATAATGGGAAAATGTCCATTTAGGGAGAGAGATATGGGTTATTTTAAGTAATGCTTTTCATAATTCTCTCAAGCTATAATCCTAAAAAATTATTGGGTATATAATAGATATAATAATTTCTTTGATGTTGTAAGTATCAATGGTTAATATTGGGTTGCTTCAATCAATACCAAATCTAGTATATAAAGAATATGTTTTTATCAACGGATCCCAATATATTGGTATGTGGCATTAAAGTTAGTATCATAGTAGTGTTTAGATAACTTTAAAGGTTAGTATTTTATCAAATGAGTATAATTTAAGAGTTTTTTATACCTTCATGGGTAAAATATTTCATGGTTGATCATATGTTCATGGGTATAGATACCCTTTAATTTTAGGTCTTAAGTAACGAATTTTAAGGTGATTAATTATATTATGGGTGATGATTTAAGTATAAATAAAACTTTCGGTTGGTATGTGATTTAATATTAACTGATCTATGATTTTATATTGTTAAAGGATTAGGATAAGAAAACATTATTTTAAAATATTTTATAAATCTATGTATAGGAAAACAACATAAATTTTTTTAAAACTAAATGAAGGTTTTATGTATAGAGAAAGTGTTGATGAAGGTAGGAACCGACTTAGATTTTTTTATAACCCACAAAAAATCAGTGATGTACAAGATTAATAATTGTCAAACAAAATTGAATTAGTATAAATATTAATTTACAAGAACATGTAATGAAGAAAAGAGGAAATTTTCACATATAATTTATATTTAATTTATTTAACAAAATAATTACCTTTCATTTAATTATTTCTTCATCGATGAATCAATAGATCACTCTTGTTATGTCATCATTACATAAAAGTAATCAAGGGAAGATTCCCCCCATCAGTAATCCAATCATGATTCAAACACCAATGATCGTCATTGTATAATTCTCTAGGTGATGTAACAAATGAATATAATGCCTGTGATGATCATTATTGATCACAATTTAATCCATCAAGAGAAAAATAATTCGTATTGGTGGGGGAGGAGAATTTCTCTATGTTATCCATAGTGTTCTAGGAAGATATATTTTTTGGGATTGAGAGAATCCACTCTATAATTTGTTTTGCAAAATGATAGAATGTGTCTTGGGATTCTAAAAAATGTCATAATCAGGTTTATATAGTACTCGGTCTAAAAAATAAATAATTTTGAAAGGGGTCTTATTATTTTATTAATTCTGGAAGAACCCAATATCTAAATGATTATATTATTAATATTATTTACTTGAAATTCACTAAAATCATGTATAAAATGAATATTATTTTCTTTAATAAATAATTTAATATTGATTAAAATAATATTTATTATGATATTTATCACCAGACCATAAAATTTGGTCCATCAATCCTCCTTGATATTTATTGGTACTTGAATAATAAATATATATTTAATTAAATAAATATTATTTCATTATTCACCAATAAATATATAAATATTATATTCATCTAATTAGTGAATAAATATTTATTAAATATTGATGTATCTAATAAATAAATATTTTTTTAACATGTGAATAATCCATAATAAATAAATATTTTGTATTTACATCATTAGATAAATATTTACCTAGTTAATAAGTATTTATTAACTATTCAACTCACAAGTATACTCTCTAAAATAACTGGTGATTGTGTATTTGCAATCAAACTTGCATAAATAATTATTAAACCATGTATGGAAATAATATTTATCTATCATGTAAAATTTATAAAGAATTTAAATGAGGTTCTAAATACACTTAGTGTGTTCCCCTCTAGGTCCCTTTCTTAGTGGAATTAGGCTACATTACCTAAAGTCAAAGGTTAGTGTCTAGAGAAATTCCATGGATCCCTTAGAGAAATAAGTTAATTTCACAATGAAATGTAACCTCCTATGAATGTACACTATGTAATATAATCTCTTTATCTTGATATATCTAATCAACCAAGTTTCATGCTAGAGCCATCAACCCATGTGATCGATGTGTCTTTATTTGAATTTATAGAAATAAACTTTCTAACAACGTGGCTATGGACATGTAATTAATTAGGTTGTTCACTTCCCATCAAAGGGCCTAAGATATTTACTTTATTTAAATAACAGAAAAGAAAAAAACACTTTATCACATTATTCATTAATAAAAATTCACTTTGTGATTCACCCAATGTACCGCACCTCATCTCGAGCATATATCATTATGGTTTACATCAATACATCAAAGTATGTGACACATGACATGAATTAATAATAATATTAATGTATAAGGATCATTATACACATCCATGGATAGAAATATCTAATGACACATATAAATGTTGATTTATTATTATAAGGTCATGTTCTTATAATTCCATGCAATGAAGATTATCAAGGGAGGACTTGGAAATCCACAAATCCACCTCTCCTATGTAAATATTTCAAAATAAACTTAGTTACTATATTTGAATAAATATATGAGCACCAAAATATGTATCTAATACCCAGTGTATAGATATAGAATGATTACACTTGATAACGAATGCACCTGAAGCTTCACCTAGCTTGTTTAACTAGGTGTAGTTCTCCTTCTAGTGGCCCAATTTTCCACATTCAAAACATACTGCATCATTTTCCTTTACCTATATTTATATATTACTTTTCTTGGAAGGATAGTACTTGGGATCCTTAGGCTTTGAATGAGTCTTGGGCCCCTTTTCCTTTTTCTTAATTTTCTTATTCTACATAAGAATCCTAGGTTTTTAATGCCCCATATCTTTATCAACATGTAAAATAATATTAATGGGTTCTAAAAGATTATTATCACTATTTATCATAATAAAATTAATAATAATACTAGAGAAACTCATAGGAAGTTAGGATAAAATGATATCTATGTAAATATCAGCAAGGGAGGCCCAGTAGGCACTGGATCTCTGAGATATCATGTAAAATGTGCATAAAATATCTCATACCTCTCTTATCTTACCTTATCTTTATAAAGACAATGAAGGTGTTACATGATTCTACATACATCCCTATTCTCATGTTTCTTTAAAATCTCACTATACATAGATGATATCATGAAACATTAGACATTTGTGGAATCATCCAAATTTTTTATATATAGAGACATTTATTCCTCACTAGAATCATTTCAAGAACCTCAGGAATCGGGTTCTCCATTATATATAATTTATGTTCATGGTGTAGTATAACACATAGGAACCTATACCATTCTCAAAAATTTGATGTGGCCAGAAGGTTATTATTATCTAATATATATTTTATTGATATACTCAATGTCTTGTGGGTTTCCATTTCTCTAATAAATTAGATAATAATTTTAGTTCGTTATCTATATTAAAAATAATTGAACACCTCTTTATTTTAATGGTCACGTATCATATTTTTTATATTTATAATGAATTTAATGTTTTATGATAGTGAACTATTTTTCTAGCTAAAGTATGAAAATTATATAAGTTTGGATTCACTGTCACAATCTACCTCTAGTTATAATAATCTACCATTAGCTGAAGAAAGCTACCACTTCAAGCTATAATCAGTTCAATGAGATACCACTAGTTCAATTCTGTGACTGCTAGGATATACCATCGGGTTATACTACTGTCGAGTGGAGATACTACCACTTCCAAATACATTTATCACTAATAGATTCAACCATTGCTTAGTGCAACATATAGTTCAACGTTGCTACCTACAGAGGAATCTACTGCTAAGGGAAAGCTACCACTACTGTTTGTTGTATGTACCTCCAAGAATTGCTACCATTCAAAATAGAAACCATTCTAAAGAGATACCACTAGTAAATAATTACCACTAAAGATCTATCATTGATTCCCAGAATTATTTTCAAAATTAATTCTCTAACTAGGAGTTTGTGTATTTATTTTTGGGAAAAATAACATGGATTTAATAATGATTATTCCTAAACAACTCCACGACTATCATAAAGATAAATTCACATCACCCTTTTGTTCATTATGAGGATCCATATTATTCTAATATTATCCTGTAACAAGTAATTATACCTAGAATGATAAAAATTCCTTAAAGGATTTTAGGTCTAAAATGGTCCTAGATACCCTGAGAGGGTGGGTGAATCTGGGTATGTATATTCTTTTATAAATTATTCCCGCCCCACTAGATCTAGAAAACATTATTATAAGGGTCACTTTTTTTAACTTAAGTGTTAATGATGATCTTATTCATTACTTATTTATGTGGTGATGATTCTTTGAATGTAATTGAGGATATTAATCATAAGGATGCATTGTTTTTTATTTGGTTCACCTTCACTGGGAAACATCAAAATAGCATACAAGGTTCACCTTCACTGGGCAACATCCAAGGAGCATACAACGACGATGTGCCGATTGTACCAAATTCACTAAGGATAACTAACAATAATGATGGTTTGGGATAGATCTCATCTATACCCAAGCCCAAAACCATTACAAGGTTTAGGTTAAGCTCACTATATTCCCAAGGGTCACTCCCTATTTCTATTTTTCAGTTTTACTACTTATGGAAAGGATCACATTATTCCTCTTCCTTCTCTCAATACTCTTGGAAGGGATTAACCCACAGTTTATAGACTTGTAGGTCCCTTAATTATTTCTAATGAATGTATCGTATGCTATATTTAGATGATCTATTAAAGTTTCACTTTCATCCAATTGATAAATACCACTTTACCACATATTTACTAGGCAATTCCTTCTGAACAACATTCTTGATGATCACTACCTTCATAAAGCTCCTCTTTCACAAAATTCAAATAGCCTTCTCAAATATACTTCTATTCATGAATCTCAATTATCCTTCATAAATAACACCTCTTTTTTGAAGCTCAACAAGCCTAAAAGAAGCTCCTTTATTTTATGAATATTAATTAGCCTTCATGAATTCCCTTACTTTTGTGATGCTCAGAAAATTCAGTTGGATTTTATAGCCTTCGTGAACTTCTTCTCATGAAACAGCTTTGTGGACCACCTTCTTGATCCCAGATATTAATATTTTTGTTAAGTCTCGCTGATTTTATGAAGGGGGTAGAGGCATATTTATAGGTGTTTCCACTGATTCTAGAACTGTCCGACCATGTATTCACCATTTCACGATGCAACCTATTTTCTACTATGGTCCTCCATTTTCTTTAATGCTCAAGGAGAATTATTTTTTTGTGATTCATATCATCTTTGTGGAGATCATCATTAGACTCTTTATGTTACTATGATGATCCTTACCTTCATTGTTCACAATGCTCTTCGTTTTCTCATAGATCACCATCAACTTTCATTGATACTTCTCAAAACACCCTTCATGAAGAAAATATTTATGAAACTCATACCTTTTCCATATATTCATAAGGCCTTAAATGAAATACACTTTTCACTATGCTATGCAAACTCTAAATTTTGGACCCCAAAAATTTGGAAAACACTGGGAAACAAAGTCACCTTGTGTATGCAATTTTTTGTACTGATTCTAGGGAATCCATTCCTTTGTCTTAGATCTTTTTAGTATATCTTGTAAATAATATCTATGGACTCCACAACATACCTTGGAATCCCTCTTTGTCAACAAACATAATCATCCAAAAAAATTTGTTGTGTTACCTTCGGGGATTGTTTCCCAATAGAAGATTCCCCAAGCAGGTATGGGAGTGTGTAACATGCATGAAACCGAAACATAGACTCAATTATATAGTATAAAAAAGAAATAAAAATAGAACACTGGATAATCTCATATTAAAAAAAGACTATTCTAGACCTCTATGACCCTTTTTTTATAGAAATTTCTATGCAACTTGTTCATGATCCTTCTAAAGAAATAATCAGGGGATCCTAAACAATTGGCGCTATTAAAATTGAGCATCACTTAATTCTCTCATCTCTAAACTCTTTATATTTATATTAATTATTTATATATTTTTTGTTTTTTTTACTCTACTTATTTTTAAAACACAATCTTCTAGGATAAACTGGATAGTGTGTAATACACATTCTCTCCCTCTTTCCTTCCCATTTGTATTCCCATGAACAGCTATATAAGATTTCGTCTGTAACCTATTCTTATTTTATCCCATGTATAAATGTGGAAGTGTCTTTATGATGGGATATCCTTATGATCTATTTTTTTACCTAGTCCATGTTTTGGATCATTTTATGTTGTAATAATCTAATTGGAAGTTGGAGATTTCTATGTGGAGTGGATTAAGTCTCGGCTTGAAACTGACCCCATTTTTTAATTTCATTGTGCCATATTTGTTTTTTCTTATTTACTTTTTTTTATTTTTTTGAAATAAAATTAGTTTCATTTTTATAAAATTCTAAGAATAACTTCACTCTAATAGTTAACTTATATTAGATTTTTATATATGTTGTTTTCTACGACTATATTTGTTTCAAAATTTAGAGTATTTTAACAAAACTTTGATCAAGATTTTGATATGCTTTTATAAAGATCAATTTAAATAATTGTACTATTTTTTGTTAACAATTAATTTTTATTAAATTAGGAGATATAAGTTTTAAAAATTATTAAACATAAATGTTATTTGAAACTCAATTCACCCCCCACCTCTTGATTTTTCCACTAGGACAAACATTTGGTATTAGAGAGGCTTCCAAAATACATTTAATGTGATCTAGTTTACCTAATGATCCTAAATTTATATTTTATCTATAATTATATCTTTATTGATAATAACAATATTGAAGAAACTTCAAATAATTGGCATCCTTATTTTAATGGAAATAATTATGCTCAATGGAATATTAAAATGAACATTCATATAGATAACATGGGGTTTAATATTTGGACTGTTATGGGGGATAAATATGAAATACATAAATATCCTAGAAAATATTGGACTTATACCACTAAGTCTACCTATGATTGTAACTTTAAAGCTTTGAATTATTTTTACTATACCTTGGGTGATGATTAATATAACATAATATATTCTTATAGAACTAATTTTGAAATATGGGACACACTGGATGTTTCTCATGAAGAAAATTCCAATGATAATGAAATATGTTTTATTACAAATACTATTAAATACAATAATTTTAAGATGAGTCCTGATGAATCTATTGTTTTCATGTATCTTTGGTTTAATGAAATAGTAAACACAATGCATGCACTTAGAAATACAAATTACGGCAAGGATAAAGTAATGAGAATTTTGAGGTGTCTACCACATAGATGGAGAGGAACCTCTATTTCCATAAGGGAATCATGTGAAAATTTTAAGTTACCAATAAAGGAACTCATTGGAAAAATCATGATGTATGAAGAGAAACTTCAGGTGAACAAGTAAAAAATGATAAAGCCAAAATAAATTCAGTAACCTTTAAAACATCGAACTCAAAATGAAAAATAGAAAATCAAAGTTTAGAATTCAAGGGATGATGAATCACCATCTTACAGTGATGAAGAAAGAGATCACCTAGCCAGAAATTTCAAGATTTTTTAGAGGAATAATAATTTATTTAGGAAATAAAAGTATATAGGTAAGTATGATGTAAATGGAAATTAGATAAATGAATGGAAAAAAGGATGATTCCTTGAATGAAATAACTTTCTATGATTGAAAAAGGAAAGGACACATCAAATAATATTTACCCAAGATCAAATATTAGAATAAGTATGAGGAAAAAGGAAAAATATATAAAATGGATATGAAATCCACATGGAGTTTCTATGAGGATAGTTCAAGTGACTCGTATTCTAAAAGAGAAGGCAAAATTGATAAAGCTAATATGTTCTCATAATAAACACAATTGACATATTAAATATTTTTCTTGAATCTCTTACACATAATTCTATTCTTTATGAGACTGAAAATTGTGCAGAAAATATGACCATTGATGATATCTTTTAATACTATAATATACTAGAAGATAAATTTAATGAATTTAAGGGTAAATATAAAATTTTAAAGAAGCGTAATGTTATATCTACTAACTTTAAAATTGATCTTACTATAGAGAACGAAAAGAATTATCAACTACTAAAATAAAATTATGAGATGAAATTAGCTAATGAGAAACTAAATAATGATCTGGAGATATTTATTAATAGAAAAAAAACTATAACCTAGATTATTTATAAATAAACTACTCCTAAGTATAATACATTAATTGGATTCCTAAAGCACTTATCACTAACATTTATGAACCCAAGAAAATATCGGTACCAAAATAATTTTTTTTTAAATATATTTGTAGAAAACCTTCTTGAAAATTTCTAGTAAGAAATTATGTTATCTAGATAGTGTATGTTCTAGAAATATGATTGGGGACTACTAGAGCTTCAAGAAACTAATTTAGGTGGATAGTGAACATGTCACTACTGGTGAAAATTCAAAATGAAAAAATAATAGTACTCAATAAAATCAGTAACCCTATTATTTTTTTAATTTCTAAAGTATATTTTTAGATGTATTAAAATATATCCTGATTAGAATTTCTCAATTGTGTGATGATGTTTACCATGTCAAATTTTAAAAAAATTCTTGTAAATTTTTTTATACCAAATATGATTTATTTTTTACTACTATGAGAAATGATAATGTTTATTCAATATATTTGAGTTGTTTATTTTCTTAGAATTTTTCATGTTTAAGTGCCTATCATAAAAATATTGGTTTTGGAATATTAAACTAGGGCCTTGAAATATACCCTCTATCATAAATCTAAATATTAAAGGTTTGTTCAACGATCTACCTAAACTATAATTCATAACAAAGAAATCCTACTATCCCAATCAAAATGGAAATCATCACAAAATCACATTCAAACCAAAGAATGAATTCTCAACTTCTCAACTTTTAGAGTTTGTTTAAATAAACTTATTGGGACTATAACAACCCAATATTTACATACATGGATATTACATAAAATTCGTGGAATACATAAAACATTTCACAAACACATACCCAAAGACCATATTAGTTTAGTGCCTTTGGAAACTTGGAACACATTATTCTAATTTGGTGAAAGATCTTCAATATCTACCATAAATATCATCCCCTTTATTACCCCTACCTAAAACCTTTCTTTATAACCTGAGGAAATAAAAACAAATAAATAATTGATCTTAGATACTCAGTAAGGGTAAAAATAGAAAATTTGTAAGAATATTATGAGAATAAGGGCATGAGAACATGATCGTAAAAATAAAAAGATGATACCTTTCATATCAAAAATCATGGATTAAATTTTTGATAGTTCATAAGACATGAATCCTAAGGGAATAAAATAACATAATCCATGATATCATGAAATTAACATATGACATGAAATTGTGGAATACACATAAACTTGTAACTTTTTGAACATGTATAAATAGTAACAGTTTCACTCATTAAATTAACTACATGAAATCAAGCCCTTACTTAAACTTATGGACACGAAAAACAAGGTCCATGCATAAAATTATGGACATGAAAACTATTTCCACACATATAATTTTGAACATAAAATCAATTTCATGCATAACATATATACCTAATGAGTTTTGAATATTTTCCCAATGCATTGGAGGGAGATATAGGTCACACCCTTCTCATAATGAAATCATTCTTATGTGTTCTACAAAAAACATAAATCATTCATCACATCATAACCTAATGAATAAAATGGTTTTTATTAAATATGATTCCATAAAAGCATAATCTATGTAAAACAAATAGATTTAATAAATATCATAAACATAATAAAACCATAATATGGATAGTGTACTTTAAATATAACCCTATTAAATAATTTCATCTTATATATAAAATAATTTTGATATATCACTTGAAATTAATTCTTGAGGAAAATATATTTTTCATCTACAAATATGTTTTCTTTTCTTAAAATAAAATGAAATTTTTAAAAAAAAAATTTCTTTGAATATTACCTAAAAATAATGTAAAGTAATATTCATGGAAATGAGGCTTTTAGAAAACATAAAAATCTACCCATTCCATATAAGTTAAAAGAAAACGTTATTCCCATACTTTTTTTAGATAAGTCAAAAGTACCTCGTAATGAAAATGACCAAATATTCCTTTCATACCATTTAATAAAAATCCACCAAAGGGTAAAATTTACTTTAAAAAATTATAGAAGAATAGAAATAATATTTTGCAATAAATATTTAGGAAACATGGACATGGGTGATAAATATACCCCAGTAAATACTTACATATAAACAATTTTAGATAATAATGAGATTATGAAATTAAACTTTAACTTAGGTCTGGGTTCCTTAGTACATGTCCAAACCTCCTGTATAAGGGTTTAAATAATTTAATTAACATATTATAGGATTTTATTAATTTTTATTATATTATAAGTGATTGTATTATTGCTCATTTGTTGGTAATATTATTACTCATCCTTCGGGTATTAAATAATTTATTTCATTACGCACTTTTTTGGATAATTCAAGTTCCTCTCTTACGTTATAGTTATATAATTTACATAATGATATTATTATCATATATGACATATTTTTTCATTCAAAACATTTATATAATAATTATTAAATGAAGATTATGTATAATTAATCGCATCGCATCGTGGAGACAGTAGGTCGTACGTACATACGAGCGATGATATCTTTCCTTAAATTGTTGAATGATATAGAAGTGGATGGTATATTTATTATTCCAGAATCAAAATATTTCATAATAATAATATATAGTTATTATTTCCACCATTATACCCATCCATGTATAGTGGTGGTGAAAAACAGATTACACCACGATGTGGAGACGTTAAGTCGTACGTACGGATGCGTGGTGATTTTGTTTCTTTTAAGATGGATAGAATATGGAATATGTTTGTATAATAATCATAATAGCATCTCATAATATATGTTATATTGTATTTATTACTTTATAATGTATAAAACTCATGAATAGGAAGTAAAAATAGAAATAATTTTGAAATAATCGGTAGAGAAGATTAACTCTTCTTCGATGAGATCCCTCTAGATATCTTCTTAAATGCACTAGAGTTGGTATTTTGAGAATACCAGAACCTCTAAAATGTTACTAAGGAAGTTAATAAGGTAAAATTGGCATGTTATGGATGATATTTAAGGCTTAAAGTGAATTGAAGTTGTGATGTATGATGTTCCCTTTTATAATTGAGGTGAGGGGAACATTTGGAATCTCAAAAAATATTAATTTATAATAAAATAAAACCAAATAATAAAACCTCAAAAATTTCTTATTTTATAAGATTATATGTTTTAAGGTTCTAGTATCATCAAAAAATAAATTTTATATAATTTTTTTCCAATTTAAACCTTATCCTTTTAACTAACTCTTTGTTATTCTATTTAATTTTTCACTAAGGTAACAAATATTACAATATTAAAAGGATAAAATATTTACTTATTTGATTTCAACTGGACCATAAAGGAATAATTTATAAAATTTTACACTATATAAAAATTATTTTATATTTTATAAAAAAAATTGTGATTTTTAAATAATTTAATAAATCATTATTTTGATAAACAATCAATAGTGTCAATTTTGACACTATTAAATTTATTGATTTTTAAACATATCAAGATAAGATTTCATCCTAGAAAAAAAATTATTATATCCCTAAGGGGTAAATGTTATCTATAAAATTAGTTTTATATATTAATTATCTAAAATTATGTTTATTTTAATATTTTTAATTACATTAATTTGTTATTTTAATTAATAAAATAATTATTACATTAGTTTTGTGTAATTATTTAAAATATTTATTTGTTGGGTAAAAATTAATAAAATACCATAATGAATTTAATTCTTCTATTTTTAATAATAATACTTATATTAGAATAAATCTCATGGAAAATCCAACATTAAAAAGGTTTTATTTAATAAAACCTGAATGTGACAAATTTAATATCACTTTAAATAAAATATTATATGTGTTGTAATCTTTTACATGTGGCTGAAAAGGGTAAATAACTCATAACTTGGATGATTATGGTAGAAATATACTCAAACAATAAGATTTAGTCAATTTTTTGGTCTTTTAATGGTTATTTTAATTTTAATTAAAATTATTTTATTGATTTTTTATCAATTAAATAGTTTTTGTATCATCAATGTATAAGTCTTTAAAGTAAATAATTATTTTCTAAAAATTAGATATAAATTACCATGATAATTAAAATCATTTTAGATTTAAAATAATTATTTATAGTCAAATTTACTTTATATATAACCTTATTTTAAAAATCATCAAGTTATTAAAATTTCAGTAAGACATATTTAACTTTTCTTTAAATAAAATATATTAAATTTCCAAATATCATCCAAGTGGATTCCAAAGGATACCATTTAAATCCAAGGATGATTTAGGTCTAAAAACACTCATAAAATGATATTAATACAAGTGGTAGGGTAATTTTATAATATTATTTTTACCCTTAATTAACTGATTTACCTTTTTACCGTATTAATAAAAATTACAGAAGTTACTATTCATAATGCCCAAAAATAAAATGAACTTATTTACATAATTTGGACCCACTGATTACAATTATGGAATAAGTTTTTCAAAATTGAAAATAAAAATTTTCTGTAATTAATTTAAAATTAATCCCATTATCGAAATGAAAAAATGGGTTTTAAAAGTTAAAACATTGCAAAAGATTGAAATTTTTTAATATCAAAATATAATGTAAAATTAATTCAAATTAACTAAATTATATTAAATGATAAAAATATAATATATTTATTTTATAAAACCATTAAATAATATAACTTAAAAATATAAAATATTTCTATGAAAAAAGTTTTTTCAATTAAAATTTTGTACCTTTTTAATATTCATCAAATCGTGAAACTTATCAGAAAAATATAAAACATTAATCCAATGTGAATTGTTATATCAAGATTATAAATAAAAATTTTATTTTATCAAATAAATTATAAAAATGTGTTAAAATATTTATTTTAAATGAGTGTTCCATTACATGGCAGCAAAACTACATTTTTTTGAAAAATGCATCCTTTATCTGAAAAATTGAATTTTTTCTTATATGATTTTTAGAAAACATATCAGATGAATTTTAAACATTATATTGAATATATTACATATATATTTCATTAATAAAATCCATAAATAGTGATTTTATTATTTTATAAACTTACTTATTTTCATTTTAATTGTTTTTAATAAAAACATTTCCTTTTATTTAAAAAGGATTTTATATATTATTTATAATTAATTCATCACCAAATAATTAATTATATATATGTGTGTGTAAATAATATTTTATAATTAATCTAATATCATTCATATCCTCCATTATAATGGCTAGGTTATAAGGTAACATAATAATATTAAATTTTTCAAATAAACTATGTCTTGCATGAAATGAATTCTATCAAAAGAACTTGAAATTGTGTGTAACAGATGCCAATAATGGTATTCAATATTCTAAAAGCTACGATGGTGTGGCATGTAGCGCAAGGCTATATTGGTGTATCATACAACATAAGGCATCAAATAATTTAAAAAAACAAAAATTAATAAATAAAATAAAATAAAAAATCTATCTCATAAAAATCTTTGGGTGTTACATTCTATAAACTTTCAATTAATTTCTCCCTCGAAATTCGTCTCTTTTATAATATTATTATTAATTTAAATGTTATTTCATAGAAACCCAAATCAGAAAATAGAATAATAAAACTTCCTTTTAAAAATAGAATGTGAGAAACATAATGGTTACCCAAAGTCCCTCGTAATTAGGTTTTCACATAGGAGAACATTGGTGGAAAGTGGAAACATTGATATGGAATAGAAATATAACTATCAAGTTATGATGGAGAATGATGTACAACATCATTAGGATCAAGTTAATAATCAAAAATCCATAAATATAAGATTATTTAAGGGTTCATTTGATTCATAGGAAATAAAGGTACTTGGATAATATTTTTGGTTTGAAGATCCTTTCCCTAGAGTTAAATAATGAGAAGAAATACTTAATTATAATCTCATCCTTTCATTGTTACTTCAAAAATTTTCACTTCATCTCTTATTCCAAGAAATGAAGGTGAATTTTTCATTCCTTAATAATTAGCATATCTTGAGATCTATAAATAGAATGACAGTTCATTACATATATCTTGGTCACAATAAAAATGTTAACACAAGTTATGCCGAATCAATTTTTTTATTATTTAATAAAATTCCACTTTAAGGGAAAAGTGGTGACTGTGCCAGTCTGATTACACCATACATATTCAAAATTCAAAATAGGCCTAAATAAAAATTCAAAATGAAGTCCACCACCACAAAAATCAAATCCTGCAAATACCGCACCATCAAATATCATGCTGACATCACATCACCACAACCAGTATTCATCATCACACCATAGTCATCCCTTCCCAATGTCGATCCGTCATCTCCTGAGTCACTTCCTCACCGGTGAGAAGAAACCATTGGAGCACCTCCCACCACCGCACACCCACACCGTCATCAAACAACCCTCATCGCATCGATCCGTCATAAACCATAGTTCCTTTTCTGCAAACCTCATCATCGAACCCATCATCATCATCATCGGAATGGTACCACACCTCGTCGTCATCGATCGACCGTCATCACCATTTACCTCCCGAAGCTGCCCGTTCAACCTCACTTCCCAAAGAACCTTGGATACCACCACAAGCTCCACCTCAGAGAGAATGGTGGAAGCCTAGATCCAGAGTAGAGAAAAAATGGGCTTTGGAGGACAAAACAGTAGCAAGACTATAAATTCAGGACCATGAACCAAGGATTCCATCCACGTCACACCACAAAACCTCCCTATGCCAACACCACACTACCAACACTCCAACATTGAACCAACAATAGAAAGATGAAACCCCCAACATAAAACACCCAAACACACCAAGAGAAAGAAAGAAAGAGAGAGATTGGAACCCTTGGTGGAAACGGATAAAAATCCCTAAAATTAAAAGAGATACGAGGGGATAAAACCCTAGAGAGAATCGGGGACTAAAACCCTAAAAGAAGAAGACTGGAGATGCCCAAAGGAACCTCAAACACCAAACCACAATCCCAAAACCTCGGTGTACCCTCCACTCTAGATCTGACTTGGATAAGAGCGGTGGGATTCGAGGCCAGGGTGCAGTAAGGTGATCTGAGACGAGAGACCTAGAGCACATAAAGGAAACAAAGAAACATCAAACAAGAAATAAGAGAGGACTTGGAGAGACTGTAATGCTGCCGGGGAGTAACCCAAGGAGGAGGATGAATCCGAGCCAAACATTCATAAGTCTAGCTATAGTGAGATAATACTATATTCTAAAAAACATTAACTGTAACTTAAACATTATATAAATTTATAACCTTACAATCCTTCTAAAAACTGAAAATCCAAAACTTTTGAAAGAGGTGAACTAGATCATCTTAACAATTATCTCCCATATCACATAAGGTATCTCTTGTTGGTCACATTCAAAACATGTAAATTCTTTCATCATGTATTTTATTTCCATATACCATAAATTAAAATTTTCTAACTCAATCCATGATGTCATCATATTAGTCCCAAGGTCATTAATAATATCAAACATCTCTTTATTTTCATATCTCAACATTATTCACATATTAAGGCTCACCCTTCCCTTAATCATGTTTTTTCCAAAAATATGTGAATCACTTTTCATGGAAACCTGTAATATTCAACATATACTCTTAAATACATATAGAAAAACCAAAGTGGTCCAATTATTCCATAATATGATAAAATTTATACTACAACATTATTGTATAATCCCATTACCTAAACACTCAATCATTCTACTACTTCATTTTCATTAACTTCATCGCCAACAGTGATTGCATGTGATTTTCCTTTCTCTTTGGCCTTAAAAGGTTGATTATGCTAATCATCATAGATAAACCTTGGGTTAGGTCATCGGTTATAATAATTCATCATTAACTTTCACTTATATAATTGAAGTGTGGGTGGTGAATTTTCATGAGATTTCACTCCATTGAATGTCCTCTTTTCATCACTCCAACACTCTTTTACTTAATGGAAAGTCATTCCACATCTAAATAATATTTTTATTCCTTAAATTCATTACTTTGATTGTTCTTTTCCACATTTTTGGAAAGTATGAGGTTGAGAATTTTTATTCTTGCTTTTTTGTAAAATCATGGGAGTTTCCATTAATCTCCATCTTACTTTTCTTATCTCCAGAACCTTGACAGTTACCAAATTCCATTTCAACTTTTAGTTCAAAACTAACAACTTCTTCATAGCTTCCAAAGTCCCTTGTGACTAAGGAATTTTAAAGACTCTGTTTTAGGCCACCAAAGAATCGGTCAATTTTCCTTTCAGGGCTGATGATTAACCCATAAGTGTACCTTTAAAGTATTGTAAAATTTTCCTCATATGTACCAACAAATTCATCATCCTTTGTATTAAGCTCAATGAATTACTTATCCATATTTTTTCATAGAATATGAGGGAATTAATTACAGAAAAATATTCTTTTAAAA
Source organism: Viscum album (assembly GCA_963277665.1). Taxonomy (NCBI): domain Eukaryota; kingdom Viridiplantae; phylum Streptophyta; class Magnoliopsida; order Santalales; family Viscaceae; genus Viscum; species Viscum album. The sequence continues at coordinate 803,593,293 of OY728145.1, read as the reverse complement.
TCATCCCATTACATAGATTCAATTTCTTATTTATCCCTCATGTTCTTAATAAGATTCCACCACTGATCAACTTTACCTTACATATGATAAACACCCAATATGACTTTTCCATGTAAGTAACACTAAATGATGGAAAGTATATTTGCAGTGGTACCAATCCATTTTTCAGTAATAAGTGGATCATAAGACCCACTAAAAGAAGTTTGACATTGCCTCATGAATAAATCAATAGAAATTTTTTCCCTCCTCGACTCACTTGGAAGTATATCATGATTAATAGCTTGTGTGAGTATAGAGAAAATATTTTTTTATTGAAGATCCCATAACATTTGGTTTCTCAATAGTACAATCATTTCATTACCTATTTAATTCATCAATAATGTGGTTCTTTTATGTTTTATCCATTTACTAAAACTAAAAATAATAGTGTGAACAACACTAATCATACTGGAAAACCACATAATCCAAGGAAACATCTTAGTTTTAATCGTAGGTAATCCACGATTATTAATAAATTCTAGGATTGTAGCCTATCCTTAGACTTATCCTTAGGTACATCCCTAGACATATCCATATAAATATATCTAGATATCTTAATAATGTTTTCACATCCTAGTTTCTAGAGTCTAATTAAACCATTTCTTTGATACTAACTATAAAAACCCAAGATTAGCATGTATGGACATTAAGTAAAATTTTCATAATAATAAAAACATTACAAAAATTCACACCCAAAGACAATATTATTTAAATACCTTATGAATCTTGGAACAAATTATTATAATTTGGTAAAAGATCTTCAAAATCTCCCATAAATATCTTCCCCTTTAGTACCCTTACCAAAAACCTTTCTTTATAACCTGAGGAAATGAAAACATATAAAGTGGTGAGCTTAGATGATCAGTAAGGGTAAAAAAATAAAATATGTAGTAATATCATGAGAATAAGGGTTGGAGAACATGATCATGAAAATAAAAGATCATATCCTACATATGAAAAATCATGGAATAAAATTTTGATAGTTCATAATACATGAATTTTTAGGGAAAAAATAACATAATCCATGAGATAATAACATAAACATAAGACATGAAATTGTGGAATACACATAAACTTGTAACTTTGTGAACATTTATAAATAGTAACAAGTTTATTCATTAAATTAAGGACATAAAATTAGGACCTTTCTTAAACATATGTACATGAAAACCTAGGTCCACACATAAAAATAAAGACATGAAAATCAGGTCCACGCATAGAATGGTGCACATGAAATCAGGTTCACACATAACATGTATACCTCATGAGTTATCTAGATTTACCCAATGCATTGGATGGAGATATAGGTCCCACCAATCTCATAATTAAATAATTCTTATGTGTTCCACAAAAAACATAAATCATTCATCACATCATAACCTAAGGAATAAAATGTGTTATTTTAAATATCATTCTATCATAACATAATCTATGTAAAACAAATGGATTTTATAAATAGCATAAACATAATAAAACTGTAATAGGTATAGTATAATTGAAACATAACCCTATTAAATAATTCCATCTTAGAAGGAAAATAATTTTTATAGAATACTTCAAATTAATTCTGGAGGAAAATATCCTTTCTTCTTGAAAAACGTTTTCTTTTGTTAAAATATCATGACATTTTAAAAGAAAATAATTTATTTGAAGATAAATTTGAAATATTTTAAAGGATTATTAGTGTAAATGAGACATTATAAAAATTTAAAAATCTATTCATCTCGTATAAGTTAAAATAAAACCTTATTCTCGTACTTTTGTCAGATAAGTTGAAAGTACCTCGTATCGAAAATGACAAAATATTCCTTTAATACTATTAAATAAAAATTAAAAAAAGGTTAAAATTGACTTTAAAAAAAATTATAATAATAAATATAATATATTGAAATACATATTTAGGAAACATGGACATGGATGGTAAATATACACCAGTAAATACTTATATATAATAAATATTAGATAATAATGAGATTGCAAAATTATCCCTTACCTTAGGTATGGGTTCCTTTAGACGTATATGAACCTCCTATATAAGGGATTAAATAATTTCATTAATTTATTCTTGAATCATATTCATTTTTATTATATCATAAGTGATCATTTTATTACCTGTTTTTAATAAAAGTATTACTCGTTCTTTAGGTATTAACTCCATTAATTTCTTATGAATGTTTTGTCAGATAAGTTCATGTTCCTCATCTTAGGTTATAGTTATCTAAATTAAATATTTATATTAATTTAATATATATAATATTTATTCATTATAAAAATTTATATAATAATTCTTTATTAAATATAACGTAGAATGCATCTCGTCATATCATGGAGATGGTAGGTCGTACGTATACACGAGTGATGATATCATTCCATTAACTATGGAATGGTATGGAAGTGGAAGGTGTATATATTATTCCTGAATCAAAATATTGTTATAATAATCATATACAGTTATTATTTTCATCATTATACACATCCAAGTAAGGTGGTGGTGAAAAATAGATTACACCATGGTGTGGAAATAGTAAGTCGTACGTATGCACGCGTGTGGATTTTTTTTCTCGTGGGATGGATAGAACATGGAATATGATTGTTACATAACCATAATAAAATATAAGAATATATTTTATAATATATTTATTACTTTATAATGGATAAAACTCATGAATTGGAAGTAAAAGAAGAAATAAGTTTGAAAGAATCAGTAGAGGAGATTACCTTTTCTTCGATGAGCTCCCTTAGATATCCTCTAAAAGGCACTAGAGTTGGTATTTTGAGAACAACCAAATATATATAATGTAATTAAGTAAGTTAAGAAGAGAAATTTTTAGGGTATTTCTGATCTTTATGGCTCAAAGTGAAGGCAAGTTGTGAGGGAGGATGTGCCCTTTTATAAATGAGGTGAGAGGCACATTTGGAATCTCCAAAAATATTAATTTATAATAAAATCAAAAACCCATCCAGAAAACCTAAAAAATTTCTTAATTTCAAAAATTATATAATTTGAGGTTTTAATATCATCAAAAAATAAATTTTAGACCATTTTTTTCTATCAATTTAAACATTATCCTTTCAATTAATACTTAGTTATTCTATTTTATTTTTAACTAAGGTAACAAATATTTCAATTTTAAAAGGTTGAAATAATTACTTATTTGATGTTAATTAGACCATATATGCATAATTTAGAACATTTTTCACCATAAAATAATTATTTAATATTTTTAAAAATAATATATGATTTTTAAATAATTTAGTAATACATTATTTTGATAAACAATCAATAGTGTCAATTTTGACACTATTCAATTTATTAATTTTTAAAAATATCAAGATAAGATGATATCCTTGAAAAAATTATTTTATTATATATCTATGGGGTCAATGTAATCTATAAATTTTGTTGTATATATTAATTAACCCAAATTATATTTATTTTATTATTTTTAATAACATTAATTTGATATTTTCATTAATAAAATAATTACTAAATCAGGTTTGTGTAATTATTTATTATATTTTTTGAGTAAAAATTAAAAATAAAATAATATAACTAATATAATTATTCTATATTTAATAATATTACTTTTAGTAAAATATATCTCATAGAAAATCCTACTTTAAACGTTCTTTATTTAATAAAACCTAAATGTGACAATATTAGCGTCACTTTAAATAACATATTATATGTTCCATAATATTTTTCTTATGGATCCAAATGGTCAATAACTCAACCCTTGGATTATTATTGTAGATATATAATTAACCAATAAGATTTAGATAAGTATTTTAGTCTTTTAATTATTATTATCATTTTAATTAAAATTTATTTTATTGGTTTCTCATCAATTAAATAATTTCTGCGTCATCAATGTATAAGACTTTAAAGTAATTATTTATTTCCTAAAAATTACAAATACATTAAAATGATAAATTCTAACATTTTATATTTCAAATGAGTATTTATATACAAATTTTTCTTCTGTATACCCTTATTTTAAAAATGATAAATTTATTAAAATTTGAGTAAGATATATTTAAATTTTCTTTAAATAAAATATATTAAATGTCTTAATCTCATACAAGTGGACTATAAAGGATACAATTTTGATCCATGTATGATTTAGGTTGAAAAAACACTCATACAATGATATTAGGGCAGGTTTTGGGGTAATTTTATAATATTATGTTCACCTTTAATTACCCGATTTACCTTTTTATTATATTAATAAAAATTACTAAAGTTACTTCTCATAATTACTAAAAATAAAAGGAACATATTTACATAATTTGGACCCACTGATTAAAATTTTGGAATCCATTTTTCAAAATTAAATATATATAATTTTTAGTAATTAATATAAAATTAATCTAGTTTTTAGAATGAAAAAAACGAGTTTTAAAAGTTAAAACATTGCAAAAGATTGATTTTTTTTATCAAAATACAATGTGAACTTAATGAAAATTACCTAAATTATATTAAATGATAAAAATTTAATCAATTTATTTTTTAAAATAATTACATAAGAAAACTTATTCATATAAATTATTTTTATGAAAGAAGTATAAATTATTTTTATGAAATAAGTTGTTTTCAATTAAAATTTAGTATATTTTTATTATTCATCAAAACTGGAAACTTATCAGAAAAATATAAAAAAAATAATCTAAAGTAAATTTTTAAAACCCTTTTCTAAATAAGAAGTTTATTTTAACAAAAAAAAATATAAAAATTCATTAAAAATTGATTTTGAATGGGTGTTCTATCAAAAGGAAGTAAATTGCATTTTTTTGAAAAAATAATTCTTTTATCCGAAAAATTAAATTTGTTCTTATATCATGTTCATAAAATATATAAGATGAATTTTAAACAATATATTGAATATATTACATATATATTTAATTAATAAAATACTTAAATAGTGATTTTATTATTTTATAAACTCACTTATTTTCACATAAATAGTTTTTCAGAAAAACTTTTCCTTTCATTTAAAAAGGGTTTTATTTTTTAATTATAAGTATTATCTCAAAAAATAATTAATTATATATATAATTGTGTAAAGATTAATTTCAATGTTAATCTAATATTTTTCACATCTACCATTATAATATCTAGGTTATAAGGTAATATAATAATATTTAGTTGTTCACTTAAACTGGGTCTTGCGTAAAATGAATTCTATCAAAAGAACTTAAAATTGTGTATAACACAATCCAAGCATAGTATTATATATACCACAAGCTAAGATGGAGTTTCGTGTAGAGAAAGTTTATCTTTGTGTAGCGTACAACACAATGCATCAAATAATTTAAAAAAACAAAAATAAATAAATAAACAAAAATAATACATCTATCTCATAAAAATCTCAGGGTGTTACTTGGGCCTTATTTAGTTTCTAGTTTAGAAAGAAAACATTTTCCCCTTATTATAGTTCATTATTATTCAATATTTACATTGGTATTTTTACTTTCTCATAAAAGTGAATCTCTTTCCTATTTTTCTAAATATGTTAAATCTATATAAAATCATAGTGGACTTAGAATTTAGACCTTAAGAAGTGATCATGGTCATGAGTTTAAAAATCAAGAGTTTGAGTCGTTATACTCACAACATGGATATAGTTATAACGTTTTTTCTCCAAGGATCCCATAATGTAATTTTGTTGTGCTAATAAGAAATTGAAATATTTAACAAATTTCACAGATTATGCTCAAGGAGTATGACTTACCAATTTAGTTTTAGGCAGACACTATGAATACAAATTTATACATTATTAATAGAATTTAAATTATACCACTTTCAAAGAATAACCCATATGAATTATGGAATGGTAGAAAACCAAAAGTTAATTAGTTTATAGTTTTTGGTTATAAAGTCATTATACTTAATACAAAGGATAATTTAGACAAAGTTTCATCCAAAAGTGATGAAGGAGTACTCCTTGGATATTCTATAATTAGTAAATAATATAGGGTATTTAATAAGACTGAAAATTATTTTTTTCATTTTCCAGAAATCCTCTTTATGGAAAGAGGTAAACCATATTACACCAGGCGGGAATCCAAAATAACATGATAGTTAAATAGAAATTCAAATTCAAAACCCACATTTAAAGGTTGGTGAGATAGATCCACATGAGCCTAAGAGCCCTTTAAAAAATATTGAGGTTGATATTTACATTCTATATATAATACTAAGCCTAGTAAAAAGTATTCCAAACCTCCTATAGAAAAATCATTCAATCCGGATAAAAAACATAAACCTAAACCTGTAGATAAAAATGAAGTGTCAAACACTTCTATTCCCATAGTATTTTGGACTTATAAATATCATACCTTATATGTTTTTGTAAGATACCTAGATAAAGGGACTGAGACTAGATCTTCTCTTCAAAACCTAGTTCAACATCAAGATTTATTGTCACAACTGGAACCTAATAATGTCAATGAAATAATTAATGATGATTTATTGAAAATGGTAATGGAGGAATAATTAAATTAGTTTGAGAGAAATATTTTTTGGGAACCTTTAGAAAGACTAAACGACTACCAAAATATTGGCACAAAATGGGAGTTTATAAACAAGGTTGAAAAGTTAGGTATAATAATTAGAAATAAATAAATAATGGTTCCACAATGATATAGTCAGGAAGAAAGTATTGACTATTAAGAAACCTTTTCCCTGATATCTAGACTTGAAACCACCAAAATATTACTTGCATATGCAGTACATTTGAATTTTTAATTATATCAAATGGATGACAAGAGTGAATTCTTGAATGGATGTATATTTTATGATGTTTTTTAACAACCAAATAGATTTTAAAACCTTCACATTCCAAAAAAAATTAAAATTAACAAAAATATTATATGGTTTAAAACAATAACCTAGAGATTGGTATGATTGGATCATCTCATTTTTTAATTTAAAATGGTTTTAATAAAGGAATATATGACCCTAACTTATTTATTAAAAGAATATAAAATGATTTTTTAGTTGTGTAAGTCTATTTTTATGATATTATTTTTGGATCCTCAGAAAATTCATTATATACTAAATTTTCAAAAACTTTGAAAAGTGAATTTTAAATGAGTTTTATGGGTAAACTTAAATTATTTCTTGGTTTTTAGATTTCTCAAAATAAATATGGTATTATTTTAAATAAAATAAATTCGACTAAATATATTTTAAAATATTTTGACATGGATATTATTAAAGGTTGAGATACTCTCATGAGTAAAAACTAAAAATTAGATCTTGATGAAACTATGAAACTAGTTGATCAAAACACTTGTAAAGGTATGATTATATTCTTATTATAATTTACTGCTAGTCATCCTGATATAATTTTTAGTGTTTGTATGTGTGCCCATTTTCAATCAAACCCAAAAAAGTCACATTTTCTAGCTATAAATAGAATTTTAAAATTTTTCAAAGGTATAAAAAATATAAGATTGTTCTATTCTAGAGGATAAGTAGTTTATCTAGTTAGTTATTCATATACTTATTTTTATGGCTATAAGTTAGATATAAAAAATTATTTTGTAACATGTCACTTGTTGAGAAAGTATCTAGTTTAATATTGTAGTAAGAAACAGAACATTGTTGCATTATCCACTTTTAATGCTAAGTACATAGTTGTAGGTAGTTTCTATTCATAGATTCTATATATGAAACACACTTCCCTGGACTATAGATATCAATTTTGATGTTTCCTTTTAAATTTTGATAATAAATGTTCTATAAACATTTACAATAACCATATGTTCCACTCTATGACAAATCATATCGATATGATACATCACTTTATGATAGATAATTTTCAAAGGGGTGATATAACTCTTGAGTTCATTGGTACTGAACATTATCTTGACAAAATATTTACAAATCCTTTGAATTTTGATAGAATGAGCTATATCATACATGAACTTGGAATGATAAGTTTTTTTTAGTATTTTTTTCTTAAAATTATTTTGGTTCTTGTAGAGAAATATCATAAGATCGGTATTACCATGGCAGATCTACCATTGGTATATACTATGGCTAATCTACTATTGGTATCTACTATGGTCGATCTACTGTGGGTATCTACCATGGTTGATCTACCATTGGTATCTATCATGGATGATCTTCCATTGGTATCTATAATGGATGACCTACATTTGGTATCAACTATGGATAATCAGCCATTAGTCATGCTATAATTGTGATCAATTATAACATGCTACCATCTGGATGTTACCCTTGCATAATATCATTACATGCTATCATGACTTGGTATCATAATGTGCTACCATTAGAATGTGACCATGAAAAACTAATGTTGTATGATACCATGAGAACCTATTGTTAGGACCTACCATTACTAGTGTTATCATTCCTATCATCCGTAATTAAAATTATTATTGATTTTATTTATTTTATATATGTTTTTTATTTAATTTTTTATTTAAAAACCCTAAATGATAAAATTTTACCTAAGATTTGAGTATGAGAACCCTCTCTCTCTCATGCCTTATTTGAACCATTTCTACCTTTCTCTCTCCACCTTTAATCCTCTATATTTCTCATCCATTCCTCGGAACAATATGAAAATGGTTCCAGTGAAGTGTCCTGGTGGACCTCCAGATGAATCACATCCCTTGAAGAAATAAATAGGTGAATTGACTATTTCTATTGTAAAACCAAAGAGTCCCCAACTCAAATAATGATATATTATTTCTGAGAAATAAATTGACACTATGTAGTTTTATTTTATAAAGTTACTCATATGTAATGTTTTCCAAGATCATGGATGGTTCAAATGGTTATTAGGGAATGATTGACCATTCTACCCTAGGATAGTTCTAGAATTTTATAAGTTTGTAGAGTATGTGGTTAGAGAAAAAAATTGTGTCATTAAGACAGTAATAGATGGAAAGTAAATTGTATTTTCTTTAAATTAGCGATCAGGATTCTTAAATTTTCCTCAAAATTGTATATATGAGAACTATACTTTTTCTCTCCCAATCAACTATGAAAATTTTGTATATAAGGATGCACTATTTGGGTTGACTAGAAATTCTATGGTAAAAAGGCCTACATTAGGAGAGCTTTTTGGTTAATGCATATTATTGTTTAAGATAATAAAACATATGTTATGTCTCAAGAAGTTGGATATTAGAATAATGAGCTATTCGGATATATTTATATTATTTATTATGATAATATGATATAATATAAGTTTATATAGATATTTTATGGTTCATATGTTGGAATTGATGAAGACCTATTCTATATATAAATATTTAGCCTACCCCACGTTCATCTTGGCTATGTTGGAGTCCAAAGGACTTATGCCTGAAGGTGAGGATAAAGTGATCAAGTGTGGTATTTATTTCTTGCATGAGGTGACCTATAAGAGGATGAGGTGAACTCAAATCCTTTGTTGAAGAAATTGGTGGTTTATTATGATAAGATTTATAAGAAGTTTAACCAAGTGATGAATCTTACTAGACCAAGATACATGGTTTAACATATATGGGATTCAAATTGGTTTGTAGATTACTCTTCAAATGAAGAGGACAAGGTTGAATAATAATAAGTTGTAGTTAGGGAAGAATAATTGGTGCTTTTTTTAGTAGAAGTGGGTAGTGACCTCGATGTGGATAAGAGCCTTATTTTATCTTATAAATATACCAGTCCACCTCTTTCTATACCTACTAAAGAGAGTTGCGGAGAGAATATAATGATTCAGAAGAGACTAGGACCTCTAATATTGATCAGGTTGATAGTTCTTCTTCAGATACTCTTGAGGATGTGGTGGTGCTTTCTGATGAATCTGAGTATTGTAACATCGGGGATTCAGGTGTCAACCAAAGGTTCCACGAACCTAGTTGGTCACATGACCTCGATCTCATTTCCCCAAATTCCAGAGGTTTTCAACTAGCAGCAAGGGCCAAGGTTTGATTTTGGGGAAACTATGCACTCATTGGTAGAGTATACACAATGGAATAAAAAATAGTAAGCAGTAGCCGAAACAGAAATACCATACAGCATAAGTAAACAATGGAAGACTAATAGTATAAACAACTACAGCATATATAAATAAATGATGCATATTACATGTATTGATGAAAGTATCCAAACAAGTCAGAATTCTAGAAATACAATTCTAAAACCAAAGTATAGAAAATAGTATACTCCAACAGCATCATAAGCCTCAGCTTGGTGCCATTCTCTCTATCTCCAACAGCAATCAAGTACCTAATGAAGAAGGGATATTTTTATTATCTATAATGGAAACCATATAATATGTTTGGGTCCAAAAGCATGACCCAAATAGGGTGTGAGATGAATCCCAGTAGGCAACCACCAAAAGATCTATGCCTAATAGTCAGGGAATATATAGAGCAAATAATATGTAGAAATGAAGAAATAAACTAGGAAGTACCCAAAAATAAACAATCCTAAAGTTTTAAATTACATTAATTTTCATTTATAAATTATTCAATTCATTGAATAATGTAACCTCGGGATCTAGCCTAAGCTCTATATCCCCCTATATAATAGTAACAACAGACATCACAGAAGACCATCTAAACCACCAAGTAAGACTGATTCTAAGCTTGTGCCTTGGCATGGTGACTCGTCACAAAATCAACCAAACATTAATATAAACTCTATGGTAAATATCTCATGGTTTAACCCCTTTTGTTTATAAATAGAACTAAAAAAATTTAAACAAACACCTAGGTAGCTCTCATGGTCAATACCCCTAGGTCCACATGGCATCATTAATTTATACATGACCTTTGGGTAGCTCTCACGGTCAATACCATCTGGGTAAACATAGTATAATTAATCATAAACAGCCTATGGGTAGCTCTTACTATCAATATCCCATGGTTCAAAAGGATCTCACGGTCATATGTAAATAAACATGGAAACCCCCTCATTTTTCCTTTTCCAAGGATATCACAGTCCATTGGAAGATCATAATGCATATAACATTCTTTAAAGTCTCTACAAGCAATTAAAACTATTACATGGCTCAACTTTGATCAACGAATAAAACCAAGAATCACATATAACCAATCAACTCCATCCTAAACAACTCAAGTCATGGAAAACAAGGTATGCCTCATACGAAACCTTGGCCAAAAGGCCCTAAATAGTCAAACTAGGGAAATGCAGCCATGGTTTTCTTATAAACAAGGGTATACAATATTATTCAAAGGAAAAAAACACTTAATTAATCAACCAAACCATAGAAGTTATTAAACAGGGTCAAAATCCAAAATATTCAATACCCCAACATGGGTATTCAGCACTTTATGCATATATAATCCAAAGACAATCGAACAATGGCACAAACCACCTACCTTGATGTTGTATGATGAACACTCTAGAATGTTGGCCCTGGAATCAGCCTAGAACTTCATAGATCTACAAAAAGTTCAAAAACATTCAACCTTTAACAACCTATGAGAGAGGATAAATCAGGAAGAGAGGATCAAGAATAAGGAAGAACTCACTGGTGGGACTCCAACCCACCTGCTAGAGTTTGAATCAGACCTTGGATAGAGAAATGGTGGATCGGACTTTGATCATCACTCTCGGTCGTTCCTAGACGAACCAAGGTTAGAAGAAGGTCTTTTTGGAGATTAGACATGACATCTCTACGATTAAATTATTAAAAAAGAAAAGTACATTGTGTGTTCATTTAATGTACATGTCATGTATTATCCTTAACTGGATACCGCTTTAGGTGGTCTTCTTGGTCACCTACATAGCCATGTACTTTTCCATTACACAGCTAGTATACAGCTACCCATGACAACTGGGTACATGGAGTGTATGCAAGAGTACACAGCGTATACTTAGGAAAAATCCAAAACTTTATTTTTCCACAAAAACATACCAAAACAAAGATCCAAACCTGAAATAAAGATCTAGGTTCTTACAAAATTTCCCCCTTAAATCAATTCATCCCTAAATACCCCTTCCAAGGGTGGAGAAGAAGAAACTTCAAACAATTATTCCCACTATGATCATACGTCAGTCTCCCTCACCCAAGTCTTGTCATGTACTTGCCCATGCTACCATAGCACCCGTACTAGAGGAACAGACTGGCCACGGAGAACCTTCATGCTATGATCCACAATCTATATAAGGTGCTCCTTGAAGGATGTATCCACCTCCAACTCAACCTCCTCGGATTGGAAAACATAAGATTGGTCTAAAATGTATTGTCGTAGATGATAAAAGACATTGTGCTTAGCCCGGTACCTCTGAGGTAATTGTAATCAATAGGAAGCCGGCTTGACTCTCTCCAAGACCTCAAATGGCCCAACGTATCTCGGTGAAAGCTTCCCTTGTCTTCTAATCCTCCTTTATCCCAACCTTGGTGTGACACATAAGAAAACCTTATCTCTGACTTCAAAATCCATAGGTTATCTATGTCAATCAGTATAATATTTCTGGTGAGACTGTGTTGTAGTCATCCTCTTTTAAATCAACTCCACCTGTTATGTGGTATCCTAGACAAGATGAGGTCCCAGCATTGCTTCTAATCCTACATCTATCCAATATAGGGGTGATCAGCATGGCCTACCATAAAATTCATCGTATGTTCCCATGTGAATCATCACATGAAAACTGTTATTATAGGAAAACTCTACTAGGGGTATATGTCTCTTCCAAGAGCCCTTGAGATCCTGGACGCATGCTCGAAGCATGTCCTCCAGAACCTTAATTGTGTGCTCGGACTAGCCATCTCTTTGAGGATGGTAAGTTTTACTCAGAAGTACCTGTATACCTAAATCCCTATGTATTCCATTCTAGACATGAGAAGTAAACTGGTAATCCCTATCTAAAATGATAGAGTGTGGGACCCCATACAAATGTACAATCTCTCGGATGTACAAATTTCCAATCTCATCAACACTAAAGGTTTACTTGATCAGTAGAAAATTTGAAACCTTTGTGAGCTTATCAACAACAACCCATAAAACATAATTTCCTCATGGTGACCTTGGTAAACCCATCACAAAATCCATCGTGACATCATTACACTTCCAATCAGGAATGGGTAACTATTATAAAATCTCTTACAGTCGTCGATGCTTTGCCTTCACCAGCTGACAAGTGTAACATCTTATAAAAAAACTAGTAACATCCCTCTCCATACCTGGCCACCAATACTGACAATGTAGTTCTTAATACATCTTGGTGACACCAGGATGAACTGCTCAAACTAAGGAATGAAAATATCACATCATCTCTACACGTATGTCTACTGACAACCATACACGTCCATGAAAACATAATATCTCATCATCTCCTATGGTCCACCAAAGAGTAGGGTACTCACCTGACACACTCTCATGTAGGAATAGGCCTTTGTAATCTAATAGTATCCTCATTTTCAAACAATCTAGTAGAGTAGTTATAACAGCTATTTAAGAAATGAATGTATTCCCTTGTCTATCATGCACCTCCAAATATATCTTATAGAATAGATCCATAAGCTTCCACTCACTGATGGCCTCCTGAAATGCATGTATCTGAGACCTCCTGCTCAATGCATCAGCCACTACGTTGCCTTTCCCAAGCATATAGGCAAGCTCAAAGTCAAAAGACTAAAGGTACTCAACCCACCTTCGTTATCTCAAATTCATATCATGCTAAGTAAAGATATACTTGATACTCTTTTGGTTAGTGTACACCAAAAAATGCTCACACAAAAGATAATGTCTCTAACTTCGTAAATCATGCACAACTATAGTTAACTTGAGATCATGCATTAGGTAATTCCTATCATGTTGCCTCAACTGCCGAGATTCATAGGCAATGACTCCTTCCACTACATAAGAACTCCTCCCAGCTCGATACCTGACGCATCACAGTAAATGGTATAACTATTTCTCAACTCTAGAAAAATCATTGTTGGTACTGAAATCAATCTACCTTTCATCTCCTGAAAGGTTGAATCACAGGAATCTTTCCACAAGTACTATGCACCCTTCTTAGTCAGGCCCATCAGTGGTGCTGATAAGAATGAAATTTCTTGTATAAAGCACATATAGTAAACATCCATCCCTAGAAAAATTTGTACCTCAAAGATGTTATTTGTATGATCCCAGGAAACTGCCTCTCTCGCTTTATTTGGGTCTACTAATACTCCTATCTCTGAGATAACATGACCCAAGAAGTGAATCTGGTCCATCCAAAAGTGACATTTTGAGAGCTTAGCATGTAATTGATGCTATATCAGTGTACTAAAAACAATCTCAATATGGATGACATGGTCTTATAGAGTATGATAATACAGCAAGATATCGTCCACTAAGACTACCTCAAAAGAATCCAAGTAAGGATGGAACACTTAATCCATAAATGACATGAAAACTAGAGGCACGTTCATGACACCAAACGGCATAACCACATACTCATATAGACCATACCTGCTCCGAAAGGCTATAATAGGTATATCAAATGTTCTAACATACAGATGATGATAACCATACCTCAAGTAAATATTCATGAACATCTGGATCCTTGAATCAGATCAAAGATATCATCAATCCTTAATATAGGATATCTATTATTAACCATCAATCGGTTTAGCTTCTGATAATCCATACAAAGTCTTTGGGTATTTTCCACCTTCTTCGCAAAAAGGATAGGCGAACCCCAAGGATAAGTACTGGGTCGGATGAAACCCATTTCCTACAACTCCTATAACTACTTCTTAATCTCTTGTAACTCTAGTGTAGCCTTCCTAAAAGTAGGAATGGACATCGGTGCTACTCCTAGCATAAGATAAATAGATAAATCTACCTCTCACTATGGAGGTAAACCTAAAAAAGTCATCTGGAAAGACATACCTAAAACAATCCACCGCTGGTGGAAAGTCCATTTGTGGTGTCCCCTAGTTATCTAGATATAAACTAGAAATCTGGACTGTAATTTATCCAAACCCATGATGCTCACGTCCTGGTATGCTCGCCAGTAAATCCCATTTTCCCTTGTGTAGAAAAGACTCTCCCTCTTGTGATGTGAAACTCACCCAATGGAGATAATAGTCAAAAAAGTCCTGAAAGGAGACTAACTAGTCCATTCTGATAAGAAAATAAAATCATATCATCTCTAAGACATAGAGGTTCCATAAGAAGTGACACCTACCAACCTCAAGAGAGAAATCCTTTCACTAAGATACACTATTCATCTTAATCCCCAACAAAGTGTCTAGAATCATAACATCCTCGTAAGTGAAGACATAAAGCCCAAGGATCTCCACAACAGCAATAAATATGAAACTATGGTAAGCCCCTGTATCAAAAATAAAAGAATCTAAAACTAAGGCAACTAGAATCGTAAATCTTACTATAGAAGGTCTGGAATCCTGATCCTTCTCGGTCTTCTCCACTAAAAAAATTTGACATGTACAGCGGCCCTATGACCCTGCCTGACTACCCTGAGCTAATCCACTCTGCTATTGCTGATGGACTATCGTCTGCCTACCACAGCCACGACCTCCTCCTCAGCTTGAACAGCCTAATGAACTCTAGTTCTCTGACTGAGGAGAAATCGGTGATCTTTCTTCTGAACTTGGAGTCATATCTGATCCCCTATCACAATATGCTGGTGAGAAAACCCAGAAAAAAAGCTGAAGATGACCCATATTTATGAAATATCGGCACTCAAATAGGTCCCTCAGGAACTGAGGTCTCGTGTGCCCACTCTTCCCACACTAGTAGCACCACACCTGGATATAGGTAGATATATCTCTGCTACTGGAATCACCATGTGAAGGCTCCATGTGGTGCTTTCGGCTATCAAACGAACGAGTAGTAGCCCTGGATGCTGAACCGCCCTAACTCGCAGCTCCCAAATCCCTCAGATTATGCTCAGTAATCAGTGCCAGGTTCACTGTAGCAGTCATCGAAGTCAGTTTGAATACATTCACCTATGATCATATGTAATACCTGATACTATCTTCAAATTTCCTAGTCAAATATAAATCATCGCCTCCCAGACTAGGTGAAAAACGTTGAAGCTCAGTAAAACAGGATGAGAATCCATCACTGAAAGAGCACCCAGCTCCAAATGCATGAACACTTGGGATTGATCAGCCCTCAATGTATCGGGGTAGAAGTAGTCATATAAATTCCTCTAAAAATATTCTCAAACCATGTCTTGATGACGTACCACCTATGTGATAAAGTCCCACCATCTCTTAGAGGAATCATACTGCATGTACATAATGTGATTCACCCTCCTCTCTAGAGGCATCTCCAGATGCTCGAATATAGAAAGCATTGACTCCAACTATGACTCTGAAGCTTGTGCTTCTCTATCCCCAGAAAACGTGGGAGGGTGTTACTGCTGGAACATCCTCGTCAACTCTTCTATAGTCAGGGAAGGATGTCATAATTGCTAAAAGGTATGAATCATCCTCATAAAGCCTTAACAGAACTATGCATCATCATCCATGTCTGGTATAACAGCTGGTTCCAAGATAGGAATGATGGGAGGATCTTATGGTAGTCCATAATCTACCATTTCTGGTTGTTGATCATTGCCATGTATCTAGTGTACACCTGGAAGACGTATTTGTGGAATGACTCTGAAAGGTTAAATACACACATTGGTTTAAGATTATCAATGAAAAAAAATTATAATTTCAATAAAGGAATAGTAGAATAAAGGATTCATGTTTTACAAAACCAAGGTTACACTGCATGTATAACCCCTACACGGAGTGTGCACTTAAGATTGTACTATGGCGTGTACCTCTACAAAACTAGGTCATGTAACACCCATACACACGGCGTGTTCCTCCTAAGACATGGCATGTACTTGAATTTTTTTTCCTCTCCTTCCCAGGTTCCCCTACACGGATAAAACTACATGGTTCCCTCTTGGGTAACACTACACGGCATGTTCACCCTAGACACAGTTTATACCATCTCAATTCCTTCTACCCATGTTGTTGGTCACATATTAGGATACATGGTTGACTCTACACGACGTGTAGAAGCTAGAAACAATATTTACAACCTAGGTTTCATCCACCCATGTCATTGGTCACACGGCCGGATACATGGTTCTCTACACATGGCATGTATAATCTTGACATGGCATATTCTACCAAAAGTTTCCCAACCCCATGTCTCTGCTCACATAGTCAGTCACACGGTCAAGAACTATACAGCATGTACTCCCAGTACATTGTGTGTACTTAAGAAAAGTTGTTTCTTCCATAACAGAAGAACACATTGTGTGTTTTCATGACACCACATGTCGTGTTTTATGGGTTTTTGGATAGTGAGCCTCTAAAACTTCTCTAGAACCCATAAAAACTAAAAAATTTGTCCAAGGAATGACAAATTCTGACCTATGAGAGCCCATAATCTCATGAATAAAAGTTTGGCATCTGTATTCATCGTAAATCTTGACAAAATTCAATTAATGTTCAAACATGATCCACCAAATTCTGATCCAAGAGGGCCCATAACACCTCAGGGACCAAATTTTGGCATCCATATTAATTAAAATTCACATATTCCAATACCCTATCAAAATATTAGGTATTCTATTAGGGAATCTATCACAACAGCATGCATATCTAGTACAACAACTATCACAACAGCATGAAATTCAGTAATTCACCCTAAATATCATAACAATAATGCATGACATGTGATCTCAAGCAAGTTCCTATATGATTCATGATATGGAATACCCTCATCTCATCGGGTTGCAAGATAAATATAACCTTAATAATATAAATGATAATAGCACAAAATAAGTGAATCACCCAATGGTGAAATCAAATCAATTGTAACAATTGCAAAATCATAAAAATTGCAATATTCGAGGTAACTTGGATTTTCCCTGTACATGGGTTAGCTACTCCTAGGAAAATATTATGAACAACTACCTATTCCTTCTTATCCCATTATATAGGCTCTAAATAGTAATAAAAATCAGAAAAAAACTCTTTTGATACCACTTTGAAACGTCCCAGATCTGGGGGCTGACCAAAGTTTCCCCAAACCTGGTTGGTCACATGACCTCGAGTGCATTTACCCAAATGCCAGAGGCTGACAACTAGCAGTGAGGTCCAAGGTCTGATAATGGGGAAAATATTCCCTCATTGGCAAAGTACACACAGTGGAATAACAAATAGTAAGCAACAGTAGAAGCACGAATACCATAAAACAGAAGTAAACAGTGGAAGAATGATAGTATAAAAAATTGTATGATATATAAATAAATTATTCATGTCACATGTATCTAGGAAAGCATCCAAACAAGTCACAATGTTGTACATACAATACTGAAACCAAATTAAAGAAAATAGTAAACTCCAACAGCATCGCAAGCCTCATCTTGGTCCCATTCTCTCTAGTTCCAATAGCAATCAAGTACTTGATGAATAAGGGATCTTTCCCTTATCTATACCTACAACTATATAATCTGTTTGGGTCCAAAATCATGACCCAAGCAGGGTGTGAGATGAATCCAAGTAAGAAAACACTAAAATATCTATTCTTAATAGCCACTGAATATATATATATATATATATATATATATATATTGTAGACAATATGCATAAATGAAGAAATATAATAAGAAGTACTGAAAAGTAAACAATCCTACTATTTTCAATTTCATTCATTTTCATTTATAAATCATTCAAATTGTTGAATAATGTAACCTTTTTATCTATCCAATGTTATATATCCCCTTGTATAATAGTAACAAAAAATGTCCCAGAAGACCATCTAAACAACCAAGTAAGACCTAGTCCAAGCTTGTTCTTTGTCTTGACGACTCGTCGCAACATCAATCAAACATTCATATCAACCCTCTAAGAATTATCTCACGATCTAACCCATTTGGTTTAAACATAGCACTAAACAAATGCGAAGGACCACCTGGGAATATCTCATGGTCAATACCCCTGGGTCCACATGACATAAATAACTTATAGATGACCTCTGGGTAGCTCTCATGGTTAATAACACATGGTTCAACATAGTATAATTAATCATAAACTACCTCCGGGTAGCTCTCACTGTCAATACCACCTGGGTCAAAATCTACACCAAGGATCTCACAGTCCTGTGTAAATAAACATGGAAACCCCCATAGTTTTCCTTGTCCAAGGCTCTCACGGTCCTATGGATGATCCAAACGCATACAAAATTCCTTAAAGGATCCACATGCAATTAAAACTATTACATGGCTCAACTTTGATCAAAGCATAAAAACAGGCATCAAATATAACCAATAAACTTCATCCTAAACAACTCAAGTAATAGAAAACAAGGTATTCCTTATAGGAAACCTATGCCTTAAATAGTTAAACTAGGGAAACACTCCCATGGGTGTCCCATAAATAAGGGTATTAAATATTATTCAAAGGAAAAAAACCTTAATCAATCATCCAAACCATAGAAGCTATTAAACAGGGTCAAAATCTAAAATACACCATACCCTAGCATGGGTATTCGGAACTTTAAGAATATATAATCCAAATACAATCGAAGAAATGCACAAACTACCTACCTCAATGTTGTACGATGAACACTCTAGAACATCTACCCTTGAATTGACCTAGAACGTCATAGATCTACAAAAATGTCAAAACATTTCAACCTTGAATAACTTGAAAGATAGGAGAAATCAGGAAGAGAGGATCAAGATAAAGTAATAACATACTGGTGGGAATCCAACGCACCTGCCAGAGTTTGAATCAGACCTTGGATAGAGAAACAGTAGATCAGACTTTGATCATTTCTCTCATTCACTTCTAGATGAACCAAGGTTAGAAGAATGTCTTTTTGGAGATTAGAAACAACCCCACTCCTATTAAATGATTAAAAAGAAAATTATTGATGTGTTCATTTAATGTACACTCTGTTTACTAGCCTCAACCGGCCCCTGCATTAGGCGGTCTATTGTGTCACCTACATGGCCATGTAATCGGCTGTTACACGGCTTGTACATGGCTACCCACGGAAACTGGGTACATGGAATGTATGCAAGAGTACACAGAGTGTACACAAGAGTACACGTGTGTACTTAGAAAAAATTCCAAAACTTCATTTTTCCTCAAAAACAACCCAAAACAAAGATCCAATCCTGAAATAAGGATCTGGGTTATTATAAGTATGGTGTTGATATAGGTGATGAGGAGGATCATTATCACCCTTATCAGACTATTACTGAGTCTAGAAGATCTTTGAGTGGTGATTATCTTGGAAGATCTCCTTTTTATTCAACTAACTAGGATTCCAGTGATATTTTTGACCTAGCTACCTCAGATATAGTTGAGGATAGACTACCAACTTAGGGAGATAAACCCCTAGGATATGATCTACTTGGATTGGAGTATTTTGAGTCATATAATGATGATCATCATCATTGTCATCATCATTATGGTAGTCCACTAGAGAACATTGTACCTTCTATTTTGGTTGACCATAGAGATCTTAAGGGATCTTTGTTAAAGAGGATCGATGTAAGAAAGTTCATTTGGAACCTTTTTATTCTAAGGTTCCTACTGTGGTGATAGGAACTAGGTATGGTATTATGCCTAGCCCAGAGAGGACTCCTCCACTCACTCCTCCTCCTTCCTATCCTCCTCCCTATAATTATATGAAAAATAATGATATGGAATCCTTTAAGTCAAGATTGTTTTCATACCATGGAGGACTTCTTAGGTATTCTTCGGTTTAGGAGACTATGCTTAGGGACATTAAAACTATGATGATAGTATCTTTGTTCTTTTATCATATTCAAACTAGAATTTTCTCAAATATAGAAAGTCTTGAGACATAGAATAAGAGTTTGGAAGAACATATGGATGTCATCCAAAGCACAATGTAGGATATGAGTTATAGTTTTACAAGGATAGTGATATCACTTTTGGAAAGACTGGAGTCTTTCTATACTCCTGGAGCTTCATCTTCTAGAGATTCACCTCCTTCTAATCTTGATTCAACAAATATTGATCTAATATGATCGATAGTTAGAGATGAGACGCATGAAATGATCAATGATCTATCTTATTCTCACTAAGATGATCATCATAAGATCAAATCTCGTGGTGAGCACATTTATAAATTGGTTAGATAATGTAAGAATGATGCTAGGAGTGATAAAGATATTATCACTTAAACCATTAAGTATTATCTCTCAAGGATTTATACCAAACATGAACTTAATTACCATTTTATGTTCTTGGATACTAATTGTTGAATGCCTCCATTGACCAAGGCCTTCAAGGAGCAGGTGACACAAATAAAGACTATGGAACCTCTTCTCAATCTATTCTTGGAAGAGAGGGATGATTTATTCAAGTTAATGGAGAATGGTGGTTGAGTGATCACTTAGTTTTTGGAGTTGATATAACCATTTTTTTACACCACTAGGATAGTTTTAATCTCACATTCTTTTATCCCTCTGATTTCTTCCCTTTCTTATATACCCATATCTTCCCCAATGTAGACTATCACTTTTATAGTAATTCCTTTTGGAATCACTATTATTAAAGTTATGAGAAAATTGATGCCAGTGAAATATTCTATTGTGTTTTAACCTCCTACACCTCAACCTTCTCATGACCCACCTATAATTAGAAAAGGAAATGATTTAGTGGATCATGATTATAGTCAGTCTAGAGATAATTCATCAAACTCTGATTAGTGTTTTGATAGAGATTTTGTCTTCTCTTGTAATCTTTTTGTGATGTAATATTTTTGATATTAATATATAATGATAACACTATTTTTACTCAATTTTATATCAATTATTTATTTTTATATTTGTTTTACCTATTAGATAATCCTAAAAGGGGGAGTAATTGAATGGAATTTAATATGATTAATTTAATGACTTGAATAAATAAGTATTTGCATCACATTTGGACCTGGAATTTTAATCATAATATTCATATATTATTCATATGTTAAAGATTTTTCTATATGATTATAAATTACATGACCTTTTATCATTAAAAGGGGTAGATTGTTGACCACCTCTTTATTTTAATGATCAAAAATCATGTTTGTTATGATTCTAATGAATTTAATGTTTTATGATAGTAAAATATTTTTCTAGATAAAGTATGAAAATTGAATAAGTCTAGATATACTGTCACTATCTATCACTAGCTATAATGAGATATCATTAGTTAAATAAAAATGTCACTTCAAGAAACTGTTAGTTCAATAAGCTATCACTAGTTCAATACTTCGACCACTTGGATATACCATTGGGTTATGATATCTTTGAGTGGATCTACAACCACTTACAAATACATATATCACCATTATCTACTAAAATATCTTAGTGCTACCTCCAGTTCAACAGTGCTACGCCCAGATTAAGATACTACAAAGTGAAAACTGTCACTACCATTAGTTGGATCTACCATCAAGCATTTCTACCATTCCGAAGATCTACTATTCTAAATAACTTAAATTCTAAAAAGCTACCTCTAGTAAATAGTTTTCACCGGAGAGCTACTGTAGCTATCAATAATGAATTTCAAAATTAATTCTCCATCATCTAGTTTATGAATTTAATTCTAGATAGAATCATATGGATTTAAGAATGATTATTCTTAAATAACTCCATAGCTGTATTAAATACAAATTCATAACTCCTTGATTTTTTTCTCAATATGAGGATCCATATTAATTTAATATTATCCTCTAATGGATAATTGGACCTGGAAATATATAAATTCAGTAGAAGCTTCCTGATACGTTTATAGGAGTGTGGAATATGCATGACATAGAAACATGACTCTATTATATTGAATCAGAAGAAAATCAAAAGAGAACACCGGAAATTATCATATGAAAAACTGAATACATTTCCATACCTTTATGACCCTTTGTTTTACTTCAATTTCTGTGAAAATTATTTGATATCTTTCCAAATAAAAATTCAAGGAATCTAAAACAACTGAAACTATTCATATTTAATAGCATTACATTTTCTCAACCCTAAACTCTTTCTCATTCTATTTATGCTTTATATTTGAGTTGTATTATTTTTACTCTATTTATCAATAAAACATAGTATCATATGATAAACTAAGGAGTCCTTGAATAAATATCTTTTCTTCTCATTTTTATTCCCAAGAACAACTGTGAAATAGGTAATGTGTGACATGTTATTATTTTACCCCATGTATAACTATGTAAAAGTCTTTGTTCCTAGATAGTCTTGTGATATATTTTTTATAAAATATGATCTAGGTTTTAGATCAATTTATTTTATAAAAAACTACTTGTCAGTGGGTGATTTCTAAGTGGATGGGATTAAGTCTCAACTTAAGACTTAACCACTTGTTATATTACACTATGCTTTATTTACTATTTTTATTTAATTATTTTTTTGTCTTTTTTTAAATAAAACCAATTTCAGTTTTCTAAAATTATAAGAAAAACATCACTCTAATAGTTAACTTAAATTATTTTTTTATATATAATGTTTTAGATGATTGGAATAGTTTTTAAAGTTAGATTATTTTTAAAGGTATTTTAACTAAGCTATGATCGATCTTTTGATAATATTTTCCTAAGATAAAATTATATAATTATA
Organism: Viscum album; assembly: GCA_963277665.1. Lineage (NCBI taxonomy): Eukaryota > Viridiplantae > Streptophyta > Magnoliopsida > Santalales > Viscaceae > Viscum > Viscum album. The sequence continues at coordinate 803,569,637 of OY728145.1, read as the reverse complement.
CTTTTTCTAATTGTGTGTTTTTATTAAATTAAGGGATATAAGTTTTTATATTATTTTAAAAAATATTTTATTAGAAACATAATCCTCCCTATTGAGTTGAAATTTGGTACAAACACAAAATAATATAATTAATTAAATTAAATTTATTAATTTTCTATTTTTTATAAAAACCCAAATTTCCTCAATATTGGTTTTGAAATATCTTGTCTTATAGATATCCTAGTTGAAAGGATCCATATACACCTTATCATAACATATATGGAGGTATGATAAGCTACTTGAAATTATTTAGTTAGATGTAACTTTCCAACTAAATTAACTTGAAAATCCTTAATCCTTTTAGTGAAATCCCCAATCCTAAAATCTTGGATTATAATTTCCTAAACACTTTTCCTACTAGCTAAACTAATTATAATAGAGGCATTCAAAACTTAATTCAATCTTGGTTAAGTGAACCAAAAAACTCTAGATAAATATTTCTCAATAATTGAAACCATCTCAATAGAGGTTTGTCTGTAACTTTGAACAATGTTTTTATGTTTACCAAAGTAGTAGAAGGATATACAAACTTAATATTTTACTTTAGGTATTTTTTATCTTTATGAGTAAATATCCAATTTTATCTTAACACATTCTTGTTAATATTAAGTGGATTTTACTTCAGTGATTAAAAATGTATTGATAAGATTTGCATATATTATAATATTTATTTTAATATCATCTTTTATGATTTTTAATTATTTTATTTAATGATTTAAACATCCATGAATAATTATCCATGAAATGGACAGAAATAAAATAAATAAATTGGAATGACCATGATTTTATCTAATGTTTAGTTAATCTATAAAAATATAAGCATGTAGGTTCGATATAGGTAAAATGGAAATATGGGGTTAATTGATATTTAAAAAAATAAAGGAAAAACAATAAAATTTTGAAATATTATTTTAAAAGATTAAAGAAATTAAAAACTTTTTAATAAAATAAAAGAATAAAATTATTGAATGTGCCATGATATAATAATATATAATAATAAAATAAAAACAATAAAAAATGATATTAAATAATAAATTGATTAAATGTTCTTGATAAATTAAATAAATTATGAAATAGTTGATTCAAAAAGATAAATAAATGAAATTATGTAAAGTAAATGAGATAATATATTTGGTAAGAAAATTCAGTAATAGTTTCTAAAGGTACCCCTACATATACAACCACAGTATCTTGAGGATTTAATATATTAGTCCCATGGATTTATTGGTGGAAAAGATAACAAAAATATCCATCTTGTTTAGGCTATAGTAAGAAACCAGATACAATAGACACTATCTCTCTAAGGGAAATGCTAGAAAACAACAAAAAAGATTAGTCGTTTACCTTTTTAAAGGAAGTGTAAAGAAAACCATAGCCCCTAACTTTAAAGGTAATGAGCACAAATATTAAAATAAAGATGAATATAATAGTATTTCTATGAATCAATCAAATTTAATCTTGGTCTTAATATCTTAATAGATACAATTAACACTGTAAGATAATGAGAATAAAATAAGATAGTAGTTTGGATATTATAATTTTTTTACACTCAATTAGGAGAAGGTAGATTTATAAATGAATTAAATTTTAGAGAAATTAAGAATGTTGTTGATTAAATGATAAACATTTTGTGCAATATTAATGTTGGTGGTCAAGTCCTCTAAGGGTCTCTATTTATAGGCTCTAAATCCTTTGGTAGATTTCTAGAATCATTCAAGTGTTATAAACTCAAAGACTTCCATGTTTGATGTATTTTTATCATCATTTTTTCAAGCATACTCGATGCCATTAATATATAATTAACTCAATACAACTAAGTAGATCATTGAGAAATTCAAATTCAAAATAATAATAATAATATAGATTTATCAAGTAGATAGATAAAGAGAGAATAATTTTTTATAATATTATCATTTGAATTTAAAACTATTTGAACAATTAAAACTCATTTGAAATCATCCATTTAAAGAGTTCAAAACATTTAAAAAGTAATGGGACAAGTATAACTCATAAAAAATAACACAATTTCATAACTGAAATATTCAAAATTTGAATTTCAGATTTCTTTCCATATTTAATCATGTAATAATATAAAACATTAAATATATTTTATTAAAAATTGAAAAAAATTTAAATAACTTCATTAAACCATAACATGATTTTAGAAATAATAAAAATAAGTAAATCTACTCAAAATAATAAAATCAAAACAATTGAGTGCCATGCTATAAATATATGAGTGAATGAAGAACCTAATTAATATTCATATAAATGTTTTAAAAAAAAATTAAAAACACTTCATGTAGATTCTATATCATTAATTTAAATTTATAAAATCATTAAAAAAATGTAAACACTTGTTATACACATTCATAAAATCAAAACATTAAGAAAATCGTGAAATGTAGTAAACTATATTTTCCAAATTTACGTATGGGTTAAATAACATGTTGTGTAAAGGTAAGATAGAAAATATAAACAATATTTAAAGGTAAATAGAAATTATAAATCGATATATAAAGGTAACATGTACTTTTTACATGCTGCATAAGGATAAGCTAAAAATATATAAGCTTTGTAAAGGTAAAATGGAAAATACATGTGTTATGTAAGGGTGGATCAAAGTAATGTAGTGGTGGAATGGAAAATACATTCATTGTGTAAAGGTGATATAACATGTTGTGTAATGGTAAATTAAAATATACATAAGGGTAAATCATAAATAAGATATCTTTTATAAGGGTAAGATGGACTTTCAAAATATAGGGTAATGGTAAGAAACAGGCTATGAAAGGTTAAATAATAAATCATATAGCTTTTTTGAGGAAAACTAAGAGTTAAATAATGGTAAAATGATATTACAAATCATGTGTAAGGTTGATAGAAAGCTTACATAAGGGTAAAGAGATATTTAAAAAATTATGTAAATGTAAAAAATAACAATATAAAAATATTTTTTAACCAAAAATAATTAAAAATAACAATAATAAAAAATAAAAAATAACTAAAAAAATTAAATTAAAAAATATTATTATAAATAAAATCTATAATATTATAATTATAAAAATAAAAAATAAATTAATAAATGTAGTATATTATAATTTTTAAATCATAAAATAATAAAAATAAATCATAAAATAATCAAAGTGGATAGGATATACTCCAAAAATCTCTCCCATTTTGATAAGTTGAAAAAAAATTATTTATTTCAAAAAGTCTCCCCCTTTTTTCCAATTAATAAAAAAGATTAAAATTTGGAAAAAAAATGTCTCCCTTGATGAAATAAACAAGTTATAATATAAATTTTTAAATTTATAAAATATCAAAAAAAGATTGAATCAAAAAAATAAAATGCCTCTAAATTAGATAAATATATGATTAAAAAGAGATATATCCCCCAAAATTAATGCTTCTTGAAAAAAAATTAAAATGAGCCATGAAAAAAAAAGATAAATATTTTGAAAAATGATTTCATAATTAAGGATTGATAAATATTGTATTAATAAATCATAGACAATTCTCTAGTAATTCCAAACCAAGTTATAAGTAAGGAATACTCACAGTTCCCAGGATGGAGAAAGGGTTAAAATCCCAATCAATTATTTTTGGGATAAATCCCTAAGAGCATATGCACTAGAACCACATCCACTCATTTGTATCCGGACATGAATATTTTACTTAGAGTATCATGCTAACTTTAATTTTTTAAAATTATGAAAAAAAATTAAAAACTATTTTTTAAATAATTTTATATCCATTCTAGAAAACAATTTTTTAAAAAAAATAAATAAAAAAAAAATAAAAAGAAATTTAAAAAAAATGAAGAAAATTATTCCCATGAAGAGAAAGGTTAAAATTATTTACCATAAACTTAAATATTTGAAAACTATGTTTTTTTATAATCCATAATAGAATAGATCAATGATTTTAGGAGGCAAATCCCTTCAATAAATCATTAGAGCGCTTTTCATGCAACACCCAAAGACTTTACAATATTTTCATTTTAGAATAAATTAAATTAGTTACTAATATTTAATGACCTTTATAAAATTTATATATTATAAAATGTTTTGGAATTCATCCAATATATTTTATAAGCATAATATAATACTAAATACAATTTTACGCATAAAAAACTATATTTTTCATAGGTCATTTTACCACCTTTTAATGTCGCACATATTTTAAAACTAAATTTTATAAATTTTATAAATTTCATTTGAGAAAATAATTTTTTTAAAGGGTAGTTTCAAAATTATCATTGGTTGATTTCTTGGTATTTTTTAAATAAGTTTTATTTTTTGATGAATAGTGTGAAATACATAATTTTAATTGAAAATTAGATTTTCATCTAAATAGTTTATAAGGTTAAATTATATTTTGAATTAGTTTTAAAGTTAAATTAGAAAAATTATAAATATATTAATCCATTTTATATCATTGGAATCATTTTCATATTAAATTTATATATAAAAACATAGCAAACTTTTGAACATTTTCATTTTAAAAAACCCACTTTCTCGTCTCGTCTACGGGATTAATTTTAAATTCATTTTATCCACTTAGGTGATTTTAATTGATAAAAATTTATTCTATATTTTTAATCATAATAATTTATATTTTCTAATAGGGTAAAATTAATTTTTGACTAATGTGATTAGTGAAAATAGTTAAAATTTATTATGGTGATTAAGGTAAAAACAAGTTTACTTAGCAGTTAACCTTAAAATATAATGTGTGGAAATGGCCAAACTATTATACAAGACCCGTTTTATAGACATATTTAGACCATATATAATATTTTATTGAAATAAGAATTAATTTAGGCACATTAGTTAAGTCAGACCACCAAATACTGTTTACTTTTTGGTATTTACAAGAATGTCACTCCTACACTATAAAAAGTTACTCACTCTCCCAACTTATTCGCACCTATAAATCCATTTTTATTGACCCATATCTACCCAAATAACTCTTAAAATTTCCTAAACTGATCATAGAAGCCTTAATTTTGACATAAATCAATCCTTTAAAGGTTTTTTTGCAAACCTATGAAGGATACCTCGAAAAGAGGTAATGTTATTCTAAAAGAATTTTCATTTTATTTCCTTCTCCACCTCATTAAATTCATTTTATATAATTATTATATAATAAAATCTTTATATTAAATATACTTATATGTTTTTATGTTAATGTTACTACCTAAAACTCTAGACACTTCCATAAAATGGGATATACAATCATCATTTGTGTGTACGGTGGACTACCACCTTGTGAATCGATGTCCTTAATTATTCCATTAACACATATAAAGGTTAGAGATAATGATGGATTTATAGTTTATATATTATATATATTATATTTATAATGTCTTTATGCTTCTTAAATTATTATATAACACATAACTTTATGCTTTCCATTTTTTGGGAATATGATAACATCATTTGTGTGTACAGTAGACTACTACCTCGCTAAGCGATGTGATTTGTCCATTATTTACATAGATTGTATTAAGTATGATATTAATAAAAACATGTGATATATATTACATAAATAAAATATTGTAATTATAATATTCATATATATCATTTACTTTTCTATTTTTCAATACGAAAATAAATGGAAACAATATTTTTGCGTACGTATAGCCTTCTATCTCCATAAACAATGTATTTCATTTACTATAACTAAATATTATGGATTACTGTAAATAAATATTTAATAATTATATATTATATTAAATCATATTTTTCATTCTTTAGATGATTAAATCATGATGGAAGTAATAGGAAAAAAAATAACAAGTCAAAACATACTCGAAAAACAAGGCAATTAACAACCAAAATATTGAAAATAATAAAATATTATTAACAAATAGATGATAAGATTTTATAAAATAATAATATATTATAAATATTTATATGGTTATATTATAGGTTAATAACATGTTAAAAACCAATATACATGAGTTTGGAGAGCGTTCAACCAAAAATAAGAGTAAGGTATTGTATTTTGTCTCAATTTACATTCCATTGAGACTTATTTGTTAACAATTCACTTTAATGTGGTGTATATACTGCCCCTTTTTCATTTAGTATCATGATTCACTCATAATTAATTGTATTTTAAGTTTCACATTGAATTATCTCATCCAAGGGGTTTTAATTTAAAATTACCATGTGGTGAATGTTATATTTTTTATCTCGCATTCTTTTGTGATTGTTAACTTTCTCTTAAGAAAATCACTTCTGGAAGACTAGTTTCCATTGGAAATTTCCTTTATTTTAAATATACATACTAATGTACGATGGGTACAATTATTACCATAACCAAATACCATTTTTACATATGGTGTATAATTTTAAATATATTTGATTAGCTGGGGAAATATTGATAAATGTTTATTCTTTAATCAATATGGATACTTGATGATAAGGCACATTATTCATGACTAAAATAAATTATAAGATATATGATTAGTACTTTGGAGAGGTATGATATAGTTTTGGGACCATTTAAAGTAAGTCCCTTGATGAATCTATAGTCTCATGATATGAATCATTTGTCTAATCTGATGGGATTTTACCTAGTATATTATAAATCTTCTTGTGAAAAATCTTGATGGTAAAGGTATCATATAACTAGGAAACATGGAGTACAATAATTAATCATTTAATTCATTGAGAATTCATTTATAATTATTATTTATCAATGATATTTTTACTTTTAAATTATCTATGGATTCATTTCATTCTCATTTTATTGATAAACTGTCATGTGTTTTAGTTACTTACCTTGCCATATTGATTTTTTCTTATCTAGTTATATAAATTGAATATGTTATTAGTTATTTACCTTCCTATGTTAATTATTATCATTGATTTATTATTTATTTCACTTTACTTAAACCTTACTAATAATTTGAGGTCACCCTTATTTTGTTTCCTTTCCCCGTGACATGAAGATGAATTTTTAGAATTAGTTTCAAGGATGATGAGATTTTAATTTTATAATGATTTATTCTATTTTCCCAATGTAATATGGGTATCATGTATGTAATCTAGTTTTTCAAGAATACTAAACAAATTGGTCCTTTTGGATTTGATTACTTATAATCATGTCAATGTAATAAAGTAATTCACCAGTTCTGGGATTTTAGGATCGGTGTAATTACAGTTGATATCCAAGGAAGTTTTATACAAACCTAAGGAACAATATTTTGAAAACATATATTAGGTAAAATAACCCTATGATGTAATTTTAGGATTATTATATGAGAACATTCTATATTTTTGGTAAGGTATATATTATGTGGGTCTTACTAGAGATACACCCCTATCTGGATACTACAAGTGGATGTGAATCTCGAATGGATGTACCTGGAGGTAATAAATCTAAAAAGGCTGCATTGAGATTGAGTCAAACGTAACATGGTACACTAAAACAAGCCTTACTATGCACCTATTTTGAAACTATCGAGTGATATTTTTAAGATAATATAAATTTTATTTAGATATAATTTTGATGTATTTGAATATAAGATTATCCCTAAAGTAACCATGTTTATGATAATGAGATTATTTTTTCATAAATTTATCAATTTATGTTATGTGTTACACCATTATGATTTAAAATCTATAATTTTATGATCTGATCTATTATATTTCATTTTTTAGAAATTGGTCTTAGAAGGAAGAAGGGTATCAATACTCACAGTCAACGTAGAGACTGCCTGGCTGAGGAAGCCAGTATAGAATGTATTGGAATAGAGAAAATTATGGCTATTTTAGGGAAGTTGAATCAGGTTATAATAAATAACCTTTCTTGGATTGAGAAACCTATTCCATAGCGAGAATATTCTATGTTATATCTATTTATAACATAGATACCCCTATCATTTAGGGACTCTATTAATCTAATGGCAGCTAAGCAATCGATTAATTCTTCAGATAAGATATTTATGTCATTAGGATGTGTTAAAAAAGAAAAGGTTACACTTAAAGTTTATTTCCTTAAGGGATATTATGATCAATGGTGTTCATTGATCTATAATTGTAACACCCCAGGTAAATAAAGAATATTAAATTTTCACATTTTTCCATATTTTTGAATAAAATATTAATATTACTTTAAATAGGAAGCTATGCTCAATGGCGTACCCAACACGCAACAACGAGTTTCTTGAGAATCTTACATTGCACTCTAATAATAAAATAATATTATTTTAAATGGTAGTTAACGCCTAACTGTTGTGATGGTGGGAATGAATATAACTAACTACAAAATGATTATATATGTTTTTCAAATATTTTTACTTTTTACAATAAATGTTAGAGGATTAAAAATGCGAATGAATCCGATTTTAAGCGTAAACATTCTAATATTCTTTAAAGGGTCGATTAACCGCCTTTTGATGGAAAACCTCTTTTAAATACACTTTTTGACAATTTTATGTGTTATATTTGACAAAATAAAATTCTTATTTAAAATCGGGACATCAAAATTTACTTTGTGTAAATTTTTGGTATTTTTCCGATAAAGTTCATTTTTTTTAATTAATAGTGAAAAATGGTATATTTTAATTCAAAACCACTTTTTAATCTAATTTATTTATATGATTAGATAATATTTTGAATTGGTTTTAAATTAAAATTAGAATATATTTTTACCATTTAATCCAATAGTGGTCGTTGGAATTAATTTCACTTTGAAATCGGACTTAAACTAGTGTCAATTTTTTGATACATTTTGTTTCATAAAAACACGCTATTTGTTTTGACAGCGGGAATTAATTATTAAATTAATTAATGAAAATTATATGTTTTTAATTTTTTTAAATAAACATCATTTTTTAATTTGGAATATCAAATATATCTTCGGGTGAATTTTTGGTATCTTTCTGAAAAACTTCAATTTTTGATGAATAGTGAAACCACTAAGTGGTACTTATAAAAACTAATTTTCCATTTAAATGTAATTTTTCCACCATTGTGTTTTGAATTTCAAAAATCCAACATACATGGTTTTCATTAAGAAGTAAAATTTGGTTCAATGGTATTAAAATAATTTTTTGGTGAATAGTAACTTTTATGTTTTTAATCGCGATTAGAGGTAATTAGTGTAGTTTAAGGTAAAAATAACGTTTTAATAATATGAGATGAGCTTCACACATGTACTACCCTCATTGGATGTGTCATGGCCGACCAAGACAATCCATAGGTCAACTTGGGGACCCCATGGAGCCACTTTGGTTGGAAATGACATAAATAACTTTTTATTTAATGTTAAAGTAAAAATGACACAAACAAGAGATGTTTTACTAAAACAATTTTTACATTGGGTTATACAAGTCAGATTTTTTACTATAAATATTAATTAGAAATATAAAAATATTTCCTACATCATAGTATTTTTTTTATAATTTTTAGACATTAAATAAATTAAATTATTTATGACATCATGATGATGTAGCGATGACCTCATTATTTAATGATTTAAATAAAATGGAATGATAATGTAAAATCTAATACCTACACATGTCCAAAACCTATTGTATGGGTGGATTTATAACCCTTATCACCTTATCCTAGAAACATATCAATGTGGGACCATTAAAATCTGAAACTCATTCTAAAATAAAGTAACATTTCCTTACTATCCAAGAGTGCCCCTCCCCTCCTCTTATAAAAGTCCCCCACCTCTACCTACATACCCCCACACTTACAAAGCCTTTGGCTCAGCCAACCCCTGCCCATTTTGTATCTCAACATCCCTCTCTAACTCCTTGAAGCCTCACTTTGGGCAGAAGTCTTTCCAAGGAAGTCTTTGAGCTCAAACTAAAGGGAGTTACCCGATTTTAAGGTAATGTCTTCACTTGAGTCCTTTTGTTTTATTTTACTTCTCCAACCCCCTAAACTATTTTTATTCATTTCTTTTGTAAAAAATATAGTATCTTAAATATAATAGGATGTTTTTATAAGAAGGATTCTAGATACACTTACACACACCTTCGTCTAATGGTTAAAGAACATATTGTTTCTGTGGTTGGCGATTTTCTGCCTCACGAAACGATGATTGTTCAATATTCTTTTAACACCTTTCATGGTGTCCATTATGATGTCACTACATTTATATATCATATATAATATTTTTATGTTTTCCTTAATCTTCTGTATTTTTCATTTATGTCATACCTTTATGGCTTCCATTATGGGTATACGCGATATCTTTATTTTAGGAAGTGCGGACTACCGCCCCCACAAAGTGATTTGATTCGTTAATACCATATGTGGTACGTATAAAGGATATATTTAATGATATTATATATGATACCATACGGTAATTAAAAACTATTATGTATAATTATGTTTTAATTCCATTAAATATGAAATAGAAATGGAAGTAGCGTTCATGCGTATGTACGGTTTACCGTCTCCATGAACGGTGCATTTCATTTCTTAACTCTAAATGTTATGTAATATTATAAATGCATGAATATACTGGATATATATGATATATATGATATCTAAATCATGAATAAAATTCTGGATATAATGGATATTTTACCACATGAACAACTTGTAATTATAAAGAGTTTATTTTTGACTCAAGTACCAATGATTGTTAAAACGACTGTTATTAACTTAAATAATAACATAGTGTTATGACATGGTAATAAGTGATATAAAAGGAATAATGAACTTGAAAAAGGTTATTAAGGAAGTAGAAATTAACTCAAGTTTATTATTCAGGAGATTAAAGAACGATAGAGTCAAGTCGGACCCGAGGTAAGGGATCCAACCTCTCTCTTTCTTTTTAAGTACACTCTTTTATGTCATTACTTTTAATCTCATCTTTCTTATGATTAGGATGTTCTTTTATATTACTCCTACTATACTTTTTATGTTCATATGATGAGAGACCCCATTTTCTCTCTTCAATCCATTTTGGATGTTTTAAGTGGCGCCGTTAGGCTGCCGAGTTTTCGGAAGGGATTTTTCATCTCACTTTTAGTCTCGGGAGATTTATGCTACATTTTCCTTCATTTCCTTTGAGTGGTGTAAGTAATTCCCATTATTATACTATTTGTGTAATATAATTTCATTTATGGGTATTTACATATTCATCGTATGACCCTTCTTCAATGGGGTGTACGTTTCGAAAGTTACCCAAGTCGGTAAGGGAACCTTTCACCCTCCTCTTTTTAAAAGACTTATTTTGTTATATCTTTTAATTCAAATACTATTATGTTGGGATATGTTCTTATATATCCTTATTGATGTAAATTTTATGACCAAGTGATGAGATACCCTTTTTATCTCTCATCAACTCTTTGTCTGAATTTTGAAGTGACGTCGTTAGGCTGTCGAATATTTGCAACCCAATTTTGATTCTTTGGGATAAACTTGTACACCTTGAATATATCGTTCTATGATTATGTGTGAATGTACTCTGATTGTTATACACTTAATACCAACTTATATTTCATGTATTCATTTGTCACACATAATTATGTAACTGATTTATCCTTAATCCAAGGATATCGTCTTTGTATGGGACTTCGTCTCAATCTCATTTCATTGAGGCATATTTTGTTTTATACACAACTTTATTTTATACGGTGTATAAACACCTTTGACTTTTACATTTATTCAAAAGGAATCTTTTTTATACAAATCATTTACTAAATGACAAAAGGGAATGTTTTTGTCATACGTATGCGGCGACAACGACTTCTCCGCCACCGTGACCATTATTTGAATTTCGGCTTCCTCTACAAGCCATAACCTCTTTTTAAAAGAAAAATAAATACCATGTTTTACTTTTCTTTTATTTTGGTATTGAAAATGGTTTCATAATGTTTTTATATCAATGTGCTGCATTGATATATTGTTATTGAAAGGTTGGAATGTTATGTTTCCTTTATGTATGTTTTATGTGATACGATTATGTTGTGGTTCTTGGGAATTATTATGAAGACGGGTGGTTCTGTGATAAACTAAGGGCAGGTGAGCCCAATATAGCTCTCCAATGCATTGGGTAACATGAAGGAGTGAAACGTTAAGGTTTCTCCGAATAGATTTAGGGAATATACTGTGGTGGTTATTCCAAATGTAACCAAGAGGGTTACTCCCTACGTAAGAATGTTATGAATGCCTCAAGTTACCTTTTATGTCTTATTATTTCTATGATTTATTCATGATTTGATGAGGTATGTTAAAGTGCCTATGTTTTATGGGTAAAGTATTATTTCATTCTTATGTATATATGAACTCATGTTTCCTTTCCATATTTTTATAACCCTTACTGAGCTTTTTATGCTCATCCCAAGTTTTTTTGAAATGTTTTTCACAGGTCAAGGGAAAGGTACATGATATGATGATAGTGTCAAGGAAGTGTCAAGAAAGAATTCATGCTTTATTTTTAAATATATTTCCGTTGATGGAAAAAAATGAATACTATCTTTTATGTAACAACTTTGTGTAAATCTGGAATGTAATGCAAGTTTTATGATTTAATTCTCTAAAACTCTAAACCTGAAAAGATCATCAATGTGTAATATTGTAATAACTCAAGATTAACTAAGGTTTAAGGTTGGGGCCTTATAGTTGGTATTAGAGGTTGGTTTAGATAACTTTAGAGGTTAGGGTATTCTTTAAGCATAAGTGACATTACTATAATGGTTATGATTTTAGAAAGAGTCCTAGTTTTAGATAAAGTTAATTAGAAAGTATATCTTAGTGTTTATCTTCCTCATTAGTACATGATGGTTTTTTTGATATACTCACATTAACCTTTTTGGTTTTAGTAAATGTCTGGATCTAGCAGGCACCAAAGTAACAGTTGATGTGAAGGAAACTGTGATAGTTTTTTGAGCAAGCAACTAAATGATATGGGAGCTTCAATGAGAACTCTTGTGTTTATCCTCAACCAACTATCTGGAGTCATGATTGACCACCTAAACCTTGGTGATTTCTATAAGGCGTCATATATGTGAAAAACAAATCCCTACGGAACTACGGGTAATAATCATAAAGGTAAGTGTGTTCAAAAACCTATGTGTCAAATATGTGGAAAGAAACAGCTAGGAAAATGTTTCAAAGGGATAGAAATATGTTATAGATGTGGAAATGAAGGTCATAAAGCAAGAACCTTCCATGGAAAAAGGAAGCATCTAGTTGACTCGAGGAAAGGGAAAGAAGTTCTTTCTAAGGGATCAATTGAATGTTTTAAATGTGGTGTGCATGGTCATTATGAAAACACATGTCCTATGAAGATGTTTCGTGAATGGGATCACCAATATCGTACAAATAATCGTTTACCAATACCTAATGCCATTCTGATTGAGGATGAAGAAACTGACAATGATCAATCAAAGGTATGGATTATTTCATAACTTTTGTTTTCCTATTTTGGAATCTTAGGATATGATTCATGATTTTGTTTATAGGAAAGAAGTATTTCAGAATAAGTTAGAAAGGAATGGTTAATGGATCATGAAGAATGTTGAATGAGTAAGAAGTCAACATATAAGGGCTTCAAGAGTTATGGTGAAATTCTTAAGAGTATTAAGTCTCTTTTGATGATGGGGTTACATTAGAAGACTTTTTATAGTATGTGTAACCCAAATGTTTAATATATGAAAATTTTATTCAAGTAATAGTTATCTGTTCTTTTTTGGACATAGTTATAAAGAATCATTTGGGTTTATATGATCCTTACTTTTGAGGTAATTATGGGTTACTATATGTTATGATGGAAGTGAAAGGCATGAGATACAATTGAGGTTAAATTATGTTATGGTTATTTTTGATGATTTTATCTCTTCTTGGGGAATTATTTGCGAATTATATAGTTTGGAAAAAGGACAACATGCAGACCATGTGACAACTCGTCGTGTCAGACAAAGCTGTGGGAATCAAACCCACAACCAAAGTGCAACTGGTATTTATCACCTACCACTGGACTACGTGAATTCCCTGGTTAGTATAACTTATTCTTTTTAGTTAGGTGACTTTATGAATTAAAAGTAAGTTGATTTTGGGTTATTTATGAAAATTATTAACCTATCATGGAGGATATGTGATTAGGTTAATTACTTTTCAATACGATACTTTAAGAGCAACTGATGTTGTTTGGAGATAAATGTTACGATTTAACTTGGAAGACTATGTGACTAAATCCTTCAAATATTTGGGTTTCAATCTTAGATTGGTTTACTTTGAATAATTTTATGGAAAAATTGTTTATGAAATGGTCTTCGTTGAACTTTGGGTTTTTTTTGGGACAAATTTTGGAGATTAAGAATAGGTTTTCTTTTTATAAAGGATTATACTTTTCAGGATTATCTGATCTTGTACTAACCTTTTTGGTTTTGGTTTTGGTTAAAGTCTAAAGACATGGGAAGTATATATTTCTCTTTTGTGGATTAGGTGATTCTCAAGAAGTTGATTATAGTACTCTTAATGCGAACAATACTTCCTAAAAATTCATTTTTGGAGAAAATATGAGTTTGATTAAGGAATATAATAAAATTTGAAAGTCAACATGATAAGTAATTATGTTTCCTTATGAATAAATTCCTCCATAAAAAGTAACATAAAACAAAAATGTTGTCTATTAACTTTTCTTACTGGGGAATTGAATACCGTTTAACCCATCACAAGTTTGTGATTTTCTTATGGTTAAATTTCTCCTAAACATGTTTTCTATCACTCTCCATCAGAACATGACCCTATTTTTTCTCCTCCATGTCCATGTTTTCCTATATGGAATCCTAGTATGCATTAACTCGGGTGACCTCTGTACTTCTCTTTCTTTATTTTGAAGTGATTGTTTTACTGACTCTTGTTCCGATGTGGTATTTTCAATGAATATTCCAAGGCCAATTTCAAAATTGCGAGGACGCAATTCCCAAAAGGGGGGAAGGATGTAACACCCCAGGTAAATAAATAATATTACATTTTCACATTTATCCATATTTTTGAATAAAATATTAATATTACTTTAAATAGGACTCTATGCTCGATGGCGTACCCAACACGCAACAACGAGTTTCTTGGGAATCTTACGTTTCACTCTAATAATAAAATAATATTATTTTAAATGGTAGTTAACGCCTAGCTGTTGTGATGGTGGGAATGAATAGAACTAACTACAAAATGATCATATATGTTTGTCAAATATTTTTACTTTTTGCAATAAATGTTAGAGGATTAAAAATGCGAATGAATCTGATTTTAAGCGTAAACATTCTAATATTCTTTAAAGGGTCGATTAACCGCCTTTTGATGGCAAACCTCTTTTAAATACACTTTTTGACACTTTTGTGTGTTATATTTGAAAAAATAAAATTCTTCTTTAGAATCGGGACATCAAAATTTACTTTGTGTAAATTTTTAGTATTTTTCCGATAAAGTTCATTTTCTAATGAATAGTGAAAAATGTTGTATTTTAATTCAATACCACTTTTTAATCTAATTTATTTATATGATTAGATTATATTTTGAATTGGTTTTAAAGTGAAATTAGAATATATTTTTACCATTTAATCCAATAGTGGTCGTTGGAATTAATTTCACTTTGAAATTGGACTTAAACTAGTGTCAATCTTTTGATACATTTTGTTTCATAAAAACACGCTATTTGTTTTAACAGTGGGAATTAATTATTAAATTAATTAATGAAAATTATATGTTTTGAATTTTTTAAAATATTCATCATTTTTGAATTTGTAATATCAAATATATCTTAGGGTGAATTTTTGGTAATTTTCTGAAAAACTTCAATTTTTGATGAATAGTGAAACCACTAAGTGGTACTTATAAAAACTGATTTTCCATTTAAATGAAATTTTTTCACCATTGTGTTTTGAATTTCAAAAATCTGACATACATGGTTTTCATTAAGAAGTAAAATGTGGTTCAATGGGATTAAAATAATTTTTTGGTGAATAGTAACTTTTATGTTTTTAATCGCGATTAGAGGTAATTAGTGTAGTTTAAGGTAAAAATAATTTTTTAATAATATAAGATGAGATTGACAGATGTCCTACCATCATATGATGTATCATGGAAGACCAAGACAATACATGGGTCAACTTGGGGACCCCATGGATCCACTTTGGTTGGGAAATGACATAAATAACTTTTTATTTAATGTTAAAGTAAAAATGACACAAACATGAGATGTTTTACTAAAACAATTTTTAAATGGGGTTATACAAGTAATATGTTTCACTATAAATATTCATTAGAAATATAAAAATATTTCCTACATCATAGTAGTTTTTTTATAATTTTTAGACATTAAATAAATTAAATTATTTATGACATCATTATGATGTAGTGATGACCTCATTATTTAACGATTTAAATAAAATGGAAAGATAATGTAAAATCTAAGACCTACACATGTACAAAACCTATTGTATGGGTGGATTTAGAACCCTTATCACCTTATCCTCGAAACACATCAATTTGGGACCATTAAAATCTGAAACGCATTCTAAAATAAAGTAACATTTCCTTACTTTCCAAAAGTGCCCCTCCCCTCCACTTATAAAAGGCCCCCACCTCTACCTCCTTACCCCCACACTTCCAAAGCCTTTGGCTCGGCCAAACCCTGCCCATTTTGTATCTCCACATCCATATATAACTCCTTTAAGCCTCACTTTGGGCAGAAGTCTTCCCAAGGAAGCCTTTGAGCTCAAACTAAAGGGAGTTACCCGATTTTAAGGTAATGTCTTCACTTGAGTCCTTTTGTTTTATTTTACTTCTCCAATCCCCTAAACTATTTTTATTCATTTCTTTTATAACAAATCCAGTATCTTAAATATACTAGGATTTTGTTATAAGAAGGATTCGAGCTACACTTACACACACCTTCGTCTAATGGTTAAAGAACATATTGTTCCTGTGGTTGGCGATTTTCTGCCTCACGAAACGATAATTGTTCAATATTCTTTTAACACCTTTCATGGTGTCCATTATGATGCCACTACATTTATATATGATATATAATATGTTTATGTTTTCCTTAATCTTCTGTATTTTTCATTTATGGCATACCTTTATGGCTTCCATTATGGGTATACGCGATATCTTCATTTTAGAAAGTGCAGACTACCTCCCCCACAAAGTGATTTGATTCGTTAATACCATATGTGGTAAGTATAAAGGATATATTTAATTATATTATATATGATACCATATGGGAATTAAAATACTATTATTTATCATTATTTTTTAATTCCATTAAATATGAAATAGAAATGGAAGTAGCGTTCATGCGTACGTATGGCTTACCATCTCCATAAATGGTGCATTTCATTTCTTTACTCTAAATGTTATGTAATATTATAAATGCATGAATATAATGGATATATATTATATATATTATATCTACATCATGAATAAAATTCTGGATATAATGGATATTTTAACACATGAACAACTTGTAATTATAAAGAGTTTATTTTTGACTCAAGTACCAATGATCGTTAAAACAACCGTTATTAACTTAAATAATATCATAGTGTTCATGACATGGTAATAAGTGATATAAAAGGAATAATGAACTTGAAAAAGGTTCTTAAGGAATTATAAATTAACTCAAGTTTATTATTCATGAGATTAAAGAACGATCGAGTCAAGTCGGACCCGAGGTAAGGGATCCAACCTCTCTCTTTCTTTTTAAGTACACTTTTTTATGTAATTCCTTTTAAGCTCATCTTTATTATGATTGGGATGTTCTTTTATATTAAACCTATGGTAATTTTTATGTTCATATGATTAGAGACCCTATTTTATCTCATCAATCCATTTTGTAATTATAAAGTGGCGTCGTTAGGCTGCTGAGTTTTCGGAAGGGATTTTTCATCTCACTTTTAGTCCCGTGAGATTTATGCTACATTTTCCACCATTACGTTTGAGTGGTGTAAGTAATTCCAATCATTATACTCTTTGTGTAATATAATTTCATTTATGGGTATTTACATATTCATTGTATGAACCCTCTTCAATGGGTTGTATGTTTCGAAAGTTAACCAAGTCGGTAAGGGAACCTCACCCTCCTCTTTTTAAAAGACTTATTTTTTTATGTCTTTTAATTCACATACTATTATATTGGGATATGTTCTTATATATCCTTATTGATGTAAATTTTATGACCAAGTGATGAGATACCCTTTTTATCTCTCATCAACTCTTTTTCTGAATTTTGAAGTGACGCTGTTAGGCTGTCAAATATTTGCAACCCAATTTTGATTCTTTGGGATAAACTTGTACACATTGAATATGTATTTCTATTATTATGTGTGAATGTCCTTTGATTTTTATACACCTAATACCCACTTATATTTCTTGTATTCATTTGTCACACATAATTATGTAACTGATTTATCCTTAATCCAAGGATACCGTCTTTATACAGGACTTCGTCTCAATCTCCTTTCATTGAGGCATATTTTGTTTTACACACAACTTTATTTTATACAGTGTATAAACCCCTTTGACTTTTACATTTATTCAAAAGGAATCTTATTTATACGAAGCATTTACTAAACAAAAAAAGGGAATGTTTTTGTCATACGTATGCGGCGACAACAACTTCTCCGCCGCCGTGACCATTATTTGAATTTCGTCTTCCTCTAAAATCCATACCCTCTTTTCAAAAGAAAATTAAATACCATGTTTTAATTTTCTTTTATTTTGGTATTGAAAATGGTTTTCATAATGTTTTTATATCAATGTGTTGCATTGATATCTTGTTATTGAAAGGTTGAAATTTTATGTTTCCTTTATGTATGTTTTATGTGATACGATTGTGTTGTGGTTCTTGGGCATTATTATGAAGACGGGTGGTTCCGTGATAAACTAAGGGCAGGTGATCCCGATATAGCTCTCCAATACATTGGGTAATGAAAAGGAGTGAAACGTTAAGGTTTCTCTGAAGAGATTTAGGTAATATACTATGGGGGGTATTCCAAACGTAACTAAGAGGGTTAATCCCTACGTAAGAATGTTATGAATGCCTCAAGTTACCTTTTATGTCTTATTATTTCTATGATTTATTCATGATTTGATGAGGTATGTTAAAGTTCCAATGTTTTATGGGTAAATTATGATTTCATTCTTATGTATATATGAACTCATGTTTCCTTTCCATATTTTTATAACCCTTACTGAGCTTTTTATGCTCATCCCAAGTTTTTTTGAAATGTTTTTCACAGGTCAAGGGAAAGGTACATGATATGATGATAGTGTCAAGGAAGTGACAAGAAATAATCCATGCTTTATTTTTAAAAATATTTCTGTTGATGGAAAAAAATGAATACTATCTTTTATGTAACCACTTTGTGTAAATGTGGAATGTAATGCAAGTGTTATGATCTAATTCTCTGAAACTCTAAACCTGAAAAGATCCTCAATGTGTAATCTTGTAATAACTCAAGATTAAGTAAGGTTTAAGGCTAGGGCCTTATAATAATACTATGTAGAAATAAGAAATTGAGCTTATATAATGTATTTCATTTAAGGAGACATTCTTTGAAAAATATTTCCCTCATGAGAAACAAACTAAGATGAAAATAAATTTCCTTATCTTGAAGTAAAATGATGAATAAAGTGTTGTGGATTATGAACCTACCTTTACAGGGTTATCTATGTATTCTACAGATTACATACACAACATGAGGTGCAAGATTGACCATTTATTTGATGGGATTAATCCAATTCTCTAAAGGGAACTAGTATTCCAATCTTTTTTATCATATGATGAAATAGTTTTATGTGCCATCAAAATATAGAAGTAATTATTTGTATCATACATGTATAAAAAACCAAGGGAATAATAGGTATAATGAAAACCAAGACAAATTTAATGCATCAGACAAGATTTTGAAGATGAAAAATTTTCCATCCACTAGTGCATAAAACGTTTTTTACGTCGGTTATTTTTAATTTTTTACGTCGGTTTTTAGCCGACGTTAATACGTGCGACGTTATAAATAAGGTTTTTGATGTCGGTTATTTAAAAACCGACGTCAAAAACATAAAATCGCGATGTTTATCACGTCGGTTATTTTAGAACCGACGTGATAAAGGGCCTGGAGAATGGTTTATCACGTCGGTTATTTTAGAACCGATGTGATAAAGGGCCTGGAGAATGGTTTATCACGTCGGTTATTGAATAACCGACCTGATAAACGGCCTGGACAATGGTTTATCACGTCGGTTATCAAACATCCGACGTGATAAACAGGGGTGAGGGGGATTATCACGTCGGTTCATATAGAACTGATGTGATAAACTGGGGTGAGGGCGGTTTATCACGTCCATTCTATAAGAACCGACGTGATAAACCAGGCTGAGCATGGTTTATCACGTCGGTTCATATAAAACTGACATGAAAAACTGAGGGAGGGGGGTTTATCACGTCGGTTATTATATAACCGCCGTGATATACCGGAGGGAGGCTGTTTATCACGTCGTTTATTCAATAACTGATGTGATAAACCATTATCCAGGCCGTTTAGAACGTCGGTTATTCAATAACTGACATGATAAACCATTCTCCAGGACTTTTATCATGTCGGTTATTAAATAACCGACGTTATAAACCATTCTCCAGGCCTTTTATCACGTCATTTATTAAATAACCGATGTGATAAACCATTCTCCAGGCCTTTTATCACATCGGTTATTAAATAACTGACGTGATAAACCATTCTCCAGGCCTTTCATCACGTCGGTTATTAAATAACCGATGTGATAAACCATTCTGCAGACCTTTTATCACGTCGGTTATTAAATAACCGACGTGATAAACCCATTTTTTTTAAACAGAATGCAGTGATCTTCTCTCCACCAGAATCAACCAGAAAACAAATCAAGAAATCTTACCACATAAACAGAAGTACATCAAAATTAAGCATGTACATAGATAACATATAAAACTTACCCACTAGACAGCATCCACCCTCATTTATACCCCATAGACAGCCCTCCCCCTCCCCGTTGGAGCCCTCACCCTCATGTATACCCCCTAGACAGCCCTCCCCCACCCCGTTGGAGCTCCCACCCTCATGTATACCCCTTGGACAACCCTCCCCCACCCCATTGGAGCCCCCACCACACTCCTGGACTGCCCCCCGACCCCTGGACACCCACAAACACCCCTCGACAACCCCCCACCTGCCTGAACAGCACCTCCTCACCCCCTCACCCCACTTGACAGCCCCCCACCACACCCCTGGACAGCCCCAAACACCCCTGGACAACCCCCCCCCCCCCCCCACCCCTGGACAGCACTCCCACACCCCTGGACCGGCTTCCCACACCCCTGGACATCCCTGCCACCCCCCAGGACTGTCCCCCCACCCCACCGTACAGCCCTCCCAGACCGCTGGACACCCCCAACCCCACTGAACACACCCCCACACCCTTGGAACCCCTCCCCCACAGACCCAAATCCATACCAGAAGAACCATCAAAAGTAGACCAAAAAAAGAAGTCGAGCAAAATTAAACATTCACTTATATAACATTCAAAACTTACAATTTCAACTTCAAAAAAAACTAAATCAAACCTAAACAAATACCAAATACACAATTAAAACAACAATATTCAAAATTACATTTTACATTACAAACAACTAAAATTCAATCAAACCTGTAAAATAATTTGACCACTCCACTTGTACGTGTTTGATGTCTTCAGCAGTATAGGGTTGAGGGTCATCAAAAATCTACAAATGAAAAAGAAGATAGTTAACGTGTATAATGAATAAATCAAATTGAAATATTATGGCAAAGTTTAAGAGGAAATCGTACCAGGTCAAAATTCACAACTGTCCCAGTTGTTATTATTTCATACATAAATCTTAACATATAATATCCGCATTCGATGAGGCCTTATTGTTCATGACAATTCTGTTTCGAATGAGTGTAAATTCAATATATTATTTTTATGTAATAAATCAAAAAGTACAAATTATAAATGGAAATTTACCTTCGCATTTACATATTTGATCTTTGCATTTCTTTTCTTTGTGTTTGTTCGATAGTAGACCCATGCACTGTTAGAAAATAATACGAATGGGGTAAATTTAAAATTCATTATAATATATAAAACTATTGAGAAATTGAAACTTACTTTTCCAATATATTCTTAAAACTTTCCCGCACATCACCATGAACAGAGCATATCCAATAAAGATCTTTCTCCCTTGGGAAAAAAATCCCTAATATCCAATGATCACTGATAAAATGAAATTTAATGTTATTGGTTTTTTATGTTAACAGATAATTAACTCTTTGAGAGAAATGTGTTTCATACCTCTCACAAAAAGGCATCATCCAACATTGTCTGATTATATTATTTTCAAATCTTTCAGCAATATAAACCATTCTTTGTTCCTCAGTCAATGCACATGCTTCAGGGGAAATCAATTGCGGGTCCATGAATCCATATACTTCTGTCAGTTCATTCCTCTCACAAATTTTATAAATATACCTAATACAAAACATATATAAGTATACATTTTTAATAAATATAACGCAGGGAAAAGGTGTTAAGACTTACATGGAAAAAACTTTCACCACGTTGATGCCCAACTTATCTCCAGTAACAAGCTCCATGATATCATATTTTGTAATCCCCAAACTTATTTCACGTCCACAAACATGAGATTCCATTGGAAACTCATAAAAACCCAACAACAAATGTGAATATCTTGACAATCTGTCAAGACCACTGGAATATGTATCTGATGTCATAGCATGTTGTCTTTATTGTTGTCTATACAGTATTTCTTTACCTTTGAAGTATTCTCGTGAAAAAAAAATTGAGAAATATAGTAGTTTTCAAATGATAAAACAACTTTAATAAAAAAATAAAATAAATGATATAGCATTCATACCTCTATGGTAATGAGTCGAAGAAGTCTGGATGGCCAAACTAAAAAATGGCCGATACTCTGTCCAATTGTCGCCACCTCATCTGTAGGTATTGGTACCCTAGCTGATCTATCTATAATATCCTGTACAGTGACCCTCTGATTCTCTACCTCTAATTGTTGATGATGAATTGTATCTCCTATAAAATATACCAACCCGTATGCTACTATATGATGTTGAGAATCATCAACATACAACTCGCAATATGTAGGAAGCTGCGGCGGAGGCGTAGGATAAAAAATAGGGTCCGTAGGCTGAGGTGGGGGAGTGAGAGCTACTGGCGGAGGTGGAGGATAAATAATTGGGTCTGCAGGGGGAGGTGGAGGAGTGGGAGCTGCAGTCTGAAATTGTCTTTGCATTTCTGCAAACATAGACTGCACCGACTCTCTAATCTTGTCTTCCATCGTCGCATTAATATTTTGAACTTCATCCTCCAAGGATTCTATTTTTTTTTATAAACCCCCTCAATGTTAGAAGTTGAAGAACGTGGAAACACTTTTCTTACCGATACACCTGCCGGATATCCTCTTACACGACCAGGATGTTCAGGCCTTCCCAATGTGGCACATAAAATATCTTCCCTCCCAGTAGCTGTAAATGTCCCCTCTAAACTCTGCTCCTCAAGAGAGTCATGTATTAATTAATTGAACATTTCTGTAATGATTGAAACTTATATGAAGAAAAAAGTTAACTTAAATAAATTAAATAGATATCTTTCAATCCTCTCAGCTACGATTCTCGATTCTTCCGAAAGATATTGCCCTTTTTTCCCTTCTGAGCTCTCTTCCATTTTTCATGTCTAGATGGAGGGGATGGAGGGGCCACCTCTCCAGAGCTTGAAGACTCAGCTCTTAGTTGTTGAAATTTTTCCACCATCATTTTTTCTTCCAATAATGTATACCCTCCCCGATATAAACTATGAGGGTATACATTTTTAGATTGGATCTCCTGATGAGCTTTCCTTGTTTGCTGTAATTTAAGAATAAGAAATCATTAACAAAACATTAATAAAATCATTTATATAAGAAAGTTTATAAAATTTTACATTGACCTTACCAGAAATGACTCTTTTTTTCTACTTTCAAAAAATTGTCTCCATGTCTCTTCATCTATAAAAGGATATATACGACATGGATTGTCATGACTCCTATGACCATAAATGAAATCAGATGAGAGGGTTGATTTGAAATACCTCCATCTCCTGGAATCCAACGATAAGCATTTCTTCCTGACTCCTCCAGTGTCAGGAATATCAAATTTCATATGATAAAGAAGAGGTTAAACATATTATATATACTAGAAACATTAAAATAATGGTCAAACAATGACAAAAGATCTTACCAAAATCGTCTCCCACAACTGAGAGATAATCGCTTTATCCACACCTCTCCAATCATCATACAGAATGCTTACTTTGGTCTTAGCCTGAGTTGCAACAAAACTCTTAAAATCTTTGGCATTCGGACCTCTAGGAATATCATCATCATAAAACTCAACTACTATCCTCTGATCCTGCATACTGGCAAGTGATAATTTTGGTAAACGTGTGCACCCACGTTTTCCAACCTTTGAACTCTTTGTCGTAATAGGAGCATGTGAATGTTCATCCCCAGAGGTATGACCAGCAATATGATCCTCTCCAGAACCATGTGGTTGATCATCTGAATGATCTGTCATTATCTTTCAAATCAAAAAAACAAACGTCAGTTCACAAATATACAAATTCAAATATTTTAATACTACTGTAATCAGAAAATAGAAAAGTGTACTAAGTTACATAATAGTAAACATTGGTAATATGGTAAGCATGTTAAACAATGGTAAAGATAGAAAAGATGGTCAAGATGGTCAAGATGGTAAAAATGGAAAAAAATGGTAAACCTGGTAAACATTGTAAACATGGTAAAGTAATTGTCAGTGAAAAATATAAAAATTCAAATATTTTAATACTACTGTAATCAGAAAATAGAAAAGTGTACTAAGTTACATAGTAGTAAACATTGGTAATATGGTAAGCATGGTAAATAATGGTAAAGATGGAAAAGATGGTCAAGATGGTCAAGATGGTAAAAATGGAAAAAATGGTAAACCTGGTAAACATTTTAAACATGGTAAATTAATTGTCAGTGAACAAATATACAAATTCAAATATTTTAATACTACTGTAATCAGAAAATAGAAAAGTGTACTAAGTTAAATAATAGTAAACATTGGTAATATGGTAAGCATGTTAAACAATGATAAAGATGGCAAAGATGGTCAAGATGGTCAAGATGGTAAAAATGCTAAAAATGGTAAACCTGGTAAACATTGTAAACATGGTAAAGTAATTGTTAGTGAACAAAAATAAACATTTAAAATTCTTGTAATAGTTATAAACATGATAAAGTAAACTAAACAAAATTAAAACAAACAAAAATATATACTTATTTTATTTTAAAACATGTTTTAATAAATAAAAAACTTACAATATCTAACATTTATGGAAAAAATAAATGTAAACAATAAATAAACACATGTTACCTGTAATTTTAGTAATGTACAGATGGATTGTTTTCCCAAATTTCTTCATCGTGATCGTTCCTTATGGCACAAAATATGTCTTCAACATGATCGTCATTATGTTCTGTTAATATTTCCATGGAAGTAGGGATCTCACATAAATTAGCATATTCATCAAGTTCATCCTCACCAACATATTGTTTTTTCCCTTGTAAAACAACATCCCACTGCATATCTGATTGATCTACTACATAAAAAATTTGTTTTGCATGTGTTGCCATTATAAAAGAATCAGCTGTGTCTTCCAATCTATTCAGATTAACAAGTGTCATTCCAAATTCATCGTGTCTGACACTGTTGTTACCGTTAAACCATTTACAGTTAAAAACGGGAACTTTAATTTTAAAGTAATCAACCTCCCATATGTCTTCAATCACTCCATAATATGCATTTGATGCAGAAATTGGGTTTTTGTCCTTAGCACTCGAAAAATGCATTGCTTCTGCAAACACCAATACACCACTATTCTGAACTGCACTTCTGTTGTCCTGAGCTTTTGTATGAAATGTATAACCATTAATGTCATAACCAGACCATGTTATCACATTTAAACATGGACCACCCACTATCCATTTTAATGTCACTGATACATCTGATCTACCAAGCAAAGTCTTTTTAATCCATGACAAAAAAGTTTTGTTGTGCTCATTCAAAATCCACATTTCTTTCTTCTTTGGATGACATTGTTTCAACTCATTAATATGCAATGTGATATACGGTTGAGCATCAGCTATGTTATTCAAGATGTATGATTCTAACTTCTTCATCTGTTCAGCTGACAATGATTTGACTTTCAAGCCGTGAATCCCCTTTCCCTAATTATTAACTCGTTCATGGCGAGATGGAGGCAAACCTATGTGTTACGCTGCATCCAAGTAGCTCGTACAAAACTCTGCTACCTCCTCAGAAATATACTTTTCAATAATGGAGGCTTCAGGTTAATATATATTTTTAACATACCCCTTTAATATTTTCATATACCTTTCAAAAGGATACATCCAACGAAGATATACAGGTCCACAAAGCTTTATTTCTCGAACCAGATGAATCATTAAATGCACCATTATATCAAAAACAGTTGGAGGAAAATACATTTCCAATTGACAAAGTATAAAAATTTCATCCTTTTCCAAAATGTTCAAAGCATTCACATCAATCGCCTTGTTACAAATTGAATTGAAAAAATAACACAACTTCATTATAGTCTTTCTGACACGAATGGGCAATATTCCACGCAATTCAACTGGTAGAATTCGTTGCATCATGACGTGACAATCATGTGATTTCATACCTATCAACTTCAAGTCCTTCAATGAGACAAAATTTTTTACATTAGAAGAATAACCTTGAGGCACTTTGGTATCATGAAGACACTGACAGAAGCTAATTTTCTCCCTCTTTGATAATGTATGACAAGCTAGGGGAAGAAATGTTCGTCTTCCTTTAGGAGTGGGAGCTAACTCCAAATGTATTCCTATTGATAGTAAGTCTAATCTTGCATTCAACCCATCTTTAGTATTTCCTTTAATATCTAACAATGTTCCAATCAAAGAATCACATATATTCTTCTCTGCGTGCATGACATAAATATTATGTTTAACTTCATGATACCTCCAATATGGTAGCTCAAAAAAAATTGACCTTTTCTTCCAAATATGTCTATCATTACCAGATTTCTGTTTATTTCCCAATGTCATGTCAAGTTTTTTCACCCTCTCAAAATATAGATCAGGGGATAAAGGTTTTGGAGCAGTATCAAATTCTTGTGAGCCATTGAATGCCTTTTTTAGTCTTCTATAAGGGTGTTCCATAGGCAAAAACTTTCAATGACCCATGTACACTGTTTTCCTCCCATTATGCAATTGACAATAGGACGTCTGTTGTTCGCAAATTGGACATGCTTTATGCCCTTTAACACTGTATCCAGACAAATTTCCATATGCTAAGAAGTCATTTATAGTGAACAGAAGCACTGCATGCAGTTGAAAATATTCCATTTTATAAGAATCATACACCCTAATACCATCAGCCCATAACAGTTTCAAATCATCAATCAACGGTGACAAGTAAACATCAATATCATTACCTGGTTGCTTTGGACCAGAGATCATTGTACTCAACATGACATATTTGCGCTTCATACAAACTTCAGGAGAGAGGTTGTAAATTACCAATAAAACAGGCCATGAACTATGTGTGCTACTGAGTGTTCGGTATGGATTAATTCCATCTGTGCACAACCCTAGTCTGAGATTTCTAATTTCATTTCCAAATGTAGAATATTGCGCATCAATTTTCTTCCATTGTGGACAATCAGCTGGATGACGTATTTTTCCATCACACACCCACTCTTCAGCATGTCATCTTAACCTTTTTGCATCATTTGAATTAGCAAATAAATGTTTGAAACGATTAATTATAGGAAGATACCAAAATACCTTTGAAGTAAGCTTTGTAATCTCTACATCACCCTGTGATTTTTCTTTCACCTTATACCGTGATGTCCCACATTTTGGACACTCTGACAGAAATTCATATTCCTTCCTATATATAATGCAGTCATTCGGACAGGCATGTATTTTCTTGTATCCCAATCCCATCGGGTATAATATTTTCTTGGCTTTGTAATGTGAATCTGGAAGATTGTTATCTTTTGGAAGAATGTCTTTCATCAATTGTAGCAGCTCTGTAAAACTTCTGTCACTCCATCCATGCTTCGCCTTCAGGTTAATCAATCTTAACACCGCCGACAAAACCGTAAAATCTGTACAACTGGGATATAATGGTTTTACAGCATCACCATATAAACGCGCAACTGTCGGTTCTATCTCAATTTTTTTTGCTACAATATTGTGAATCATTTCTTCAATTCCATCGGAGTTACCATCTTGTGAATCATCATCATCAGTGACATTCCGTCCAGTCACCATGCCAAATCCAAGGGTTGTAACTCAAATTAAAACCATGACATATCAGATGATCTTTTATCTCTCTACTTTTCAAATTCTTCATATTCAAACATTTCAGGCATGGACAGAAAAAAATGTCACTACTTGGAACATTTCGTTTTGAAAATTCCAAAAAGGCATCAACACCTTCCACAAATTCATTGCTCATTCGATGTGCCGTAATCCAAATTTGACTCATTATTACCTATAACAAATATCAACAAAAAATATATATTTTTAAGATAAGACAAATACATTTTTATATGAAAAAAATCATAATTTGAATGTAAAACAATTTAAAATATAAAAAAATCTATAGGTATTTAAAAAAAATATGCCTGAATATTATTTTTAAAACAAAATATAGTTAGATATAACAGTTTTAAATTTCATTGAATCAAAGAAAACCATGACGCCTACATATATTAATATTGATTGTGGTTTTGATGTTTTAATATATTAGATAAACAACCTATTTTAAATGGAGTGCAGACCTTGATATTGGTCTTCATCACCCTTCGGTGTGACTGGAAAAAAGAGGTCTACCAGCATGTTATTATTTTATCATCAATTCACTCATTCTTGTTTCTGATGATCGTTAATTGCATTGGCAGGCTGAGAGGGCTGCCCAGCATGTCCAACACTGGTCTGCTCAGAATAACAATAGTCCCACTGATTCGGTTTAATCCTTTATTTCTGCTTTTTAATCCCATGTAACATATCTTGTGGGGATTTGATTTTGTACTTGGCCTTCAGCTTTAATGGTTATCAATCAAAATAAAACTCGACTAAAAACTCTGTTTATTTTAGGTTTTCAAAATCCAAAAACGAAAACAAAACAACCATGGAAAAAAACTGAATTCCAATTACAGGAAACATGTTCAGAAATTCTAAACACCAAGAATTAACAAATATCAACAACAATAATGAACAGCCTGGCAATTACAAGACTAAATATGTATATGTATATGATTAACAATAATAATGTGTTTTATATTCTCAAGTGAATGTTCTAAATGATATGGTAATTCATATGGTTTAATATCATTGGTAACATGTTTTCGATTCCAATGAGACATAGGTGTGAGAGCCATTGATAATGGAGTAGTGGCCTAATCTCAATCTAGGTCCAACATCCTCAACATATTCTTCTAGGGGTATAATTTAGTATGGTTTGTGTTATTTTAACACCTCTATATTTATTATAGGTTATTAAATCAAATTATTTTGATTAACTTTTTTTTATTCATCCTTGTATTATTATTTTTTGACTTTTTAGGATATTATAGTTTTATATTCTTATTCATGGTTGGAACATGGTTAGTGAATACCATGAGGTTCTACCTAGGAAACATTTTACATTTGTTTACAAATATAATGGAGGAAATATATTTTGTACAAACCATACTTATTTATCATGAAATCACACAGCATGATGCATATGCATTTTTTAGGGTTGGTTCTAGGTTTTCCATATTGTGTGGTTAAACCATGGTACTCCTCCAATATCATATAATGGGGATCACATTTATTGTTTTAATTTATAAAAAAACCGATCCAAAATATGATATAAAAAGTAATTATTATTTATTTTCCTTTAAAGTAACGATGCACGTCTTTTTTATCTCATTATTCATCTAGTTTAATGTTCCCTCAACATAGTCTGTTATATCAACAAAAAATTCCACGAGATTAAAATAACCATTTGCAATAACAAAATACAAATAACTATTTGCAATACAAATAACCATTTTCAATAACAAAATACAAATAAACATTTGCAAATAACTATTTTCAATAACAAAAAATTCCACGAGATTAAAAAATGAACGAAAAGCACATCAAGAATCGAAACAAAAACGAACGAAATAAATTCATGGAAGGCTTACTTGAATGTTGCGAGTTGAGATGATAGATCCAAGAGGAGTGAAGAAGATAAACAATGAAGAAAAATTTAGTTTAATACAGGTCATTCGACGAGCCGTTTAGGGTTTACCGCGCGAGAGATATGAGCCGGCAGACTGTCAATCGAAAAATCGTAAATGACACTCCACGGGGTTTAATTTTTTTTAAATGTTTTATAACGTCAGTTATTTTAAAACCGACGTAAAAAAGCTCCCGCGCTTTGGTTTTTTACGTCGGTTATTTTATAACCGACTTAAAAAATGAGATATCTACGTGTTTTTTATGTCGGTTATAAAATAATCGACGTAAAAAGACCCCCCGTGCTTTGGTTTTTTACGTCGGGTATAAAATAACTGACGTAAAAAACGCGTAGATATCTCGTTTTTTACGTCGGTTATAAGATAACCGACGTAAGAAACCAATGTGGGGGGGGGTTTACGTCGGTTATTTTATAACTGACGTAAAAAAACCCGATATTTACGTGTTTTTTACGTCGGTTATTTTATAACCGACGTAAAAAACCCGATATTGACGCGTTTTTTACGTCGGTTATCTAATAACCAACGTAAAAAAACCACAGCCCGGACGCGTTTTTTACGTCAGTTATAAAATAACCGACGTAAAAAACCCTGCGCTTTGTTTTTTACGTCGGTTATTTGATAACCGACGTAAAAAACGCGTCGATATCTGGTTTTTTACGTCGGTTTCCAAATAACCGACGTAAAAAGCCCCCCGCGCATTGGTTTTTTACGTCGGTTATAAGATAACCGAAGTAAAAACCCAACAGGCGTGGTTTGTAACGTCGGTTATTAAAATAACCGACGTTAAAAATCTACTCGCCGCATTTTTACATCGGTTATATATAACCGACGTAAAAAATGGTGACGTAAAAAATGATTTCTGCACTAGTGATCATGTGAGAACTATGGAAAGAGACATCATGGTAAATGCCTGTAGGGAATGAGAGTTTGTTATAAGTGTGTATAAAAGGTTTATCACGTTAAATAATGTAAGGGTAAGAAGTAAAATTCCTCTATTCAGTATTACAACTTTAATGATATGGGACACTATATAAGTGAATGCCCTAAGCATCGAGGTAATCTACCATAGAAGAGGCCAAGGAAATAATTCCATGATTTTTCAATCAATACAACTGAGGTGGATATACCCAATGATTTGGTGGTAGGTACATTAATCCTATATTTAAATTTAGATAAGGATTTATTTGATTATGGATCCTCACATTATTTTACATCCACCAATTTTTCCAAGAAAATTATACATTTCCCTTTTGATTTAATAAGGGAGTTGTTAGTCAAAAATCCTAAGGGAAGTCTCATTATAACAAAGATATGTCTACAAATCCCCATTATGACATATAAAAATTATTTATTTGTTAACCTTGTTATCATACCAATGGTTTAATTTGATATAATATTTTGTATGGATTTGATATCCAAATATAATGCAAAAAAATATTTCAAGAATAAGGAAACTATGATTTTTGAGGAAGATTTAGTATTCCTTATCTTTATAGAAGAAACTTCATCATCTGGATATTATCATGATCCAACCCCAGTATCTATACTTAATGAAATTCTTGGGTAAGGATAGAAAATAACATCTAGGTATGAATAAGGTGATATTAAAATTGAGGACATTCATATTGTAGAGAAATACATTGATGTATTTCCTAAATAATTACATGGACATACCCTATAACATGAACTTGAATTTCCCATTGATTTAATCCCTAATGAAATAACAATATCAAAGATACCCTATAGAATATCTATTGTGGAACTAGTGGATTTGAAAAAACAACTACAGGATCTTGTAAATAAGGTATTTATTCACCCTAGTGTTTCTCTATAGGAATCCCTTGTTCTTTTTGTTATGAAGAAATATGTATCCCAAAGTTTATGACTTGATTATAGGGAAATCAATTCAATTATAATAAAGAACAAGTATCCTCTACCCAATATTGATGACTTTTTTGATAAAATTCATGGAACCCAATATTTTTCAGAGATTTATCTTTGGTCTGGGTATCACCAATTATGAGTAAATAAAGAATACATTCTAAAGACATCTTTTAAAATGATGTATGGACATTAAAATTTTTATGTAATGACATTTGGATTGACTAATTCACCTTCCATTTTTATGCATGTAATGAAGAAATTTCTCAAATAATATCTATAAAAAAAATTTATGGTATCCATTTATGATATTTTGGTGTACTCTAAAAACAATGAGGACCACAAGAACCTCTTACAGGTTTTACTTACGAATCTTATAAGGGAAGAGTTATATGGTAAATTTTATAATTGTAATATCTGGATTCAAGATGATTCTTTTCTTAGACATATTTTCTCCAATGATGGAATGTCAGTTTATACTATAGTGATAACGGTCATCAGAGAATGATCTGCACCGATGAATATTCTTGAGGTATGTAGTTTCATTGGTTTGGTAGGTAACTATTGGTGATTAGTATATAAATTTTCATGATTGGTTAACCTTTTACCCAATATTACACTTAAAGGGGTTAAGTTTGTTTGTACAGAGTAATGTGAAGAATTGTTTGATAAACTAAAGAAGAGATTGTTCAATCCTCTAATTTTGACTCTACCATCTAGAATTTATAGGTTTCTCATATATAGTGATGTATCTAATAAGGGGCTTGGTTATGTCCTAATGAAAAAAGATAAAGTTATTTCATATTCATTAAGGAAATTGAAGACTCATGAACATAACTAACCAACCCATGATCTTGAGTTGGAATTTGTAATATGTTCATTGAATATATGGATACATTACCTTTATGATGAAAGATGTTAGATATAAACAGATCTTAAAATCCTGAAATACATATTTTTATAGAAAGATCTCAGTATGAAACAAATTTTACGGTTCTAACTACTCAAGGATTATTATTTACCAATACACTACCACTCAAAGAAATAAAATAAGCTAGTGAATTCATTGAGTGAGAAAGATCATGTAATTATAACCCAAATGAGGATTGAGAGGTATCATATGTTCATGTATCTAAAAAATATGGATATGGTAATTATTAAGGAAGTGGAGACATCATTAATTTTTAAAATGATTGAAAAACCATAATTATTTGAAAAAATAAATAATTCACAATCTGATGATGAGAACTTTTAGAAGAAAATTAAAGCTATGAGTGATGTGAAATTAACAGATGTCCTTGGTGAAGATGGTATTCTGAAATTTGGAAATAGATTATGTGTTCTATATATACTTTAGCTAGAAGGTAATTATTGGATGATGATCATAGATAGAATTTCTCTATACACCCTAATAGAACAATGATTTATAGGTATTTGAAGGAACATTTTTGGTGGGATAACATGAATTGGGAAATTATTGATTATGTTCCTAGATTCTTGGTATGTTAACAAGTTAAATTTGTGAGGTAGTATCCTACAAGAGTCATGAAACCTCTTCCTATTCCTGTGTGGAAATGGGATGACATTACTATGTAATTTTTCATAGGACTCCCAAATACTCCTAGAAAGAATTATATGATATGGGCGATTGTTGATCTCATAACAAAATATTCATATTTTCTCACTATCAGAGAATAATTACCTCTTGGTAACCTCGCAAGGCTACATATTAATGAAGTTTTAAGACATCATGTTGCACTAATATTAATTGTAACTGATTATGATCCCCACTTTACATCAAAATTCTAGTGGAGTATTCAAAAACCTCTTCATACTAAACATCATTTGAGTACTATTTTCCATCCTTAAACTGATGGATATTCTAAAAGAACAATTCAAATAATGTAAGACATGTTGAGTTCATTCTCACTCGACTTTCAAGGTTTGTGGGATTAGTATTTACCTTTGGTATAATTTTCCTATAATAAAAATTTCCATTCAAGTATTCAAATGGTGTCAAATGAAGAATTATATGGAAAGATATGTCATACTCTAACATTTTGTGATGAAGTTAGTGAGAGGAAACTTGTAGTCATGGAACTTTTTGAAGAGAAAACAATGAAGGTAAAGGGTAATTAGGACCACATTAAAGAAGATAAAAGTAGGAGTTATACTAATAATTGGAGTAAAATTTTGGAATTCCAATTGAGAGATCTTGTTTTATAGAAATAATATCTATGGAATGGTGTTATAAGGTTTAGTAAGAATGGGAATTTGATCCCCATGTACATCAAACCCTTTCAAATTCTTTAAATAATAAGTTGGGTATGGTATGTACTTTATTAATAAATATATATGAAAAACATCATGTATTTTTGAGATATTTTTTAGCATTTCCAAATGATAATCAATAACATGTGTTGACCTCTAAAAAATAGGATTAGAACTTTATGTATCATATTATGAAGAACTCATTCAGATTCTTGGTACTAGAGAGAAAATATTGAGGAATCAGAAAACTCTTCTAGAAAAGGTACTCTATAGGAATCATAAAATATAGTTTTAAAAATTGGATCTAGAGTATATTATGGAGAATATATTCCCTCGTTTTTTTTTTAAATAATATCAATAAAATTTTAGGATTAAATTTGTATAAGATGAAAGAATGTAACACCCGAAAATTTTACAATATATTTATTTTAAAATAAATTAAATTAATTACTATTGTTGAATGATATTGATGAGATTTATATATTATAAATTTTTTTGAAATTAATCAAATAGATTTTATAGGCATAAGATAATAATAAAACCAATTTTACGCATAAAAAGCTATATTTTTCTAAAGGCAGTTTCTTCACCTTTTAAGGACTCACATATTTTAAAAATAAATTTTGGAACATTTTTAAATTTTAATTGAAAAAATAAACTTCATTTTTGAAATTATAATTTCAAAATTGTATTAGGGTTAATTGCTTATTTTTTGGATATGTTTCTTTTTTTGATGAATAGTAAAAATATTGAATTTTAATTGAAATCTGAATTTTTTTCTAAATTGTATATAAGGTTAAATTATATTTTGAGTTTTTTTTAAAGTTAAATTTGATCCTTTATATATGTATATATATATTACTCTAATTTATTTAATTTTAATCATTTTAATATTGAATTTAGATATAAAAACATAGAAAACATTTCAACATTTTCAATTTAAAAAACTCGTTTACTCGTCTCATCTACAAGATTGATTTTAAATTAATTACTTCTACTTATATATCTTTAATTTGGAAAAATATATATCATATTTGGAATTAGAATAATTTATAATTTTTAATAGGGTAAAATCCTTTTATTTCCAAAGTGATTAGTGAAAATAGTTAAAATTAATTACATTGATTAAGGTAAAAAATGAGTTTACTTAGTGGTTAAATATAGAATATAAGGTGTTTTAATTACCCAAAACTTGTACAAAACACATTTTATAGACATATTTATACAATATCTCCTATTTTATCAAAAATTGTTCATTATTGGAGGAAAATGGGTTAAGGGAGACCTCCCAATAGTGTTTACTTTTGGTTTTTATAATAATGTCACTCCTCCTACACTATAAAAAGGTATTCACTCCCCCCCACCACTTATTCACACATATAAATACATTTGAATAAACCATGATATACCAAAATAACTCCCCAACTTACCTCTCATCACCCTAGAAAAATTATTTTTGTCATAAAAAAAACCTTTTAATGTTTTTTGTACAAACTTAAGGAGGATACCTGAAGAAAATGTAATGTTATTATAAAAGCATTTGCATTTTATTTCATTATAAACCTAATTTAATTAATTTTAAACAATGAATATATAATAACATCAGTGTATTAAATATACTAATATTTATTTATGTTAAGGGTATGGACTAAAACTTCACACACTTCCATAAAATGGGATACTTAATCATTGTTTGTGTGTTTGACGGACTACCACCTCACGAACTAATGTCATTTATTCTTCTATTACAACCTTTCAAGGTTGAGAATAATGATGAATTTATAGTTTATATATGATATATATGATATCTATATTTTTTAAATTATTTTTAATTATTATATAACACATACCTTCATGATTTCAATTTTCTAGGAATACAGTAATGTCATTCACGTGTACGGCAGACTATCGACTCACGAAACATTGTGATTCATTCACACATTACATGGAATATATTTAAGATGAGTTTAATAAAAACATGTGATATATATTACATAAATATGATATTATAATAATAATATACATATATATAATTTATTCTTCTTTTTTCCATTATGAAAAGAAAATAGAAACAAAGTTCATGTATATATACGGCCTATCATCTCTGTGAATGGTATATTTCATTTCCTATAACTAAATATTATGGATTAATATAAATAAATATATACTAAATATATAATATATTTAAATCATGTTTTAAATTCTTTAGATGATGAAATAATTATTGATTTAATAGGAACATAAAAAAGAAGTCAAAACAAACTCAAAAAACATGGAAATTAACACCTAAAACAGTGAAAATATTGAAATATTGCTAAAAAATGGACGATATAATTTTAAAAAATAAATATTAATATAGTTATATTATAATTTAATAACATGTTTAAAACCACAATATAAGAGTTTAAAGAGAATTCGACCAAAATTGAGCATAAGGTATGAGATTTTGTCTCGATTTAAATTTTATTGAGACTTATTTTTTATTATATACCAATTCACTTTAATGTGGTGTATATAATTATTATTTATCATTTAATATCATTATTAACTCATACATAGTATTATATTAAGTTTCACTTTTAATTATCTCATCCAAGGGGTTTGAATTGAAATTTACTAAGTGGTAAATGTTATCTTTGAAATCTTGCTTTCTTTTGTGATTGTTAGCTTATATTGAAAAAATAACATTCATATAACCATTTTTAATTATAAATTAAATTTATTTTATATATAAATACTCTTATGTGATGGGTATAATTTTTACCTAAACCATATAATATTTTTACAGTTGGTGTACCCTTTGAAAGATATTTGGTTAGCTAGGTAAATATTCATAAATTTATATCCTTTACTCAATATGGATACTTGATGATAAGGCAAATTTTTTATGAATTAAATAAATTATTAGATATATGAGGAATATTTTTTAAATATATGACATGGGTTAAGTACCAAGTAAGTCCCTCTATGCATTGGTAGTCTCATTTAATGAATAATTTTTCCAATCAGATGGGTTTTTACCCAATATGTTATGAACAATCCTGTAAAAGGTCTTGATGGTAAAGGTATCATGTACCTATGAGATATGGTGTCTAATAATTTATCATTTACTTAATTAAGAATTCATTCATTATTATTATTTACCCATGATATTTTTGTTTTGACATTATCTATGGATGCATTTCATTCTTAGTTTATTAATTAAATGGAATGTGTTTCAATTACTTACCTTTACATATTGATTTTTCCTTATCCAATTATATAAATGGAATGTGTTATTAGTTATTTACCTTACCATTTTTATTATTCTCATTTATTCATTATTACTTCATCTATACTTAACCCTTATTTAATATTTGAGATCATCCATATTTTATTTCCTTTCCCCAGAATATGAAGATGAATTCTTGGAATTAATTTCAAGGAGGCTGAGATTTTACTTTTGTAATGATTTATTTTATTTTCCCAATGTAATTTGAGTATCATGTATATAATTTAGTTTTCCAAAACTGATAAATTGGTCAGTCCTTTAAGATTTTATTCCTTGTAATCTTTCTAATGTAATAAATTAAGGCACCATCTCTAGGATTATGGGGTCGGTGTTATTAAAGTTAGTATTAGAAAATGTTTAGTAGAAACCTTGGGAACTATATTTAGAAAACATATATTTAAGAAGATAAACTTATAATAGAATGTGATGAAAATTAAAGGATAACATCCTAAATTTTTGGTAAGGTATAGATTATGTGGGTGTTCTTAGTGATAGAACCATATTTGGATATTGTAAGTGGACTTGGTTTTGTCAAAAATGTAACTAGGGTTAATAACTTCAAAAAGGGAATGTCAGGATTGACCCGAGCATAACCCAGTACATGAAAATGGGTCTTACTATGTGCTTAGTTTGAAACTACAATGGGATATGATTAAGATAATTCACATTTTCTTTACAAACCATTATGAAGTATTTGAAAGTAAGAATATCCCCAGAAAACCATGTTTATGATTATGAGATTAGTTGTGTATAAATTTCTAAATTTATATTATGTGTTACACAATTATAATTTAAAATTCATATTTTTATGATCTAACCCAGTATATGTCATTGTTTATAAATGGATCTTAGAAAGAATAAGGGTATCAAT
The DNA here is from genome assembly GCA_963277665.1 of Viscum album. Taxonomy (NCBI): domain Eukaryota; kingdom Viridiplantae; phylum Streptophyta; class Magnoliopsida; order Santalales; family Viscaceae; genus Viscum; species Viscum album. The sequence continues at coordinate 803,530,891 of OY728145.1, read as the reverse complement.
ACTCACGGTCAATGTAGAGAATACTTAGCTAAGGAAGAAAACACAAATGGTATTGGAATGGTGAAAATTATGGTTATTTTAGGGTAGCTTAATCAGATTATGACAAATAACCTTTCCCCGGTGGATCAACATATTCCATAGATATATTATCCTATGTTGGATCACTTTATGTGATATAGTTCCACCATAATTTTTTGGGACTACTTATACAATGGAAGCTAATAAATGGATTAAATATATCGAGAAGATATTTATGGAATTTAAATGTGTTGAAAGTAAAAGGTTAAACTTGCAGTGTATTGTCTCAATGGAGATTTTGATCAATGGTGGTTATTGATCCCAAATAATAAGGAGGAAGAAGAAATATAGCTTATGGAATGTATTGCTATTAATGAAATATTCATTGAAAAATATTTCCCTCATGAGAAACAAACTAGGGGGAAAATAAAGTTCATTGGATTGAAGTAAAAGGATCAATAAAGTTTTGTGTAGTATGAAGCTACCTTTACAAGGTTATCCAGGTATTATATGGATTACATATGCAACTTGAGGTGAAATATTAGCCATTTCTTTTATGGGATTAAGCCAAGTCTTCCAAGGTTATTGTTCCCTTAATATTTTTCATCATAGGATGAAATAATCTTATATGCCATCAAAATGAATAATGAATTATCAAGATCATACATATACAAGTGAAAATAAGGGAATAAAAGGTCTAATGAGCACCACTAAAAGGGGAATTCATCAATAAAGAATAGAAAGATGAAAAACTATTCATCATGTGAGAACAATGAAAAGAGTCAACTTGGGAAATACATTAAGGGAATGGGTATTTTTTATAAGTTTGGAGAAAGGGTTCATCATGTTAAATAATTAATAGGGGATAATTAAAACATTTTTATTTAGTGTTATAACTACATGAAGATGGGGAAATATGCAAGTGAATTCCCTAATCATCAATTTAATCTACTAAAAAAGAGGCCAAGGGGGAAAAATCCAAGATTTTGTGATCATTACAACTGAAGTAGATGTACCCAATGATGTGGTGGCATTAATCCTGTATTCAAATTTTGATAATGGTTTATTTGATTTAGGATCCTATTACTTTTTTATATCCACCCAATTTTCCATGAAAATTAGACATTTCCCTTTTAATTTAATATGGGATATTTTGGTCAAAACTCCTAAGGGATGTCTCATTGCAACAAATATTTGTCATGAAATACCCATTATAACACATAACGATGCTTTATTTTTTGACCTTGTTATCATACCTATAGTAGATTTAGATATAATACTCATTATGGATTGGATTTCTAAATAAGATGCAAAAAATATAGCACAAAGAAGAAAACTTTGATTTGTGAGGAAGATGTAGAATTCCTTATCTTTATAGAATAAAATTCATCATATGGTTCTTATCTAGATCTACCCCTAGTAGATATACTAAATAAAATTATTGGGGAAGGATAGAAAACAACATCTAGTGATAAAGAAGGTAATATTATAATTCAGGATTAACCTATCATGAAATAATACATTGATTTATTTCCTGTGGAATTACTTGGACATCCCCAAGATTGTGAATTTAAATTTTTTATTGATTTAATCCCTCATGAAAGACCAATATCAAAGAATCCCTATATAATGTCCACTATTAAATTAGTGGAGTTGAAGAAACAAATATAGTATTTGGGTAATATTGGATTTATTTTCACTAGTTTTTCACCTGGAGGATCCCATGTTCTCTTCATTAAGAATAAAAATGGATCCATGAGGATATGGACTGATTATAGGAAAATCAATGATATTATAATAAATAAAAAGTATCCTATACCTCACATTGATAAATTATTTTATCAACTTAATGGATTCCATTATTTTTAAAATATTTATCTTCATTTTGGGTATCACCAATTGTGAGTAAAGAAAGAATAAATTCTGAAGAGATCTTTCTGAATGTGGTATGGACATTATTAGTTTCCATTAATGCCATTTTTATTGAATAATACACCTTCTATATTTATAGATATAATTAATAGAGTGTTCAAAGAATGTATAGATTTTTTTTTATGGTATTCATTGATGATGATTTGGTGTATTCTAAAAACTATGATGACTATGAGAACTAATTATGGATTGTACTTAAGACTCTTAGAAGGGAACAATTATATGGAAAGTTTAGTAAGTGCAATTTATAACTTCAAGAAGTTCCTTTTCTTGGCCAAATTTTCTACAAGGATGGAATATCAATTGATTATATAAAGAAAAAGGTAGTCAGAGAATGTCCTACACCAATGAACATTTATAAGGTATGTGGTATCATTGGTTTGGTAGGTTATTATTGGTGACTCATCTAAAATTTTACACAATTGGATAACCTGTTAACCAATATTACACATAAATGAAATATGTTTCTCTGGAAAAATGAATATAAAGAATTTTTTATTAAACTAAATAAGAGATTAGTTAATGGTCCTTTTTTGACTCTATCATATGGAATTGATGGGTTTTTTATATATCGTGATGCATTGAATAAGTTACTTGGTTGTGTTCTAAGATAAAAATGATAATGTTATTGCATATGCATCATCGAAATTGAAGAATCAAAAATAGAACTATTCAACCCATGATCTTAAGTTGGCAGTTGTAATATTTACATTAAAGATATGGCTAAAATAGCTTTATGGTGAAATATGTGAAATATAAATGGATCATAAAATCATAAAATGAATATTTTTACATAAATATCTCATTATGATATAAAGGATATGGCTCGAGATACTCAAAGATTATGATTTCTCAACACACTACCACTCAAGGAAAGAAAACAAGGCACTATATGCATTGAGTAGGTAAGATCATAGAATTGTAAGCCAAATGAGGATTGAGATGGATATTATGTTCATAGATCTAATAAAGATAGATATGGGAATTACCAAGGAAGGGGATACATCAATCATTTTTTAGATGATTAAAAAAATCATTATTATAAAAAATAAATAATTCCCAATCTAATAATGAGAACTTTTAGAAGAAAATAAAATATGTGAACGATTGTAAATTAATAGAATTCATTTGTGAATATGGTGTTTGAAATTTGGAAATATATTATTTTTTTCATCTATACTTTAGATAAAAAGGGAATTATTGGACAGCACTCATAGCTCAAATTTCTCTATACAAACTGGTAGCATAAAGATGTATAAGGATTTTAGGGAACATTTTTTGTGGGATAACATGAAGCGAGAAATTCATGATTATGTTTCTAGGATCTTGGTTTGTCCACAAGTTAAAGATGCAAGGCAGCATCATAGAGCATTCAACCTCTTCCTATTCCTATGTAAAAATTGGATGTCATCACTAAGGACTTTGTCATAAGACTACTAAAGACTCCTAGAAAGAATGATGTAATATGGGTTAACATTTATCACCTAACTAAATATTCACATTTACTCTCTATTAGAGAATATTTACCTCTTAAGTGCCTCTCAAGGATATATATTAATGAGTTTGTAATAAATAATGGGGCACCTCTATCAATAATGTCTCATGGTGATCACCTATTTATATAAAAATTTTGTAAGAGTCTTTATAAGGCTCTCGATACTAAACTTCAGTTCTGCATAGCCTACCATCCTCAAACTAATTTACAGTCTAAAATAATAATTCAAATAATTGAAGACATGTCAGGGTCATGGTCACTATAATTTCATAGTATATGGGATCAGTATTTACCTTTGGTATAATTAGAATATAACAATATTTTCCATTCAAGTATTCAAATTTCTCTATAAGATGAATTACGTGGAATTAAATTTCATACTCCAACTTTTTGGGATTAATTTGGTGAGAGGAAACTTATAGGCCCAAAACTTGTTCAAGAGACAACAATAATGGTATAGGATATTCAGGATCACATTAACGTATCTCAAAGTAGTCAAAATATTTATGCCAATAATCGGATGAAATATTTGTAATTCCAAGTGGGAGATCGTGTTTTATTGAAAGTATCTCTATGGAAGGGTATTATAAGGTTTGGTAAGAAAGGGAATATAAGCCCCAGGAACATCGGACCCTTTGAAATTATTAAAATAATTGGATTTTTTTCTTATAATTTAGAAATGATAAAAAATATCTCAATATTAAATGATTTGTTCCATATATATTTCTTAATAAATTAAATGTCAAACCCAACACATGTGATCACCTCTATGAAAATATAATTGGAACTTTATTTATCTTACTATAAATATTTTATTTAGATTCTTGATACTAGAAAGCGGTTATTGAGGAATCAGACAAATCATATAGTGAAGGTACTATAGAGGAATCAAAAAATAGAGGAAGAAACATGGTAACCAAATGATGTTATGAATAAGAACTACCCTCATCTGTTAGAATGTAATATCAAAAAAATTTCGAGGATGAAATTTCTATAGGAGAGAATAATGTAACACCCCAAGACTTTACAATATATTTATTTTAGAATAAATTAAAATTTATTACTACTGGTGAATTATATTAATGAAATTTATGTATTAAAAAAGGTTTTTACAATCATAAAATATATCTTATATGTATAATATAAGAACAAATCCAATTTTATTCATAAAAAATCTATATTTTTTTAAAGGCAAATTTTTACCTTTGAATAGAGCACCTATTTTAAAACTAAATTTTGGAACTTTTATTGATTTTATTTGAAAAAATAAAATTAATTTTTGATATTATAATTTCAAAATTATATTAGGATGAATTTTTAATATTTTTCTGAGAAGATTCATTTTTTTGATGAATAGTTAAAAATGCGGAATTTTAATTGGAAAACTAACTTTTTGTCTAAATAGTTAATAATGTTAAAATATAATTTTAATTGATTTAAAGTCAAATTAGATCAATTATAAATATATTAATCCAATTAAGGTCATATGTAACGCCCCGACCCTAGTTTCCTAGAGTCGGTGCATTATTACATAACATTGGCATGATCACAAGAAAGATCAAATCTCGAAAGACCGATTGGTTTAGTAGCCTTGGAAACACTAGATATATTCATAAGTTTTACATTACATCATAAAATCAAAAACTACTACAACAACATAATGTTTCCACAGTCCACACTACAATCCCCTCATAATATCCCTGCAGGTCATTCATAACTTACATCTTCACTTCCTGGGAAAAATAAAACATAGAAAAGGGGTGAGCTCAAATGCCCAGTAAGGATAACAATATAGCGGAAACTTTCATCAATAAGAATAAACATTTAAGGCAATGTATAACTAAAACAAAAGCCTTTTAAACATGAACTTTCAACATGGTATGGCATAAATAAAATGAAATAATGCCATTTACTTATTCACATGGATATTCCACTAATCGAATAATCACATGCAAAAATAAATAACCACTTTCATAATGTTGGAATGCATAATGCCAGACTATCATAACCACATAGCCAAGGCCTCGTGCCAAGACTACAAATAAGATTTTGTCAAGGCCTTGTGCCAAGACACTAGTTTGTCTCATGAGACCTACCGATGCATCGAGGAGCTATAGCGGGCTCCACCCGTCACTTATTAAGTCCAATGCATTCCCATATGAAAAGGTTTAAACATAACATAAACATTCGTATTAAAACTAGCATACGAAATGTCAATAATTTCACAATAAACTATGAATGGTATAAAAATAGCACATCCACAGTCAAACATATCACAAAACCTTCAATACAATATAGAAGTTTTGTATCATAATAAATCAACTTCAAATAATCTTAAAATCCATCAAAGGATGTTGACATAGATGAAATCAAAATTCTTTTTAAAGAAATATCTCCTTTTATTTTGAAATCATTTAAGATCCATATAAAATAAAACATTTTCTTTGAAAATATTCTTATAAGCTTGTAAGGAAAGCTTTGAAGATTTTATAACGGCGTAAAATAACCGCACCCGCCGTATAAGTTAAAAAAAACATTCTTACCTCAATTCTGTCGAAAAGGTTAAAAGGGACCTTGTTTTGAAAACGACGGAAAGATTCCTTTATAAACCTCTTATAAAAAGTCAAAAAAAGGTATAAATGACTTTAACCCATATTCTTGTAAATAGTAAAAATGTTTTGAAATACATTTTTAAGAAACATGGATGTGGATGATAAAGAGATCCCAGTAGATTATTACATATAAACAACCTCGGATAATGAAGAGATTGTGAAATAACCCTTACCTTGTACTTTTCCTTGGTTGGGGTAGGTTAACCTCCTGTATAATGGTGAAATAGTTGTTATTAAATTATACAAGAATCATATATATTAATATGATATCATATATGATCTTTTAACATTGATTTGTTAATAATATCTTAGAATTATCGTCGTTTCGGGAGTTAACTTACTCATTTTCTTTTATATGTTTTGTTACATAAGCCATGGTTGTTGTATCTTATTCATATCCAGAATGATATACAGTCCTTAAACATCATTTTTAAATCATCAAATGATAATTATACTTGAATGGATACGATGGAGAATGAATCTCATCGCGTTCGTGGAGACGGTAGTCCGTACGTACGCACGAGCGACAATATCATTCTTTTGATATTAAAATAATATATAAATGGATGGTATATCATATATACAGAATCATTAACATGTTATATTTATTATTTACATGAGTTACACATCATTATTATACCCATCCAAATAATATTATATTGAATAACAATTACACCACGACGTGGAGACGGTAAGCCGTACGTACGCACGTATGGTGACATGTTATTCAAAGGGTGGATAGAATACTGAATATGATTGTACCATATTTATAATAACATCACAGTATATGTGAGATACTGGAGTTATTATTTCAGAATGGTAAGAACAAAGGAAGAAGAAGTGGAAGAAGAAATGAACTTAGAAAAGGGTGGTGAAATCATTACCTCTTCTTCGGGTTCTTCCTTTTGATTTGATCAAAAGGGCTCCTTAGGTTGGCTTTCTGATCAAACTAAGGCCTCTAGGTTGTATTGAGGGATGTTGGGAGAGTATTTGGGCAGAGTTTGGCCGAACCAAAAGGCTTTGAAGGTGTGAAGAAATGAGAAGGAGGAGTGCCCTTTTATAAGAGGGGTGAGGGGCACCTTTGGAAAAGTTAGAAATATTAATTTATAATAAATTCATATTCGGTTTACAAAGGCTCCAAAGTTGACTATTCAAAGGATGAGGTGTGGATAGGTCGAAAACAACTCATCCAATAGAATTTAGACAGGTTTGGGTACTTATATTAACCTTATCTTTAAGTATTAACTCTAAGTTAATTAGTTTCACTTTTACAATGTCTCTTTGTATTTTTATATAATATGATTAATAAACTTACTATATACATCCAAGCGACCCCCAAGTGGTCCATTAATGAGGAACCTATCATAATATAAGTCTCTTGGCCGAACCTTATATTTTTAGGAATTTAATATCAATTAATAATATAATATTTGTTTTAAGAACTCTTTTATGTCAATTTTGACATTATTCAATAGTTGATTTTTGTGAAACTCCTAACAGATTGATTACTTCGAAAAAAGTAAATTAAATCAATCCTAATATATCATATTATCATAGAAAATTAGTTTAATTCATTAAAAGTTTCATATTATAATTATTTGGGTGTTTATAAGATCAATTATTTTTATTTTTCACTATTTTAGTAATTACTGCATCATCATTGTGTCATAAATAAAATAAATTATCTAATGTCTAAAAATTATAAATAAAATATCATTATGTAGGAAATCTTTTTAGCTTTCTAATGAATATTTATAATCGAACATCCAACATGTATAACCCTATGTAAAAATTGTTCTTCTAAAAGATGTAAGCTTATGCCATTTTTATTTTTATTTTAACTTTATTAATATAAAGTGTCCCTACCACATACAAGTGGCTCCAAGGGGTCCCCAAATTGACCAAAGGATGCCCATGGTCGGGTATGTGTCCACCAATAAGGTTAGGACACGTTTTAGGGTAATTTTTTATTATTATAATATTATTTTTTAACCCTTATTTACCGGATTTACCCTTTAACCATGGTAAATAAAATATTTACCACAGTAACTATTCAAAATGTCTAAAAATAAAAGTTACCTATTTACACAATTTGAACATCCTGATTCCAAATATGGAATCCATTTTCCTAAATTCAAAACACAGAAGTGGCAGAAATTAATTTAAAATTAATTCCCGCTGTCAAAACAAAAAAGCGTGTTTTTAAGAGATAATAACTATCAAAAGATTGACACTTGTTTATGTTCGGTTTAATTGTAAAATTATGTTCAATGATAAACATTAAATTGAATGGTAAAAATATATTCTAAATATACTTTAAAACCACTCAAATTCATAATTTATCACTATTAATTATTTTGATTAAAAAAGTTGTTTTTAATTAAAATTTAGAAATTTTCACTATTCATCAAAATATGAAAGTTATCCGAAATGTTCCAAAATTTCACCCTAGGCTAATTTTGATATTCCGAATCCAAAAATGAAGTCCATTTTGAAATATAGAATATATATGATTTCAAAAAGTAGGTATTACTATTCACAACGGCTAGTTTAATTAGTTGTGGTGTGTGTTAGAACTCGAGGTTGCGTACAACACACGCTATCGCATTATTCGAAGGGAAACGTACCGTAGAAGCTTGGGGTGTTACATTCTCCCCTCCTTCAAATAATTGCGTCCTCGCAATTTCTAGGGTATTACTGCATAAAAAGACCCGGGTGGTTCTTCATCATAAGTTCCTCGGGTTCCCACGTTGCCTCTTCCATTTTATGATTTCTCCACAAAACTTTTACCAGACGCGTCGTCCGGTTTCTCAGTACTTGTTCTCTTGTATCAAGAATCCTGACGGGCTCTTCGCAATAAGACAGATCGGGTTCCAGTTCTAATTCCTCATAGGTGAGTACATGCGTTGGGTCAGGCATGTATTTTCTCAACAGAGATACGTGGAACACATCGTGAACTTTGGAGAGACTTGGCGGCATTGCCAATCGGTAAGCTACAGCCCCAATTCGTTCTAGAATTTCGAAAGGTCCGATGTACCTGGGACTCAATTTACCTTTCTTACCAAAACGTATGACTCCCTTCCACGGAGATACCTTTAGGAAAACATGATCACCGACTTGAAATTCCAAATCCTTCCTTCGATTATCGGCATAGCTCTTCTGCCTACTTTGAGCTGCTTTGATGTGATTTTGGATTACCTTCACCTTTTCCACCGTTTCCTCCACCAGTTCTGGGCCTACAAGTTTTCTTTCACCAACGTCATCCCAACAGGTTGGTGTACGACATCTCTTTCCGTATAACGCTTCATATGGTGCCATTTGTATACTCGAATGGAAGCTATTGTTATAGGAAAATTCTACCAGAGGTAAATATTGATCCCACATACCCTGAAAATCAAGTGAGCAAGATCTCAACATGTCTTCTAAGGTCTGAATAGTCCGTTCTGATTGTCCGTCTGTCTGAGGGTGGTAAGCAGTGCTCAAATGAAGTTCAGTATCCAGGGATTTCTGAAGACTTTTCCAAAATCTTGAAGTAAAACGGGGATCACGATCAGAAACAATCGATAGGGGAACTCCATGAAGTCTCACAACTTCATTAATGTATAGTCTTGCTAGACGTTCCAGGGGTAGATCTTCTCCTATAGCAAGAAAATGTGCTGACTTGGTAAGACGATCAACAATAACCCATATTGCATCGTTCCTTCTAGGAGTCTTTGGTAGCCCCATGACAAAGTCCATCGTAATATTGTCCCATTTCCACTCCGGTATGGGAAGAGGTTGCATAACTCCTCCAGGCTGTTGCCTTCCAGCTTTCACTTGTTGACAAACCATACACCTTGACACAAAATCAGCAATCTCCCTCTTCATGTTGTCCCACCAAAAATGTTCCTTCAAATCTCTATACATTTTGGTGCTCCCAGGGTGTATAGAGAAATTGGAACTATGAGCATCATCCAGCAATTCCCTTTTTAGATCAGGTATATTGGGAACACAAAGTCTCTTCCCGAATTTCAAAATTCCATCTTCATACACAAAGTCTCTCAATCTCCCATCATTCACAGCTTTAATCTTCTTTTGGAATTCGTCATCATCGGTCTGAGAACTCTTAATCCTTTCTAGTAAAGATGGTTTGGCAACCATTTGAAAAAGCATTGATGTTTCACCTTCCCTGGTTATTCCCATGTCCATTTTCACTAGATCCATGAAAATTGGATCCCTTTCAATTCTCATATTGTTCAAAACTCCATGGTCTTTTCTACTCAAAGCATCTGCCACCTTGTTTGCCTTCCCCGGGTGGTAGTGTATCGTACAATCATAATCCTTGAGTAATTCAAGCCATCTCCTTTGCCTCATGTTGAGTTCTTTTTGTGAGAAAATATACTTCAAACTCTTGTGATCAGTATAAATCTCACATTTTTCACCATAGAGGTAGTGCCTCCATATCTTCAAAGCAAAGATCACAGCTGCTAACTCAAGATCATGAGTAGGATAGTTTTGTTCATGAATTTTCAACTGTCGTGATGCATAGGCAATAACTCTATCATTCTGCATAAGGACACAGCCAAGTCCTTTCTTTGATGCATCACTATAAATAACGAACCCATCATTCCCCGATGGTAGAGTCAATATAGGAGCATTGACTAATCTTCTCTTCAGTTCTTCGAAACATTCTTCACACTCTTTTGTCCAAACAAATTTAACCCCTTTACGTGTGAGCTTCGTTAATGGGTTAGCCAATCGGGCAAAATTCTGGACGAAACGTCGATAATAACCTGCCAAGCCAATAAAACTACGTACCTCAGTTATACTCGTAGGTGCTGGACATTCTTGGATTGCCTTGGTCTTAGAAGGATCAACAGAGATTCCATCTTTAGAGACAATATGGCCAAGAAAAGAAATCTCCTGAAGCCAGAATTCACACTTGCTAAACTTTCCATATAATTCATGCCTCCTCAGAGTCTTCAAGATAATGCGCAAGTGATTTTCATGATCTTCGTAGGTTTTGGAGTATACCAAGATATCATCAATAAATACCACCACAAATTCATCGAGATACTCCTTGAAAACTCTATTCATCAGATCCATGAATACAGAGGGTGCATTAGTCAATCCAAACGGCATTACAGTAAACTCGTAATGCCCGTACCTGGTTCGAAATGCTGTCTTCGGAATGTCTTCCTTCTTTACACACAACTGATGGTATCCAGATCGAAGGTCAATCTTTGAAAAGTATTGAGCTCCATGCAGTTGGTCAAATAAATCATCAATACGAGGTAGGGGATACTTGTTCTTTATCGTTATAGCATTGATCTCCCTGTAGTCGATACATAACCTCATAGATCCATCTTTCTTTTTAACAAAAAGAACAGGGGCTCCCCATGGAGAAACACTAGGGCGAATAAATCCCTTATTACTCAATTCCTCTAGTTGTTTCTTTAGTTCGACTAACTCTACAGTGGCCATTCTATAAGGGGTCTTCGATATAGGCCTTGATCCAGGAATCAAATCAATAGAAAACTCAACTTCTCGTTCTGGAGGATGTCCAGGTAAATCTTCCGGAAATACATCTACAAATTCTTTCACAACAGGTACATCCTCTATTTGAACATTCCTTTCCTCACCGACAGTTATTTCATTCTCTTACTCCCCAATAATTGAATTAAGTTGAGCTACTGGGGGTGGGTCTAAATAAGAATTAGGTGGTGACGATTCTTCTCTAAAAATAAGGTGTTCCTTATCATTATCATCAAGAATCGTAACCTCTTTCTTCTTACAATAAATCTTCGCATCATAGTCCGAAAGCCAGTCCATACCGAGGATTATATCAAACTCAATCATAGGTATGACGATGAAATCAGCAGATAAAGAAAATTTATGTGCTCTAATGGGGACTGATTCACAAAACTTTGTTGCAACGATACTTCCCTTAGGAGTTTTAACTGACAACTCCCTTATTAAATCAAATTGGAAATATCTAATTTTCTTAGCAAACTGGGAAGATATGAAACAATGCGATGATCCAGAATCAAATAATGCATTTGCTAAACTTGAGGAAACCATTAAATTACCTGCCACCACGTCTTTCGGAGTTTCTACCTCAGCAGTAGTGATAGCATAAGCCTGGCCTTGATCCCTTGGCCTTTTCTGAGGTAAGTTCTCCTGACGCTTAGGACATGCATTTGCATAATGCCCCATCTCCCTGCAATTGTAGCACTGAACGTTGGTAGCTTCCTTCTTCCCCTTGCAATCATGAGCTTGGTGGCCTTTTTCACCACACTTGTAACAGACTCCCATTCCCTTCAGGCAAGCACCGGGGTGTTTCTTCCCGCACTTACCACAAGATGGATATTCAACCTTTCCCTTCTTCCCCTTATTTCCATTCCCAGATTGATCAGCAGGTCTCTTCTTCTCTTGCTTTGCTTTAAAGTCATAAGACTTAGAGAATTCCTTTTCGGTCTTGATAGAACATGAGACAATGTCTTCGTACGATGAAAAGGATTGTGAGACTAATGCTCGACGGAGAAATGGTTTTAACCCATCAAAGAAACGATCAATCTTACTTCTTGGGTTGCGAATATAATCTCCAGCATACCTCACTAACCTTGTAAAGTTAGCCTCATACTTTGTGACATTCTCATCCTCCTTTTGTCTCAGACTCAGAAATTGCCTTTCCATATCTGCTCGATGGTCGCGAGGAAAGTATTTTTCTAAAAACAGATCTTTGAACTCCCTCCATTCCATGTTTGATACTTCATCATCTTCCTTCATGTTTTGAATCAATGACCACCATTGATCAGCATCTCCAGTGAGGCGGTAAACTGCCATGGTAACTTTTTCCCTTTCACTACTCCCCAAAGCCTGAAATATTTTCTCTAGGGAAAATATCCATTGCTCAGCTACTAAGGGATTTGTACTTCCATTGAACGTTGGTGGTTGTTGTCTCATGAATCGATCTAACATTGATCCTCCACGCTGCGGATCAGGGTGCTCCATACGGGTAAGGTTATTATTCATAACCTGAGTAAGTTGTCCCAGTACGGTGATTAGCTGATCAGCACCAGTTGCATCACCAGCCCCACTATAATTATCTTGAGCAGGAGGGCAATCCCTACATGGAGTGCGTGCATTGATACGGTTTCCATTTCTTCCACTAGGCGCCATTTCTAAACAATGGCATAAACTAGATCAGTTTATGAATCAAAATACATAATCCCATACTTATAAAACACTTAACATAAATTGAACTATCTATGGATATAATCCATAATCATAAATATGTTTTCTTTGAGGAAGTATATACTCATAAACCCTTCATAATTATTTGTAAAGAAAGTGAGAGTTATCCTAAGCATATCCCCCGGGAGTGTCGTAACCAAGAGTGCAGCAAGGCCCGTTGTCGTGCACCAGTTCCCGTTCGAGTCTAGCTCAAAGCGGTGTTTTCGGGTTTTACCCCTAGGTACATCTGTGCCAGAGCCGCCTCTACCTGCTCGTATCCAGACAGGGATGTATTGCTCGCAAAACTCACAAAGTCTCTACAATACCAAAATTCTAGGAAGTTCTTCTATACTAATCCTCAAAGTTCATCTTAGGTCTACGTGCTCTAATCAGAGTTTATCTAAATCTAGCTTCCAAGGTTTGTACTAAACTTCCTCTGATACCAACTGTAACGCCCCGACCCTAGTTTCCTAGAGTCGGTGCATTATTACATAACATTGGCATGATCACAAGAAAGATCAAATCTCGAAAGACCGATTGGTTTAGTAGCCTTGGAAACACTAGATATATTCATAAGTTTTACATTACATCATAAAATCAAAAACTACTACAACAACATAATGTTTCCAAAGTCCACACTACAATCCCCTCATAATATCCCTGCAGGTCATTCATAACTTACATCTTCACTTCCTGGGAAAAATAAAACATAGAAAAGGGGTGAGCTCAAATGCCCAGTAAGGATAACAATATAGCGGAAACTTTCATCAATAAGAATAAACATTTAAGGCAATGTATAACTAAAACAAAAGCCTTTTAAACATGAACTTTCAACATGGTATGGCATAAATAAAATGAAATAATGCCATTTACTTATTCACATGGATATTCCACTAATCGAATAATCACATGCAAAAATAAATAACCACTTTCATAATGTTGGAATGCATAATGCCAGACTATCATAACCACATAGCCAAGGCCTCGTGCCAAGACTACAAATAAGATTTTGTCAAGGCCTTGTGCCAAGACACTAGTTTGTCTCATGAGACCTACCGATGCATCGAGGAGCTATAGCGGGCTCCACCCGTCACTTATTAAGTCCAATGCATTCCCATATGAAAAGGTTTAAACATAACATAAACATTCGTATTAAAACTAGCATACGAAATGTCAATAATTTCACAATAAACTATGAATGGTATAAAAATAGCACATCCACAGTCAAACATATCACAAAACCTTCAATACAATATAGAAGTTTTGTATCATAATAAATCAACTTCAAATAATCTTAAAATCCATCAAAGGATGTTGACATAGATGAAATCAAAATTCTTTTTAAAGAAATATCTCCTTTTATTTTGAAATCATTTAAGATCCATATAAAATAAAACATTTTCTTTGAAAATATTCTTATAAGCTTGTAAGGAAAGCTTTGAAGATTTTATAACGGCGTAAAATAACCGCACCCGCCGTATAAGTTAAAAAAAACATTCTTACCTCAATTCTGTCGAAAAGGTTAAAAGGGACCTTGTTTTGAAAACGACGGAAAGATTCCTTTATAAACCTCTTATAAAAAGTCAAAAAAAGGTATAAATGACTTTAACCCATATTCTTGTAAATAGTAAAAATGTTTTGAAATACATTTTTAAGAAACATGGATGTGGATGATAAAGAGATCCCAGTAGATTATTACATATAAACAACCTCGGATAATGAAGAGATTGTGAAATAACCCTTACCTTGTACTTTTCCTTGGTTGGGGTAGGTTAACCTCCTGTATAATGGTGAAATAGTTGTTATTAAATTATACAAGAATCATATATATTAATATGATATCATATATGATCTTTTAACATTGATTTGTTAATAATATCTTAGAATTATCGTCGTTTCGGGAGTTAACTTACTCATTTTCTTTTATATGTTTTGTTACATAAGCCATGGTTGTTGTATCTTATTCATATCCAGAATGATATACAGTCCTTAAACATCATTTTTAAATCATCAAATGATAATTATACTTGAATGGATACGATGGAGAATGAATCTCATCGCGTTCGTGGAGACGGTAGTCCGTACGTACGCACGAGCGACAATATCATTCTTTTGATATTAAAATAATATATAAATGGATGGTATATCATATATACAGAATCATTAACATGTTATATTTATTATTTACATGAGTTACACATCATTATTATACCCATCCAAATAATATTATATTGAATAACAATTACACCACGACGTGGAGACGGTAAGCCGTACGTACGCACGTATGGTGACATGTTATTCAAAGGGTGGATAGAATACTGAATATGATTGTACCATATTTATAATAACATCACAGTATATGTGAGATACTGGAGTTATTATTTCAGAATGGTAAGAACAAAGGAAGAAGAAGTGGAAGAAGAAATGAACTTAGAAAAGGGTGGTGAAATCATTACCTCTTCTTCGGGTTCTTCCTTTTGATTTGATCAAAAGGGCTCCTTAGGTTGGCTTTCTGATCAAACTAAGGCCTCTAGGTTGTATTGAGGGATGTTGGGAGAGTATTTGGGCAGAGTTTGGCCGAACCAAAAGGCTTTGAAGGTGTGAAGAAATGAGAAGGAGGAGTGCCCTTTTATAAGAGGGGTGAGGGGCACCTTTGGAAAAGTTAGAAATATTAATTTATAATAAATTCATATTCGGTTTACAAAGGCTCCAAAGTTGACTATTCAAAGGATGAGGTGTGGATAGGTCGAAAACAACTCATCCAATAGAATTTAGACAGGTTTGGGTACTTATATTAACCTTATCTTTAAGTATTAACTCTAAGTTAATTAGTTTCACTTTTACAATGTCTCTTTGTATTTTTATATAATATGATTAATAAACTTACTATATACATCCAAGCGACCCCCAAGTGGTCCATTAATGAGGAACCTATCATAATATAAGTCTCTTGGCCGAACCTTATATTTTTAGGAATTTAATATCAATTAATAATATAATATTTGTTTTAAGAACTCTTTTATGTCAATTTTGACATTATTCAATAGTTGATTTTTGTGAAACTCCTAACAGATTGATTACTTCGAAAAAAGTAAATTAAATCAATCCTAATATATCATATTATCATAGAAAATTAGTTTAATTCATTAAAAGTTTCATATTATAATTATTTGGGTGTTTATAAGATCAATTATTTTTATTTTTCACTATTTTAGTAATTACTGCATCATCATTGTGTCATAAATAAAATAAATTATCTAATGTCTAAAAATTATAAATAAAATATCATTATGTAGGAAATCTTTTTAGCTTTCTAATGAATATTTATAATCGAACATCCAACATGTATAACCCTATGTAAAAATTGTTCTTCTAAAAGATGTAAGCTTATGCCATTTTTATTTTTATTTTAACTTTATTAATATAAAGTGTCCCTACCACATACAAGTGGCTCCAAGGGGTCCCCAAATTGACCAAAGGATGCCCATGGTCGGGTATGTGTCCACCAATAAGGTTAGGACACGTTTTAGGGTAATTTTTTATTATTATAATATTATTTTTTAACCCTTATTTACCGGATTTACCCTTTAACCATGGTAAATAAAATATTTACCACAGTAACTATTCAAAATGTCTAAAAATAAAAGTTACCTATTTACACAATTTGAACATCCTGATTCCAAATATGGAATCCATTTTCCTAAATTCAAAACACAGAAGTGGCAGAAATTAATTTAAAATTAATTCCCGCTGTCAAAACAAAAAAGCGTGTTTTTAAGAGATAATAACTATCAAAAGATTGACACTTGTTTATGTTCGGTTTAATTGTAAAATTATGTTCAATGATAAACATTAAATTGAATGGTAAAAATATATTCTAAATATACTTTAAAACCACTCAAATTCATAATTTATCACTATTAATTATTTTGATTAAAAAAGTTGTTTTTAATTAAAATTTAGAAATTTTCACTATTCATCAAAATATGAAAGTTATCCGAAATGTTCCAAAATTTCACCCTAGGCTAATTTTGATATTCCGAATCCAAAAATGAAGTCCATTTTGAAATATAGAATATATATGATTTCAAAAAGTAGGTATTACTATTCACAACGGCTAGTTTAATTAGTTGTGGTGTGTGTTAGAACTCGAGGTTGCGTACAACACACGCTATCGCATTATTCGAAGGGAAACGTACCGTAGAAGCTTGGGGTGTTACATTCTCCCCTCCTTCAAATAATTGCGTCCTCGCAATTTCTAGGGTATTACTGCATAAAAAGACCCGGGTGGTTCTTCATCATAAGTTCCTCGGGTTCCCACGTTGCCTCTTCCATTTTATGATTTCTCCACAAAACTTTTACCAGACGCGTCGTCCGGTTTCTCAGTACTTGTTCTCTTGTATCAAGAATCCTGACGGGCTCTTCGCAATAAGACAGATCGGGTTCCAGTTCTAATTCCTCATAGGTGAGTACATGCGTTGGGTCAGGCATGTATTTTCTCAACAGAGATACGTGGAACACATCGTGAACTTTGGAGAGACTTGGCGGCATTGCCAATCGGTAAGCTACAGCCCCAATTCGTTCTAGAATTTCGAAAGGTCCGATGTACCTGGGACTCAATTTACCTTTCTTACCAAAACGTATGACTCCCTTCCACGGAGATACCTTTAGGAAAACATGATCACCGACTTGAAATTCCAAATCCTTCCTTCGATTATCGGCATAGCTCTTCTGCCTACTTTGAGCTGCTTTGATGTGATTTTGGATTACCTTCACCTTTTCCACCGTTTCCTCCACCAGTTCTGGGCCTACAAGTTTTCTTTCACCAACGTCATCCCAACAGGTTGGTGTACGACATCTCTTTCCGTATAACGCTTCATATGGTGCCATTTGTATACTCGAATGGAAGCTATTGTTATAGGAAAATTCTACCAGAGGTAAATATTGATCCCACATACCCTGAAAATCAAGTGAGCAAGATCTCAACATGTCTTCTAAGGTCTGAATAGTCCGTTCTGATTGTCCGTCTGTCTGAGGGTGGTAAGCAGTGCTCAAATGAAGTTCAGTATCCAGGGATTTCTGAAGACTTTTCCAAAATCTTGAAGTAAAACGGGGATCACGATCAGAAACAATCGATAGGGGAACTCCATGAAGTCTCACAACTTCATTAATGTATAGTCTTGCTAGACGTTCCAGGGGTAGATCTTCTCCTATAGCAAGAAAATGTGCTGACTTGGTAAGACGATCAACAATAACCCATATTGCATCGTTCCTTCTAGGAGTCTTTGGTAGCCCCATGACAAAGTCCATCGTAATATTGTCCCATTTCCACTCCGGTATGGGAAGAGGTTGCATAACTCCTCCAGGCTGTTGCCTTCCAGCTTTCACTTGTTGACAAACCATACACCTTGACACAAAATCAGCAATCTCCCTCTTCATGTTGTCCCACCAAAAATGTTCCTTCAAATCTCTATACATTTTGGTGCTCCCAGGGTGTATAGAGAAATTGGAACTATGAGCATCATCCAGCAATTCCCTTTTTAGATCAGGTATATTGGGAACACAAAGTCTCTTCCCGAATTTCAAAATTCCATCTTCATACACAAAGTCTCTCAATCTCCCATCATTCACAGCTTTAATCTTCTTTTGGAATTCGTCATCATCGGTCTGAGAACTCTTAATCCTTTCTAGTAAAGATGGTTTGGCAACCATTTGAAAAAGCATTGATGTTTCACCTTCCCTGGTTATTCCCATGTCCATTTTCACTAGATCCATGAAAATTGGATCCCTTTCAATTCTCATATTGTTCAAAACTCCATGGTCTTTTCTACTCAAATCATCTGCCACCTTGTTTGCCTTCCCCGGGTGGTAGTGTATCGTACAATCATAATCCTTGAGTAATTCAAGCCATCTCCTTTGCCTCATGTTGAGTTCTTTTTGTGAGAAAATATACTTCAAACTCTTGTGATCAGTATAAATCTCACATTTTTCACCATAGAGGTAGTGCCTCCATATCTTCAAAGCAAAGATCACAGCTGCTAACTCAAGATCATGAGTAGGATAGTTTTGTTCATGAATTTTCAACTGTCGTGATGCATAGGCAATAACTCTATCATTCTGCATAAGGACACAGCCAAGTCCTTTCTTTGATGCATCACTATAAATAACGAACCCATCATTCCCCGATGGTAGAGTCAATATAGGAGCATTGACTAATCTTCTCTTCAGTTCTTCGAAACATTCTTCACACTCTTTTGTCCAAACAAATTTAACCCCTTTACGTGTGAGCTTCGTTAATGGGTTAGCCAATCGGGCAAAATTCTGGACGAAACGTCGATAATAACCTGCCAAGCCAATAAAACTACGTACCTCAGTTATACTCGTAGGTGCTGGACATTCTTGGATTGCCTTGGTCTTAGAAGGATCAACAGAGATTCCATCTTTAGAGACAATATGGCCAAGAAAAGAAATCTCCTGAAGCCAGAATTCACACTTGCTAAACTTTCCATATAATTCATGCCTCCTCAGAGTCTTCAAGATAATGCGCAAGTGATTTTCATGATCTTCGTAGGTTTTGGAGTATACCAAGATATCATCAATAAATACCACCACAAATTCATCGAGATACTCCTTGAAAACTCTATTCATCAGATCCATGAATACAGAGGGTGCATTAGTCAATCCAAACGGCATTACAGTAAACTCGTAATGCCCGTACCTGGTTCGAAATGCTGTCTTCGGAATGTCTTCCTTCTTTACACACAACTGATGGTATCCAGATCGAAGGTCAATCTTTGAAAAGTATTGAGCTCCATGCAGTTGGTCAAATAAATCATCAATACGAGGTAGGGGATACTTGTTCTTTATCGTTATAGCATTGATCTCCCTGTAGTCGATACATAACCTCATAGATCCATCTTTCTTTTTAACAAAAAGAACAGGGGCTCCCCATGGAGAAACACTAGGGCGAATAAATCCCTTATTACTCAATTCCTCTAGTTGTTTCTTTAGTTCGACTAACTCTACAGTGGCCATTCTATAAGGGGTCTTCGATATAGGCCTTGATCCAGGAATCAAATCAATAGAAAACTCAACTTCTCGTTCTGGAGGATGTCCAGGTAAATCTTCCGGAAATACATCTACAAATTCTTTCACAACAGGTACATCCTCTATTTGAACATTCCTTTCCTCACCGACAGTTATTTCATTCTCTTACTCCCCAATAATTGAATTAAGTTGAGCTACTGGGGGTGGGTCTAAATAAGAATTAGGTGGTGACGATTCTTCTCTAAAAATAAGGTGTTCCTTATCATTATCATCAAGAATCGTAACCTCTTTCTTCTTACAATAAATCTTCGCATCATAGTCCGAAAGCCAGTCCATACCGAGGATTATATCAAACTCAATCATAGGTATGACGATGAAATCAGCAGATAAAGAAAATTTATGTGCTCTAATGGGGACTGATTCACAAAACTTTGTTGCAACGATACTTCCCTTAGGAGTTTTAACTGACAACTCCCTTATTAAATCAAATTGGAAATATCTAATTTTCTTAGCAAACTGGGAAGATATGAAACAATGCGATGATCCAGAATCAAATAATGCATTTGCTAAACTTGAGGAAACCATTAAATTACCTGCCACCACGTCTTTCGGAGTTTCTACCTCAGCAGTAGTGATAGCATAAGCCTGGCCTTGATCCCTTGGCCTTTTCTGAGGTAAGTTCTCCTGACGCTTAGGACATGCATTTGCATAATGCCCCATCTCCCTGCAATTGTAGCACTGAACGTTGGTAGCTTCCTTCTTCCCCTTGCAATCATGAGCTTGGTGGCCTTTTTCACCACACTTGTAACAGACTCCCATTCCCTTCAGGCAAGCACCGGGGTGTTTCTTCCCGCACTTACCACAAGATGGATATTCAACCTTTCCCTTCTTCCCCTTATTTCCATTCCCAGATTGATCAGCAGGTCTCTTCTTCTCTTGCTTTGCTTTAAAGTCATAAGACTTAGAGAATTCCTTTTCGGTCTTGATAGAACATGAGACAATGTCTTCGTACGATGAAAAGGATTGTGAGACTAATGCTCGACGGAGAAATGGTTTTAACCCATCAAAGAAACGATCAATCTTACTTCTTGGGTTGCGAATATAATCTCCAGCATACCTCACTAACCTTGTAAAGTTAGCCTCATACTTTGTGACATTCTCATCCTCCTTTTGTCTCAGACTCAGAAATTGCCTTTCCATATCTGCTCGATGGTCGCGAGGAAAGTATTTTTCTAAAAACAGATCTTTGAACTCCCTCCATTCCATGTTTGATACTTCATCATCTTCCTTCATGTTTTGAATCAATGACCACCATTGATCAGCATCTCCAGTGAGGCGGTAAACTGCCATGGTAACTTTTTCCCTTTCACTACTCCCCAAAGCCTGAAATATTTTCTCTAGGGAAAATATCCATTGCTCAGCTACTAAGGGATTTGTACTTCCATTGAACGTTGGTGGTTGTTGTCTCATGAATCGATCTAACATTGATCCTCCACGCTGCGGATCAGGGTGCTCCATACGGGTAAGGTTATTATTCATAACCTGAGTAAGTTGTCCCAGTACGGTGATTAGCTGATCAGCACCAGTTGCATCACCAGCCCCACTATAATTATCTTGAGCAGGAGGGCAATCCCTACATGGAGTGCGTGCATTGATACGGTTTCCATTTCTTCCACTAGGCGCCATTTCTAAACAATGGCATAAACTAGATCAGTTTATGAATCAAAATACATAATCCCATACTTATAAAACACTTAACATAAATTGAACTATCTATGGATATAATCCATAATCATAAATATGTTTTCTTTGAGGAAGTATATACTCATAAACCCTTCATAATTATTTGTAAAGAAAGTGAGAGTTATCCTAAGCATATCCCCCGGGAGTGTCGTAACCAAGAGTGCAGCAAGGCCCGTTGTCGTGCACCAGTTCCCGTTCGAGTCTAGCTCAAAGCGGTGTTTTCGGGTTTTACCCCTAGGTACATCTGTGCCAGAGCCGCCTCTACCTGCTCGTATCCAGACAGGGATGTATTGCTCGCAAAACTCACAAAGTCTCTACAATACCAAAATTCTAGGAAGTTCTTCTATACTAATCCTCAAAGTTCATCTTAGGTCTACGTGCTCTAATCAGAGTTTATCTAAATCTAGCTTCCAAGGTTTGTACTAAACTTCCTCTGATACCAACTGTAACGCCCCGACCCTAGTTTCCTAGAGTCGGTGCATTATTACATAACATTGGCATGATCACAAGAAAGATCAAATCTCGAAAGACCGATTGGTTTAGTAGCCTTGGAAACACTAGATATATTCATAAGTTTTACATTACATCATAAAATCAAAAACTACTACAACAACATAATGTTTCCACAGTCCACACTACAATCCCCTCATAATATCCCTGCAGGTCATTCATAACTTACATCTTCACTTCCTGGGAAAAATAAAACATAGAAAAGGGGTGAGCTCAAATGCCCAGTAAGGATAACAATATAGCGGAAACTTTCATCAATAAGAATAAACATTTAAGGCAATGTATAACTAAAACAAAAGCCTTTTAAACATGAACTTTCAACATGGTATGGCATAAATAAAATGAAATAATGCCATTTACTTATTCACATGGATATTCCACTAATCGAATAATCACATGCAAAAATAAATAACCACTTTCATAATGTTGGAATGCATAATGCCAGACTATCATAACCACATAGCCAAGGCCTCGTGCCAAGACTACAAATAAGATTTTGTCAAGGCCTTGTGCCAAGACACTAGTTTGTCTCATGAGACCTACCGATGCATCGAGGAGCTATAGCAGGCTCCACCCGTCACTTATTAAGTCCAATGCATTCCCATATGAAAAGGTTTAAACATAACATAAACATTCGTATTAAAACTAGCATACGAAATGTCAATACTTTCACAATAAACTATGAATGGTATAAAAATAGCACATCCACAGTCAAACATATCACAAAACCTTCAATACAATATAGAAGTTTTGTATCATAATAAATCAACTTCAAATAATCTTAAAATCCATCAAAGGATGTTGACATAGATGAAATCAAAATTCTTTTTAAAGAAATATCTCCTTTTATTTTGAAATCATTTAAGATCCATATAAAATAAAACATTTTCTTTGAAAATATTCTTATAAGCTTGTAAGGAAAGCTTTGAAGATTTTATAACGGCGTAAAATAACCGCACCCGCCGTATAAGTTAAAAAAACATTCTTACCTCAATTCTGTCGAAAAGGTTAAAAGGGACCTTGTTTTGAAAACGACGGAAAGATTCCTTTATAAACCTCTTATAAAAAGTCAAAAAAAGGTATAAATGACTTTAACCCATATTCTTGTAAATAGTAAAAATGTTTTGAAATACATTTTTAAGAAACATGGATGTGGATGATAAAGAGATCCCAGTAGATTATTACATATAAACAACCTTGGATAATGAAGAGATTGTGAAATAACCCTTACCTTGTACTTTTCCTTGGTTGGGGTAGGTTAACCTCCTGTATAATGGTGAAATAGTTGTTATTAAATTATACAAGAATCATATATATTAATATGATATCATATATGATCTTTTAACATTGATTTGTTAATAATATCTTAGAATTATCGTCGTTTCGGGAGTTAACTTACTCATTTTCTTTTATATGTTTTGTTACATAAGCCATGGTTGTTGTATCTTATTCATATCCAGAATGATATACAGTCCTTAAACATCATTTTTAAATCATCAAATGATAATTATACTTGAATGGATACGATGGAGAATGAATCTCATCGCGTTCGTGGAGACGGTAGTCCGTACGTACGCACGAGCGACAATATCATTCTTTTGATATTAAAATAATATATAAATGGATGGTATATCATATATACAGAATCATTAACATGTTATATTTATTATTTACATGAGTTACACATCATTATTATACCCATCCAAATAATATTATATTGAATAACAATTACACCACGACGTGGAGACGGTAAGCCGTACGTACGCACGTATGGTGACATGTTATTCAAAGGGTGGATAGAATACTGAATATGATTGTACCATATTTATAATAACATCACAGTATATGTGAGATACTGGAGTTATTATTTCAGAATGGTAAGAACAAAGGAAGAAGAAGTGGAAGAAGAAATGAACTTAGAAAAGGGTGGTGAAATCATTACCTCTTCTTCGGGTTCTTCCTTTTGATTTGATCAAAAGGGCTCCTTAGGTTGGCTTTCTGATCAAACTAAGGCCTCTAGGTTGTATTGAGGGATGTTGGGAGAGTATTTGGGCAGAGTTTGGCCGAACCAAAAGGCTTTGAAGGTGTGAAGAAATGAGAAGGAGGAGTGCCCTTTTATAAGAGGGGTGAGGGGCACCTTTGGAAAAGTTAGAAATATTAATTTATAATAAATTCATATTCGGTTTACAAAGGCTCCAAAGTTGACTATTCAAAGTATGAGGTGTGGATAGGTCGAAAACAACTCATCCAATAGAATTTAGACAGGTTTGGGTACTTATATTAACCTTATCTTTAAGTATTAACTCTAAGTTAATTAGTTTCACTTTTACAATGTCTCTTTGTATTTTTATATAATATGATTAATAAACTTACTATATACATCCAAGCGACCCCCAAGTGGTCCATTAATGAGGAACCTATCATAATATAAGTCTCTTGGCCGAACCTTAGATTTTTAGGAATTTAATATCAATTAATAATATAATATTTGTTTTAAGAACTCTTTTATGTCAATTTTGACATTATTCAATAGTTGATTTTTGTGAAACTCCTAACAGATTGATTACTTCGAACAAAGTCAATTAAATCAATCCTAATATATCATATTATCATAGAAAATTAGTTTAATTCATTAAAAGTTTCATATTATAATTATTTGGGTGTTTATAAGATCAATTATTTTTATTTTTCACTATTTTAGTAATTACTTCATCATCATTGTTTCATAAATAAAATAAATTATATAATGTTTAAAAATTATAAATAAAATATCATTATGTAGGAAATCTTTTTATATTTCTAATGAATATTTATAATCGAAAATCCAACATGTATAACCCTATGTAAAAATTGTTCTTCTAAAAGATGTAAGCTTATGCCATTTTTATTTTTATTTTAACTTTATTAATATAAAGTGTCCCTACCACATACAAGTGGCTCCAAGGGGTCCCCAAATTGACCAAAGGATGCCCATGGTCGGGTATGTGTCCACCAATAAGGTTAGGACACGTTTTAGGGTAATTTTTTATTATTATAATATTATTTTTTAACCCTTATTTACCGGATTTACCCTTTAACCATGGTAAATAAAATATTTACCACAGTAACTATTCAAAATGTCTAAAAATAAAAGTTACCTATTTACACAATTTGAACATCCTGATTCCAAATATGGAATCCATTTTCCTAAATTCAAAACACAGAAGTGGCAGAAATTAATTTAAAATTAATTCCCGCTGTCAAAACAAAAAGCGTGTTTTTAAGAGATAATAACTATCAAAAGATTGACACTTGTTTATGTTCGGTTTAATTATAAAATTATGTTCAATGATAAAAATTAAATTGAATGGTAAAAATATATTCTAAATATACTTTAAAACCACTCAAATTCATAATTTATCACTATTAATTATTTTGATTAAAAAAGTTGTTTTTAATTAAAATTTAGAAATTTTCACTATTCATCAAAATATGAAAGTTATCCGAAATGTACCAAAATTTCACCCTAGGCTAATTTTGATATTCCGAATCCAAAAATGAAGTCCATTTTGAAATATAGAATATATATGATTTCAAAAAGTAGGTATTACTATTCACAACGGCTAGTTTAATTAGTTGTGGTGTGTGTTAGAACTCGAGGTTGCGTACAACACACGCTATCGCATTATTCGAAGGGAAACGTACCGTAGAAGCTTGGGGTGTTACATCATATGAACCATTTTTATATTGAATTTAAATATAATAACTTAGTAGACCTTTGAACATTTTCACTTTGAAAAACCTGCTTTCTTGTCCCATCTATGGGATTAATTTTTAATTAATTTTAGCCACTTTTCAATCTTAATTTGAAAAAAAATTGTTACATTTTTAGAATAAAAAAAAATTATAATGTCTAATATTATCAAATTATTTTTTTACCAAATTGATTAGTGAAAAAAGTTAAAATTAATTACTGTGATTAAGGTAAAAATGAGTTTATTTAGTGGTTAAAGTAAGAATATAAGGTCTAGAAGTGACCCAAAACTTATCCAAAACCAATTGAATGGAAATACTTATACCATATACCCTCATTTCTAAAAAATAATTATTGGACGCAAATGAGGTAAGGGAGACCACCCAATAGTGTTTACTTTTGGTATTTATAAGAATATCACACCTCCACTATTAAAAGGTACTCACTCCCCCCACCTATTCTCACCTATCAAACCATTTTTATTGAACAATATATACCCAAAAAACTACCAAAATTACCTCCCCTCATCTAATAATCTTTTTTTAGGAATAAAAAAACATGTTAATGTTTTTTTGTAAACCTAAGAATGATACCCGAAGAAGAGGTAATGTTCTTATAAAAGAACTATCATTTATTTCCTTCTCCACCTCCTTCAATTACTTTTATATAATGATTATATAATAACCACATTATCATAAATATATTCATATTTTTCTATGTTATTTTTATGACCTAAAACTTCAAACACTTTCATCAAATGGGATACGCAATCATTATTCTTGTGTACGGGGAACTACTATCTCACGAACCGATGTTATTAGTTATTCCATTACCACCTTTAAATGTTGGTAATAATGATGGATTTATAGTTTATAAATGATATATATGATATTTATGATTTATTTATTCTTTTTTAATTATTATATAACACATAACTTATTGCTTTCCATTTTGTAGGGATATGATAACATCGTTCGTGTGTATGGTAGACTACCTCCTCAAGACGCGATGTGATTCATTAATGATTTAAATTGAATGTATTAAGTATGATTTTAATAAAAAAAATAAGATATATATTACATAAATATTATATTTTAGTTATAATATATGTATATATCACTTACTTTTCTTTTTTTTAATATGATAAGAAAATCGAAACAATATTCATGGGTACGTACGATCTACTATCTCCATGAATAGTGTATTTCATTTCCTATAACTAAATATTATGGATTACTCTAAATAAATATTTAATTAATATATACGAAGTCAAACAACTTAGATGAGATTAAATCACTTACCAAAAACTTATACCATTTTGCGATCTCACTTACTCTAAATAAATATTTTCAATACGATAAGAAAATGGAAACAATGTTCATTACAATATCACTTTCTTTTGTGATTGTTAACTTTATATTAAAACAATAACTTCTTTATAACCATATTCCATTATTAATTACATTTATTTTAAATATATATAATCTTGTGTGATGTTTATAATTATAACCAAAAACTTATACCACTTTACATACAGTGTACACTTTAAAAGATATTTGATTAGTTGGGAAAATATTGATAAATTTGTATCCTTTACTCAATACAGATACATTATGATAAGGTACATTGTTTACAAATTAAATTAATTATTTTATGTATTTTTAATGCTTTATATATGTAAGACAAGGGTTAGATACTATTTAAGTAAACCCCTCGATGCATCCATAGTCTCATGAGATGAATCATCTGTCCAGTCAGATAGGTTTTTACCCAGTGTGTTATAAACCATATTAAGAAAGGTCTTGATGGTAAAGGTCTCATATACTATGGAAAAATGGAATCCAATAATTAATCATTACCTTCATTGATAATTAATTTATTATTATTTTTTATCCATGATATTTCCAATTTGAAATTATCTATATATGTAGTTCATTATTAGTTTATTGATTAAATGGGATAAGTGTTAGTTACTTACATTAACATATTAATTTTTTCTTATATAGTTATATATATGGAACATTTGATCAGTTATTTACCTTTCCATATTGATTATTCTCATTGATTCATTTTTGTTTCCGTTGTATTTAAACCTTACTGAGTATTTTTTCTCACCCATATTTTATTTCCTTTCCCCAGTATATGAACATAAATTCATGGAATTATTTTCAAGGATGTTAATATTTTACTTTTATTATGATTTATTTTCTTTTCCCAATGTAATTTGTGTATCATGTATGTAATCTAGTTTTCTAAAACTTCTAAACTGATCGGTCCTTCAAGATTTGATTCCTTGTAATAATGTAAATGTAATAAATTTGGTCATCGTCTCTAGGCTTCTGGGGTCAGGGTTGTTACATTTTGGTACCCAGAGTTTGGTTCTATCACTGTGAGATAATAATCATTTACATGGAGAAACAATTTTTTGTCACTGAGATTAAATAATAATTATTTTGGAACCAAATTTTGTTCAGAATGAGAATTTATTTTATAAAATTGAGAAGAAATATGAATTATTTTTGGTATACTGATTCTATAATTTTTATAATGGAATTCATAAACTAGAAGGAAAATTTTGTTGAAATAAATAGGGATTTTATTTTAATAAATACCCTTTATAAAAGTGGTGGTTTTCAATATATTTAATTTTATTTTGAAAATATAAAACCATGATTATTACTTTTAATGCATTGAGAACCAAGAATATTATTAAGATATTCTTCACCTTGGGTGAACTTATTAAGAGGTCCTTTGATATCTATGATTTCATTTTTGAAAACTTCAATGTTAGTTTGATTTTATAATTTAAAAATTAAGTGATACATTTCTTTTAAAAGTTTATATTTTTCATTAAAAATAATATTTTTCTCATTAAGAACACATTTATATTTCTTTAAAATAATTTCATATTTTGAAATATTTTCTTCATATAAATTTACAATTTCATTATCAGTAAAAAAGAAGTATGAAGAAGAGGAAGAATGAGAGGAGAAAGAGGAATGATAAGGAGAATAGGAAATCACCTCCTTACCTACCTCAAGTTTATTAATGAGTCATTTAAGAGTTTAGCTTAAAGTTTCATAAGTTGACATGGAATATTTTATATCACTCTATAATAATAATTTTATATCCTTCTTACTTTGATTCATGTATTTATAATTTTTGTTCAAGGGACAATCCAGCTTTATGTAACCCTTATTTTTCATCAACTTTTAATCTCACTTTCATTATCATATTCATTTTATAAATAATAATCATATTTGATTGATTTGAATTCTATGTTCTTAATGGTTTTATTGGATTAAAAATATTCTTCAAACACTTCTAATTATATTATAATCTCTTAAGTCATGAATACTCCAATGATTTATTCAACCTCAATATGTTTAATGTCTTTGGGTTCTTGGATCTTCATCACTTTGGGATCCCATGAACTTGTTAAAACCCATAGAAGTTTCTTGAATAAATTTTATATATAAATATAATCACCAAGAGATTTTTTTTCCATTAAAAATATCAATAAAATGTGTAAAAATAGGAGTAATATATTCATTTTTATGCATGGAAAATTTTTTAAATCTTGTCAAAGAATATCTAGTCTAGTGTCTTTAACATTATTGGTGCCTTTATGAGTGAATTATAACAATTTATAGATCTCATTTTCCATTTTTCAAGAATATATTCTAATGAATTCATTTTGATCTAAACCACAAAACAAGGAACTCATATCGTTTCCCTTAATTTTAACATTATCAATATTATCTGGAGTCTATTTGTCATCTTTTTAATTTTTAGGGATATAACAATGAATATCCATTTTAAAAATTTGATAACCAATGCTTATAAGAAAATATACATGCTAGTTTTACAATAATAATAATTTAAACCATCAAATAAAGTATAATTCATATGTAAAGTATATTTCATTTCAAAATATAACTTTTAAATCAATTAGAATTTAAAAAAATCAATGAAAAAAAATTGAAAAGAACTCAAGGTATCCTTTGACCCCTAATTATGGTAGCAAGATAAAAGATATTTTTAGAATTATTTTCTTAAATAAGTTCAAATTTACCCTTTGATGCCAAATGTAGGTCAGAGATAGGTTAAATAGTAAGAGGGGGTGAATTTACCTTTAAAACATTAAAGGAAAAAACAATCCAATTTTAAAAAATATTTTGAAAAAAAATTAAATAAATTAAAATATTTTAAATAAAATAAATGAATTAATTTATTGAATGTGTAATGATATAATAATATATAATAATAATAATAATGGATGCATAAAAACAAATTCTGATTCGAGAATAAGTCGATTAACTATGTTTGATTAATTAAATAAATTATAAAATGAATGACTGAAAGTGATAAATAAATGAAACTGTATAAAGTAAATGAGACAAAATATTTGGTATGAATTTTCATAAATTATACCCAAAGGTACCCCTATGTCTACCACCTCAATCCCTTGAGGATTTACTGTATTAGTCTCCTAGATTTAATAATATAAAAAATACTAAAACTATCCCTTTCTTTTTAAGTTATATCATGAAACCATATACAATCGAAAAAAGATATTTAATGGTGAATATAGAAACTAAAAAATAGTAGTCCCTTTCCTCTTAAAAGTAAATTGATAGAAAACTAGAGTACCTCACTTTAAAGGAAGTGAGAACAAATATTACAAGAAATTGAAAAAGGATATGATTTATAAGAAGAAATCACTTTTAATATTAGTCTCAAATATCTCAATAATTATGATAAACACTAGGAGATAATGAGAATAAACTAAGATATTGATTTTGATATTAAAATTTATTTCACACTATAGAAGGAGAAAGGAGATTTATAAATAAAAGAACTTTGAGATCAATTGAGCGTGTTATGGATTGGATGAGAAAGTTGTTTTTTAATATTGATATATAATGTCGAGGTCTCTAAAGGTATCTATTTATAAGCTCTAAATCCTTCAGTAATGTTATGAAATCCTTTAGGAGTCGTAAAGTCAAATATTTCCATTTTAAATTTATTTTGATCATCATTTTTTCAATCCTACTCAATCCATTTAATATAATTTTTTACTTGACATATCCAAAGAAATTATTAGGAAATTCATGTTCAAAATAATAATAATAATAATAATCTAGAATAATTGGTGAGATAGAGAAAGAGAAAAATATATTATTTAAAATATTATCTTTTGAATTTAAAACTTCTCAAACAATTCAAAACCATTTGAAATCATCTATTTTATGAGCTAAAAACATTTCCAAAATAATATGTCAATGATAACTCATAAAAAACTCACACTGTTTCATAACTAAAATATTCAAAAAATTAATTTCAATTATATTTAAAAATGCGATAATATAGAACTTTAAAAATAATACATTAAGAACATTTAAAATGGTTTTGATTAAATTTGTTAGACTAAAACATGATTTTATAAATAAAAAACAAATCAAATCAAATCAAAATAATAAAATCATAATATTTGAGTTGCATACGGTAAATTTATGTGTGAATGAAGAACAGAGTAATTAATCATATAAATGTGTTTAAAAAATGTAAAGACACTTCTCAAAGACTTATATCATTGATATGAATTTATAAAATTATTAAAACAATTTAATCATTTTTTATACACATGAAGAAAATCAAAACTTCAAGAAAATCCTGAAATGGGGTAAACAGGATTTTCCAGATTTACATAAGAGTTAAATAACACGTTTTGTAAAGGTAACATAGAAAACCTAAATAATAGAAAACGGTAAACATAAAGTATAAATTTATATGTAAAGGTAACCTATATTTTTCGCATGTGGAATAAGGGTAAGATAAAAAAATACATAATTTGTGTAAAATTAGAATGGAAAATACATGTGCTGCAAAAGGGTAGAGAAAATCTATGTAAAGGTATAATATAAAATACATGCACTTCATAAGGGTAACCTGACACACTATGTAAGGGTACATAAAAAGTTATGTGTGGGTAAAGAATAAATCGTACAACTTGGATATGCATAATTAGAACTTTTAAGGGTTGCGTAAAGGTAAGAATAAAGCGACGTAAGGGTAAAGAATAAATCATATAGCTTACATAAGGGTAACTAAGAGTTACATAAGGGTAAATATTAGATTACAAATTATATTTAAGGGTAAGATAATAATCATGTAAGGGAAAGGATAAATTTAAAAAAACATGCCTAAAGGTAAAAAATAACTTTAGAAAAAAAAATTTTCACCAAAGATAATTAAAAATATTAATAAAAGATAATGAATAATAACTAAATAATAATTAAAATTAAACAAAATTATTATTATAAATAATAAAAATAATTTTTTTTTCAAAATAATAAATAAATATATAAATATATTATATTTTAATTATCAAAACATAAAATAGACAAAGTGTAGGAGGCACTCCAACAAAACCAACCCTTAACCAAAGGAAATTAACTCTAGGAACAAATCATGGTTTGAGTTGCACCATTACACATATTCTCTTTTGTACCTCCTAGATTGGTTTTACCTCAGCCTCAAACTTGAACTGCCTTCAATCTCCTAGGAGATCTATCAATTACATAATTTTTCTCACACATAAGTGAAGGGAACCAGAGGTTTGGTTAAGGGTGGTTTACATAAATGAAACCATGGCCATGAAGGACTTTAAATAATGAGAGGAGAGGAATGATTGGCATGTCATTATTTAATTTAATAAATTATTACAAAAATCAAAAAATAATAAATTAAACAAACCAATCACATACTCAATCGAGTAGAAAATTGGGGTAATCCACATACATGAAACAAATATGTGAAATTACACTAGCTTCATCCACTTCAACTCATTCCTTATTTCTGAAATAAATTAAAATGAATTAATTAAATTCATTGATTAATTAAATTAATTAAGTAATTAATTCCCTTTAATTTAATGATCATATGAAGTATCTTGGATATAGTCATCATAAATGAAATATGTAAAATAAATGATTTACAAATAATAATATATAATTAAATTGAATTAATTTAGCATTTATAAATTCTGAAAACCTTTATTACATATTCAACACACTAAGTATCAATAATGTAATTAAGTTTTTAAAAATATAATTAATTATTCTTTATGTAATTTAATTATTTTCTTTTCTGGGTGACTACATGGTGTGTACTAATGAGAAACAAACCATGTTTATCTCTTTCTATATATCTAGAATAATCACATTGGTACTTGGAATGTATCTCAACAAGGTTACACAGTGCATACTAATGAGTTATACATCATGTGTTTCATTTACCATGCCTCCATGTAACCTAAATATGGAATTGATTTGTTCTTAATATATGGGAAATAATGAATCACGCGGCATGTAAACTAGATACAATCCATATATTTCATTAATGATACTAGATGTCAGTCTCAAATAGTGTTATTGTATATATTTGACCACACGGTTGGCGTGAATTTTACAGCTAAAATGTGTAGATGCCATAGCGCATACACCAAATATAGGTTGTGAGGTATAATAGATTGTGTATCAGAAAGACCTTGTTAACATATGGTGTATATTAAATGCAATGTATGTTATTATTGTTCGACACATCACGTATCCTAGGAAATGTAAAAGTTCAGTGAACATGGGTACATAACATGCAGTTCGGTCAAACTTTGTCTCACCCTATTTACCGACAATAATCGTTGCACCTCCTGATAGAATCTATGATAATTATTTAACTATTCTAAATCTATTAAAGATGATGTTAATTTTTATTTATGTAAATTAATATACTGAAAAATGTTAATTAAACTCCATATTAAATAATTAAAAAACTATAAGTGAAAATTAACAAATGTGTATAGTTAATCAATGAGTAATAAATAATTATAAATTATCATGTAGTCCCTCTAACACTACTTGAAGGATTTGAGTGAATCATAAGAGCCAGTGGAGGCATGGACCGACTTGTATTTTTTTCATAATCTATGAATAATACATGGTTTACATGAAGTAGAATCATCATGACCAATGGAACTAATATGAACATTAATTTTTGTGAACTCGGAAAAAAGAAGAGAGTGTTTTCTTACATATAATTTATAATTTATTTAATTAATTATAGAATTTCCTTTCATTAAATTATTTATTTTTTTATGATTTAAGATACCACTCATTTTATATTATTTTTATGTTAGAGTAATCAAGGGTAGATTCCCTCAAGAATTTATCCACTTGTGCTCACAAACCTCTGATAGTGATCGTAGAATTCTACAGGTGTCAGTGTGGATGAATCTATTTCTTCTAATGATCATTTGTTTATCATAATATAATCCTTCAAGAGAAGAATAACTAATTCTAGTGGAGGATAATAATTTATTTGCGTTCCTCATACCATTATAGGAATATATCTCTCTAAGGATTTATTGCATCCCCTCTAGAATTCATTATTCATAATGAAGGAATGTGGTTAGGAGTTCTACAAAATTCTCTAATTGGATTTATATAGTTTTAGGTTTAGAAAATGAATACTTATTAAAGGGGACCTATTATTTTCTTAATTACCAGTAAACCCCTTGTCTAAATAATATTATTATTATTATTATTTACATAACTTGTGCTAAACTCACAGATAAAATAAATATTATTTTATTTAATAAATTAATTAATATTTATACAAAAAATATTTAATATAAAATTTCGCATTGGACCATAAAACGCAGTCTTCTAAACCTCCTCAATATTTATTGGTCCTTAAATAATGATTATTTATTTAATTAAATAAATACCAATTAATTATTTTCCAATAAATATATAAATATTATATTCATTTAATTGATAAATAAATATTTATTCAATATTCATATAACTAAATAAAAAAATATTTTATCACCTTATGGATAATCATGAATAAATAAATATTTTATATTCATGTAATTAAATAAGAAATTACCTGGTGAATGAATATTTATTAAATATCCATCTCACATATATTCTCTCAAATAACTAGTTATTGAATATCTTTGATTAAACCAACATGAATAATTATTAAACCATGCACAGAAATAATATATATCCAACATGTTAAATTCATGTAGAATTTTGGACACCAATATTCCATTCCCTAGACATTAAGCCAAATTAAATGTGTTCCTATCCTCTACACTAGGACGGACTCTAAATATGTTATCATAGTTTCCTTATAATTTAAACGTAGAATTTTTGGCTGATCTATAGATTGAACCATGGGAACCTTAAAACCCTAAAGGCTAAAATTTGAAATCTAGACTTGGATTAACTTGTAAAATTGTAATTTTCCATAAATAGAATATAAATTGGAAATTGTTATAATTATTATGTTAATTAGTAACATGTTATGAAATTCATAATTGGATTTTAATTTTCATATTGGCATGAAAATATGTAATTCCCTGATATTTTAAAATAATAACATTATGTTCAATAACATATACAACATGCAACACTGAACTTAAATAACCATGAAATATTATTATACGACCATTATTACCTAGTCATTGAATTGGTGGGTATGAATAATAATAAACACATTATTAAATATATATAAATTTTGACTCAATTAAAATGTGTTGATTAATTATTAGTAAATGGGCATTCAGTTTTTTTAGTAAAGTAGTATTATTCTTCAACGAATATGTTTCCTTCAAACATGATTTTTATTTATTTTTATGAGAAAATATTTTATTTAATTTTTTAAACTTTTATAAAACAAATTTGATAAAATAAAATTAATTTTTCAAATTAAAATTTCTAAATTAACTTAGAGTGAATTTTTTATAATTTTTTTAAATATTTATTTTTCGATGGATACTAATAAATGTTGATTTTTATTAAAAAAAAAATTATTTAAAGCATTTAAAAAGATCCATTTGTTTTAAAATTATTCAAAAGTAAATATAGTTCCATTATATCATTAATATTCTAATTAATTTCATTTCAATCAATTATATGGTGGAATTTTGTTTAAAAATATGTTTATACTTTGAAAGGAATTTTTATGAAAAATTGTTTCTTGTTGCATTATATGTTTCTATCTTAAATTAATTTACACTAATTTTATAAATTGAATATTTCAAAATATATTTCATATTTTTAATCAATAGGTTCAAATTTTTTATATAGGGTTCTTTTATTGGTCAATATGAATAGTAACCATAGTGAAGTTTTGTCGCCTTGGAAAGGGATAAAACATGTAAGATAAAGTTATAACTTTGGGATAAGGCCTTAAATTTTCTCTAGAACCTTTTTTTATCCTATTGTATGGGTTGCGTTCATCCTTGTACATTAAATTATCTAATATATGGCTACTTGGTTCTATATTTTTTTGATTATCACCTTTATATTAATTTAAATGAAAGATAAAGTAAAAAAATGTCACACTCTTGACTTTAATAACCCAAATATTTAATAATAAGGGTAAAAAGAGGTTATATTTGTTTATAAATGTATATATGAAATATAAATTAATTTTATTTATCAATTTAATATATTTTTTTATTTATTGATTAATTACCGTAAATCCTTTTGAAATTTCGACACTATATTTATTCAATTAATAGAAAAATAAAATAAATAATTTTAAAAATATTAAAAGTAATAAAATTTGGATGAATTATTATATTCCATGTAATTTTTAGATAAATATGACATAATATGTATGTTTTAAAGGATTACATTTTAATTCCATCTTTTTTTAATTATCTTTAAATTCAAATTAAATGAATAGTGACAAAAATGACATTAATGATATTTTATGGAAATAATATTTTAATAAATTATTTAAAGATACTAAAATCATAAAAGATGAAAAGGTGGATAATGTATGGTCTAAAATTTCATACTATATCCATTTATGATCAAATTTTCACCTTATAAGTAAAATTATAACCCTTCATGAGTGAAAAGGTTTTTACAATGATTAAGGTCAAAAGAGGTTAACTATGGAGTTAAACCAAAAGATAATATCTAAAATACAACATAAACCTGTACAAATTTAATTTGTTGATTATATTTCAACCATATTCTAAATTATATTTTAGTATATATCCTTTTTTAAGAATTTTTATTGATAATAAATTTATTATATTTTAATCTTTTAATAAATTCCAAGAGTTCCCCTCCCCTCACTTATAAAAGGGAACCCCCTCCTTTCTCTTATTTATACAATATTGAGCCTTATAGCTCTACGAAATACTCTCAAATTCTCTTTCCCACTTCCCTTTCCATTAATTATGTTAGTTTTTATTTTTAAAATTCCATTCCAAGGGTACTTATGAAAGGATCTAACAGAGGTATCTTGAAGAAGAGGAGGTTAGAGTGCTTTCAAAGAAAATGGAACTTGGGGTAAGGGTTTATCATCTCAAATTGTTTTCTTGGAGTAATATATTATTTTATATACCTATATTATTTTATGAGGTGTAATTACTAACATTTCACATGTTATACCATGAATATATTTATATTAACTATATTTAAAGTTTGATTTTAAGTTATTATTTTGTGGGCCTTATGATTCTAAAGCTACCAAAGAGTGACTGGTTTTATGTTACAATCTAATTGTTTATCAGGATTTTTTATGATTAATTTTCTAATAATGAAATATTATGGTCTACCTCTCAAGAATATTTTTAATTTTCTTCTCCAGTGGTTATTTTATAGATTACATGCTTTCTTTTAATTTTCCATTATTTAAGTACCCAAGATAGTGAAATAATGTTTTAAGGAAATCTGAATTCATTTCACTCTTTAGTTGAAATCTTTTTTCTTACATATCTATATTTTCTAAAAATGTTTTCAATAATGTTTTTAATTTTATCCTATGATTATTTAAATTCATTTTTACCCATGATTTACTTTATACAAAATGGTTTAAAATGAATCTTCTTTCCATTTTCTAAATAAGGAACTTTTTGAATTTGTTTATAATAGTGTGAAAGGAATATTTTCTTTTAATATATATGACCTGAAGAGAGTTTCTCACTATCATAATCACTCAATTATTTAAAGTTTCCTTTAAATTTTTTCATGGTTATTTAAAAATAAAATATTTAATATAATATTCTGAGAATTTTTATATTTTAAGGATGATATTTCAAAATGAAAAGGTTATTTTCCTCAAGAAACATTCCATGTGATCACTTAAATTAATTATCATTTATGATAGCATCCTTTGATGTTACTTATTCTCTATACTTTATATGATTGAATTATTCCATCCTTATTCTTTCTTTGTATGGATTATGATGATGGTTTAAGAGTTATTCTATGAAACTCGTTTCTTACCCATGCATTATTTAAGTTATGATGAAAATTTTATGAAAATAATTTCTTTTCCACAATTTATGATATCATGAAATGATAAAATGTTTATGAAACCCATTTATTATACATGGTTTGTGATATATGATGGTCGATTTATGATCTTTTGGACCAGTTGTGAATAGATTATGATTATCGGATGCATGGTCCTTGAATTATATATCCCTCAAATGAATTTGGTAAAATTGATATCTCAAGAGATAAACAATATTGGAATGGGGAATGAACCTAATTTAGTAAGGTAATTTTTCCACTATTATGGTCTTAAGTGTGAACCTTGATT
The DNA here is from genome assembly GCA_963277665.1 of Viscum album. Classification (NCBI taxonomy): domain Eukaryota; kingdom Viridiplantae; phylum Streptophyta; class Magnoliopsida; order Santalales; family Viscaceae; genus Viscum; species Viscum album. The sequence goes on along the minus strand of OY728145.1, from coordinate 803,491,947 downwards.
ATGGATTAAGGAGTGAACCCAATACACTATGATCATCTTCTGAGTGAACCTTGACTCAGGAATGAAGATTAAACCCAATCCACTATGATAGTATTAACAGTGATCCTTAACTACTAAGGAAATGATTTTCTATACTTATGTGAATTCCACAAATCTTTGTCTCATGAAAATGTTGTGCTCTCATGGATTATGTTATTTTATTCCTTTATAATTCATTTCTTATGAACTAACTGGATTTATTTCATGACTCAATATTATGTTTGATGATATACAGGGTATATCTTTCAAATGTTAAGATCAATTTATCATATACTTATGATCATGTTGTCATTAATTGATCTTTGATATCTCTATTGTTTTCTATTACTAGGAATCTGATCTCACCCTTTATTATGTTTCCTTTACTAGGGTTATAAAGAAATATTTTAAGTATTATATGTCTATGATGGGTCGTATTTATGAATAAATAAGTGGTAAATGATATAGATATCTTATAAACATATTTGTTCTATGTCCAGGTTTCCAAATATACTAGACCTATATGATTCTGAAATGTATCATTATGTTATATAATGAATATTCGTCTATTATTATAATATATATATATATATATGAAAATTACAGTTCGTTGTAGTTTATATTATAGAAATGTTTATAAAGCCTTTGAAAACTAGGATGATAAATATTTATGGAATACCCATAGGATATTCCTATATATGAGATAATTTCCTATGTTATGGTAAATAATGGAGTGTGATTTTCCTAGAAAAAACATCTTTGTCTTGATAAAATGAGTGGATGTGGTTTTTTAATAGATGTATCTATGGGTAATAACCTCAAAAACATTTCGTTGACTACATCTCATCCATCATGCTAGTGCGTAGTGATTTTTCCCTTACTCTGCACCTATTTTGACAATATTTAGGAATAATCTTGGGTTAACACACCTTTTCATTATAAACCATTATGAATTATTTAAATAGATGATAACCATGAATGGTCTAGGTTAAAACTAAGGTGTCATATATTTAAAATAGGTTTTCTTGATTTATACACCCTATAAATTATTTTTCAATATTACATGGTTTCCCAATAAGATTATTGTTGATAACACTATAGTTTTTTGGTTTTAGTCAATGGATGTAACTAAGAGGAATTATGTTAACATTGAATGTGATAGGAAATGGAATGATTTTCCTTATGATAAACCAAGTGAAACATGAGCTGGAATGCAAAACCTTGTGATTATGTCTAATATTTTATCTCATTACATGACTAAAAATATCGACATGGGTGAGTTTATTAACACACTACATAAGAGAAAAATTAATTTTCATAAAGACTATAGAGGTAATTAGATTTGGTTTTATACATGTTAATAATGTTTGAAGAAGAACTGAGAGAAATGTATCAAATGAATAAGAAGATGTTTTGGGTGTGGAAAATAAGTATATAGAGAAAGTATTTTTGAAGGAAAAAGGTATGGTTAACACAATGGATAAGGATAATGGTTTCCCTAAGGTATCGAAAATGGTTTAATGTTTTTAACTTATATAATAAGGGCATTATGGAAATCAATTTCAGAAATCGGAAAGCTCAAAAAATTTATCAACAAGGTTGTATGATTAAAGTTTTTACCATTGAAGATGAAGTAATAGAAATGACACATAAAAGGGATGAGGTATTAAGGAATAAGATGAAGAATCTTGTTTAATGGTTTAATAAGGAACTGGAATGATTGAATTATTTATGTATTATAATTTCAAAATTAGGTTTTGGAATTATCTTTACCAATGGTATTTCACCTGTAAAAATCATGAAACATTTAAGGATTTTTCTATAGTATTTTTTATTTAATGATTTTCAAGAATATATTGAACGGTACTAATGACCTAAAAAGTTGATTTAATTTCAAGGTGATATTTTATGTAAAAACACATGATTTAGCTAAATATGAACCTTAATATGTTCCCAATGTTGAAATAATAATTTTTAGTTGATATAAAGAGATTATTGATAAATTAAATGGGATAGTATTGATTACATTGGAACTAATTGTTGATTTGATGAAAAATTGTTTATATTATATTTGATAGAGTTTACAAAAAAAATTCATTTATGGAATTTATTCAATAATATATGATTATATTTATGGAATGAGTGGAGAGTTAATTTTTGGAAGCATGAATTTTTTTCATTGAGGTTTTATAGTAATTCGGGTTATTACCATGTTTTATAAGAATAAATGATCAAGGTATTCACATATATGGTATGTGACATTCAAAGAAAGTTTATAATTTTTTGGGGGAAATTTTAAGTTTATTTTAGTAATTTAATGACCTTATTTATAAATTTTTTTAATTTTAAATTTGCTCAGAAATATTTTGAATGAGTTTTAAGGTTAACTACTTATGGATAGGTTTAAGTTGAACTTTGGGTATTTTTGTTTGAGGATAAAATATGATTTATCATATTGGATAACTTGTGCTAATCATTTTTTGTTTTAATAAATATCATGATATAGGAGGAAGAACTCTTAATTATTTTATAGATCTTATGATCTATTAAAAGTTAATTTTAGTGCTTCAGGAATAAAAATTTGATCTTAAATATTCATTTCATGGAGTAAGATATGAAGTGGAAGTTGGTCAAAGCAAAACCAAAGGATGGGATTGTTATATAATATGGGGAAGTAAGTATATTTTCTTGAGTTTGATATGTTGATAGTAAAATAATCCCCAAATATTAGGAAAATTATCTTGAAATAAAATGTTATACTTTTACCTTTATTTATGATGAATTTATGGTCTTTTCACCCATAAAAGATTTATGGTTTTGTGGTAATTAACTTTATCTTTGAAATTTTATTTATTACTCTCTATTTTTACTTGGGTATTATTTTTCTCCTCCATGTGCTTATTTTTATTTCCCACTAATGTTATCCTATTTGGAAACCTAGTTTTGTATTATTCTATATGAACTTTGTATTTATTTTTCCCTATTTTTAAGAGAAATTTTTATCAACCCTTTTTATAATTAAGGTATTCCAAAAATCAATTTTCAAATATAAAACCCTTGAATACTGAGTAGAATTTCAAATTGAAAGAATGCAATTTATTAATGTTGGTAGAATGTATTACCTCAAGGTTTTAAAATAATTATATTATGTTCCATACTATATAAGACACAACATCGAGCATAGTTGACTATAAAATATTGTTATATGATTGTTATAACCTAGCCATTGAATTGGTATGAATTAATAAGAACAATCACACTATAAAATAAATATAAAGTTCCTACTCAATAAAAATGTGTTGATGAATTCTTATGAAATAATTATTCAATGCTTTTAAGTAAATTCATATTATGCTTCAAAAATATGTTTCCTTCACACAAGATTTTTATTTCTTTTTGTGAGAAAATTTTATACTTAATTTGTGAAACTTTTATAAAATTTATTCTATAAAATGAATTTAATTTTTGAAATTAAAATTTAAAAATTATCTCATATTGAATTTTTAAAAAATTTTGAAAAATATTTATTTTTCGATGAATGGTAAAAATACAAATTTTTATTGAAAAATGTATTTTCTCAAAAATATACAAATATTAATTTTGTTTTAAAATGTTTACAGATTAAAATTATCTCTATTATATTATTAATAATCTGATTATGTTCATTGGAATCAATTATATAGTTTAATTTGGTATAAAAATATTTTTATACTTAAAATGTATTTTTTCTGAAAAATTGTTTCTCATTGTGTTATATATTTCTATCTTAAATTAATTTCTGAAACTTCTAGAAATTTAATATTGAAAAAATAATTCCATATTTTGACTCATGGGGTTCAAATTTTTTATATATCCCCCTTTAATTTTTTCAAAATGAATAGTAACCATAGTAAATTTATGTCACCTTAGGAAGGGTAAAATAGATAAAATAGGGATAAAAATTTGGGATAAGGCTTTAAAATTTCTATAAAACTTTCCTTTATCCTAATGGATGGGTTTATTTCATCCATTTCAATTATATTAATGAATATATGTCTACTATATTCCATATATCTTTTATTATCACCTTTGTAATAATTTAAGTAAAAGATAAAGTCAAAAATGTCACACTTTTGAATTTAGTATATCTAATATTTTATCATAAGGTTAAAACGAGGTTATGTTCGATTATAATTTTTTTTTGAAATATATATTAATTTTATTTATAATAGTAATTTATTTTAAATTTTTAGTGATTTAATAATTAACCTAAATTCTTACGCAACTCAGACACAATATTTATTCAATTAATATAAAAATAAAATAAATGGTTTTAAAAATATTAAAAGTAACACAATTTGGATAAATTATTTTATTCCAATAATTTTTTAGATAAATATGAAATTTTATGTATGTGTTCATGGATTATATTTAAATTCTATATTTTTCTTTTGGTTCTTAAAGTCAAATTAAATGGAAAGATTAAAAACTGAAATTAATGATATTTTTTGAAAATAATATTTTAATAATTTGTTTAAAAATCATAAAAATTTTGAAATAGAAAATAGTGGATAATATATGGTCTAAAATGTAATCCATTTTCCATTTATGAGACAATTTTCACCTAAAAAGTAAAATTATAACCCTTAAGAGTTAAAAACATTATCGTGGCTAAGGTTAAATTAGGTTAACTAAGAGGTTAAACCAAAGGATAAGGTTTAAAATATCACTTTAACCTATCAAGATTTTATTGGATGGTGATATTTGAAATATACCCTAATTTATATTAAAATATATATCCATTTTTATGCATTTTTATTATGGGTTAATTTATTATATTTTAATATTTTAATAAATTTCAATGGTGTACCTCCCCTCACTTATAAAAGGTAACCCCTCCTTTTTCTTCTTCACACCACATTGAGTATTTTAACTCAAAAAAATCCTACCAAACTCTCTTATATGATTCCCTATCCATGATTTAGAGGTTCTTGTGTTATTAAATACCATTCCATGGGTTATTAAGAAATGATAATAGTAGATTTGTTATAAATGATAGGGGTTAGAGTGCTTTCGAAGCAAGCAGAACTTGAGGTAAGGTTTTATCATCTCTAATTGTTTTCTTTGAGACATATGTTATCTTATGAACCTATATTATTTTATTAGGTTTAAGTACTAACATTTTACATTTTATATCATGGATATATTTATATTAATGATATTTAAATTTTCATATTAATTTATTATTTCATAGGTAATATGATTCAAAAGTTATCAATGTAGTAAGGTCTTTATGTGACAATTTCATTTTTATTAGGATTATTTATGGTTAATATTTAACTGATGAAATATTATGGTATAACTCTTAATAAACTTGTGAATTTTATTATCCTATGTTTATTTCTATATATTACATGATATCATTTCATCATCCTATCTTTAATTACCTAAGAGGAAAAATAATTTCTTAAGGAAATCTGAATTTATTTCTCTCTTCAATAAAAAACCATTTTTCTTCCATATTAATGTTTTATAAATATTTTTTTAGTAATGTTTTTAATATTTTTATATGATTTTTCAGATTCATTTTTACCCATTATTGACTTTTTACAAAATGGTTTAAAATTAATCTTTATGTCATTTTATAAACAAGGTACTTTTTGACTGTTTTATAAAAGTGTGAAAAGAATATATTCTAGTAAGTTATATAAAATGAATGAAATTTCCTAACATCATTACCACTAAATTATTTGAATCTTATTTTCAAAGTTTATATGATTCTTTTAAAGGAAATTTTTCTATAATATTTTGTAAATTTTTATATTTTAAAGAATGGATTTCAAAATGAAAATGGTATTTTACTCAAGAAACATTCTAAGTAATACTTTAAAGGAATTTTTTTTATAAGAGCATTATTTTATATTACTTATTCTATACTAGTGATATGATCCAATTATATAATACTTATTCTTTATTTGGATGGATGATTATGATGATTTAAGTGTAATTCTATGAAACCCTTTTCTTTCCCATGGGTTAATTGAGTTATGTTGAAATATTTATGAAACCTATTTCTTTTCCATAGGTTATCCTATGATTAAAGGATGAAATCTTTATGAAACTTGTTTCTTTTCCATGGGTTATAATATACAATGATTGATTTATGATCTTTTGGAACACATATGAATGGAATATGATTATATTAAGGTTAGTCCCATAATTATATATCCCTCCAATGCATTAGTTTAATATAAATATTTCATGAGATAAATAGTAATGGAATGGGAACTGGACTAAGTTCAATAAGTGACTTTGTCCATTATGACAGTATTGGTAGTTAATTTATATACAGAATGGGGAGTGAACCCAATCCACTATAATAGTCTTTTGAGTGAACCTTAACTATGGAATGGGGAATGAACTCAACCTACTATGATAGTCTTGTTAGTAATCCTTGACAATTGAGGACATGATTTTCTATTCTTATATGTATGCTAAAAATCTATGTCTTATTCCAATATTATACTCTCATAGATCATGTTCTTTTATTCCTTTATAATTCATGTCTTATTAAATGCTAATATTTATGCCATGACTCAATATTATGATCTATGATATCAAGTGTATGGTTTTCAAATGTTAATTTCATGTTCTCATACCTTTATGTTTATGTTATGCTTAATTGATCTTTGATATCTCCCTTGTTTACCCTTACTGAGCATCTAAGATCACCATTTATTATATTTTATTTCCCCAAGTTATGAAGAAAGATTGTAAGTGTGATATGTCTAATAAGGGTGCTAACTAAAGTGGGAGACGATTTAGATATTTTATGAACAAGTAAATTATGTGTCCAAGTTTCTAAAGATACTAGATCTATATGATTTGAGAATTGATAGTTATGTTATGTAATGAATATTCATATATTAAGATATAATATATATCTATGAAAATTATGGGTCATTATAAAATAGTAATTGCAATTTGATCATAAACAGAATGTAATGAGTAACTTGGAATAATGGAATAAATATCATGATAATTATAAATTACCATGAGTTAACTAATATGGAATATAGTTAACATGTTTGGAATTTTTCAGTAATTTTTTATATATTGGATATTTCTTTATTTGGATTTTTTGAATGAGAAATAAGCCCTATAATGGTAATTTAGAATGGTTCTGATGTCCTATAAGAATGTAAGTTCCCATAGAATGGGAATTTTTACTGGGTCTACTGATCCTTAAAATGTTTAAATCACCCTAAGCATGGGAATTTTCCTTGGTTTGGCTATGAACTGAATGTTTGAATGGCCCTTGGCATGGAAATATACCTGTAATTGGTGGGGAGTTTGGATAAAGACATCTAGCATAAGTTCATAGCAATTATGGATAACCACAGGTGTCAACTTAGAGTTTGAGGGTTGGTGTATTTATTTATTTATTTATTCTAATTTCAATTTCTAATTAATTGCATTATGTATCATACAATTTCATGCATTATTACCCATACTTAATTTTTTTATACATTGTTGACATTGTCCTACCATGTTTTACTCACATCCTGTTTAGGCCACTATTTTATATCTTGTAAGACTTCATGGATGTAGGTCTAGACAAGTTAAAGTGGCCCTACGCGTGATTGTTTGATTTTCTAACTAGGATTAGAGCTTGGAGATGGGACCGGGCTTGGGGTTCGGGATAGGTTTTGGGATTAATTGTTTTTTTATTTTTTTTCTTTAAATTTATTAATGTATGGCATTTATTATGGAATTAATTATTCCATTTCATGGTTTAATTATATTAGATTTATTTGAAATTTTTCTATTTATATACTGGAGTTGTATATATTGACATTTTATCTTATTTATGTGGGGATTTTCACTATGAACTAGAGGGTATAGTCTCCCTAGTATATTTATTTGACCTTCATTAATAGTTAAAAACTTATGGTGTACAGATATGCATGCCTGAGTTCATGTGATGACCCGTTCCGAACAAGTGAGGGAGAACCGGGCTAGGGAAATTATTGGTCAAGTTCTAATAATCTCCTTCATTAAAAATTACCAAGGGTGTACACCATAAGAAAGTGTCTCAAAGTCTTTTGAGTCTCCACCCCAAAAAGCCTATACCATTTTTGTCTCATAAAATAATATCATTCAGATATTTAAATTATATTTTAGATTCTTATCATGCCACTTCAATGATATCATCATAGCAGGTAACTTTTATGACCATTTAGTGCGACAAGTGCCCTTAGGACATAATCACATACTATGTCACACTAAATCACAATCATGATATGATAAAAAAAATTAATATTTAAATACATGAATATAATTAATCATAAATTACATAGAATTTGGTTCTAGGCCACTAAATCTAACAATCAATATTGTGGGATTTCATAGCTGTAATTTCCTTATCAAGATACAAACAAATTGATACATACATTTTCATAGATTCACCTAGAAGAAATTACCCTAAAACGTTTTTTTGGGTGAAAAATTGATCTTCACTCAATGTACAACAAGGGTCCAAACCACATACCTAGTTTGATACACCTAAGGAATATCATTTGGTTAATTCACATACTGTCTATGAAAATTTATAAATGATTTGCATATTCTTTTATGTATTTGATAATATTTATTGTGTAAATGGGTTAATTGATATTGGTAACATAATTTAAGTAGTATGGATAACCTTAATGATTGAAGATAAATTTTATATCAATGTGATTAAGGTTTTTTGGGAAAATAATTGTATATTTTTTAGAATATATGATTGGGGCATATATATTTTTAGTATATGAATTTATGAGTGATTAGTGTCAATTGGAGATAAATTTTTGGTTGAATTTGAAAAAATATATAATCAAATATATTTGATTTTTCAGTTTTTAATTTGGTATAGAGTATTTTAAATAGTTTTAGGGTTAATTATTTATGGAATGGTTTCAGTTTAACTTTGGTTGTTATTATTGATATTTTGCATATTAATGTATGAAGGTTTATCCATATTTCATTGGTTTTTATCTTTACATGTTCTAACTATTTTTTTATTAAACATCTAGATATAGGAGGAATGATTTATTATCCCTTTTATGGGTCATATTATCCATCCAAAGTTAATTTTAGTGCTTTATGAATGAAAAATTCATCATGTTTTTTATCATTTAGAATATGAGATGAATAAGGAGTGGAAAACTGCTTGAAACACAACCAAAGGATGAAATTGTTCTTATAAAATATAAATAAATCAAGTAAATATATTTTTTTATATTCTCTATATTGAGGGTAAAATAATTCCTCAACTCAGATAAGGGGAAGATAAATCTATCAAGAATTATGTGGAAAAAGTCCCTAATTTATGAAGGTATGATTTTGGAATCTCATTCAAAAGTATGAGTCTTATCATGATATATAAATGGTCTTAGAAATATTTAATTGAGGAATATCAGGTTTCCTAGTAGTGAGTTAGAAATTAATTATCATTATAAAATCTACATAATATTTTTTTACTATTCTATGATACACTCATTGTAGTAATAAAAAATTCACAAGAACAATTTATTTAAGGGGGGAATAATATAACACCTTAGTATTTTAGTATGTGTTATCCTCTAAATAAAACTACTAAGTATGGAAGCTTGTGAAACATGAAATGTCAAACTAAAATTAATTATAATACATTTTATAAAGATAAAATATTATAATGAAAGATGAAAACTAATACATTATGTGGTTACAATATAAAATAATATTATAAAAAGTATATGTGGAATAAATTCATATATATATATATAAGAATACCGTGAATATAGAATCTTTATCCTCATGGTTCTCCATAATGATCTTAACCCCAGTTGTAACTATGGAAATAAGGAAAAGAACTTTAAATATAATATATATATATATATATTGAGATACAAGTAAATGAATAAATTTTAGGTATGTGTGTATGTCTATCACGACCCGTCCTCGGGGCCTGTTCCATGACTACCCCAAGCCCGCCTTCCCAAGGCCAGGGGCTGACGACTATCACCAAAGACGTAAATCCCAATAAAAAGGGAAGGCATTTCCTTTGTGAGAGTAAACAAACACAACAGAGTACACAAGCTGAAGTAAGATCAAATTAATACTGAAAAATGGTAAGTGCTGAAAAGTAAATGGGCCAGAATACAAACCCAACTGAAAGTATAGTAAAACTAAAAAATCTATTACTACAGTAGTAAAGGAAAAAAGCAACCACCGAGTCATCCTCTAGGAATCCCACCTGAATGGTGGGTACAGATAGTCTCCTCAGCACCTCGGGTCCATCCGTCAGCTCTGAGTACATCTCACCAAGTGGTCCACCTTCTAGTACTGTCCAGCTCCTGAAGCCTCAACCACGATCAGTGTTGTCCGTCATCTACAACCAACACAACATAGTGTGGGAATTTCCCATGCAGGGGTGAGTATAACGATACTCAGTAGGGACCCCAAGACCCCTGAAGGTCTCCCAGAATCCAAAAAGGATAAACCACAAAGGAAAGATAAAATCATGAAGTATCAACCAACTCTACTTAGGTATATGCCCATACATATACCTAAGTCATCAATCTCATTTTGGTTCCAACTCTTGAGCCCAAGCACAACCCGGTCCACACAGAAAATAATTCAATAACACTGATGGTAATGATTGAAAGTCAAGACTCAGCTCACACAGGTACACATCCTTTGTATAGAGATAGAGATGATCAGATCAAGTCACTGATTCGTCTCACTGCCGAACCCACGGAGGATTCCAGTACAGTTGTCATCACTGTCGAACCCACGAAGGATTCCAGTACAGTTTTCGTCGTTGCCAAACCCATAGAGGATTCCGGTATAGTTTTCATCACTACCAAACCCACATAGGATTCTATTAGAGTTTTCATCATTGTCGAACCCACGGAGGATTCCAGTACAGTTTTCGTCGCTGTCGAACCCACAGAGGATTCAAGTACAGTTGTCGTCGCTGCCGAACCCACAGAGGATTCCAGTACAGTTTTCCTCACTGCCTAACCCATGGTGGATTCCAGTATGGTTGTCGTTGCTATTGAACCCACCGAGGATTCCAATACATTTGTCTTCGTCATCGAACCCACGGAGGATTCCAGTACGGCAGTCATTGCAGTCGTAGCCAGCTTTAGGGTTCCCGCACACAATACACTCGATTCTAGGAGGGTCCACTCCTTGAGCCAAGGGGTTGATACATCAACTATCAAGAAGTCCAGAGTATATGTATCCCGAATTTTTTTTCGTAAAAAGGAACCCAATGTGACAGACATCACGTCAATCGGACGCCCAGTCTGAGAGTTATAAGCATTTTTGCTCAGGGGGCCCTATGGGAAATACACTCATTCTAAACCGATCCATTTTCCAAAGTTATCCAAAACTCACTTATAGTATCGAAAAAGGACCTCCACGTCATGAGGGCCCCAGTGCCGTAGACGACACATCGTTCGAATGTGCAGTCTTCAAGTTATTCACTTTTAAGTAAAAACGGGCCCGACCCGTTAAGCCCAGTGGGCTGGCGGGTCGAGTCAACCCAATTTTGGCGGGTCTGACCTGGTGAATGGTTGAACCGGCCCACTGAATTGCATGGCCCAGCCTGAAGGGATGCAGCCTAGCCCGGCAGAGAGCGGCTCAGCCTGGCCCGACGCGGCCCGGCCCAGCCGTGGTTTGGTCGGCTGGCAGAGCGGCTCGGCCCGAGGGGGCTGAGCGGTCCGGGGGGGTGTGGCCCCCGGCTACCCGAACCGGTGGCGCCAAGCGGTGCCGCCTTACCTAAATGGTCGGCTGAAGCCGGCCAGCCTTCACGGCACAAGCGGCCCACATGGGCGGCTCGCAGCTTCTCCAGCGGGGCGCCCTCCTAGTGCCTCGGGTTTTTCCTGCCCGGCCGGCTGGCTGGCCGGCCTATTTCACTACCGAGCGGTCCGAGGGGGGGCGCAGCCCCCCAGATGCCCGAACCGGTGGTGCCAAGCGGTGCTGACCCCCATAACCTGTCGGCCTTCACAGCTCAAGCGGCCCACACGGTCGGGCGGCAGGTCCTTCCTACCCGACCGGCCGGTTTGATCACCGAGCGGCCCATGTAATGTGGGTTGTGGTCCTCCGCAGCGCAGTGCCCCTTTTGGCGCCACGGTCTTCCATCGGCTCGGCCAACTTCGGTCGGCCGGTTCTCCTTCAGCCAAGTAGCCCGCGGTTGGGGGCCGAGGTTCTTCTGCTTGTGGATGGTGCACGGTCGCCGCTTCTGTTCATTTCCAGCTTCCTATCATGATCTCCATCACAATCAAAAGAGACTACAGAGGGTCTTCAGGCCCTGTGCGTTCATCTCACGGCCTCCGCATTAGGTGGTAGAAGTTTGCCAAAAATAAACAATGATTTCCAACAAAGAACGGGGTACGAGATAAACACTTCAAAATGAACAAACCCTTACCTTGAGATAAGGTTCGCTGTAGTTGAGTGTCGTGGTAGTTGAGTGTCGTGGAAGATGGCGTCCCGGGGAGATGGTGTCAACTCGTTGATGTTGGGGAAGAAGGACTTAGGATGGAACGTCGTCGGCGTTCCTCATGGGTGGCTCCTTCTCCTTTGGTTTGGCCGAATATCGAAGGCATTGATTAACATTCCTCTGTGGTTCTTCGTTGGAAGGATGGTGTTCTTTGTTGAGAGAAGAACACCCTTCTATATTTCTCCAAAGCACTCTCACAAAGTTTTCCAACACAACAAAATCTCAAACTAAAATAATAGCTCATGCTATTATTTTTATTCTCACAAAAAGAGATTTGAAATTAAAAACCTTAATTAATTAATTGGAGAATCCCATTTAATTAATTAAAAGGTTGGAATCTTAATTGGGAGGAAGGTGGTGAGGCTCCTCATATTAAATGAGGGGAGTTGTCAAATAATTAATGAAGGGAAGTTCGAGGGATTTTGGAGGAGTTATGGGGAAGCTAAAATGTTGGGAAATCGTGTGGGCCCCACCTCACAAATATCCTCCCATGGGAGGTTATGTGGGTGTGGGCCCCACCAACAACTCCCCTTGGGATAAAATAACCACCCAACTTAAATAAAATTGTGTTCCACAACTTTATTCATTTTATTCATTTTATTTTAAAACCCAAAATATTAACTCTCAACCCACATAAAACACAACTGGGGTAAAGGTCCCCTTAAGTGAATACCGGCGTTGTGAGTTCATCGGTGTCTTTGGATTTCAATTCTGAGCATTGGTTCAAAATATAGAAAAACCTGCATGTACGTTTACTGAACTTACCCGAACAAAAATTCAGAAATTGATTCCGGGCACATCGGGTCTCGGAATCAAGTGCCGTCAGAAGCCACAGACTTGTAAAATTCCAAAGAATTAAGAAAAAAATCCTTGAAAATTCTATGTCTTTAAATTACTCCCACCTCAGGGCTTTACATCCCTGTAAAGCTACAACACACACTAGGAGAACAAATGGGGATACTGATCTTGCATCTGTACCTCTCGCTCCCACGTTCTCTCCTGGAGGTTCTCGTGCTGCCAGCGAATGCGCACCATAGAAATCTACTGTCCATGTAGGACCTACTCCTATCGATCCTCAATCTCCACCGAGACCTCCTCAAACGTCGCCCCGTCATCGATATCCATCTCCTCGTGATCGATGATTTGGTTTGGGTCATGGACGTATCCCCTCAGCTGAGATACGTGGAAATGTCATCCACCTGGTGCAACTGAGGTGGAAGTGCTAGGCAGTAAGCCACCTCACCTACTCTGCTGAGGACCTGGAATGGTCTGATGAAATGGGAAGATAACTTGTCGCCCCGGCCGAATATCCATAGACCCCGTTGAGGTGATATCCGTAAGAAAACATGGTCTCCATCCTTGAACTCTAGTGGTTACCATATTCTATTAGCATAGTACTTTTGTCTGCTCTGTGCAGTGTTTATCTGCTCCTGGATGATCTGCACCTTCTTCGTCATAGACCAAACCATATTTGTTCCTACAAGTGCTGAGGCCTAGGGTTAGTCTAGCATAGAGGTGATCTGCAAGTTTGGTTGTACAGTGCCTTGTATGGTGTCATCTTGATGGTGGAGTGGTAACTGTTTTCATACGCAAACTCCACCAAGGGTAGTTGATCCTCCCAGCTGCAACCAAAGTCAAGGATGCATTCATGGAGCATGTCCTAGAGAGTCTAAATGGTCCTCTCGTTCTGACTGTCCGTCTGAGGATGGAAGGAAGTGCTCTTGCAAAGCAGTGTCCCAAAGGTCTCTTGTAACCCCTTCCAAATCTAGGAATTGAATCGTGCATCTTGATCAGAAATGATAGTCGATGGAACATCATGAAGTCGTACGATCTCCTGAATGTAGAGGCATCCTAAGTTCTCTACTGATCCCTTCTCTCTAATCGGTAGGAAGTGGGCTGACTTGGTGATTCAGTCTATGATCACCCAAATAGAGTCATGTCCTATGGATGTATGTGGAAGCCCCGTCACGAAATCCATGGATATCTCATCCCACTTCCACTCTGGTACCTCTAAGGGCGGTACCAAGCCCACTGGTACCTGGTGCTCCACCTTCACTTGCTGATAAGTGAGGCATCGGGAAACGAACTCTGCTACAGCCTTCTTCATACTCGTCCACTAGTGTTGTCATCTGAGGTTCTGGTACATATTCGCCACTCTTAGATGTATCGCTAGAGGGGAAGTGTAGAACTCCCTCAGCACCACCTCCTGTAGTGAAACTAGTACCATCGTACGTCCCTTGAAGAGGATGACGTGCTCCCCTCCTTCATAAAATCCATCAGGCACCTGCCCTATGGATATCTGAGCACGTCATGTCTCACAGTCAACATCCCCACATTGTGCCTCTCTGACTCAATGAAGGAGTGGAGGAGTGACTGTCAGTGACTGTAGAAAGTCTATTCCATCTCTATCCATAAAGGATATCTGCAACGCGACTAGTTTCTCTGTCACCTCTCTAAGCAGCTGAATGCTCGATCTCTTGCTGAGAGCATTAGCTACAACGTTCCCCTTCCCAGGAGTATAGACTATCTCAAAGTCATATTCCTGGAAGAACTCGATCCATCGTCGTTGTCTCAGGTTCAAGTCTTTTGGCGAAAAGATGTACCTAAGACTCTGATGGTCAGAGTAGAGTGTAAAGCGCTCTCCTATCAGATAGTGTCACCACATCTTCAAGGTGAAGACCACTGCTGCTAACTCTAGGTCATGGGTAGCGTAGTTCTGGTCATGCTGACTCAACTACCGTGAATCATACGCAATCACTGCTCGCTCCTGCATCAGGACACACCTGAGTCCGATCCCTGATGCATCGCAGTAAACTATGCACCCTATGCCCTCCTCTAGTAACCTCAAGATGGGTGCACTGGTCAACCTCTACCTCAGCTCCTTAAAGCTCTGCTGATATCTATCTGACCACATGAAGGGATTCCCCTTCTTCGTCAAGGATGAAAGCGGTGATGCAACTCTGGAGAATTCTGGAACAAATCTTTGATAGTATCCAGCCAGACCCAGGAAACTCCGCACCTCTGTCACGCTCCTGGATGGCTCCCAAGAAAGAACTACCTCGATCTTCGCTGGATCCACTGCAACTCCTCCTTTGAGATGATGTGTCCCAAGAAGTGTACCTCTTGAATCCAAAACTAGCACTTTGAGAGCTTACCATAAAGCTGGTTCTCTCGGAGTGTATCCAGTAAAACCCGCAAGTGGTAGGCATGCTCCTCCTCAGTAGTCAATTAAATCAGTATGTCATCGATGAAGACGATGACGAAACAATTGAGGTAAGGCTAGAAGATCCTGTTCATGAGACTCATGAACACTTCTGGTGCATTGGTTACAACAAAAGGCATATCCAAGAACTCATAGTCACCATACCGACACCTAAAGGTCGTCTTCTGCACATCCTCATCTCGAACTCTGAGCTGATGATAGCCTGACCTGAGGTCTATCTTCAATAACCAACGTGCTCCCTTGATCTGATCAAAGAGGTCATCAATACTTGGGATAGGATACTTATTCTTCACGGTCACCTGATTCAGGCGAAGGTAGTCGACACATAGTTGTAAACTCCTATCCACCTTCTTGGCGAACAGAATCGGAGAAGCCTAGGTTGAAACACTGGGTCAGATGAATCCCTTTCCCTGCAGCTCACGAAGATCAGCGGGAGCCATCTGATATGTTGAAGTAGATATCGGTGATGTCCCAAGGTACAGGTCTATGTAGAAGTTTACCTCTCTGTGAGGAGGTAGTCCTGGTATGTCGTCAGGAAAAACATCCACATATTGATCCACCACAACAGGAAAACTCAAGATCCCAACATCAACCTCTCTAAGGATGATACTAGCCAACTAATGTGTGATCGGCTGCCCTCTCCTCTACGTAAGTCCATCCTGCACTGCAAAGGCTCCCTTCTCGTCGATGAAGGTGGACCTGCTCCCATCCATGCGGATACACCGCACCTTGCACCTAATGCAGTCAATCTGAGCATGGACTATAGACAACTAGTCCATACCCAAGATGATGTCTTAAGGCCTCGACGCCGCTACAAGAAGATCCCAGCTAAAGCTCTCACCTCTTAGAGTAAGCTCACACTACCATAACCAGAGCGTAATCGTCGATTCTGCTCCCGTAGGAGTCTCTAGCCATAAGGATCGCGCCAACAGCACCATAGGAATCTCCGAGCTCCGAACAAGGGAAGCGGAAATAAAATAATGACTCACTTATATGTCTATAAGTACATCATCAAGGGTGGATTAGACACAGATAGTACCTTGAATCATCTCAGGTGCATTGTGGTCGTAAGCCTCCACTGCCTAGAGTTGAGCCTGCCTCTGTCCGCTAGCTCCATGTGGTCAGGGTGGACATTGTGGTGGTAGTGGTGGTGGTGGTGTTGGTAGAGCCTCGAAACATCGTCCACCACCCGCCGCTGGGCAAGCTCCGCTGCCACCTCATCCCGCTCCTGACAGACCGCCACGGTCGAACCTCTGCCTCTGCCTGGGAGGTCCCTCTACTATCTGCTACTCGTCCACATGGAGGGTCGTATGGTCTCGAGCCATGTGACCATGTCTTCCACATTCATAGCACTGCCTACTCCTCGGATAGCTGGCTCTGTTTCGGGTGCCCCGCACAACCGAACCTATATCCTGAGGTCGCCCACCTGATGGCCTGGTCCGCTTGCACCTCTGCGTCAACAGTCTACTGCTGGCTATAGAATACTCCACTACGTGTCGGCCTGTGGTGGGTCTCGCTACTGGTGACTGCTCAGCGAGAAAGCTCTCCACTAGAATGGCTCGCTCTAGCACCCCTTCCTGCATCGGGATGATGATAGGAATTTTCGAATCTCTAATATTGTGCCTTAGTCCCTGCTCAAAGGTATGGGTCCTAAAGAATGGGTCTCATACCTTGTCCGTGGAGTAATGCGATAGGTCAGTAAACCTCACTGAGTATTGAGCTACTGTAATGATGCCCTGCCACAGATGAAGTAACTCCTGGATTTGCACCGCACGAAGGGTGGCGGGAACAAACTCTGACTGAAAGAGACTCTTGAAGTCTGTCCAAAGAAGAGATGCCTCATTATGCACCTAGAGAATCAAGATCCACCATCTACCTACTGCTGCATGCAGAAGACTCACAGCAAGGATCACCATAAGATCAGCTGGTGTCCATACTAATCTGAAAACCCTGATGATAGCCTCCATCCAATCCTCAGCTTTCTAAGGGTCCATCTATCCACGGAACCTGGGCAGCCTCTATTACTGAAACTCATACAACACACTCTGGAAGTGTGCACTCTTTGCTATTGTGACTGGTAGTATCGGTGGCACAGTGGGTAGTGGTACCGCTGGTGCCTCCGCTATGATGGGGCCCTGCACCGAGGCCTCCTTGCTCAATGGGTTGTTCTCTCATACGTGACTCAGAACCCTAGCTAGATGTCTTCATGGGGCCATCCTGAAAAGAAATAGGTGTTCCATGGTCAAAATAGTATACTTGGTGAGCTGACACAAATTATCCACAAAGAAAACTTTTGAAACACATATGAAATCAGTGTTTTCGTGCACAGAGTCGGAAATCAGGGGTCAGGGTTTTGGTGTATGGATATGTCGGCCACCGCACCAACACTGGACTCCCTGGACTGAAAACCATACTCAATACTCTTAACACTATTTCTTCACAGAATATAATGATCAGAGTCCTGAGTTCTTTGGTAGAAACAACTCCTTTGATACCAATTTTTCACGACCCGTCCTTGAGGCCCATGTCATGACTACCCCAGGCCCACCTTCCATAGGCCAGGGGCTGGTGACTAGCACCAAAGTAATAAATCCTGATAAAAAGGGAAGGCATTTCCTTTATGATAGTAAACAAAAACAATAGAGTATGCAAGCTGAAGTAAGCTCAAAGTAATACTGAACATAGGTAAGTGCTAAAAAGTAAATGGGCCAGAATACAATCGCAACTGAAAGTATAGTACAACTGAAAATCTAGTACTACAGTAGTAAAGGAAAAAAGGAACCACCAAGTAATCCTCCGGGAATCCCACCTGAAGGGTGGGTACAGATAGTCTCCTCATTACCTTAGGTCTGTTCGTCAGCTCCGAGTACGTCTCACAAAGTGGTCCACCTCCTGGTATCGTTCAACTCCACAAGCCTCAACCACGATTAGTGATGTCTGTCATCTGCAACCAACACAATGTAGTGTGGGCATTGCCCATGTATGGGTGCGTATAATGATACTCAGTAGGGGACCCGAGACCCTGAAGGTCTCCCAGAATCCATGAAGGATAAACCTCAAAGGAAAGATACAATCAATAAGTATCAACCAACTCTACTTAGGTATATTTCCATACATATACCTAAGTCATCAATCTTAGTTCGGCTCTAACTCTCGAGCCCAACCACAACCCAGTCCGCACAGGAAAGAATTCAATCACATAGATGGTAATGATTGAAAGTCAAGACTCAACTCACACAGGTACACATCCTTCATATAGAGATAGAGATGATTAAATGAAGACACAAATTCATCATCGCTGCCGAAACCATGGAGGATTCGAGTACAGTTGTCATCGCTGCCGAACCCGCGGAGGATTCCAGTATAGTTGGCATCGCTGCTGAACCCACAGAGGATTCCAGTATAGTTTTTGTCACTGTTGAACCCACGGAGGATTCCAGTATAGTTATCATCGCTGTCGAACCCACGGAGGATTCCAATACAGTTTTCATCATTGCTGAACCCACGGAGGATTCCAGTATAGTTGTCGTCGATGTCGAACCCTCGGAGGATTCAGTACAGTTTTCGTCGCTGCCAAACCCACGGAGGATTACAGTATAGTTTTCAATGCTATCGAACCCACGTAGGATTCTAGTACAGTTTTCGTCATTGCCGAACCCACGGAGGATTCCAATATGATAGTCGTTACAGTCGCAACCAGCTTTAGGGTTCCCGCACACAGCACGCTCGATTCCGAGAGGGTCCACTCCTCGAGCCAAGGGTTCGATACATCAACTATCACAAAGTCCATATTTTATGTATCTCAAAGTTTTGTCTCGTCAAAAGGAACCCAACCCAACAGACGGCACGTCAATCGGACACCCGGTCTGAGAGTTATTAGAATTTTTTATCCGGGGGCCTGGTTGGAAATAAGCTCGTTCCAAACCCAAACATTTTCCAAAGTTATCCAAAACTCACTTAGAGTATTTCAAAAGGACCACCATTCCACAAGGGTCCCAGTGCCGCAGACGGTGCATCATTCGAATGTGCAGTCTTTAAGTTATTCACTTTTAAGTGAAAATGGGTCTGGCCCGTTAAGCCTAGTGGGATGGTGGGTCGGGTCAACCCGGTTTTGGCGGGTCTGACCCGATGAATGGTCGGACCGGCATGATGAATTGCACGGATCGGCCCGACAGATCCCGGCCCATCCCAGTGTGGATCGGCCCGGCGCGGCGCGGCTCTACCACTGCTCGGCCGGCGGGCCAAGTGGCTCGGCCCGAGGGGACCGAGCGGTCCGAGGGGGGCGGGGGCGCAGCCCCCTGGATGCCCAAACCAATGGTGCCAAGCGGTGTCGCCCTCCCTAACCAGGTGACCTTCACGGAATAATTTTCCTGCATGGGCGGTCCATGGCGCCCTCCTGGCATCGCAGGTCTTTCCTGCCAGACCGGTCGGCTGGCCGACCGGTTTGATCGCCGAGCCGCCCACGGAATGCGGGCCATGGTCCTCCGCAGAGCAGCCCCCCTTGTGGCTCTGCGGTCTTCCATCGACCCAGTTGACTTTGGCCAGCCGGTTCTTCCGCATGCGGCCGATGCACGGCCCCTGCTTCCATTCAACGCCATCTTCCTATCATGATCTCCATCGCAATCAAAAGAGACTACGGAGGGTCATCGGGTTGTGTGCATTCATCATGCACCCTCCGCGTTAGGTGGTAGAATTTGGCCGAAAATAAACAATGATTTCCAACAAAGAACAGGGTACGAGATAAACACTTCAAAATGAACAAACCCCTACCTTGAGAAAAGGTTTGCGGTAGTCGAACTTGGCGGAAGATGGCGTCGTGGGTAGACGGCGTCAACTCGTTGACATCAAGGAAGAAGGGCTGAGGATGGCGCGTCTTCAGCATTCCTTGCGGTAGGATCCTTCTCCTTTGGTTTGGCCGAATATCGAAGGCGATGATTGACATTCCTCAGTGGTTCTATGTTGGAAGGATGGTGTTCTTCTTTGAGAGTAGAACACCCTTCTATGTTTTTCTAAAGCTCTCTCACAAAGTTTTCCAACACAACAAAAGCTCAAACTAAAATAATAGCTCATGCTATTATTTTTATTCTCACAACAAAAGATTTGAACTTCAAAACCTTAATTAATTAATTGGGAAATTCCATTTAATTAATTAAAAGGTTGGAATCTTAATTGGGAGGAAGGTGGTGAGGCTCCTCATATTAAATGAGGGGAGTTGTCAAAGAATTAATGATGGGAATTTCAAGGGAGTTGGAAGGAGTTATGGGAAAGATGAAAGTTTGGGAAATCGTGTGGGCCCCACATCACAAATATCCTCACATGGGAGGTTATGTGGGTGTGGTCCCCACCACCAACTCCCCTTGGGATAAAATTACCACCCAACTTAAATAAAATTGTGTTCCACAACTTTATTCATTTTATTTTAAAACCCAAAATATTAACTTTCAACCCGCATAAAACGCAACTGCGGTAAAGGTCCCCTTAAGCGAATATCGGCGCTGCGAGTTCATCGGTGTGTTCAGATTTCAATTCTGAGCACCAGTTAAAAAGATAGAAAAACCCGCATGTACGTTTACTGAACGTACCCGAAAAAAACTTCAGAAATTGATTCCTGGCACACTGGGCCTCGACATCAAGTATCGTCAGAAGCCACAGACTCGTAAAATTTCAAAGAATTAAGAAAAAAAATTCCTTGAAAGTTACAGGTCTTTACAATGTCTATATATAGGAATTTAATATGGTCGTTAGACATTTGGTCATTTGACATATGGTCATTAAACAAATGGTCATTGGACTTATGGTCATTGTATATATAGTCATTATATATATAGTAATTAGGTATATTTGAATCCAATTGGTATACAATTATTCATAATAACTTGAAAATAATATATTTCACCACACTCATGTAATTATTAATTTATATGAAATTGGTTTAAGAAAAATTAATATTTAAAAAATATTTTTATATATAAAAATATATTTTCATTATATTTTATATTTTTAATTAAAAGTTAGATTTATAAATTTTATAATTTTAATTTGATAAAATAAACTCCATTTTTTAATTAAAATTTCTAAATTATCTTAGTTTTAATTTTTTGTATTTTTCTAAAAGGTTTATTTTTTAGGTGAATTGTGAAATATTCTGACTTCACAAATACTACAGCATTTATAACATTATTATGGTATGAGAATGACTTAAAACTGTACATAACATTTTTAATAGACCAAATATATATTTAAGGAGTAAAATAAATCATTTAGAAATATTATGTTGAATTTAGAAACCTATGGTTAACATTTTAAAACCTAAGTGAAGTATTATTCCAATAAAAGTATTATTTTTTATCCTTTTCTTTAATTAAGAAATTATAAAGTTACATTCAGCTTTGAATTGGTTTTAAATTCAAATTAATATATTATTTATTTATAAAATAACAAATTTCATCAGAATCAATTCTTAATATTATTTTGGTATAAATTTATTTCAATGTTTAAAAATAAATTTCTCAAAAAAATACATTCCATTATGTTTTTTTACTTATATTAAAATTATTTTTTACTGTATTTAGGAATTTAATCTCATAAAATTGATTCCATGTTTTTAATAAAAATATTAATATTATGTAATAATACCCATTTTATTTTTATTCATAATGAATAGTTACCATGGTAAAAAAATTTCCACTGTGGTAGGGGTTAAAAGGGTTAATGAGGGGTTAAACTAATTGATAATGATTTAAATATCCCTATAATATTTTAAAATTTGAATGGTTGAGTGTATTTAGACCTTAAATTATCCTATCTTTGAAACTTTTTTCAGTGGTTTCCACTTTCCCATGTTAATTACTTTATATTATTTTAAAGTTTAGAGTATTTACAAAACTCTCACCCCTCTCACTTATATAAGGGCACATTCTCTCATCACTTCTCCACACAACTTCATAATATTATATCAACCCATATCTACCCAAATTTAAATCCCAACACCCTAATACATTACTTATAGGTCATTTTCCTATCAAAATACCCATACAAGAAGCCTTAAAGTATTTTCTAAAGGAGATTATCCAAGGAAGAGGTATATGTTCTTATTATACTTTTCCATGTTTCTTTCTTCATAAACCTCCTCCAAATATTCTATAACCATTTTTACATAATAACATATGTATATTTACTATACATAAATTTATTTATTTTAATGGGACAACCATTTTTTATCTGATTTCCATCTAATTGAAAAAGAAAACGTTGTTTATGAGTACGTGCATATTATCGTCTCTATTAAGTGATGTATTTCATTTTTCACCACTACCTATAATGGATGGATATATAGATGGATTTAAAGAATATATATGATATTTATGATAAATGTTTTTTAAGATAAAATATTATATAATTTCTTTCCCTCCCAACCATTGTAAAATATAGAATTTCTTATGTGTGTGCGGACTACCGCCTCCATAAAGTGATGTAATTAATTTTTCATCACCGCCTCAAATGGATGGTTATATAGAAAAAACTAATGAATAAATATGATATTCATGAAATAATTTAAATTCAATAAACATAAATCATTACCTATCTTTTATTCTTTTTATCTTTTAAAAAATGAAAACGTCACTCATGCATATATGCGGATTACCTCCTACATGAATGACATATTTAATTTTTCATAACCACCTTACATGGATGGATATAAAAGTGTATTTTATGTATATATTTGATATATATATATATATAATTATTAAAAAATATTTGGTGATTAAAACATATCCAAGATGGGTGAATTTGAGCTGTCAAATCAAAACATGCATGAAAAATAGAATAGTTAACACCAAAACAACTAAATTTAACAAATAATTATGAGTAAATGGGTAAAATAAAGTCATGAATAAATGATATAAAAAATCATGTATATATATATATTATAGATGAATAATAAATATAAATTTATTATATAAGAGGTTGTAATGAATCCTACCAAGTGAGAATCCAAGGTAAGAGATTATCATCTAAAATTTCCTTCATTGAGATATTTTTTAAATTATGAAATTAATTCCATTATATGGTGTATATTATACCCATTTGAAATATTATATCATGTTCCACTATTTAATAATGTTTATTAATGTTACATTTCAAGTTCAATCTTTCAAGAGGTTTTGTTTTAGGTGTTATAAAATCCATAAGGGTTTTTGTCTCAATTTTTATTCCTTGAGACATCTTTCATTTTATGAACCGTGCTTTATTTTATATTGTGTAATTACTAAACCATGAATATATTTTGAAATATTATTTCATATAATTCATTGTATTTATAAACCGTATCAGGTTCTAACTTTTTTTGTCTTTTTTATTTTAAAGTTACCCAATCTGTGAGGGTTTATTTTACAATCTAACTTTTTATCAAGAATGTTTATGTTTCAATTTACATTAGTAGAATTATATTTTATTTATATCCTAAACCCCATATATTTTATTACCCTATAGTTATTTATATGTTTTTCAAGTATTATTTCCATTTTTTCTCTCTTTGGTACACAAAACTACTGATAGAATGTTTATAATAAAATCTGACCTTATTTCTCATTTTTTTCTCAAGAACCTTTCTCTTCCATACCTATATTCATTATTTTCTTTCAAGGAATATGTTTTATATAATTAAATGATTTAAAAATTTTACTTTATATAAAAATTTTCCCTCTTTTCAAAAGTTTAAAAAGTAATCTTCTTATCATTTTCTGTATAAGTCATTTTTGACTTCCTTTATAAAAGTTTGAAAAGAATATCCTTTTATTGTTTTACACAATAATATATTTCCCAACTTCATGAAAATTTATCATTATTTACAAAAATTTATAGGTTTTAATGTTTTTCTAATGTAATATCCATTCTCATTATTCTGCGAATTTTTAATTTATATTTTAAAATAAAAGGATTTTGTCTTCTTAAAAGTTTTCAAGGGATTTCATTTCACATATGTATACTTTTATCTTCTAATTCACATTTTCATATTTAATAATGGTTTATTTTCAATATTCCATTATTATAAACTATATTGAAAATAGATTTTTAAAAATTCGTTTTAACACCATATAAAATTATTTCTAAAATTGATTTATAAATTTTTTTACAACAAGGTTAAAAACAATTTAAGAAAGTTATTTTCAAATTTTAGCTTCCATTTTCCTCTATTATTCCCAAAAGACATAACTTTACTAAAAAAACTTTATTTATAAGGAATTTATGGTATTATTTTATCCTTTGCTAATTTATGGTTTATACATTACATATAACATCCCAATCTATGGTCCAAATAACTTGTACCCCATGCTGGTGGGTCTCATGGCCATAAGCGCACATCACTATATACCATAGGCTACCGACTAGCATTGAGGGTGTAAAGGTGGTGTAGTGGGGAGACTATACCCTCTTATAAAAGTGGATTATCATATAAAACACTATACATACAATAATAGCATAATAATGAAACACATACAGAGTAAATAAATGAATAATCAGCGGAATATTAAATAGAATTAAACAAATGATAAAAATAAAAAATCCACTATGGTAGTTTCATATAAAATTATTGATGGAATTATGATATAAAAAAGGGAATATGTGAATAGGAAAACAATCATTCTATACAAAAATTATAAAAAGAATAAAAGCTTCTCCACTAGCATCTCAAGAAAATGCTCATTCCCCAGCTCCTAAGATCCAACTATAAGAAAGAATATTAACAACCTGTATTAGGGCCTTTCCCTTATTAATACCTACAGATAGATAATATTCTTAGGTACCAAAGGCATGTCAAGTAGTGTGTGAGATAAAAATCTCAGTAGGCCCCCACCAATGGTGTCTACATGTAACCCAAGTAGTGCTCGTAACTAAACAGTGTGCTGGTGTGATTGAATTAATAAAAAAGCTGAATAAATAAATAATTACCTACTTAAGTTCCTAAAGGATACCCAGCAGGTCTAACTACTTAGGATCATGGACAGAATGGAATTATGATCAGTTACTATATATATTAATAACATATATAGTTTAATTATATATTTTATTCACCTATATGAACCATGTGTGTGTGGATATAAGTGGACATATACATTGAATACTAGTGATAGTTGGACTGAGGTGTAACTCAGACATCCATGATCAGTATAACAAGCTTATAACTCAAGAAATATTGCTCATTCCCTATATCCTAGTAATAGTGTGAGGATTCATGCATAAAAATTAGGATGATGAGTGAGTCATCATGTCATCACTCAAATAAGGAACGTGGAATGTAAAGACCAATGCCCTAATAGGGTCAGCGGTGAGAGACGTCATGCTCAACACTCAATGTAAGGGAGCTTAATACTGTCATGCTCAAAAATCCCATATCATTGTACCACATCCTCTATAAAGGAAAAATTTTATTTATCAAATAATACATAAGTAAATACCTCTTATGCATTTAATTTTCCAAGTTCAATTATATAAAAGGAAATATATTTTACAAGGAGTATTTAATATGACATGAAAGAGATCATTAATTTTAATTTATTCAATTCATTAGGGAGAATAGCAATCCACTATGTAAAATCCATTCCAAATAATCCAATTCACTGAAACTATTTTAACTCATTTAAGAAGTGGGAAATTGTCATGAATATTACATCCTTTATAAAACTAACCCATTTAAGTCATATAATATGGAATTTCAATTAAAAAATATTAAATGGTCATTTAGAAATGTGCCTTGGTTAAATATGGAAATTAATTACATGAAAAAATCCAAATATAGTTTGTTCCAAATACCTAGGAGGTTCTTTGGACTCTTCTAATAATTACTCATCAATGGTAATTCAAACAATGAACCAAGACAAACACTCAGAAGATGATTTTGGAATTTTTACATTTCACCATAAAGGGAAATTGGACTTGGAATGCCCAAGGGGATCACATAAATGGTGTAATCATTCTCTAAACTCCTAAACAAGGATCAATAGGTGTATATCAAGGTGAAATGATCAATTTCATATGAAGGATCCAATTAAAAGGAGATGCTCATAAAAAGGTGGGATATGGCACAATGTAATAGCTTTAGAGCATAAAAACTCAAAGGGAAAATCACATGATAACCTACCTTAGGGTCATAGATGACACCTCACTTGATATCAGCCTCATATTTGAAGTATGTTAGAATATATCTGAGAAATGGTTCAATGCTCTAAAAATAGGGAAAATGATCATTCACCTAAATAGTGTGATGGATCTAGAAATAAACTTAAATATGAGGTAAGATACTGGAAGATCTTACTGAGATGGATCTAATACTTTATATGAATCTAGGATCATACATCATATGGGTGAGTTAGCAAAAATCCTCGATTCGGCTAAAATGAGAGCTGTGGGAGGGAAGAGCTCAAACCAGGTACTAGAAGAAGAAGAAAGAAAGAAAGAATTGGGTAAAAGAATTAATTAGGGTAAAAATTGTCTTTTCACCTTAAAAAATAAGGGTCTCATGATTTAAGTTCACAGTTTCCAAACAGTGCACAAACCTTGTGCAAGTCACTATTATTAAGGGGCACCCCCCCACGATTAGGCACATGGTTTGACTAACCATTCACAAACCATGCAAATAGGATCTTTCCCAAATCATAGCATCACTACACATCCATGCGCCTGGGTTCACATGGTTTTAGACAAACCGTGTGGCCTACAGGTTCCCACTATCTACAGCTGCACAATTTCATAAAAACCATGTGGGATAGGTTTCACGTTTTTCTCTAACAATGTGGCCCAGTATCCTCTTCCAATTTTGGGGCTTTGGGCTCCGAATAATCCCCAGGCTCACATGATAATTTCTTTTAATGATTTTACTATTATGGTTGTTTAAGGAATTAAAATTTAAAAACTAATGATTTGTACCTTCATGAAAATATAGGTCATTACATTACCTCATTTATATGGATTTTTCTCAGTTCATTTACTTTCTTTAAGTTATGTTCTCTTTCACTCTTCGTTATTCTCTTAACATTATATCCATATTATTTTATATCATGGATATATTTATTATTTCAAAATTATCTTAACCATGTAAAATTTCTATGTATATGGTATTCCTTAAATAAATAATACAAAGAAACTTATTTTATTGACTAGGGAAAATATTGATATTTTGTATGCGAGTTTTCCAATAAATATTTTTATTTATTTATTGGGAATATTGATTTTGTATTGTATTTTTTTCATTTATTTTTTATGATGTATATATTGGAATTAGTAATTAATGGGTGTTCTTGATATTAGATAGTCCCTTAATAAATTGGTAGGTATCATGTGAAAAGCTATGTTGGGTATTTGGAATATACCTTACCTATTTATGTATGATGTCTTGGTACGAGGCCTTGATGTCAAGATTATAATGTTCAAAATTATGAATTCCATAATTATTAAATAAGTTATTATTTTACATGTGATCATTTATGTTGTTATTTTATCCATATAAAAAATCCATGTACATGTTCTAAGTTTAATGACATGTTTTATTATTACTTACTCCTACCATATTAGTCATGTCTTGTTTATTCTATGATAGCTTCTATCATATACTTTTCCTTACTGAGAATATGATCTCACCCTTATTATGTTTTAATTTCCCCTAGTTATTAATAAGAGTAATATATATGATATATCTATAAGGGTGTCACGTGTAAATAATTTTATTAGAGATATTGAAAACTTATTATGGAATATTAAAATTTAGGTATAGTGGGAAAATTTTCCATTGGGTGAGAAATATATAGGTTGTATAAAGTAATGTTTTTTTATATTTATATAAATATTTAAACCAAAAAATCACTTGGGTATGTAATATACTCAATCATTTATTTGATTTTTTAATTATGTATGGTTAAAATTGGTTTAATTCAATAAATATAAAATCCAATATATAAAGAGTATGTTTTTTTCATCGAATCTAATTGTGTGAGTCTAGGGAATTACACAGATGTTCCAAAAACCTTCAGAGACTATAATGCTATAGAATTGTATTTCTGAAGGTGAACAATTATTATTGAGGAAGTATTTCTGTAGTATTTAATCCATAGAATCTAGTGGGACAATGATCCCAATCCAACATCTAGAGAGATATCAGATGAATTGAGTTTTATCTCCTTAAAAAAAAGTGAATCAGTGATTCCATTTTAGATTTGTCACAATAAATTCATCTTGAAACCATATAATACCTTTTTATTTTACTTTATAATCAGTGGGGGTATAATTTCTACAAGAATTTTAAACCAGGAAGTTATATTTTATTGGTATATATTTTCACTAAATCATCTTTACTCATACTTTAATGTTTTGGTGAATTTGAGTGAGTTTGTGAAACTCTGAGATGCTAAAAGTACCTAGAACTACTAGAGTTAACATGAGGAGGTCAGGATCTTCCAACACTTGGATATTGGAAAAAAATTTATATTTGGCATTAGGTAAAAAATTATTAAAACTCGGATGTTTTCTAGATAATAAGAAGGATAAATCTGAAACTAGAAACCCTAGGAATAACAAAGAATAATGAGACCAATTATCAAGCTAAAATAAAATTTCTCCCCACCCGACAATCTAGTTTGGATGATCAAAGGGGATGTAAAGGGACCCTTATAAGCTAAAAAAAGTGTATTTGTAATGTCATTTTTTATAATGTGTTAAAAACCTCTTTCCATAAGGATTTTTTATTATCTTTCTTTAGCAGAACCATTCGTTAAGGGAATAATGGAAATGGTTGATTTGGATGCCCCATTTTGACTTTGGATTTGTTCTACTTCAATGTTTTTTTCTTGATAGGTTCCCCCTTTGTTACTAAATATGGTATTTTTCATCTTAATGTATTTAGTTTCATATTCAGATTCTATTGGTGGCTCTTCATTTCCCTATGCTTCACTTCTGCTTCTCAAATAAAGATAATTTACATTTCTATTTGGTTTAGTAATTGGTATAGTTGTAAGATTACATGAACCTTGATTTACCAATATGTTTAAATTAATAAGAATTTTTCTATATTTATTTTCAATTCCTTATGGTAAAAACTATATACTATCAAAGAAGATTATTAATTACCTTTTTACTCCACCAACTGTCTTATCAAGTCTTTTGTGGATGGATACTAATTATTTCCTTTTTATTGGAATCTATTTAATGGTTATGAGATTTTAATTACCTTCTATAATGGTAGTGGTGGTATAGAAATTATAATTATAGCCTTTTTGATGGTTGGATACCCACTTGATACTGAACAATTGAATATTATTTAAAACCTTAGTTGGCCATTGGTTGTTAGAATTTTCTTTCGTACATAACAACATAACTTCTAGTACCACACAAATGATAAAGGAAATCAATGTAGTGATTTATATATTTCTATACATAGAAGACCCAAAATACTATAGATAGTTATTTTCTTACTTTTTTAGTTGTAAAAAACTCACAAGAGATTTTATTTCTTCAATTATATATTTAATTAAATGTGAGTTGGAACTTTTTACCTCATGCACACCTCGAGTTTTAGTCCTTGTACCAAACTATTGAGAATTATAATAGATCTTCTCTATAATATCCTTAGCCTCAGTTGGATATTTTTATATGAGATATCCTCCTTAATAAGAATCTATCAAGTTTATATCACTATTCAAAATGCCTTTATAGAAGAAAATCAATAAATTGTGATCTTTTATGAGTTGATGTGGATAGCTAGAACGCAGCTTCTTAAACCTCTCCTGATACTAATAAAAGAGTTTTTTTAACAGATTTTTTTACATAGATCTATTTACTTAGTTATGTACTCTTATAATTAGGGAATAATTTATGAATATAGTGTCTTTATATATCATCCAAACTAGTAAATTAACTCATTTATAGATTGTGTATCCATTCTTTAGTTATACCTTTCACTTGATTTGAGCTTATGGAACTCCTCTAGGCTTGAAGTATATTTAGATTGTACCAAAATAATTCAAATAATTTTTGTTATATTCCCCAAATAAACCATAAACTTTTAGTAAGATTTTAGTTAGATTATGTTTAAGCTCAAAATATGCTAGATTGTTTGGTAACATCAGAATATTATTTTGATAATTAAAATTAAATGCACACAAATATCTAATTATACTATTAAATTTATATATTTTATCTTACATGTAATCATTATTTAATGAATATTTATAATATTTAGATAATGAAGGTGGATATTTTATTAATTAGATTTTAAAAACCTCATGATCCAATTGTTATACAATTCTCAAGTTTTTATCTTTTTATTTCTCAACCTTTAGATCAAAACCAAAGAGATGATTGGAACTTGATCTATTTATATGATGAAAATATCTCAAAAGTATAAAAAATAGATAATATTATATTACCTTCATAGAAATAGTTTCAATTTATTGATGCAACTTTCATGTCTTAGTAATGAAATAAAAAATTTAACCTGATAAAAATGTGGTAAAGAGGTGTGACATGGGTTGTCTCGTGAAGAGGCATCTATCCTCATTGTTTCTTTTATATGTATACATTTAGTTGGTACTATAAAAATAGGTAACCAAGTGATTTGGTTTGATTGAAAATGAAATAGGGTCGTAAAATCAATGGGATAACAGTGGCCTTTCTTTGGATATTCCCTCACCCTTTCATGTTAAATCATAATTCTCTTAATTAATTGCTCTCTTGTTCTCTTAATAATTTTCCAAAATCTCATCCAATCTTCTCACTTGGTCTGTTCATATTTAAAAAAATATGAAATGATAATTATATACTCAATCTTATCCTTTCCAAATTGATCAAGGATCCCTGATAACACCTCAATTAGCTCCACCACTCTCCATCAGATGAGAAGTGAGGATAACAATGGGACAGTGTGTCCACACCAAATCAAGAGAAAAGAAAATGAATTGAAATAAATAACACAAAGTAAATACCTTATTGTTTCATGAATTAAAATTTCCTATCATAATATTTAATAAGGTAAAAATATATATTAATGTATTTGAATTAATTGGCAGGAGGGGTGGAGGAAATCACATATGTTTATCCATAAGAGGCCAATAATGCCATTATTAGAGTTATAAAATAAGTAAAAAATTTGATAAAAACCAGATACCACTAAATTAATATCCACACTCTTTTATAAATAATGATGAATGTTCTCAAGTTCCTCTTGGGGCCTAGATAACCTCTATGCAAGAGTGATAAGCTTGATTCCCTCTACATGTCATTTATGTATTTCTGTTGAATGTACAAATAATTCTCTTAATCAGAACTAATTTCTTATTTCTATGGGATCACATTCCATCTATAAATTTTTTATTATATTTACTTGATTTATCCAAGAATCAATAATATAATATTCTCATGGTTCCATCATACCTTATTTGGGATCCATATGTCCCTTCACTTGATCAATATCTTTGTAAGAATGTTCTAAACCTTCCTATGATACTTTCCAAATTAAATGATATTATATACATGATAATATGAGTGTTTGTCACCTATTATAACTTTTTATAGAGGTTTAGATCTCAAAATTCTTAAGTAATATGGAATTGAGTACTCTTAGTGACATTTCTTCAATTGTAACTGGTATTATTTTTGAGATTAGTGATTTCTTTAATTGAATTCCCTAAATGGTGATCCCATATATCACTATAAAAGGTTGTTTAATTTTATATAGGTATATATAACATGAATATCATTTATACCTAGGGAATTAACCATGTAATTTCACCTAACATAGCCTAGATTTAATCTAACTCAAGATTGATTTAATTGTATAAGATGTCAATAGATTCTAAAGAGGGATGTGAGATCCTACATTTCACCTAATGTAGAAATAATTAGGTGGAGTATACCTTAAATAACTTTAGTTTTACCAAATTAATATTATGGATCCTTAAGTTTTCCATGTTTAATCTTACGCATCTATCATGTTCCCTGGGCTATAATTATATGATCCTCAATCAAGGGGAATGGATCTTATAAAGAGGTTCTTCTATGAGTTTAATCTCACATGCACTTCCACCCATGATTATTATTCATATGTGATATGGTTTGGCTTAATTTTAATCACACATATCTTGAATACTCATCCATTCATATCCACACATTAATACATCTACATAGTCCACCTAATGTAGCTTCTAGGTTATTTACACATGGCTTAACTTAGAGATTCTTATGTGAGATCTAATTAATCTAACATGACCCATTCTAGGTTATTTACACATGGATTAACTTAATTTTAATCACAAACATCTTGAATACTCATCCATTCATATCGACACATAAATTCATGATAGTTTGTTATTATTAAATTTATTTTATTTCATCATATTTATTTATTCATAGAGTTATAATGAGTTTTGGAATTAAAGTGTCAAATCATTTGACTATGGGAATATTACTTAAAATAGCCAAATTGGGAATTTAATTTACTTATTTGATTTTTGGAGTGATATGAATGGATTGATAATTATGATTATTTATCTTGATAATATAATGTATTAGAGTATGGAATGTGACATTATATTTCATTATTGATAAGACAGTTTTTAAAGGAAGTAGTGATGCTTTGATGATTTATATATATTCATCCCCCATGAAAGCTTGGAGGAATAAAAAAGGAATTTACGCAGTAATGATGAATATAATATTACATAAGCATCATACATTGACCATAAGAATCATTATAGTGCTCTTTAATTACCATATAGCCACCATAATCATGAATTAAAGTTGTATAATCATCATTTAGAACTCTGTGCAAGTATAATTCATCCAAAATAAACATTATTTTTAGTGTTGGGAAAACATAAATCAAGCCTCCATAAGCACCATTTACACACACCATAATGATCATTTTTACCAATGTAAACATCATGCCTTCATGGTAATAACTAGAATAAGATTTTTCTAAGGGAATTTCATAAGGATTACCTATTCTTCAAACTAAAGCCTACGGGTTCCATGTCAGCATTAATGAAAACAACAATTGGAAGTAATGTAGATTATAATGTGCAAGATATTTTGATCATAATTAAAGAGGGAAGTTGTTGATTTTAGGGAAGATTGAATAAGGAATATGAAATAATTTTGATAGAAGAAGAAAATTTATAAAAATTAAAAATCAAGGATCTCATGAATTTTTATCAGTATAAGGAGGAGGAAATGAAGAGCCTGAAATAAGGAGAGTTCATGCGAAGGGATTTTATCTATTTCTCACACCATCATTTCTTATGTTTCTATGTCTTCATTTTTTTCTATTTCTCATTCAATTTTAGTCTCTTATATCTATCCTATCATATCTATTATCCTTCACATAAAGGGTTCAATATTTAAATAATAGGGTAAGGTAAGGAAGTCCAATTGTAACTCTTGAGTTTCTAAATTTCAATAAATAAAACTCATTATTTTTATCATTTGGTTTAAGTATTTAGTGACAACTTATAATATTTAATGTGATCGTGTTTGATTTTATTTTGTTTTTTGTTTATTTCTTAAGTTATGAATCATTAAACCTTCTCTACTCGTTTCAATATATATATAATTTAATAGATAAGGTTAAGTGTTGAAAATCTTAGAGATTATTAGCTCATGTGTGAAGGGTAATATTTCACCATTAGGTGACTTAAGAAATAAAAAACCTAATTAATTCTTTCCCAAGTTAACCAAGAGTTGGTTTTTATATTATTTTGTGAATAAGGAAGGAGTTTATACCAGGCATTGATTTATTTTTAATTTATTATCATCAATTCATTCAACCAAAGATGTAAGGTAAAAAAATTTGTATCCTTAAATTATATAAATAATTTTGAGAATATTAAAAACCTTAAGTCTATAATATCATTTCAAGTGGATTACTAACCCTAAACTACTCACTTTTCATTGCATTGTTTTCAATATCTTTGTTTCATCACTTTATCTTGGTTTTCTAGATCAAAAATACTAAAAACATTCCCTTTTATAAATCCAATTAACAACAATCAATAGTTCATTGTTTTCAAAGTTCTATATAAATTTATAAATCAGAAAAACTAGGTTAGACCCCCTATGAGAACTAGTACCAACAACAAGCACCATTCCAGTGGAAAAAATAAAACTTTCCACCACCATTATAACAACCATATAATCCACTTATTATCTAATAATATTAACAAAAACACCTATACCCCTTAGAAAAAGATACCATTTTAACAACATTAAACTAGTATACTTTCCCTTTTGCAATAGAAATAAGGACCTAAGGTTGAGGAATTAAAAAATAATTGAAGGAGACAAAGAATAAACTCAAAAATCTTGTTGAAATATTTTCCAAAAGCTCAAGGAAAATATGATCCCAACCAATACCTAATCCAAAAGGTAATATAAGTATCATGACCGTAAGAAGTGTAAATGGAATTCCTTCATGAACCACACCAGAACCTAGGCAAAATCAACCTAAACCTCAGGAAAGTGAAGCTAAAAAATATAGACATGTTTATGAAGACTATCCTAAGGAAGAAGTTAAGAAGGGAGAATAAGAGATATTTGGGACAATAAGAAAGAATAAAGGTTAACCCTTATAGAGTCACTAAAGGTAGAAGAAATATATTTCACTTCCCTTTACTTCAAGGTTTATTAAATCCAATATGACAAAAGGGGAAGACCTTCAAATAAAAATTTTTGAAAGACTCCAGAAATTTTATATTAATATTCCACTTATATAATATCTCAATAAAATCACAAATCATGATAAATTACTTAAATAACATTGTATAAATAAGACGATGCTTTAAGGGAATAATTGGATGAATTTGTAAAGAAGTGTTTCAGATTTTATATCCCCATAATTGTTCACAAAATATCAAGATACATGGATATTTTTTATCCCTTGAACCATTAATTTAATGAAATTTTTTAAACATTATGTGATTTAGGTTCTTGTATTAATGTAATGTATCTCTCAGTTTTTTATTCAATTCAAATTAGAGAATTTATGCCTACAAGAGTGGTGGTATAACTTGAAAACAAATATAAATACTTTCCAGTGGGTGTATTAGAGGATGTTCTCACTATAGTTCAGAATTTAATCTTCTCAATAGAATTATATTTATTTCACATGGTGGAAGATATAACCCTAAGATAATCACCCATCATTTTTGGTAGCCCATTCTTGAAGATAACCAAGATTATCAAAATTGTTCATGAAGGAACCCTCACCATATAGTTTGGAGACAACACATCCCACTTCTAAAAAGTTGACATTATGAGGTACACTTATAAGGATCATTACCTTTTACACTTTACCACATTGTAGAGGGTGAACCCAATGAAGATCCCAGTGTGTTATATGAAATTCTATCCTTAAGGAAATGCTTAATGATTGAAAATTAAATGAAGAAAGAAAATATTTAAAAATGGGGAAGATATTATTTCATATTATAATAAAAGGAAACATATATGTTTTTTGATTAATCTAATTTTTTATCTCATGAATAAGGAAATAATTTTTTATCATGTGTGTGGGAAATTTCAACTAAGAAAGTGAAGAAATTCAATTTGATTTCATATTTAGAGAAACCCAAAAATCTAGAATTAAAACTTTTAACCACTAAACTAAAATATGTGTACTTAAATGAAGGATAAAAAATATTAGTTATTATTGTTAATAATTTAACTCCCTAAGACTTTAAAAGAACACTATATTAGATAGCTCATATAACAAGCAACATTGAGCTTAAAGGAAGCACAAAATATTATTATTTAATATGATTTTTATAACACATATATTGAATTGGTGTGTATGAATTGGAGTAATTAAATTATGAAATAAAAATTATGGTCATATTTAATAAAAATTAATTTATTAATTCTTTGTAAATAAGAACTCTATTTTTAGTAATGTATTTTTATTCTTCAAAAATGTGTTTTCTTCACAAATGTTTTTTATTTCTTTTTGTGAGGGGATATTATAATTAATATATTACACTTTTAGAAAATTAATTTTATATAATTAACTTTATTTTTTAAATCATCATATCAAAATTATATTAGGATGAAATTTTGGTATTTTTCTAAAAAGTTTGATTTTTTAATGAATTGTGAAAATGCTAATTTTTATTGAAAATCGTCTTATCTTTTAAAGTAGTTACATGGTGACATTATATTTTAGATTAGTTTTAAAATTTCATTATTTATTTTTAATTAAAAATAATCTAATAAAATATATTTTAATCAATATTATACTTGAATTCAGTATAACAAAAATTATACCTAAAAAGGCATTTTTCTGGAAAACAGTTTTTTGTTGTTTTTTGCAAGTTTAATTT
Organism: Viscum album; assembly: GCA_963277665.1. NCBI lineage: Eukaryota > Viridiplantae > Streptophyta > Magnoliopsida > Santalales > Viscaceae > Viscum > Viscum album. The sequence goes on along the minus strand of OY728145.1, from coordinate 803,454,836 downwards.
TAAATTAAATTGTACAACTTTTGTGAATTGAATTTAATAAAATTGATTTTATATTTGGAATATTAATAATTAATATAATTTAATAGGGTAAACTTATTTTTTTCATAATTAATAGTAGAAATAGTAAAAATTTATTACCATAGTAAAGGATAAAACCGGTTTTTCGGGGGTTAAACTAAATATATAATGGTTAACATTACCTAAAATTTTGTATTTATCATATTTTTTAGTATATTTAGTCCAAATATATATTTATTGAGTTAAATAATTTATTTTAAAACAATATTTTTAATTTTATGACATAATAATGACTTTTGAGAAGATAAGATATATTTTATTCTAATTAAAAACTATTTTTATGACTTTACATTTAATGGTATTTGGAAGAATCCATTAAATTTTTAATTTATAAAAAAGTATGAAATCCTTTATTTTTTTATTATTTAATCAAAAAAATCATACCAATTTATTACTTTATTTCAAGTTAAAATGATTTTTACACATAAATCGGGTATTTTCCTAAAAATAGTTTTCATGTGTTTTTTTTCTTATATTTAATGTAATTTCTTATAACTATATAATTGAACCTGATAAAATGGATTCAAAATTTGGAATCATAAATTAATATTTTATTTATAAGTCTTATTATTTTTTTCATAAATTAAGTTATCATGGTAAGTACTTAAGTTGTCACAGTTAAGGTTAAAATGAGTTTCAAGTGGTTTAACTAGGAGACAACGCTTTAAATATATCCAAAACTTGTCTAAATATGGTTTTTCAAGTTTATATATCCCCTATAACACCTTATATATTAATTTTGGTTTATTTTATTTCACTTTTCTATGAAAATTAATTTATATTAATTAAATACTTTAAGTAATTCCAAGAGTTTCCCTCCCCTTAATTATAAAAAGGTACCACCTATCATCTCTTCCTCTCACCATTTGAGCACTCTAGATCAAACAAAAAATATCAAAATTCCTTAATAAAATCTCATAAAATGTTCTATAGGTCTTTTTTTTATAATATCAACCTTAGAGGGCCTAAGGTGTAATGAAAAGGAGGTTTATGAAGAAGAGGTTTGGATTTTAACTGAATGTTTTAGTTTTATTTCTTCTTATACCTCCTAAAAATCAACTTCAAACATGATTAAAATATATATATATATATTCCATTTACTAAAATGTTTTTTATTAATTTAATAAAATATATCCATCTGCTTCTTCAATCAAATGGGAAATGAAACCATCATTTGTGTGTAAGACAGACCACTGCCTCGCTAACCGAAGTAATTACTTTTCCATCACAACATCTTATGGTTATATATAATTAAGGATTTAAAGTATATATATGATATTAATGACATAATTACCATTTTTAAATATAATATATCATCTATATTCTTACCTTTCCATCCATTAAAAAATGATAAAGTCGTTCGTGTGTACGTGTGGATTACCACCTCCATGAAGCGATGTGATTCATTTTTAATGAATTTATCATATAGTTGTGATATATAAGTGTATTTAAATAAAAAATATGATATTTATGATATAATCATATTTATTTAAATATTAAATAACACTTACCTTTTTTCTATCATGTTTATTGAGAAATGGAAATGTTACTCATGTGTATATAGGACCTACCATCTCCATGATTGTAACATAATTCATTTTTCATAACCATCATACATGGTTAGTTTTAAAAGTATAATTAATATATAAAAATTATTATTATTTCATGATTATTATTTTTTATATGATTTAATAATTAACACTTTAACCATATCCAATCTACTGAAGTCATTTTGGACATATAAACTGAATATTGTCAAAATATTCGACGTGAAGATAGTGAAATTTTATATAACATGGTAATAATTAAAATAATAGGAATAATAAACTTAAAAAAAGTCTTTAATCAAGTAAATAATTAACATAAATTTATTATTCATCAAGATAAATAATGTATATTATGATATGGACTTAACATAAGGGAAACTTTACCATAAAAACTTTGTTTAAAATGTTTTAAAGTTATATTTTTTAAATTTTTTCTTCTATTTCCATATTATTAAAAATAAATTTTTATGTTTTTTTATATGAAAATAAATTAATTATAAATAAAACTTTATGTCACTTTTTACTTTATTTTTAAGGTTTTAAAAATGAATTTTCTAATGTTTCTTATTACGAAACGTGTTGACTTTATTTACAAAAATAAATAAGGAATGTTTTATTTTAACGCATACAGTGTCAAGGGATTTTTCCACCACTGAAACCATTAGTTGATATGTGTATTAATTTATAATATGTCATGTTTTATTCAAATAAAACGCATCCTTCCTTCTATTTTGTGTATTTTATTTTTGGAAATGTGTTTTTAAAATAAAATTGTATTTTTATATCTGAAAGTGTTCCACATCTGGGTTCAAAAGATTTTTTAAAGGGATTTATGATTAAAAGGTGCAATCTTAAAATAATTTACTAATGATATGATCCTTACACATTGTTTATGATTGGTTTATCACATTATATCTCTCCAATTAATTGGGTAATGATTATATTCCCCATAGAATTATCTAATAAGTTGATTATATTGGTTATCCCACTTATAAGGGTTATTCTAAGGTATTTATTAAGATAATGTACCAATAAACCTACATTAATTTTCTATGATTTATAATTATTTTTCATTTAAATAATTTTATTTTAAAAGCTTAGTAAAATATATTTTTTAAAATAAATATTATTCTCTTTCAAGATTAAAAGGTAAATTGTTTAAAAAACATTTTTCAGGGGTTCTCATGTTTTCTAAGAAACCCTCATGATTATGATCTAACATTTATGTTTTCTTATAAATTTTTTTATGAAAAACATTGATTAGTAAATATGGTTTCATATTTTTGAGCTAAAATTTTATTATGTTCAGGGAAATCTCTCTTTTATAATATCACGGTTTTAAAATGGACTAATGGGTTTCTTTCTTATTATTTTTATATCCCTTACTGATATTTATGTGATCATAATATGTTTTTAAATTTTTTTTATTAGGTTTTAGTATTATTAGGAAAAAATAAGAAGTCAATTTGAAAATTGTAATGTTTTTTCATGAAAAGAAAATTTGTGTTTTTAAGTATTGTATTGTGGGGAAATTGGATACTAAGAGGAAGAGTCCAACATATAATGTATGGGTTTGTTATGTAATAGTTATGACTTAATTATTTAAAACTCTAAAAGTAAAAACATTTTTGGGAATAAAATAAAATGAAATTATGGATTAATTAAGGTCCAGGTAATTATAGTTGTTATCAGAGCTCAGTTTAGATAGCTTTAGAGGTTAAGAGGTTATTTGTGCATAAGCTAAAAGTCCTCTATAACCAAAAATGGCTAGTGTGTTAGGGATAATTATGGTTATTTTGTTTAAAAAATATTTTAATAGAATATTACATGTTTAAGGATATCTTAGTGTGTATCATCCTTATACGATGGTTTGTTATAAATTTATTTATATACTTAGACTGATTTTTTTTGTTTTAGTAAATGGATAGAACCAATATGAACCAAATTAATAACATTTGTGAAGAATAATGTGTTGGTTTTTTGAATGAGAACCCAAATAGAATGTGAACTATATTTAAAACTATTGTTGTTACTATTAACTATCTATCATGAGTTATTATTGATAATATAAACCTAGGTGAGTTTTCTAATGAACCAAATAAGAGAAAAATGACATTCCATGGAATTTTGGGTGATAATGATCATAAATGTAAAAGGTTTCAATGTCCTAAATGTTAATAATGTTGGAATAAGAACCTAGGGAAATGTATTGAAAGAATAGGAATATGTTTTATGTGGTAAATGAGGGAATAAATAAATAGACTTCCAAGTAAAAGGTAAGAGTTCAGTGAACTCTATGAAGAGGAATAAAGTTCTTTCCAAGGTATGAATTGAATGGTTTAATCATGTGGATTATGCTCATTGTGAAAATAAATTTCCTTTGCGGGAATATCAAGAATTTAATCATAAATATCATACATATAAATTTTTATCAATACTTGATTCCATTATAGTTGAAGATAATAAATTTTAAAATGACATATGAAAGGTATGGATTATATTTTTTATTATGTTTTGATATTGACGAATGTTAGTACATGTTTCATATTCATTATTTTATAAAGTAAGTATTAAGTTATAAGATGTAAAATAATGGTAAATGGATTATGAATAATGTTGAATGATTGAGGTTTCTACATATAGGGGTTCAAGGGTTATTATGTATTGGTATATTTAAGGTGGATCATAAGTTTAAAATCGATAACACTATTTTGATATTTTATGTGACGGGAGTTCCTTGATAAATTTATTAAGTTCTTATAGATGTTTTAGGTATATGTAAACCTTAATATTAACATGTGAAAAGGTTATTTGAGGAATAATATCTTTACATTTTGTGCATATAAGTTTAAAGGTATTGATAACCTTTAGGATTTATATAACCTTTGATATTGAGGTAATTATGGGTTATTAAAATTTTGGAAAATATGTTTTATCATATATATAACCATAGGATTGAAAATTGATATATGGATTAAGTAATTAATGTTGTTTTGGAAGAATTTCACTATTTTGGGAACCTTATATGATCAATGTAAATTGGAATATTTTTGGATAAGATTGGATTTTGTTTGAGGAATAGAGGTTAAATTATATTTTGGGAGAATATATAATTTTAAGTTGTATCTATGGTGATTCGGGTTATTTATGGTACTTCTTAGAATATCTAATAGATTATATGATTAAGGCATATAAATTTTTAGAATGATACATTAATAGTGATTGATGATGTTTACTGATAAATTTTAAAATTATATTGGAAAAATATGTGATCAAATCATTATAATATTTGGGTCTCAATTTTAGTCAAGAATATTTTGAATAATTTTAAGAATAATTATTTATAGAATGATTTACTATGAAATTTGGGTATTACTATTGAATTTTTAAGATTAATGTATTATTTTTTCTTGTGAAGGTTTATTCATTTTGGAAATTAACTTACATTGGGAAAACCATTTTGGTTTTCGTTAATTTATACAGATCAAAATAATATCTTGTTATCCTTTTTTGTATTATTTGATATAATAGAAGTTGATTTTAGTGCTTCAGGTAAGAAAAAATAATCTATATTACTCATCATTTCAAGAAAAAGATGAGATTGTGGTGGAAATTGATTATAGGATGATATTCCACTTGTCAAGTATATTTTCTTATGTTATTAGTATATATATTAAATTAATTCTAAAAAAATGAAAAGGATCTTCAAATAAAAATTATATACTATTAACTTCATTTATAATTATTTGAGGGCCTTCTTAAAACCTCATTGGTTTATGGTTTTGTGGACATTGAATTTCTCAGAATCATTCAATTTATTATGATCAATTTATTTATCACTATCCATTATTATTTGGACTATCCATACTTACACATCCCAAAATTTGATCCTATTTGGATACCTAGTTATTTGATATTCTATATAACCTTTATAGTTCCCTTTCCCTCTTTTTAATAGGAATTTTTATTGGCTATATTTACAGTGTGGGTTTTCAACAAAGGTATTTTCAAATTTCAAACACTTGATTACTGAAAAAAAAAGTTTAAACTATAAGAAAACAATTTTTTAAATGGGATATAATTTAACACCCCTATATTTTATAAAAACACTATTTCAGATTGTTTATACAACACGCAACACTGATTTTAAATGAATCAAAAAATATTATTATTTAATATGATCCTTATAATCTAGCCCTTGAATTAGTGGGTATAAATAGGAGTAGTCATATTTTCAAATAACTATAAATTTCCTACTTAATACAATATTATTTATTAATTCCTTGGAAATAAACACTCAATTTTTAGTAAAGTCATTTTATTCGTCAAAAATAAATTTTCTTCATAAATGATTTTTATTTATTTTTGTAAGAAGATATTATAATTAATTTATTAAAATTTTATAAATTTTATTGGATAAAATAAAATTTATTTTTTAAATAATAATATCAAAACTAACATAAGGTGAAATTTTGGGATTTTTCTAAAAAGTTTGATTTTTTTAATGAATAGTAAAAATACTGATTTTTATTGAAAATAATCTTTTCTTTTCAAGTATTTACATGCTCACGTTATATTTTTTGATTAGTTTTAAAATATTTTTAGTTAATTTTTATTGAAAATAATCCAATAAATTTTATTATAATAAAAATTATAGTTTAGTTAGGTATAAAAACATTTTAATACTTAAAAAGGCATTTTTTTGGAAAACTGTTTTTTACCACATTTTGTGGGTTTAATTTTAAATTAAATTATAAAAATTCTATGAATTTAATTTAATAAAATGAATTATATATTTTAAATAATCATTATTAATATACTTTAATAGGTTAAAATTTCATTTTTTTAATTATGAATATTAAAAATAATAAAAATATGTTACCATAGTTAAGGTCAAAACAAGTTTACCAGAGGGTTAAACTAAAGAGATAAGGGATAAATTTACCTAAATAATTGCCTTTACCCTATTTTATATGTTGTTTTAAATCAAATATATATTTAAGGATTTAAATAATGTGTTTTAAAACATTTTTTTGAATTTGGGAAGACAAGATAGACTTTTGAGAATATAAGTTATATTTTATTTAAATTTAAAACTTTTTTTGTGTCTTTACATTTAATTTCATGCTTAGAAGACTCCATTCAGTTTTGGAATGATAAAAAAGTATAAAAACATTAATTTTTTATTATTTAACCAAAAAATAGTGTAAATGAATTTGTTACTTTATTATAAGGTAAAATTATTTTACCCATAAATCAGTTATTTTCCTAAAAAAAAATCCAAGAGTTTTGTGTTCTTATATTAAAAGTGATTTCTTATAAATATAGAATTTGAGCTTGATAAGATGTATTAAAAAATTTAACCATAATTTTAAAAAAAAATTAGAATTCCTCTTTTATTTTTGGTCATATAATTATGTTATCATGGTAAAAAGTTATGTTATCATGATTAAAGTTAAAATTAGTTTAAAGTGGTTCAATTAGAAGATAAGCATTAAAATGTATCAAAAACTTGTCTAAATGTGATTTTTTTAGATTATTTTGACCCTATAACATATTATATTATAATTTGGGGTGAATTGGTTTCAATTTGAAATGAATATTAATTTATATTAATTTAATAATTTAAGTAATTCCAAGACCACTCCTCATATCACTTATAAAAGAAAACATACTCTCATCTATTACTTACACCATTTGAGCACTATATATCAGAAAATACCTATAAACTTCCTTCCCAAAATCCATCACCATATTATAGAGGTCTTAGTTTTGGAATATTACCATCCTTATGATGATTAAGGTGCAAAGTAGAGAAGGTTGTCAGAAGAAGAGGGATAGCTTTTAACTGAATATTTTAGTTTTATTTCTTCTTCTACCTCATTAAAATTTTATTTAAACATGATTAAATAATAACACCAGTATAGTTCATATAATTATATGTTTTATGTTAATGTAATAACCTATTTCTATCTCCTTATTCCATAAAATGACAAATGAATCCATCATTCATGTGTACAATAGACTACCACCTCTCAAACCAATATAATTTGTCTTCCATTACCTCTTATGACGATATATAATGATGGAATTATTTATATATATGATATTAATGACATAAATACCATTAAATAAATATAATATATCATTTATTTTCTTACCTTTTCATCCATTGGAAAATTATAACATTATTCGAGTGTACGTGGGGATTACCACTTACATGAAGCAATGTGATTCTTTTTTTATAAACATGTGACATTTATGATATATATATATAAGTGTATTTAAAGAAATAATCTTATATTTTTTATATAATAATAATTATAGAAATATAAAATAATACTTACCTTTTTCCATTATTCCCGTTGAAAAATGGAAATGTCACTCATGTGTATGAATGAACTACCATCTCCATGATTATAACTTAATTCATTTTTCATAACCATCATTCATGGTTGGTTTTAAAAGTATAATTAATGTATAAAAATTATAATTATGTCATGAATATTATTTTTCATATTATTTAATAATGACCACTTTGACTATAGTCACACTACCAAAGTCATTTTGTACATATGATCCAAATATTGTCAAAACATCCTATATGGACTTAATTGATTATGTAATTGCATATAACATGCTTATAAATAAAATTAAAGGAATAATAAATTTGAAAAGGTTATTAATCAAGAAAATAATTAATATAATTTTATTATTTAGGAAGATAAATAACATACGTGATGATTTAGACTCGAGTTAATAGACATTTTACCTTAAAAACCTCATTTTAAATGTTTTAAAGATTTATTTTCTAAAACATTTTATTCCATGTCCATATTCCTAAAAAAAATTTATATGTATTTATATGGATATAAATGAGTTTTAAAGGACATATTATTTCTATTTTTACTTTCTTTTAATGGTTTTAAAAAGGAATATTTTTATGTATTTTATTATGGGAGGTATTGGCTTTCTTTAAAAAATTAAAAAGGTGTGTTATATTTTAAAATATATTGATTCAGTGAGTTTTTATACCACCAAAACCATTATTTTATATTTTCATTAATTTTTAAGCTTCCATGTTTTCTTCAGAGAAAAAACCTCCTTTCCTCCATTTTTGGAAATTTTATTTTTGAAAATGGGTTTCTAAAATAAAAGGATATTTCGATATCCAAGAGTATTTTACATATGGGTAGAAAAGATTTTTTGAAGGAATTTTTAATGAAAAGGTAAAATATTAAAAAAATTATTCATGATATGGTCTTTAAAAAAATTTTATGATCAGGTGATCCTGATATATATCTTCAATGCATTGGGTAATGATTATGTTCTCTAAATAATTGTGTTGGAATTAGATCGTATTGGTTGTTACACATATAAGGGTTATTTTAAGGGTTATATGAAGATGATTTACCAAGGAACCTATATAACGTTTCTATTCTTACTAATAATTTTTCATGGAAATCGTTTGATTTGAAAAGGTAAGTTAAATATCTTTTATTTTTAAGGAAATATTATTTTATTTCATGGTATAAAGGTATGATTCTAAGAAAAAAATTTCATGTGTTTTCATGTTTTCTAAAAAAACCCTCATTATTATGATATTAAATTTATATTTTATAATAATTTTTTTATGAAAAACATGGGGAAGTAAAGTTTTTTTTCATGTCTTTGATCTCAAAGCTTATTATTTTAATAGAAAATTCTCTTTTATAATCTCATGGTTTTAAAATAGACTAAAAAATTTCTTTCTTCTTCTTTTTATGTCCATTACTAATATTTTTGTGTTAATACTATGTTTTTAAATATTTTCATAGGGTTTATGGATGAGTATCAACAAATAATAATTCAAGTTGAAAATTGTAAAGATTATTCATGAAAATAAAACTTGTTTTTTTAAGTCTTGTATTGTGAAAACAAAAATCGATACTAATAAGAAGTGTCCTAATTGTAATGTATGGGTTTGTTATATAAGATTTATGACCTGATTATCAAAAACTATAAGCCTTAAAATATCTTCAATAAAGAAATAAAATTAATTCTTATTTAAAAATAGAGATATGGATTGAATAAGGGTTGGGTCCTTATATATAACCTATCTCTGAGCTAAGAACACAAATTGACTGAACTTTTGAGGATAATTTTGCAAGTAATGGGATGGATTTTTAAGGATATTATAGGGATAAATCTCAAAATATTAATTCATGGTATTTTCATTTAATGGATTTCCAAACCTATTAGGTTTAGGTTTTAGGTACATCGAAGCACCTATTTGGCATGGCCAACTTAGCTTTTAGTATTAATTTATGAATAATCTAAGTTTTATATAATAGATAACATCATGACTAAAAGAATTAAAATATTAATTTACTTATATAAATATCATAACCATAAGAAGATTATTTTCACAAGTAATTTATAATTAATCTATAAATAGATCTATAATTTCTTGAAGTTGTAATTCTTTCTCTATTGAAAATTTAGTTGAATCGATCTCAACATACCATATTTATGTTGTAGGATAATAAGTGAGGAATCACATTAGAAGTTATCTACATGTGCACCACAATATATGAACATCATTGTAGAAACACTAATTGCTAGAATGGTTGATCCTGGTCGATTATATCATTCGTGGTTGATCGTAGTAGGATTCTCATCGAGGATAAATAGTTCTTGGTGTTCACAAGGTGGATTGAGATAATAGGAGGAGAGAGATCACTATAGATCTCTATAATTCTCTCTATGGATTTAGAGAGATTCTCTATATCTATTATACACAACAAGTTCGTATTTGTAAAGTGATATAAATAGATATTTATTATGGATGGTCTATTGTTAACAATATATACATAGATTACTTTCCAATTATATTATTCTTAGTTGAACCCATGTCTAATAATAATATTTTTTTTATTTTTATTATTCACTTATAATGTGAATAAATTAATAATATATATAAATAAATATCATTTACATCATTTACAACCAGAAAATTAAGCTCGGTATGCTTATCCTCCTCAATATTTATTGAACCTTGAATATTAACTATTTATTTAACAAATAAATATCACTATATTATTCATTGATAAATATAATAAATATTATATTCTATAAACCTTACAAATAAATTTTTATTATTATTATTTGAATTACTTATTCTTTTGAATAAATTTTTATTAAATCATGGTGATCAACCAAACCTAAATAATTATTAAGCCTTAAAGTAGGAATAATATTAATTATAACTTGTTAAATTCAACATTTAATTTAACCAAGATTCTAAATACACTTAGTGTGTGGACCATTGGACCTCTTTCTCAATGGAAATAGGGGTATATGCCTAAAGTTCTTAGTTAGAGTCTAGTAATATTATAAGTAAACCATAGAGAAGTAAGTTAATCTCACAATGTCATGAAACCTCATATGAATGCTTATTGTGTAACATAATCTCTTTATCATGATATAACTAATCAAGAAGGTTTCATGCTGGTGTCATCAACCTTTATTCTTAACATATCCTTATTTGACATTTTAGAAATATAATTTCCCATATAACACCATGGACAAGGATTTATCTAGGTAGTTATATTCCCATCAAATGGATTAAGATATCAACTTCTCTCAAGGTACAAAATGGGTAAATCCTTTCTTACATTATCCATTAATGAAATATCACTCATTACACACCCAATACATCCTACTTCACTGTAAAAATATATCGTTATGGTTTTCATCAATACATCAAGTATGTGACTTAAGATATTCATTAAATATAATCTTAAAGTCTAAGTACCAATACATGAATTTGTAGATAGGAACCTCTAATGACACATAAAATGTGGACTTACTATTAGCATATCTATTCTCATAACCTCCCTTATTATATATTACTATAGGATAACACCATGAGAAGGTGTATCAATGTATTATGAGCATCCTACCCCTAATAGAATGTATCATATCTGTCCTATGAAACAATATCATCCATTTATATAACATTGTTTTTAAAAGAACCAGTTATAGAAACTAAAGTATCTCTTCATAGTGGGGAACTGCTATATATTTTTGACATGAAATGTATCCTTAAGACATTATAATATAATATGTCATGAAGAGTAACAATAATTATTTGATATGAAACATCATTAGTATTCAATGAAACTAATACTTGTAATTATCAAGTACTTATAAGTTATTTTTAGGGCACTAACCCTTACATTAGGTATCCCCAAACAAGAATTAATACCACCATAATATAAATAGTGAAAAAAGAGATAGATAAGTTATTAAAAGAAGAAATGATTTACCCCATATATAACTCACAATGGGCCAGCCCCATTCATGCAGTTCTAAAAAAAGATAGATTGTCCATTGTAAGGAATTAACACAATGAGTTGAAACCTATTAGAATTCAGAATAGTTGGAGAGTGTGTATAGATTATATATATTGAAACACTTCACTAGGAAATATTACCTCCCTATTCCCTTTATTAACCATATATTGGAAATATTGGTAGGAAAAACCCATTATAGTTTCTAAGATATCATTTCAGGCTACATTCAGGTGAACCTTTCACCTGAATATCATGAAACAACAACCTTTACATGTCCTTTTGGTCCCTTTTCTTACAAGATGATTTCATTTGGATTGTATAATACCCTAAATTAATTCTAAAGGTGTATATTAAGTGTTTTTTTATCACATTGAAGAAATTATAGTGGTATTTTTAAATGAATTCATTATTTTTGGTAATTCATTTATCATTGATTTTAAAATTAAGAAAAATTGAAATTTTAATTGAAAAGGACCTTGTTTTTATTTTTGAAAAGTTCCATTCCATGGTGGAAATAGGAATATTCCTTGATCATGTAATGTCACAAAAAATCATTGAGATATATAAATATAAAATTGAAGTAATAAATTTATTTCCTTATCCAACTTGTGTGAGGCATGTTAGATCTTTTCTAGGAAGTGAAGTCTTTTACAGAAGCATCAACAAGGATTTTAGTAATGTTTTTTCTCTTATGGTTCCCTAGACCCACATTCTTGGGTTTAGTGATAAAAATGTATTCTTTATAATTGTATTTGATACCAAGTCAAGTGAACCAAGCAACACATACCTATATTTAAATAATTTAAACATGACATCTCACAATAATAACACAATCACAGAATCCAAAGATTTATTGTTTTTTAAGATTAGCTACATAATTAACTTATTTTACAATACTTGTGAACACTTCTCCATAATCACACCATACTATACTTCTAGAAATCTTATATTTTATAATCATCTTCATAATCTTTGGAATGAGAAAACATAAGAATGGGTGATATAGGGTGATCAGTATGGAAAAAACTAATCAATGTTTCATAAAGTTCTAGATCATGAGAATATGATAAAACATGTCTATGGTAGAAAAATATTATTAAAAAGAATATAAAAAGATAAGAGTTTTCTATAAGTCTTAATATCCTATCATGTCATCTCAAATGAAAAAACATGTAACATGGAATAAGAGGGTCAATAAATAATCATGATCCATGGAGTATAATCATAGGAATGTGACATAAAAATGTGGCATTTCAGGGAAACATATCATAATAAAGAATTATGGAACAAATTATAAGCACATGAAATAATCATATTGTGAGAAACTCAATCATTATAACCCTTTAAGTTATAAAAAATACAATTATTACCAACCTTTAAGTTGTGAAAAAATAAAATAATATATTCCCTTTAAATTGTGAAAGAATCCAAGAATGTACACCCTTTAATTTGTGAATAAATATAAGCATGTTTGACCATTAAATTCTGATCAAATCCAAGAATATCCACCATTAAAATTGTTAAAAATTCCAATCATGTACATGATTCATTATCTCGTGATATATAAAACCTTAACCAATGAATTGTAGGTTGATATAAGACCCCAAAAATCAACATACATACATATTTGTGCTATAGACAAAAGGTATGAGAGATAGGCAGGAACCTCATCTGAATAAATTATTTATAAAAAAAATGTAAATAGTATAATACAACTCAAAAAAAGGGGAGCCTTACAAATCCTGGTGTGAAATTCACCAACACTATCATTATGGACCAAACTACTGCAATAACTGGGTAGAACGAAGGACCAACTAGAACTGACCTCTATAAGCACTATTTTGGAAGGAGAATCTGCAACCTGATTTGCTTCTCTATAGACATGAGAGACATCAATGAATATCAACGTAGAAAGTATAAGATAATTTATCCAGGCAGATAACATCCTCCATGGAACATTCCTGGATCGGTCTTTTAGGATTTGTATAGCAACAGACGAATCCAACTCTAGCCATAACTTTTGCCAACCATAACAAACTGCATTTTTGATAGCCTTTATCATTTACCATATCTCTACCTCAATCGCATGCCCATTACCTATATAGTGGAAGAAGTATCCTTTAACTAAGCCTCGATGAGTTCTGAATACTCCATCGCACCCAACAGGGCCTAGTTCACTAGAGGCCTCCCCATCTATATTCATTTTCATCCAATCATATATTGGTGGAATCCACTGAATATATTTCATCATTATAGGCTTCCCCTCCCTACTACTTACACCAAGATTCCTCAAAATAATAAAGTCTGATATATCATTATTCATTGATCTATTTTGATTCACCGAAGCAAGTTTAATGCTGCGGTGGATCGCCAAAACACCCTCCCTAAACGAGGGCCTGCAATTGTTAAAAAGTATATCAATCCAAAACAAAGTTCAATCACCCAAAATGAGTATTTCATAAATACATTTATAATGTTATTAAAAAATATAACTCTATAGGAGTTATATATTTTGAATTTAAATGGGAAAATAGAAGTGAAATGTAAAATATTCTTTAGAAAACTTTTCTTAATATTATCATAAAAGGAGAAGTTATGAGTCATTTTTAAAAGTACCATTTTTAAATAATTGAAATTAATTATTTTTATAACAATATTAGGAAATAAATTTCAATAATGGATCCTTGAAAATACATAATTTACGTCTAGTGTAAATTTAGAGTGGGAGATAAAATATATGAATGGGAAACGAAAAACCTTTTCAACATTTAAAAAACCTTTATTAAACCCATATCATGAAAAGATCAATAAATATTCCATTTGAAAATATATAAAGAGAAATTTTATGATTACCATAAATAAAACATATTTCAATTTCAAAATAATATAATATAAAATTGGAGGTAAGAGTAAACAAGTACTTTGAATAAAAATGAGAAAATTTGGGTAGGATGGGATTAATTCATGACATCAACAAATTTTAGGAAGAAATAAATCCATCAATAAAGATGTATTTTATGTGAAAATATAATTACCTAGAAAATAATGAGGAAATTAATTATAATATCATCATAGGATAGAATAAAACAATCATATAAAACTAGTCAAAGAGTAAAAATCATGACATGAGAAAAGAAGTTGAGTCAATAAAACCCCTTATCATTGCTCTCGACTTCCATGAAGAAAATTTAAAATCCTTTATAATAAAAATAAACATAATAATAACATATTTTTGAAAATTATTCACATATAACACCTTATATACCATACAATTATAATCATTTATTATACATTTATTAGTTAGTTATAATTTATTTTTATCATCGAATATTAGCAATTTTGATTGTTTTGTGCTTGCTTTAAAATTTCAATATTGATACCCATTATATGATACCAGTTTAATCATTCCTATATTATACAAGGTAATATATTATATTATTTATAAAAATTTATAAATCTCTATTTTCATTCCATGATAATTTTAGTCATGATTCATGATTATGGAATCAGTGATGAGCTTGTTTCTGTAATTTTTGAAAAAAAAAGTTGGCATATTAATAAGGATTCAAATATTAATAAAACCTTAAAAAACCTTAATAATGTAAAAATAATAATTTTAATTCATTATATAAGTTATTATAAACATACATATTTATTTTTATAATGAAATATTTTGTTTTATTGAGGAGATAGTCTGCATGTACGCAGGAGAAATGATTTCAATTTTAAATAGATGAAAATAAATTAGGGTAAATAGTAATTTATATTTAAAGAATAATAATTATGTTATAAATATCATATATATATATATATTCATTAAATGTATGTTTATAACCATTTATAATAGGTAGTGATGAAAAATTAAGTATAACGCTTCATGGAGGTGATAGTTTGCACATACGCATGAGCGATGTTTACATTTTCCACT
This sequence comes from Viscum album, assembly GCA_963277665.1. Taxonomy (NCBI): domain Eukaryota; kingdom Viridiplantae; phylum Streptophyta; class Magnoliopsida; order Santalales; family Viscaceae; genus Viscum; species Viscum album. The sequence goes on along the minus strand of OY728145.1, from coordinate 803,438,946 downwards.
AGATGGAATGGAGGTAGATAATGATTTTTTCATAAAAATAATAAAATTTTAGTATAAAAATTATACTTATTGCATTATTTTTATGTTATTATATAATATTTGAAGGATTTTTAAGAGTAAATAAACTTAAAATAACTTAGTTAACAACTTTACCTCTTCCTTGGATATCCTCTTATGGATTACACCTTAAACCATATTAGTTTGGTATTTTTTGTGATACCAAGACCTATATAACTTTATGTAGAGTATTTTTAAGGTTTTTGGTAATAATTTGGTCTATCTATAATTATTTTGGTGTGTGGATAATATGGGTTCTGAAGGGATCCATTTATAAGTGAAAGGAATGGCACTTTTGTAAATATTCAAAACTCTATGTTAAATTCATGTCACTTTCAAAGGAAAGTGGATATAAAAGTAGAAAAAAATGTATATGTGGTAATATTCAATCTAAATATCATCCATAAAAATAAGGGGTAATTTTTGATATATTTTAGGCTTTCCCCCCTTAATTTAACTTTCTATCCTAATTTACTTTTACTATAGTAACTCATTTTTTAACGTCAAAAAATTATCTTTTTGACTAAACAAATTACCCTTATTTGGCCATTTGAATATTATGTTACCAAATATGAAAACCACTTCATAATATTATATTTATAAAATTAATAAAAATTAACTTTAAAATAATAAATGTATAATGTATAAAAATAGTTTTAGAAAAAAATATAACTTTAGTTCTAAAATTCCAAACATAGGTTTATAATTTAAAATTAATATTTATAAATATTTAATTTTCCTTATTAAATAAAAATTTTGTTATTAAAATTTTTTTATAAATTTTTATGTTATTTTTATATCCTAATTATTTCATAAAATTCATGGTATTTTAAAAACAGTATTTTACACTATTCATCTAAAAATAAATCTTTTTGGAACAATCCAAAAAACACATACTAAGATAATATTATTATGATGGATCCAAAAATTATGTTAATTTTTTAAAAATGAAAATTCTAAAATTTAGGGATTCAAATCATAAATGGAAACACTATATATAATGTAATTTTTTATAAGAAATTGACTTTTTAAAATATTAATTTTTCTTGTTCCTATTTTTTTATAAAGAAGATGCCTTGGCCCAAGTTATTCTTTTTCATATTTCTGATCAATTACATATTAAAATTTTGTTGATATAATGATATTATTAACAATATAATTTATCATTATATAACCATAATATATTTATTTTATTAAATTAGAAATGCATAGGGTATAAAAATACAATTTTTAATAAATATATTTATAAGAATAAAATGAATTTATTATTATTACATTCTTATTTATAACTATGGTATTATTGTTAATTTATTTCCTTGTATATATTATCAATGAATTTTATTAAAATTATTCTTTATTATTTATTTATTTTATTAAGATAAAAATATAAAACACTTTTATAAAAATAGTTCTTTGAAAAAATATCCCCTTTGTATTAAATATTCTTAACCTAAATGTAACTAAAATCAAATATTTATACTCTAATAATTTAATTTTATCAATCTATTGATGATAAAATATTTATTTTAATTTTATCAAATCATTATTTAATGACGATATTTTTATCGCTTAAAAATATTTCAAAATAAAATATCTTTATTTAATATTTTTATTTTTTGTTTAACTATTTATTATTTATAAAATATAATATTTAATATTTTTAGTAATAATACTCAAATTTAATATACCTATTGTAAAAATATATATCCAAAAACATTATTTCCATTTAACATATTTATAATGTATATATTTATTTATATATATAACTTTACTAAACTCATTTATTCTATTTTCACTTCTTAAGTCACACTTCTCATTCCTCATAATTCTTTCTTCTTTCATAAGTTATGTTATCATTATAGTTTTAGTTATATCAACAGTTATTATCAAGGGTGAAGATAATTCAAGGGATCTCTTAGTTTTGAAGATATTATTCATTTATATTTATTTTTTCCTTTAAGTGTATGCACTTTAAATGTATGTAATCATCCATGGTATATAATATATGGTTTTATATACTTTATTTATAATTTTTTATCTCAATAAAATGAATCCTAGTTTTTTTAGTTCAGTGTTTCATGTGAAACAATCTATTCAACATACTATTTAATTAAAGTACAATTTGGACTAAAATCTCAGGGTACTATATTCTACCCCCTTAAATAATTTCATCCTTGTAATTTTAATTTCTATCATCGATGATAATATATGATGGTATTATTAATATAGTAATGACTTGAGATATAAATTCAAATGTAATATCAACCTCACTAACTTGGGTAAGACTTGTAATCTTATCTCATTATTGAGTATTAAGACCCTTATAATGGAAGTAGTATCGATAAGGAGTTCATAGTTAGTCTTACACTAATAGATGATCATAGGTTGATTTTGTATACGAAATTTTATTTCCTTATACTAGAAATTGATATAGGATCTATGAATAGAGGGATAATAATTTTCAAAAATCACATAAAATTTCTCTAAAGAAAAAAAATAAGATATATATGAATAAAAAACTCCCAAACTTGAAATTGAGATACAATAATCATACAACTAGAAGTTTTCTATGATAATTCAATATCAAATAATTGGGGTGGTGATTTGATGATATTATAAAACTTCATAGATATATTGGAGTGTCTAAACCCATAATATAATAATTCATCCACAAATCTAAGTTAGATGATAATTATACCTTAATTATCATGATCTACTTCAATGGAAATCATTACATAGTTTCTTCCTTGTTCCCTTGGAGGTTTCTCATACATTTTATCCTCAGTAACCCTTGGGTTAGGGAATCAATTTATATAATTCCAAATAACCTTTCATTTGTGGCATGTAAGTGTGGGTGGAGAATTTTTTGGGACCTTTATACCTTCCATTTTATTTACTGACCTCTATCTCTATTCTATGATCATGAGCTCAAAGGCTAATCCTTACATTCTTAAAATACTTTCTTTTTTCCTTTAAGACATTCCCATGGGCGTTTCTTACCAAATTATTAGCACATAGTTCCCTGAATCTTCTTTCCTATATGGTCATTTTCACTTAAAATTACAAAAAACTCAATGATTTTTATTTGGTAAGTATGTGGGTCTATTAAGGATTAAGTTTTTTATCATAACTCATGATAGTTCAGTGATCATAACCACAAGATTTTCAACATAAACTTCTATCACATTTGGCTACTCATTAGGAAAATCACCACATTTCCCATTATATCCCTTGTTAATTTTATTTCCTTTTACTCCATACATTACTTAAATAAATTAAATTTGAGGTATGAGAATACTTAAATAAATGTAAAATAGTAAACTTTAAACTTAGAATAAGTAACTCATAAATTTCATACATAACCTAGCTTATGAGTCTCTAGGTTTCAATCTAGGTTATATATGGTCATATTCTTATTAGGTTCTCTAACCTAACTAGTTATATATTAAATCCTCAAATTGCATTTAAATACTTCATAATGATTCATAAAGATCATGTAAAATAACCAAATCATACCCCCCTTGGGAGTGTCTAACCAAGTGTGCAGTTAGGCTCGCTTTTTTTGCACTGAGTAAAGATCAAGTAAATACTCAACAAACCTTTTTAACAGTTATTACCCCATGTTGTATTTGTGATAAATTCTTAATCCACTTATTTATATCCAACTAGGTATTTATTAAAAGGTAACCACATGCTCATGATTTTACTAAAATTTTAGGATATTGTCCTACATTTAGGATTATCCCAAGGGTTTTCACTAATGTTATCTATTCATAATACCCAAAAATAACTAAACCAATCCCCAAAAATAACAAAACCTTTCTATGATACCAACTAAGCTTCCCTAGAATCTAACTCCCAGGTTTAGTGATAAAAACATATTCTTTACAATTGACTTTAATACTAATTTAGATGACCCAAGCTAAACTTACATATATTTCAATAATTTAAACATTAAATATCAAAATAATCACATAATCACATAACCTAAAGATTTATTTTCTTTAGATATTAGATATATAAGAAACTTATTTTACAATACTTTTGAACATTTCTCTATAATCACACCATAACAGACTTCCTTCTAGACATCTCGTATTTTATACTCATCTTCATAACTGGTGGAATGGGAAAACATAAGTAGGTGTGAGATCAAGTTATCAATATGAGAAAAAATCATAAATATTTCATCAAGTGTTAAATAATTATAATATAATAAAACATGGTCATGGGGAAATATCTTATTAAAAATAACATGGAATAATAAGAGTTGTCCATAAGTCATAATAATAAAACATATAATCTCCAATAAAAAAGAATGTGACATGGAATAAGAGTTTCATATAATAAGCATGTTATATGGAGAATAATCAAAGGAATTTGACATAAAAATGTGTCATGTCAATGAAAAATATCATAATAATGAATTATAGCATAGAACATAAGCACGTGAAATTATCAAACTATGATCTTGCCAATAATTTTCACTCTTTAAGTTGTGAAAATATCAAAGTATATACACCCTATAAGTTGTGAAACAATCTAAGATTTCCTAACCTTTAATTTGTGAACATATCTAATCATTTATACCCTTTAATTTTTATGAAAATTTAAGTATGTACACCCTTTAATTTTTGAAAAAATCCAAGAATACCTCCCCCCACCCTTTAAGTTGTGAAAGATTCAAACATGTCTAAGATTCATTATTACATGAGATATAAAATCATAACCAATGAATTGTAGGTCTATATATAACTCCAAACATCAAAATACATATGTATGTTTTCTATAATATATCAATCATTAAACATATCAAGAAAAACCATAGAAATAAAAAGGGTTTCATATCATTTCCAAATGGTATCACATAACATGATATTAAAAGTTGATTGGTTGATACCAATAGTTAAATAAATCAAAAGAATTATTTCATAAATGAATTTAAAAAACTTATTAATAAAACTCAACTATTTAATAATTATATATTTTTAAACTTAATATGAAAATAGAAGTGAAATTAAAAAGAGTCTTTAGAAAAAATTTCCTAACATTATCATAAAAAAGATAATTTATGAGTCACTTTTGAAAATATCATTTTTAAATAATTGAAATGAAGTATTTTTAAAAAAATTATTTGGAAATAAATTTCAATAATGTATCCTTGAAAATATATAAAGGTCATCTAGTGTAAATGTGGAGCGGAAGATAAAATTTATGAATTATAAACGAAAATCCTTTTTAAAATTAAAAAAACCTTTATTTAAACCCACATAAAAATAATAGTGATAAATATTAAATTTGAAAATATTTAAATAGGAATTTTAAGATTACTATAAATAAAAATTATTTTTATTTAAAAATAAAAAAGTTTAAAATTGGAAATAAGAGTGAACATGGACATGTAATAAAAAGTCATTATTTGGAGAGGATGGGAATTATTCTTAACATCATCAAGTTTTGTAAAGAAATAATACCATAAATGAAGATGTATTTGATGTAAAAATTTAATTACAAATAAATAATAAGTAAATTCGTTATAATATCATCATATTATAGAATAAAACAATCTTATAAAATCGTAGTCCAAGAGTAATAATAATGACTCCGGAAAAGAAATTGAATTAAGAAAACCCATTATCTTTTCTCTCAAATTCCATGATGGTGATTTAAATTCCTTTATAATAAACATAAAAATCCTAATAAAATATATTAAAAAATTAGTCATATCTATTAATGTATATATCCTTCAATTTAAATCATTTATTATACATTTATTAGTTATTTATAGTTCATTTTCATCATTGGATATTAGCGGTTTTTATTGTTCCATGCATGCTTTAAAATTTCAATGTCTATCCCCATTATTTGATACCAATTTCATAATTTATATATTATTCAAGGTATTTGAATATAAAATTTATAATTATTTATAACTCTCTAATTTTGTTCCATTATAATTTTAGTCATGATTCATGATGATGGATGAATGGTGAGCTTATTTTCGTAATTTTTTACAAAAAAAAAGTTGGTATATTAATAATGAGTTAAAAATTAATATAAAATTAAAATTAAAATTAATCGTGTCTAAAAATTAATTTAATTCATTATATAAATTCTTATAATCATCCAATTATGGTTTTGATGAAAAAATGAATATTTCGTTCTATGGATTTGGTAGTCTGCATGTATGCATGAGTGATGTTTTAGTTTTTCAGTGAATGAAAAGAAAGGAAGGTAAATAATAATTTATATTTATAAAATAATATTTATATGATAAATATAATATATATTCATTAAATAAATATTTATAACTATCCATGATATTTTTTAATTCATAATGAAGTATATCGCTTCATGGAGGCTATAGTCTGCACGTACACATGAGCAGTGATTTCATTTTCCATTAGATGGAATAGAGTTAGATAATTATTGTTAAATAAATATAATAAAATTTTAGTATACCAATATATAATAATTAAATTATATTTATGTTTTTATATAATATTTTTATGCGGTGGAATAAGAAATAAACTTAAAAGAACTCGTTTAATACCTTTACCTCTTCCTTGGATATCTTCATTTAGATTACACCTTAAACATTTTTATTTTGGTTTTTTGGTGATACTAGAAACTATATAACTTATGGGAGGGACTTTGAAATGTTTTTTGGAATAATTTTTTTAATATACAATTCTTGGGGTGTCTGTAGAATTGGGGTGGTGACAAGAACCTTTTATAAGTGAAAGGGGTGGCACTTTTGTAAATATTCATGACTTTATGTTAAAGGCGTGTCACAATTAAGGGAAAGTGGCTCCAAAAGTATAAAATAATATATATATTAGTATTATTTGTTAATACACCACTATTATAAAAAAAATAATTGATAAGGTAATAGATATTTTAGATCCCCCCTTAATTTAATTTTGTACATTGATTTCCTTTTACCATGGTAACTCATTTTTTAAACTCGGTGACTTATTTTTATAACTAAAAATAAAATTGAACTATTTAAGATAATTTATATATGATTATTCTAAATATTAAAACCATTTATCATATTATATTTATAAAAGTGATAAAATTTAATTTTAAAATAATAAATGTATAATGCATAAAAAAACTAGGAAAAAATATAACTTAGGTTATAAAATGTCAAACATAGGTTCCTAATTTAAATTTAATATTTTAAAATTTATAATATTATATACTAATTTTATATTTTTTAGTAATAAGTTTATATAAATTTTTAAATTATTCTTATACCCTAATGATATCATAAAAGTCACGGTATTTGTAAAAATGATATATTGTACTATTGACCTAAAAATCAGTCTTTTCATTAAAATTATAAAAAATTCATCCTAAGATATTATTTTTATAATGAATTAAAAAATTAATTTAATTTATAAAAATTCAAATTCTAAAATTTAAAAAATTATATTTTAAAAGAAAACATAAAATATAATAAAATATTATTTTTATAGGAAAATGTCTTTAAAATATTAATTGTTATTATTCCTATTTCCTATAAATTACGAATTAAATTAATTTTAATATCTTATTATTATTAAAAATTTAATTTATCCCCATCCAAACATAATATATTTATTTTATTAAATTAAAAATTCATAGTTCATAAAAATACATTTTAGAAAAATACATTTTTAAGCATTAAATGAACATATTATTATTACATAACTAGTAATAACTATTAAATGGTTGTTAATTTATTTACTTGTTTATATCCTCAATAAATTTTATTAAAATCATTATATAGTGATTATTTATTTTATTAAGATAAAAATATACAACACTTTTATAAAAATAGTTCTCTAAAAAAATATCTCTTGGATATCAAATAATATTAACCCTAATATAATTAAAATTATATATATATATATATATCATAATTATTTTATTTTATAAATATATTGATGCTAAAATATTTATTTTAATTTTATAACATCATTCTTTAATAATAATTTTTTTGATGCATAGAAATATTTCATAATAAGAAAAAGTAATTAAATTTATTTTTATTATATTATTTATTATTTATAAAATATAATATTTAATTTTTTTACTAACAATACATAACTTTATAATACATATTGGATAAATTTATATCCAATTATCATATTTATAATGATCAAATTTTCTCCTATACATAGCCTTACTAAACTCATTCATTCCATTCTCACTTCATAAGTCACGCTTCTCATTTATCAAAATACTTTATCCTTTCATAATTTTCATTCTCCTTTCAGGTTTAGTTATACTAATGGTGAATCTGAAGGGTGAATATAATCTAGGGTATCTCCTTGTTTTTAAGATATTATTCATTTCTATTTGTTGTTCCATTTTAACATATGCACTTTTAAATGATGTAATCGACCATGTTATATAATACATGGTTTTATGTACTTTCATTGTAATTTTTTATCTCAATAAAATATATCAATGTTTTTTATTTTGGTATTGTGTATGCCATATTTTTCTCAATATAGTATTTAATTAAAGGAAAATATATACTAAAATCTTATATAGTAACATCCCCTTTCCATGTTTATTTGGAAATACAATAAAGGATTTGAGAATTAGGTGGATGATCTCCTAAGTAAGATCCCCTACACTTTTAAATTGGAAATTCTAGATTACGAACCAGTGGATGAATTAGTTCCAAGGGAGAATTTTTATTTGATTAAAGGATTATTTCCTTATTATATTTACATGTTCTATTTTTTTTAACTTGTCAAGTAAATATAAGATAAACCCCTGATAAAATTTTAGTCTTAAATTTGAATCAAAATATTGAATTTTTAAGGATATATATCATTATAAAATCTACAATGATCAAATGATAAAGAGGATTTTTTTTTGAGGGTGAGATATATTCTGTGTTTGAATCTGGACATACTCTAGTTTATGGAGGGCACTTTGTACCTCAAAGGACTACTAGAAAAGTGTTATAATCAAAAATATTTGGTTCTACTATATCTAAATATGAACATGAATTTTAAAAAAAAAGTGTCATAAATGTTAGTTTACTGGGAACATATCTAAAAATAATAAATTCCCCAAAAACCCCTAAACTTTTGTGAGATACTTAGATTCTTAGTAATATACTTCATGTGACCCTTTCCCATGTCATTTGGTAACTCTTACATCTTTTTGGCAGTTAATTTTGTCTCAATATGGGTAAAATTTAAGGCCACCAAGACTGATGATATTAATATTGTTTATGCTTTTGTTAGGACTAACATTTTTTGTAGGTTTTGAGTGCCAAGAGATATGATCGGTGATAAAGGGACTCATTTTTTAGAATAGGGGAATGAAATATTTGATTTATAAGTATGGATTTAACCATAAGACATAAACACCCTACCACCCACAAAGAAATGGTCAAGATAAATTTTTTAATAGATAAATCAAGAGGATCATAGAGAAAAATTTCAAGAAAAATAGAAAATATTTACACTAAAGGATGGAATGAACCTTATGGGATTATAAGATATAATATAAAACACACATTGGAATGAGTCCATATATGCTAATTTAGTGGAATTTTATTCACCTACCTATATAATTGTAATAAAAGGCCTATTATGTAGTGATATAGATGAATCTAGACATGGATAGAACTAGAAAGGAGAAGAAATTACAACTATAATATTTGGAAGAAATTATAAGAGTGAATTTCGAAAAATTAAGAATTTTCAAATAAATAAATGGAGTAGATAATGATAAATTAATTCATCAAAAGGACTACCATCTAGTGGACCAAGTGTTTCGAAACAATTCAAGACTCAAGATGATGTTAGGTAAACTTTGTTACAGGTGAGAAAGTACTTTTATAGTCACTCATTTCTATTATTTTGGTGTTGTAAAGGTTACTAAATAAGGATAGGAAACCCATTTTATTTTTAATAGGAACCAGTTGAAGAATTTATCTAGAAATATACCCAAAGGAACAATAGAGGAGATAACACTCCTCTAACCTATCTATCAATGAGACCCATTAGGTTTTACCTTTCCTTAAAACTAAATTGATTGTTTTGGTTCCATTAAATTATATTTTCATTAAAAAAATATTATAATTCATTGAGGATCTACACCATTTTAATTTTGGGAGGGAACCTTTGTAGTTTAGTATTTTCAAAAAAAATTAGATTTTATTCTTTTTCAAAAAAAATTGTGTTTCTTTTACAATTTTATTGTGTTTTGAAACCTATTAATAACTATTTAAAAAATATTTAAAAATTGAATTTATTCCAATACTAAGGAACTAATTTGACTCATTTACTCACCTTATATTAATTTTTAAATGAACTTGTTTTCAAATTCAAATTGAAGGAAATTCATACAAGGACCATTGATTTTTGAATCTAAGGAAATGATATGATTTCCAACATTTTAATCACTTTCCCAAGAGGCATATGAAACCATTTTTATATATTTTATAATTCCCTTTTTTCTTGAGATAACCAAGTCATGTTTGAATAACAAAAAATTTATGATTAATCTTGTTAAAACCATAGATAATTATGAACCTCGTGTTATAAATGATTAAGGTGTTCTTTTGATTTAAAATATTATTTTAAAATAAAATCCTATTTTTATCCTAACTTATAATTTAACCATTTTAGACCTTAATTTCCATCAATAACTTTTTTAATAATCCATATTACAATCCAAAAATATTTATCTACCTTGATCTAGAAGCTAATACTTGACCTAGGTTGAATTCAATTACGGGGGAGCGAAAAGTGAGTTGGAACAAGTTGTTTTGACAATTCTTATTAATCTAGATTGATTAAGAACTAAATATATTTTTTCTATTATTTTATAAGTAAAATAATATTTGTAAGTATGGTAGGATAGCCTAGATGACATAAAAATATGATCATGAAAGTTTATTACTTTTTTTAAGTGAAAGATTCCACTCTTTATCTCTAAGAATCAAAAACTACATTGAATTCAAAATCTAAAAAACAATATAGAACTATTGAAATATATATAATAGGGAATGAAATTATTAATTCCAATGAATATCTTTGAGGGAATCTTCCCAAAAAAATGAATATGATTTTGGAGTATAGTTGGAGTTGAATGGAATTTGAAGTCTACTATGTAAATACTGAAGTGAGTAGGTTTTATATCAGGTACTATTTTGAATAATTAATAAATATTCTTAGAGAAAGGACCTATTCAAACATTAAATGAAAGGAAAATATCTTAAAATATGGGGAAAGATAGTTCACATAACAACTCAAAAATTTAAATCCCTTCTTTATCATCAATATAAAAAAAATGAAACCTACTAAAGAAAACAAATAAGATGGTTGATTTTTCAACTAAAATGTTAATAGTATTATTTTTCCTATAAAAATTCAAATGGTTGAAGTTGAATCAATATAATAGTGAGATAAGGAGGATTACAATCTTAAAGGAAACTTAAAATCATGAATTTTACTTGAAAATAGATCCAAATCGCCTATTTTTTATCATAATTTTCTCAATAGAGCACATCATCCCTTAATATATAGAACAATACTGAAAATACCTCATAATATGCATAAATAATAAACTCTTTGGGTGGATATGAATAAATTCATCAAGCTTACAGTGACCCTTATATGAACATGGAATTAGGAAAGTCTTGATTAAATTTCACACTTGAGTGTTGAGTGAAATAAGCATGGGGGATGAAAGAAGTGGAAGATAATTAAATCATCTTAATAAAGAAGATGTAACTAAGAACATTAAGGAGGCATGATAAGATTGAGAACTATGGTTTTTAAAAAGGAAACTCGCATTGACTAGTGTTTGAATTTTTCTTGGGTATTATTTTTAAAGATCACTTATACAAGAGTCCAAGGGTTAAGTGTGAGGAAATTAACATAATTTATAAATTCAGGATAATTTGTTATTATTCAATTCATTTTATTCCCTTATATTAATTTATTTGTTGAGTTTTAATGAGTTTTGGAATTACAGTGTTAAATCATTTGATTATGGAAATATTTCATAAAAGTGATAGATTAGGAATTTAATTTACTTATTTTATTTTTAGAGTAATATGAATGGATTAATATTAATGATTATTTATGATGTTTATGTGAATTATTAGAGCATTTAATGTGAAATTAAATGTCATTCTTGATAAGAAAGTTTTTAAAATAAATGTTGATTCTTGGATGATTGTTATGGATGAATTCCCCAAGAAAGTTTTAAGTAATGACAAGGTTATTTTCATTATAATAATGAAACTAGTGTTGCATAAGCATCATCTAGACATCATAAGCATCATTGTGATGCTTTGTAAGCATCATATAGCCACTATAAGAAAACATTCAGGTTGCATAATCCTTTTCTATCACTTTGTATAAGTATTATAAGTCCTACATAAACATGGTGTTCAGTGTTATGTAAAAATGAATCCAACCTCCAAAAGCATCATTTCCACACACTATAGGGATAATTCTCACTACCTAAAAGTAATTTTCACCTATGTAAACATAATGTCTTTATGTGAACAACTAGAAGAAGGTTTCTACTAGGGTAGTTCATAAGAATCATATGTTCTTAAAAATGAATCTTAGTGGTTCTACATCGGTATTCATGGAATGAAACAGATGTGGCCACATGGATTATATTTTCATCATATTTCTATCAGAAACAAATAGAGTAGTTATAAATTTTAGGGAATATCAAATTTTTACTGAGAATGAATTTCGGGGAAAAGGAACTTTAAAAAATTAAAAATCAATGAAATCATGATCTTTTTGTTGGATGAATAAAGAGGAAAGTAATAACTTACAATAATGAGATTTTGAACAATAGGAGTTCATCTGTGTATTACACAGTTATTGTTGATTTTTTTCAAGTCTTTACTATTTTATTTTTTGTTTCTCATTAGTATATAATGTATCCTCTATCTCCTCTTATCTATTTTATTCCTCATATAGAGGGGTAAAACATTAATTGATTGGGGAAGTGAATCAAGTCCATCTATAATCCTTGAGATTATTAATTTCAATAAATAAAATTTTTATTTTTATTATGTGGTTTCATTATTAAACAATAGATTATAATATCAAATGCGGTCATATTTGATTTTTTTTATTATCTTGATCAAGGATCATTAACCTCACTCCACTAAACTCAATCTATATATGCAGAACTAGAGAAGTTAGAGTGCTGAAAAGATTGGAAATTGATAGGTCATGTGTAAAGGGTAGTTATACACTCTTAGGTGATTTAGGAAACACAAAACTAAATTATGTATTTCCCAATTATACCAAGATTGGGATGTTACATCATTTTTTGCATAAGTAAGGAGAGTCTATTGGGAAGTGATTAAAGTTTAGTTTATTCTCACCAATTTATTCAACTAAGGGGGGAAGGTAAAATGATTATGGAGCCTTCTATTCTCTAAATAATTTAAATAATAGTAAAACCCTTAAGTCAATGATAGCATTGCAGGTGGTTGACCAACCATAACCCACACACTTTTCATCACACTATTTTCAATCACTTTGTTTCATCACTTTAGCTTGGTTTTTAAGATCCCCTAACCCAAAAAACATTTTCTAACTAAAAGTTATGGATAGTTTTTGAGAACCCTCCTTGGAGACAACCTTAGTTTGTCACTAGACTACATTTAACCTGGTAAATAATTTTATTTTTCACACCCTGTGACATAGTGGTGTTAGATGTATTCCAACTAATTCCATACTAAATTTAATGAATTAAAACTTGAGAATTAATTGTTATTTACAATAAATATAAAAATTAATTTAAATCCAATAATAAATTCATTTTTTATAATTATAGGAAAATAAAGGTAAAAAAACTATATAATCATAAAATTGAAATTAAAAAATTGTGGCTTGATCAACCGTTATACGAAAATCTATTTTTCTTGATATTTTATCTTAGCTTATAACACCCATTTTAATAGACTATGCCTGGGTATTTGGGATTTCAAGAACAAAATATCATTTTCATTACTGTATATATCATGGTCTAGTAGCATCAACAATAAAAATAGTCTTTTTGTTTGGTCTATGCCATGGATCCTAGAAAACTCATTTCTTCATCATTCTTTATTAATTAAAAAATCAAACCAAACATTGATATATCTACTCTAATTCCACTATAAAGTTTTAGAGGGATTTATACCATCCTAAACATGGTAGAAGAATAGATCTAAAACACTATTAGGCCTAAAATCTATCTATACATTTGGAATGAGTAATAAAATATAGAATAATGCATAGACCATTCACTTTAATGATATAGTTTATCCAAGATTCACATGATCTTAATCAATATCCCAAAAATGATTGGTTGAAGGAATCTACCCTCCTAGGGTATCCATGAATTTTGGGAATCACCTAATGTAACACCCCAGGTAAATAAATAATATGACATTTTTATATTTATCCATATTTGTGAATAAAATTTTAGTGTTAATTTAAAGGTAACGCTATGTTCGATGGCGTACCCAATACGCAATAATGAGTTTCTTGGAAATCTTACGTTGCACTCTAATAATAAAATAATATTATTTTAAATGGTAGTTAACGCCTAACCGTTGTAATGGCAGGAATCAACAGAACTAACTACAAAATGATTATATATGTTTGTCAGATATTTATACTTTTATCCAATAAATGTTAGAGGCTTAAAATGCGAATGAATCCAATTTGAGGTGTAAATATTCTAATATTATTTACAAGGTCGATTAACCACCTTTTGATGGATAAACCTTTTTAAATCCAATTGTTGAAAATTTTATATGTTATTTTGGACCAAATAAAATCCTTCTTTATAATCGGGATATCAAAATTTACTTTGTGTAGGTTTTTGTTATTTTTTTGATAAAGTCCATTTTTAATGAATAAGTGAAAAATGTTGTATTTTAATTCAAAACCTATTTTTAATATAATTTATTTATATGATTAGATCATATTTTGAATTGGTTTTAAAGTTCAATTAGAATATATTTTTACCATTTAATCCAATGGTGCTCATTGGAATTAATTTCACTTTGAAATTGGACTTAAACTTGTGTCAATCTTTTAATAGATATTGTTTCTTAAGAACACGCTATTTGTTTTGACAGCAGGAATTAATTATTAAATTAATTAATGCAACATATATGTTTTGAATTTTGTAAAATATACATCATTTTTGAATTTGGAATATCAAATATAGCTTAGGGTAAATTTTTGATATTTTTCTGAAAAACATCAATTTCTGATGAATAGTGAAACCACTAAGTGGTAGTTAAAAAAACTAATTTTTCATTTAAATGAAACTTTACCACTTATGTGATTTGAATTTACAAAATCCGACATACATGGTTTTAATTAGGATGTAAAATGTGGTTCAATGGGATTAATATAATTTTTTGGGGAATATTAACTTTTAAGTTTTATTAATCGTGATTAAAGGTAATTAGTGTAACTTAAGGTAAAGATAATGTTATAATAATATAAAATGAACTTGACACATGTCATAACCTTATTGTATGAGTCATTTCCGACCAATAAAATATATGGGTGAACTTGGGGACCCCATGGAGCCACTTTGGTAGGAAAATGTCATTAATAACTTTTTATTTAAAGTTAAAATAAAAATGTCACAAACATGTATTGTTTTACTAAAACAATTTTTACATGGGGTTATAAAAGTAATATTTTTTACTATAATATTAATTAGAAATATAAAAGGATTTCCAACATCATAGTATTTTTTTTATAATTTTTAGACATTAAATAAATTAATTTATTTATGACACAATGATGATGCAGCGATTACCTCATTAATGAATGATTTAAATAAAATGAAAAGATAATGTAAAATATAAAACTTACACTTTGAAAAAACCTATTGGATGAGTATATTTAGAACCCTTATCACCTTATCCTAGAAATATATCAATGTGGGTCCTTTAAAATCAAAAACTCATTTTATAATAAAGTAACTTTTCAAGACATTCCAAGAGTGCCCCTCCTCCCTCTTATAAAAGGCCACCACCTCTACCTCCTTACCCACACCTCTCAAGCCTTTGGATCAGAAAAACCCTGCCCATTTCATCTCTACACATCTCTCTATTCATCATTGAAGCATCACCTTAGGTAGAAAGCTCTTCAAGAAACCCTTTTGGTTCAAACCAAAGGGAGTTACCAGATTTAAAGGTAATGTCATCTCTTATGTTATTTTGTTTTATTTTTATTATCCAACCCCCTAAACTCTTTTTATTACTTTATTTTGTAACAAAAATAGTATCTAAAATATACCAGGATTTTTTTATAAGAATATTTAGAGCTACACTTACACACACCTCCATCTAATGGTTAAAGAACATACTGTTTCCGTGGATGGCGAATTACTGCCTCACGAAACGATGATTGTTCTATCTTCTCCTACCACCTCTCATGGTGGCCATTATGATGGAACTATATTTATTTATGATATATATTATATTTATTTCATCTCTATGCTTCTGTATTTTACATTTAAAACATACCTTTATGCTTTTCATGTTGTGTAAATGCAATAATTTCATTTGAGGAAGTGTGGACTACCGCCCCCTCAAGTGTTGTGACTCATTCATGCAATACATGGAATGTATAAAGAATGAAATTAATGAACATATATGACCTATATATAATATATATTATACTATAATTATAATATATATCTCATTTATTTTTAATTCCATTAAATACAAAATAGAAATGAAAGTAGTGTTCATGCGTACGTACGGCTTACCATCTCCATGAACGGTGCATTTCATTTATTACCTTTAAATGTTATGTAATATTATAAATTAAATTATATACTGGATATATATGATATATATGATATCTAAATCATGAATATAATTCTTGATATAATTGATATTTTACCACATGAACAACTTGTAATTATAATAATTTTATTTTTGGCTCAAGTACCAATGATCGACAAAACGACCGTTATTAACTTAAATAATTACATAATGTTCATAAAATGGTAATAAGTGATATAAAATGAATAATGAACTTGAAAAAAGGTTCTTAATCAAGTAGAAATTAACTCTGGTTTATTATTTAGGAATATAAAGAAACGAAAAAGACAAGTCAGACTTGAGGTAAGGAATCCTACCTCTCTCTTTCTTTTTAAGTACTCCTTTTTATGTAACTTACTTTAAAATCCTCTTTATTATGTTAGGGGATGTTATTTTATATTACTCTTTCTGTAAATTTTATTTTAATATGATGAGAGACCCTATTTGATCTCATAAATCCATTTTTGGAAGTTTTATGTGGTGTCGTTAGGCTATCGAATTTTCATAAGGGGATTTTCATCTCACTTTTTATTCCCGTGAGATTCATTCTACATTGGCCACTATTTACTTTTTGTGGTTTATGTACTGCCCATTTTTTTACTATTTTTATAATATACTCTCATTTATGGGTATTTACATCTCCATTTTATGACCCTTCTTTCATGGGGTGTGTGTTTCAAAAGTTTCCCAAATCGATAAGGGCACCTTTCACACTCCTCTTTTTTAAAGACTTAGTTTGTTGTCTTTTAATTTACATATTTTTATGTTGGGAAATGTTCTTATATATCCTTATTGATGTAAATTTTATGTCCAAGTGATGAGATACCATTTTCTCTCTCATCAACTAATTTTATGAATTTTAAGGTGACGTCGTTAGGCTGTTGAATTTTACCAAAGGAACTTCTTAACCCAATTTCGATTTCTTTTAGTTCAACTTGTAGTTATTGAATATGTCATCCTATGAATATGTTTAAATGACATATGGTTGTTTTACACTTAATATACACTTATATTGGGTGTATTTATATTTGTCACACATAATTATGAGATTTATTTATCCTTAATTTAAGGATACCTTCTTTATAAGGGATTTCATCTCATTTTACATTTATATTGAGAATTCATTATTGTTATGCACCAATTCACTCTTATATAGTGTATATATTGTCCTTTGGAATATTATATCATGAATCCCTTTATTCTTATGATATTATAAAGTTCTGATTAAATGTTATTCCTCAATTATTGTATTCAAGTGTCTCTCATTTTGTTAAAACCCCTTTAACTAAAATATCGTTTTAAATGTTGTAATGATTTATTCTTATAAATATTTCTCATTAATATCCATGTTTTAAAAATGGTTTTAAGGATTTATTTATATGGATATTAATGGTTTAAAATGTTAATAACTTCAAAGTGGTATGGGACACTTTGATTCAAAAATCTCTTTATTAAATGTTTTAAATGGTTTTGAAAATGGTTTTTGGAATGGATTCATTATTTCAATATCTTAATGTGGGAATGTTATCTTTACTTTATGATTAAGTTATATGCTATGATTATGGTATGGTTCTTGGGCATTTTTTATGAATACGGGTGGTTCTGTGATAAACTAAGGGCGGGTGAGCCCGATATAGCTCTCCAATGCATTGGGTAATGCAAAGGAGTTAAAAGTTAAGGTTTATCCGAAGAGATTTAGGGAATATACTGTGATGGTTATTCCAAATGTAACCATGAGGGTTTCTCCCTACGTAAGAATGTTATGAATTCCTCAAGTTACCTTTATGTCTTATGATTTCTATGAGTTATTCCTAAAACTTATGATTTAATGAGTTATGTTAAAGTTCTTATGTTTTATGAGTAAAGTATGATTTCATTGATTTGTATGTATACATGGACTAATGTTTTCTTTCCGTATTGTTATAACCCTTACTGAGCTTCCTATGCTCATCCCAAGTTTTTGAAATGTTTTCCACAGGACTTAAAATGGAATACAGTCAAGGATGGGATCAAAGAAATGTCATGATGTCTAAAACATGGAACTAGACATGACTCTTTTGTTCAAGAGTTTATTTTTTGTGAAAAAAATGGAAACTGAGTATATGTGTCTACTTTTTAATCTTTGAGATGTAACAGTTATGTCCTAATTCTCTAAAACTCTAAACCTGAAAAGATCCTCAATGTGAATTATTCAATTAATTCATGATTATGTAATGTTTTAATGTCGGGTCCTTATACCTGATGCTTAGGTAGGATCTCTCTTTATTCATAATCTAATAAAACCTTGTGTTTAAGGAATAAAGATAAAAGAGAGATTAATAGTTTTCTCAGTTTTAGGAGTTATAAAATAAGTTTTGAAACCATGGAATATAACCCTTTTCATGATGAATGAACTAATTGATATAGGCCTTATAGAACCTCAAACATACAATGTATATTGATTGATCATTTCATAAATTTTCCAAATATTTTAACTCTTGAAATGTTCAATTCAATTTAAATTAATTGTCATTTAATGTTTAAATTATTATGTGATATTTTCAAACTTATTAAATTTATCATCATATGATTTATAATCTAGCTGATAGAATTTAGAGAGGAAGGTCAAAGGATTAGGTATTCTATTGCATTATGCGATAATTTGATGCACACAACACCTCGACATAATTACTTTTACTATTCCATGAGCACCTTAGAATAGATAATGACATACACTATTCCATGGTCATTCCTATTTTAGTTCACAAATCCATCATAATATGCATAATATTTATTTAGTGTATATAATATATATTCTATTGAATTATTGTTAATATAATCATGTAAGGTATATATGTAATATATATAATGTTAATGGTGATTTTAAATATAAAATTATTTATTAAATATATAAGTGTTAGATTCCTTCTTAATAATCATATTAATTGATACATTTTTAGGAACACTCAAGATGAGACAAACACTGAGGGGGTAAATCAGTGTTTAGTAATTTTCTTCTAAATATCAACTACACTTATGCTAATTATTCATGTCTCCCTTTAACTCACGATAGTGTATAAATAAATAGAAAACTCAAAAAAAATTAATGAGGTCTTCCTTCATGATGGATGGATGTGTCCCTTGTGTGTGGTGTTTTTTATCCCACACACACATAGTTATCCTTTTATTATCAATAAATAGCTACATTAAATGGGATAACCTTGAACCAGCTACATATATTGTTAATAACCATGATTAAAAATGAACTATCTTATAATAACCAAAAGAATACAGTTTTTAAAAACAATCACCAGTGAAATTTCATGTCAAAAGAACTGAGTAGATGTGATATTCTTCCTTCTCAACACTTGGGTAATTTTCAATAGTCATGCACACCTCTTTCTTGGATACACATGTTCTTATTCTATATTTAAGTGTCATACCTTTTCAAAAATTATATATTTATTATCTTCTTCATATTAATTATATAAACTAAATCATGATAATATATTTCCATATTTGAATATGGAAATTATTCTCTTATTTGATATAATGTTATATTTTCCCATAATTTTCATTTAATCTGAGTCAAAGATATATTCTTTTAATCCTCCAAGTGACTCAAGATTTTATTCTTTCAAACCTTCTAGAAAAATCGTGGGTATTTAAACTTTCCATACTTTTATGCATGAACATCATCACGGTTTGAAGCTTCTCCTTAGGGAGTGGCTACTTCACAATTAATAGAATCAACTTCGGCTTGATTATTCATTCTCAAATCAAATTCACTGTATGAACATATTCTCCATGGTATAAAGATCTTTTTCTCATATTGAATCAAAATTATTTAGAATGATTTTTTTATTTAAAAAAAATAAGAATAACTTCAGTATATACTAGTTTAAATCATAAAAAACATATCAATTTTTAAATTATTGGATCATACATAAGAAAAATAATTTCCTATGCATCACAATTATCTTATGCATAATGAGAAGGTTTTGGACTTGGGTTCATTTCCTATGAAAAATTTACATATTATATAGAAAATGTGACCTACCTAAGGAAATCCCTAAGATATTTCCAAATATTTACTTTTGAGAAATTATTATAGATGATTTTGAACATCTTATACACAAGTTTAAGGTTTTTACTTTTGTAGTATTTCCATATGAACTTCCAAAAAAAATTACATAATATCAAAAATATTACATATCACTCTATTCTAAGATAATTTCTCAAATTATATGTCCTAATAGTATATTATGTATCTAATTCCTTTTTCATATTCCAACATGAACTCTAAAAAACATACATATTGATCAGGGAATATTTCACATATAGGAAATACTAATAATTAGAAAAAAAATTAGAAATTCTAAATAATATCTTATATAATAATTAGAGAATATTATACATCATGTTAAATTACATTACTTTATGGATATTATAGTTATGAGAGAAAATTTTATACATGTTACGCCTTATAAAAAATTTACTTCAACTTAGAATTCCATAATTCTTAAAAATCGCCTCAGAACCTATTCAAATATCATTAGGGAATATCCAATACACTCTAAAAAATATTAACCAATTTTTAATGACTTTGAAAAATATAATAATATTTCCACAGTCCTTCACTTCCATTACCAAGGTCTTACGACATTTAAATACTTAAATGTGAGTATTTCAATAATATTTCATTGACACTTTAATTCAATTTTGCATTCATCATTCACAAACCTTCATCCAAGTTATATTATTCATGTAATACAATAGCACTCATAATTGATAATCCATGTATGGATTCTAAATATTTAAACCATATTTTCTCTTAATAAACAAATTAATCATATCTCTTTAAGTTTGTAAAATATAATTATCCCTTCAATCTCTATGAAGTTTTTATGTTACAAATAATTCTATTGAAAACCATAGAACTAGTTTTTGACTCTTTAAAAACTAGCTCATAAGTCATTACATGTAAAGGATGCTTCTTGAAATCTTTTCATCCAATAATTCTAAGTAGTAATAAATCTTTACCATTTCCAAGGGAAGATTATTATATCACCCTATATTAATATAATCAAATTAAACTTCATTTAAAAGTATTGGAAATAAATGAAACATCATCCCCAAGTGGGTTCAAAAAATCTTGATTAATCAAACAGATGGTTTTTTCTTGGTTAGGCATCAATAAGATATAATGTGTTAAGCAAAAAGGGTATCCATTATCCTAATGTTAATTTCTGGTGACACTTGACTTAGTAACCTAATCATATTGGAACATATAGGTATGGTGTTGAGAATATTCATGATATGAATGGGGAAAGATGTTGTTCACTCAATAATACAAGAGTTGTATAGCTTATCTGAGTTAAAACATGTAAAAATATAGATTATGTCACACTAAATTTATAATAATGAATGTTATTATTTAAGTATAAATATATTCAATAAAAGGGAATATTGAATAATAACATACATGATACTAATAATGACATGTATTTTAATGTTGATATTCATGGAATTAAACACAAACTCAAAATTATCAATGGGATTGTTCCTTGAGAAGGATAAATTTAATAGTAATAATTTCATTAACTATTATCATAATTTGAGAAATGGCCTCTAATTAAAGGAGACATTAAGAATTTTATAGAAACCAAAAGCATATGATAATTTTTCTTCTACCACATAAGAGGGAAAATATTATTGTGAAAATTACAAGAAGGATTCATATAAAATATTTTCTCAGGTTCTATCAACCAATATTTCCAAGATTCAGAAGTTATCTGAAGATTTGGAATCATTAAAAGTGATTTAATGGATTAAGAACCAATAAAATATTCACGAGTTTAAAGATTTATATGTTATAAAGATCAATTTCTTTAACTATGAATCATGGGTATTAAATATTGTATGTACATCACACATTTATAGTAATTCATAGCTTCTCAAATAATAGAGGAAGTTTATTTAGGGATTAGTCGACCTATGAGTTAGGAATAAATCAAGACTTACTACATTATTCAGGGATATATTTGATCTACTTATTCCTAATTTATTTTTATTATTATTTTAAGAGTATTATCATATACCATTAATAAATATACATTTTATTTTATTTTCCTATATAATATAGTATTTTCATTTGTAATAAAGAACAATTTTAGTTATATTTATATGAATAAAATTTTACATGGTTTTTCTAACATGATCAGTTTTTTACATAATTATATCTTAAAAATCATATCTATAATGTAAATAATAAGAAGTTAAAAATTAATTTTTTTAATTACACTTATCTTTGGAATTATCATCTAGGTCATATAAATAATAATTTCATCAAGATAATCCATAATGATAGATTATTGTATTTTAATTATTATGAAACATTTAATATATATAAATATTTTTTATTAAGAAAAATAACAAAATTGATTTTTAAGGGTAAATGGAAATAAGCTAATGATTTTTTAGAACTCATATATACTAGTGTATATGGTCTAATAAGTAAAGTAGTTCAAGGTATATTTTATCACTTAATTAAATTTACTAATTAATTTAGTAGTTATGGGAATATGTATCTTATGGGAAATAGGTATAAATCTATTTAAATGTTTAAAGTGTTCAAAAATGAGATACAAAATCAACTTGGACATGTATTAAGTAACTTTGATCAGATGAAGGTGGAGAATATTTGAGTCAATATTCTTGTGTCTATCTAGGTATTTTTGGTATCATATCACAACTCATCCCAACAGGTACGTCATAGTTAAATGGTGTATCTTAATGGAGGAATTGAACTACATCAGACATAGTTTATTCAATGATGAGTCATGCAAACCTTTCTATTTCTTTTTAGAGTCGTTATCAAAGATGATTTCATTTATACTAAACTATGTTCCATAAAATGTTATTCAAAATTCACCACATGAGATATGGATTTAAAATCATCCTAATTTGTATTTCATAAAGATTTGGGGATGTGAGGTATATGTATAATGTATTAATTCAAGTAAACTTGAAACCAAATCAAATAAATATTTATTTTCTGGTTATCCCAAATAGATAGTGGGTTGTTATTTCTATAATTCTTCAAAGAACAAAGTGTTTATAGCTCAACATGTTTTATTTTTATAAATTTAATTTATTTTTCAAAAGAATTATAAGGGATAAATTTGAACTTGATGAAGTTAAAGACCAAAAAAATATTTTTTTCTGGAGATGGATGAGTCAGAAACCCAAAGGGTTGTAGAAAGTCAATCGACTTGGTATACATAAGATCCACCATTGCCTAATATGTTTTTCAAATAATTAAGAGATGTAAAGTTCTCATATAATATAAAGGTAATGTAACTATCACAGTCCAACCCACTAAGGCCTATTTATCTAGTGATAATTCAAGTGTGACTACCCCAAAACAGCCTCCAATAGGACAGGGGCTAGCGACCATCACCGAGTAGGCATAAATCTCACATGGGAGGCATTATCCTAATGTAATAGTACTCACACACACATATAAAAGCCCATAAAATGTTGAAATGTAAAATAAATATGATACTAAATACATGCATACATCTAAATCCCATAATTAGAGTACAATGAATAATACTTGATAGCATAAAGGTCCAAATACAAGGCCACTAAAAACTATAAAGAAGTCTAACCTTAAAATAAGAGGGGATTACAGTCAAATGTGACTCCTGAAATGAAAATTGGTCTATCTATCCCAATATAATATTTTTATTCTCTAGTTCCACTGATAACCTTATCAAATGGTTAGTCATCTGCATGAGACATGACATTTGTGCATAGATTCCATGTCAGGGTGAGTATAAAAATACCCAGTAGGACACCCTAAAAATCACTAAGAATAAATAATAAAAAGTAGTCAAATAATCATATGATATGTCAATAATAATATGAGACATACAATAAAGGATACAAATATACTCAAGGTAGGCACTAATTCTCAAGGTAAGGTCACAACCGCATTTCCAGCCTATGATTATGCTTGAGATTCTGTAACCACACTCCCCCAGGAGAACTCACTTCGCGAGTCTGATAGCACTGATGGCGTCTATCCAAGATTTTGTGTTTGTAAATTCTCAATAATGAATTACATGATATAAGTTTTAATATAATGATACACAGAAGGGGATCACACCCAGTTCCATCAGTTATACCAATAATACAATCAAGATTAACCCACTAGTAGGGGATCGATTCCTGTGTACAGTTTGTCATGTCAATTTCGAGAACCCCGCCTAGGTAAAAAGAAGATAAAGGATACCATCCCATGGATATAGGTGGGATTCATAAAACTCTATCCAAAAAATCCCTTAGATAGGATCACAATCTTATTCTTAATTTGTAATTCCATATTATACCCTCACCAAGATGGATCAATGGAATTCACCCTTAAGGAAACCAGTCCACACTTAGGGGAACAAGGTCTCCAATTCATCTTAGAAGAATTACATGGCATGTAAGTAGGGTACATTGCATGTACTGATAATCCTAGACCTTATCATGTCCATGTTTTTATAACTCTATCCATACTTGGGTACCCCAGGTTGTGCCCAATTACTTGGTTGTGTCCAAGTGCATGGATCAACACATGCTCTCTATACAGGTTTGAGTACATGTCATAGCCCGTGTACTCTAGATATTCCCATGTACCCAAGGGTACATAATGAGTTTCTAGGTTAGGTCACAAGGCCTGTGACACCTATCATATGGTGCGTGATCCATTCTTCTCTATGGAAATCCTAGTACTGCAACCAGGGACCCACACAATGTGTATCTCTGGATTACACATCATGTAATTTGGGATTTTACAGAATCCCATGGATCTTCATGTGGTCTCCCAATTCAATCACCACCACTAATAATCATTCCCAAGAATCTTGGATCTATGGGTTGATCGGCCTTGTCATCACCGATGGACGAATTCTGACATCTAATTCTCCACCTGTATCCATGCCTTCATTGTGCACCCAAACATGTACCCAAACATATCTATTATGGTCCCATATCATAATTTTCATGGTCATATCTTGATCCCATTACCAACTCGATCAATGATATTAATCTATTTCACTGAATAATGGGTGTGTAATAATTGATTATTATGTATTTTTTAAACCACCGATCAAAAAAATACTGGTGAAGAATGCACAAAAAACTAAGGAAGAAATGTAAAAAACAAAAACATGAGGAAATAACCTCAACCAAAGTTAATTTTTGAATCAATTAATTTCATTTGTAATGAATAAAAAATAGATATTATTAATCAAAAAAAGAAATACCCAAATCCCAAATGATAAAAACATACCTACAAAATGATCAACCTATAAATCAATCAGTTGGTTTATTTGATTTGAATTAATTGTGGGATAATTAAAACAAGGATAAATCTACATAAAAGAAACATTATACCTAGATTTTTGGACTGATCACTAACAAAGAATGATTTTGTGTTGACGTATTTGGTATGATCCACAAACTCTGTTTGCGTAGATGATTCGTATGCTACCGATCTGATCATTTGATCTGATGTAATTTTCCAACATATCTCCAAAGACTCCTATCTAGGTCTATAAGGTTATCTGGATAACCTTGAGACTCATCCATAATGGTTTATTTATGTAAGATAACTTTAGGTCACCATGTTAATGAAATAAAATAAATTAAATTAAATAATTGATTTGTTCATTTTTAGTTCCCGTAGTAATGTTTTCACAAATAACTAACATCGACAAAGGTTATGTCATGACTAGGGTAAAACACACATTCTAAACTCAATGGTGACCTTGTATTTCTGATTAAATACTCTATTCATTAGTTATTACACTTTTTCTAGAAAACTATACATGCCTGATATTAATATATTAATGATTTCTCAAATATAAATTTTGGTCTCACCAAGCCACCGAATATCACGTCATCTCAAATCCTAACTCTAAAAATATTACTATATATATTTTAAATATTTACATCGAAGAAATGAGACATGAAATTCTCCCCACCTTAGGAATGTTCATCCCAAAAAGAGAAAATGACTACTCAAAAAGGTGTGGGTACTAAACTAGCATCTGAGTGTCCCACTCATAGGTGTTATCCTAAAGATTCTCATGTTTCCACTATATAATTGCTAAATTAATATACTTAACATGTAATATCATATATTTCTCATCATTAATATCTTCCAGGTACTTTGTAAAGGTATATTTATACTTGATTTCTAGCTTTCCCCAGTTAATAACATGTAACAATTCATGCACATATCTCCTCAGTTGTGACAAGTGGAATACGTTATGTACTCGATCTAACTACGGTAGTAGATCTAAGCAGTATTCCACCTCACTGACTTTGTGCATTATTTTTAAAGGATCAATGTACTTCAGTGATAACTTGACACCTGACTAAAAATATATAATCCTTGTAGAGGTGAGACCTTTAGGAATGTGTGGTCTCCTTACTCAAACTCCAAGGGCCACTATTATTGGTCTTCATAGGATTTATAATATCTTTGTTCCATCCTCATCCACTTATGGGTGATCTGAACCTTCTTTTTTTTAGTTCTCAGTAACTCTAGGTCCGTGAATTTTGACTCACTTAGATCATTCCAACAAAGTAATGACCTACAGGGCCACCTATACAAGGCCTCAAATGGTGTCATACCAATTATGGAATGGTAGTTATTGTTGTATGAAAACTCTACCAAGGGTATATGATACTCCCAACAATGTCCAAAGTCCAACATTCAAGCCTAAATCATGTCCTCTAATACCTTAATAGTCCAATTTTGATAGTCATCATTCAAGGGTTGAAACTCCATGCTCATACATAACTAATTCCCAAAGTCCTCCAATAATCCTCTCTATAATCATGACATGATGTGTAAATCATAGTTTGAAATGATCATTAAGGGGGATTCATGGAGCTGAACTATCTTCTGTATGTAAATACGTCTTGTGATATCTATATAACTCTTCTCTTGAATAGATAGGAAGTGGCCCGACTTGGTGATTAATTCTATGATAACCTATATGGAATCATATCCTTTAGAAGAACATGTTAACATTATCATTTAGTCCATAGATATCCCATCCCACTTCCACTCTATCACCTCAAGGGGTTGAGATAAACTCACTAGAACCTGGTGCTCAGACTTTGCCTATTTACAAGTGAGGCATCAAGAGACAAATAAAACTACACCCTTCTTCATGCTTAGCCACCATAAATAATGTCATAGGTCTTGATATATCTTTTCCATTCCTTTATATACCACCAAAGGGGATGTCTGAAACTCCCTCATAACCAAATCTCACAATGTCACTGGTACCATAGTACATCCTATAAAAAATACAATGTGATCCCTATCTTCATAAAATCCATCAAGAGTATGTTTAGTGTATATCTGAGTATGTAAGGTCTCATAGTTGGCATCTCCAAGAAGGTCCTCCCTAACACACTGTAGAAAAAGTGGGGTAACAACCATCGACTATAGATATGAAGCACCATCCTTTCCCACTAAAGACATTTGCAACAAGTCTAGCTACTTTGATGCCTCATCCAACAACTGAGAACATCTTCTTCTTCTATGAGAGTCTTCCACCATGTTCCCCTTCCTAGAAGTATATAATATCTCTAAGTCATAGTCATTTAGGAACTATAGACATCGTCTCTATCTCAAGTTTAGATCCTTTTGAGAGAATATATACTTGAGACTTTTTTTTATAGTGGAAAATAAATAGATCATCCATAAGATAGTATTGCCACACCTTCAATTTTAATACTACCAATACCAACTAAATGTTGTGTTTTATGTATTTTTTCTCATGTAGTCTCAACTATCTAGACCCATAGGTTATCACCACCTACCTTTACATTAGAACACAACCAATTATGGCCCCTAAAGCATACTAGAACACTACATACTCAAACCCTATTTAGGAAATCTCAAGATAGTGGTACTCTTAAACCTCTATTGAAAATCCTAAAAGTAATGTTAGAACCTTTCCATCCACATGAAAGGTTTATCCTTTTGGTTCAAAGAATCTAAAGGGGTCGATATCCTATAGAAATCATGAATAAATCTCTTTTAGTAGCCTACTAACCCAAGTAAGTTCTGCACATCCTTCATGATCTTGGGTGGATCCCAAGCTAACACTACCTCAATCTTTGTCAGGTCCACTACTACACAATCATCTGAGATAACATAACCAAGAAATTAGACCTTCTGAATCCAAAACTGACACATCAAGAGATTATCATAAATCAGGTGCTCTCAGAGTGTGTCTAGAACCATCCTCAAGTGTCTTGTATGATCCTCCTCTGATATCGAGTATGCTAGGATATCGTCGATTAATACCACAAAAAATTGTTCTAATAAAGGATAAAATATATGTTTCATGAGTCCCGTGAAAACTAATAGGGAGTTTGTCATGTCAAAGGGAATCACTAAGTACTCATAATGACCATAGTAATATCAGAATGTCGTCTTCAGTATATCCTCATCTCATAATCACAATTGGTGATAGCCTGGTCTAAGGTCAATTTTCGAGAACGATTATGCCCCTCTCAACTAATCAAAGAGGTTATTGATCCTCAGTAGTGGATACTTATTATTCATGATCACCCGATTTAGGCACCAATAATACATGCATAACCTCAAGCTCTTATCTGCCTTCTTAGAGAACAAAACTAGGGCTGCTCAAGGGGGACACTAGGTATCACAAACCCCCTTCTATTCATGTCCTCTAACTGAACCCTCATATCACTAAGCTCTATGGGATATATCTAATTTATCAGTGAATATATCAAGGCCATATCTAAGTGTAATTCAATATATAAGTCCATCTATCAGTGGATAGGTAAGCACGGAATGTCCTCAAGAAAGATGTCCTCATACTCAGCCATCATAGTAGGAAATAGATATCTGATATCACCCACTTCTCTAAGATTCATTCTATCCAATTGGTGAGTAATCAGTTTCACCCTACTATGTATGAGTACATCTTGATCAATCTGGATCTCCTCAACTATAAAAGATAACCTCGTCCCATCAATGCAGACACACTGCATCCTCCACCTAAAATAGTCAATCTATTCATGAATGGTGTATACTTGATCCTTTCATAAGATAAAATCATGAGGCATCATCTCTTCCACAAATAGATCCCATAAGAAACTCTCTCCTCCAAGTATTTGATCACACTTTTGTAAATAGTTTTTTATTGATAAGTCATTTTCGATAGGAGTCTCCAAGTGCAAGGGTAGATCCATGGGCTCAATAGAAACCTGTAGATATCAAACTAGGGATATAGCATAAAAAAGTGGCCCATGCATTTTTTTATAAAAACTATATCTAATGTAGAAAATACAAATCTTGTGCCTCTAATCATACCCAAATCTTATGGATCATAGGTCTCTATGGACAACAGCTTCCCTTGACTCTATCTACCAGCTCTCCAAGACATGTGGGGACCACCTAGGGATGGTGGTGAAAACAAGTCAAACTACCTGCCACCTCTAAATACTCTCCCTTCTCCTCTAACAAATCTATTGTCCTATAGACCTCCTTTATACTATAACTACCTATTTCTAGGAATATCATTCATTGTCTCTTTCTTATCTATATAGTGATTCGGATAGTCTCACGCAAGTTGTATCCATCTATCACAAGAGTATCCCCACATCTCCCTACGATGACTAGAACCATCCTAAGAGACCTAGATCACAAAACCATAGTTCTTAGATCGCCTCCTAAAATGTCTCACATGTCTAGATCCCTACATCTACCATCGACTACCTACTTTTGAAGTCTCATCCCTTGTGTTTCCACTAATAGCATGAATTTTCAATGTCTTCTCATCTTGAAAGCTCTCTCTAACCAAATCACTCTCTAAAATCCCAACATAGGTACTAATTTATAGAGGTAACACACTATCCCATATGTATTTTCATAGACCTCTATAAAATGTTTGTGATTGAAAAAATGGATCCCAAACCATATCCATCGAGTACCATGAGAGGTTCGTAAACCTCGACAAATACTCATCCACGATCATGTTTTTTTTGCAGTTGTAAAATCTCTAAGATGTACACTAGTCATATCATAGATAGAGAATACTCCTACTTAAAGATATGCTAAAACATTTTTCATGAAAGAGTCACCTCATTATTTGGTAGAACCACAAGTATCCACCAATTCCCTATGGAACCATTAAGAAGGCTCACCTTCAAGATCACCATCAGGCCTGCAGATTTCCTAACGAGAAGAAAGACTTGCATAACCACCTCGAGCCAATACTCGGATGTCTATGGGTTTGGATAACCTCTAAACATGAGGGGTAGTTGATGCTAAAACTCATAAATCATTCTCATCCTACTCACCTCATCCACTAGTACTGTGGGTACCATCTGCTACTCGATGGGTGGATTTATGTCTAGAAAACCACCCAGAGGTGCTACCTCCTAAACAGGTCTATGTTTTGAAGCCTTATCACTAACGGGGTTTTCCTGATGATCCTAATATTTAATACTACCTAGAAATCATCATGGAGGCATCCTAAAGTAGAAAATATGTACCATGGTCAATGAGTATATATGGGGAACTAACTCAAGGAGGAAATGGAACACAACTCATTCCTATATAATTCATGTACTAATGTTTCCCCTATAACCAATGTATACATGTACTGAGTTGAATGTTTGGTAGTCATATTTTGGGTGTGTGGATATGTTGGCCATTGTACCAACACCAGAGTCTTTATCCTAAATGTCTAACTCGAAACAATTAACACTTTTTCCATAAAACTCAAACCAATCTCATGGCTAGAAAAACAATAAACTCCAGTCCTAAGATAGAATGCTATCTTTGGTACCACTCTATCATGACCCAACCCACTTATCCCCACCTGTCTGATGATAATACGAGTGTGACTACCCATATCCCAACTCTAATAATTTAGGGACTGGAAACCGGTGTTGAGTAGGCATCACACTCGCAAGAGAGGCCTTAGCCTAAGGTACCTATATGGACACACACATCTCCAAACACATAAAATGATGATATATAAAATACAACTGATACCAGATTCATGCATACATCTAAATCCCATAATCAAAGTATAATGAATAATACTGGAAATCATAAAGGTACAAATACAATCCCACAAAAAATTGTAAAGGAGTCTAATCTGGTAATAAGAGGGGACTACAATCAAATGTGACTCCTAGAATAAACCATGGTTGATCAAGCCTAATATAAGCTCTCTCTACTCTAGGTACATCAAAAACCTCATTGAATGGATAGTCATCTACATAAGACCCAACACATGTGACCAGATCCCGTATAGGGTTGGTATGACAATACCCAATAGGACACCATAAAATCACTAATCATAAAGCATCAAGAGTATTCATATCATCATAGGATATGTCAATAATAATATGATACATATGATAAAACATATATATTTACTCTAGGTGGACACTAAGTCTCAAGGTAAGGTCACAACTATATTACAGCCTAAGATTCTGCTTGTAACAACCTAGAATTTTATCAATGAAATTTTCCTTCTTATAATTATGTCATTTAGTATAAAGAACATACATCACATCTAGAACCCAATAAAAAATCATTCTCATAAATTAATAATAATAAATTAGTCATAAAACAAACTAATATGAATTCCAAATATTATATAGAGATAATAAATATAAAATAAGATAATAATAATAGGAAAATTTAGATCTGATGGATTCACTGGAATGACCAAACTCAAGAAAAAAGCTGTAGAAATAAAACATAATGTTAATAAAAAATATTCACTTAAAATATGAAAATATATAAGAACTTGGGATAAAATATAAGTGACTAATGAATGTAATAATAGGTATTTATAGTAATAAGTAAACCCTTATGACTGTTAGAAATATGACAGTTGGAATAGTAACCTAGCTATTGGAATAGTAATGTGGCTATTAGGAATAGAAATCAGGCCATAAGAATAGTAACCTCTCTTATGAAAATATAAATAAAATTTGGGTATCTTATAAATGAAAATATGATATATTTATATCATGGAAAAGGTAAATAATTTTTTAAAAAATGATAAATTAAGTGTTGATATTTTTGTAGAACGTAAATGTTTATTTTCAATTTTATAATTAATATAATGATTTAAAATAAAATTTACTTATATAAAATTTATTAATAAAATTAATATTTTTGTTGTATTGTAATTATAATATAATTTTATGAGTCCTTAATAAATTTTTCAATGTGTCATAAAATTGATTATAATGATAAAATCGGTATTTTTTGAATAAATGATAATATTAATTAAAAATTAAATTTGTCATATTAAAAAAATTATTTTCGTAAAATAAAGTATATTTTTTAATTATAAATGTCAAAAAAAATTAAGATGAAATTTTTTATTTTTCTAAAATAGTTGAATTTTTGGTGAATAGTGAAATATGATAATTTACGGTATCAGCTAAAACCATGATTTTTTGAGTCATGGATGATCTATAGATAATTTAGAACCATTATCTCAAAATATACTTAATTATTTAATTTATATAGTGATAATTATCAACACTATTGATATTCTTGATCCAAAATAGTAAACTAATGAATATAATAATCAAAAACACCCCTCTCTTCTCACTATAAATACCACCCATCTCCACCCCTTCTTCTCAAACATTATAATCCATTAATATTGTCTAAATTCTACCCAATTCATCTTACAATACTATTACCTATGTCCTTTTCTTTCTTTCATCACCAAAATACCAATTCCAAGTTCCTTAAAGAGGTTCTCAAGGAGACGATATTCAAGAGGTAAAATCCTCCATCTTTCTCTTTTAATTTATTTTATTTTCTTATCCTCCCCTCACCTCCCCTATAAAAAGTGACATGATAAATCCATTATCATACATGTACTATAATTTTCTTTTCTTAATTTAAAATCCATCATTTATTCTCTTCTCTTCTCTTTTTATTCTAAAAATGAAAACATCATCTGTGATGTGTTGATTCACTGCCTCTGTGCACAATGAGTTTTCATTTTTCATTACCGCCTTCAATACTGGTCATAAAACCATTTTCAGGGTTAAATAAAATTATAATATATATATATATATATATTATAACTTATTTAATATTCTATAACCAATATATAAGAATAATATTAAATAAAATGATACTAGTTCGTGATTGTCGTAAAAACTGCCAAAAATAAACTAATCATTTTTCATTAACAATTTATCTAATGAATCATTATTATATTTGAAAATAAAATGATATATGAGTTAATTTAAATTTATATAATTTAATTTATACCATATAATTCCATTTATTAATAATTATTCCAATTTTAAAAGAGATTATATAATTATACACAAGCGAACCGACCATGAATCCATGAAACGAATGCTCCTGGAACAAAAAAATAAACTCTATAACTCATCTAAATGGCCATTAATAAACATAATAAAATTATAATAAATAAAATATATGTTTAATAGGTTCTAAATTAAATTATTAATCAATATAATTTTATTATATAGGGCATAAAGTTCAAGTGAAGAACACTTTTGGGCATAAGGTAAGGGAATCTCTCAGAACCACCAAATTAACTTTGGGATACGCTTTTTATCTCTTTTACCTAATTTATTACTTAATTATTATTATATAATCCTACTATATTATGTTTTTATGTTCCATAATTTTTTAATTAGCACAATCTATCTTATTTATATGGGGAAATACATTTTTTATAGGGTTCCCTTCTCAATTCCTTCCGATAAGCAATCCCAATTGAAGGGAACTTCTTTATTTCTTACCCATTTTCAAGTACACTATATAAATTGTTTTAATCCACCAATATTTTTCAAAAATCACTGTTTTATCATGAAAAACTATACTAGTTCATTTCTAGTTTTATGTAAACAATTATTCCTTTATCCTTTTAAAAAAACTCTTCATTCTTTTCCCTAAACCATGTAAAAGCAACACACTTCCAATGTCACCTAATCATTGTTTATAAATATTTTCACTTCAGTTGGAAATAAATTATCATGATATATGCCTATTTTTCCTTATTAATGTATAATTATGATTTAAATCCATTATTTTATGGACACCATTATGATACACCCTATGGTTTTGTCTTATGATATGATTACAATACCCGTTTCTTTCTATAAGTAACCCATATATTTCTTCCTTATGTTTGATCCTTTATATGGCCCATATATGAATGGTAATTTTATGATGGGTGAACTTAGATAGATCTATAATAAATTAGGTAATTTTAGTCTCATGAGATTTTATTTATGGGATTAGGGAGTAAACCTAATACATTATGGGAATTTTTCCACCATGTGATATAGTCTTGGAAATTTTCCATGACTCATGTTTATGTCATGTTATATATTACTACCACATTCCTATGTTTCCATGATACATGATCTTAGGTTATATATGTTATTATTCGATATGTTCATGTTCCATTCCTTTTTATGTCATCGTGTAATTTTTTCTAACTCGTGTTCTTTTCTTTATTCATATGTGTATTCCCTTACTAGGGTTTTTAGCTTATCCCTTTGTTCATGTATTTCCCAAGTTACCCTATACATATGTAAGTGATCAAAAAAATTTAAGATCTCATTAAGGATATTAAATAAAATATGATTTTATTTTATTTTCATGTTTTAAATTTTATTTACCTAGTCTTCCAAATATTTTATACTTTATGGTCCTTGGTTTGTATTTAATGGATAATTATGCTTAAAATAATGTAATAATATGTGTAAAAGGCTAGGTTCACTATAGTTGGTATTAGATCATAGTCTAGTTATTTTTTGATATTAGATCTATAAAACTTTAGTAATAAATCTTGGAATAATTATATCACCATGTATAACATAGATTGAAACTTAGGGAATCACATGTTAGAATATACTTTTCATTTACAAGTTTATCCTTCTATGTTAAAAGTATAATTTTCATATGATTATTAGCTAAGTATTCATACCCCATAATTGTACATTATTGTCTTTGTTAATTTCTATAAATAGGATAAATCCAGCTAACAATCAATGTGAGAGGAAATGTGATGATTTTACTAAAGAAATTCAAAATCTGGTGAGAATGGGATCTCATAACTTCATGAAAGTACTAGATCAACTAGATCAAGTTATGAATAATAACTTGAATCATGTGGAATAACCTCATTCTCCTAATAAATAGAAATTTTTGTTTTAATACTTTATATGATAAAGTCCTCCTATATTTATTAGATCTTCTAATCCCCTCATCATGGAACAATGGATTAAATCCATTGAGAAAATATCTTATGTCCTTAAATGATCAGAAGAAGATAAAGATAAAATGGTGGTATATTGTTTTGATAGGGAATCTGATTAGTGGTGGATACTGATAAAAACACAAAGTTTAAAGATGAAATGGATTCTATGGAATGGGATGCATTCAATAAAATATTTTTCAATAAATATTTTCCCTGAACTCTCCATCTTAAGATGGAGAGAGAGTTCCTCAGTCTGAAGAAATAGGAAGATGATATTATCAAAGAATATGAGGAAAAATTCATAAGGCTTTAATATTTTGATTCTAGCCTTGCCATCATCATTGAAATTAAGTTGGTCCGATTCTTTAGTGGGTTGAAACTGAGTCTATTAAAATCCTTAGAAATTCAAAACTTTTACAGTTATGAAGAGATTGTCCATTGTTCCCTTAAAGTAAAGATGGATATCGGTATTTCTTAGTGGTATCATGGGACTAGAGACAAGAAATGTAATATGGAGTTATTTTTAAAATGTCTAACATAAAAATATTATGAAGGAAAGAAAATTCATCATCCCACTTTTCAAAAGTGTGAGAAGAAGCATTCTAGAAACTATCTAAGGAAAACCAAAAGGTTCATCATGTGTTGAAGAGAGGGTAACCAAGTTAATCAATGTTAAAGTGAAATAAAGAAACCCATTAATGAGGAATTGGAAAAGAAGTTTTAGATAAACAATATTCCAATTGTGTAGTTCTTTAACTACAAAGAACATGGGTTCTATATGAGCCAATGCCCAAATCCAAGGGATTCCATAGACAATCTGGGACAAAATCCTCCAAGGTATAAAGGAAGGGAATATGAAATCACTATTGCTAAGGTGGATCCTAACAATAATGTGGTAACAAGTACACATGTTATTCATTAAATAATATAGAACTTACTTTTTTGTTTTATTTCTACACTTATTTTCATATCTTACAAGTTTAATATAGTTATTCAAACACCACCTCAAAATATTGAGGTTAATTTATCTAAGAGAAAAATTAATGGGGAAATTATTACATCCAAAGTATATAATTCATCCTCAGTCTATGTTTAGGGACTTAACCTCCCAAAAAAATCTTTTCTTACTTCCTTTTGTGTAGTTTGATGTTATATTGGGCATGTATTAGCTATATTTATATAAATCAAACATCAAATTTTGGGAAATAGAGATCACTCTTCACATCCCAAGGAATCCTCTAATTCTATACAAGTGTAAGGAAAATGATTAATCACATTCAGAATCATCATCTCAGCTATGGATATTATTACCTTATGATCAAGAATATCTATCTTAAATGATTGAGATAAAGGAGTGTATCAAGATCGAATACATTCCCATTGTTAAAGACTACACTGATGTGTTTCTGGAAGAATTATATGGTCTTTCTCTTGGATGATATGTTGAGTTATCAATTAATTTTATAACCAAATATCCACCTATATCAAATACTCCTTATAGGATAGACAACATTGAGTTGGAGGAACTGAAGAAGTTGTTACAAGAGAATATTGAAAAGGGTTTTATATGCCTAATTGGTTCACTGTGGGGTGTACCAGTCCTCTTAATCAAGAAGAAGGAGGGATCAATACACCTCCTCATTGATTATTATAAGCTCAATAAAAACATGATAAAGAATAATTATCCCCTACCACAAATAGAAGACTTGTTTGATCAACTATGTGGGGAAAATTATTTCTCTAAGGTGGACCTTCATTCAGGATATCACAAATTAAAGGTGAATAATAAATATATTCCCAATACTACCTTTTGAACAAGGTATGATCACTATGATTTCATACTAATGCACATAGAACTAAATAATTATATAGTAATTTTTATGTAATTAAATAATATAATATTTAGATATTACCTCAACAAATTTATGGTAGTATTTATAGATGATATTAAGATATACTCTAATAGAAATGAGGAACATGAGGAGCATTTAAATACTATGAAAAATACTTTATGAAGAGATAAACCATATGAAAAGTATAGTAAATGTGAGTTCTAGATGGAGGAAGTATCATTCTGGGTGAATTTTATCACCCGAAAAGGAATATTTGTAGACCCTTCTAAAATAAAGATAACTGAGGAGTGGCCAGGGACAATATATATAACAAATATTTGTAGTTTCCTTGGTCTAGTTAGCTATTACCGATGATTTTTGAAGAAATTTTCAGGAATTTTAAACCCATTAACCAAGATGACTCAAAAGGTATTAATTTTTTCTGGACCGGTGAATGTGAAGACTCCATCAAAGAGTTTAAAAATAAGCTCATCACTGCCCCAGTAATTACACTATCAATAAGTGGGGAACTCTTTGTGGTATACAGCGATGCTTCAAATAAGTTTTTAGGTCATGTATTGATGAAAATGATAAATTTATTGACTATACCTCAAGGAAATTTAAATTTCATGAGAAAAACAATCCCACGCATGATTTTGGATTTGGTGGTTTTGATCTTTGTGATGAAAATATGGTGGTATTATCACTATGGGGAGAAGTTTGAGATATATACTGGTCATAAGATCCTTAGCTATATATTCACATAAAATGAGCTTAATATTCTCCAGTGAATATGGTTATACCTCATCAAGGATTATGACTACTCAATACATTATCATCCTAGTAAATCAAATAAAGTGGAATATACTCTAAGTAGAAGGTATCCTATAACTTTATCAATTATGAGAATTGAGAAGGATCCAATATTATTAGACTTTCAAAGGATGGACGTGGGAATCATTAAGGTAGATACATCATCAATACATTATCAAATGATTTATCACCCATCCCATATGGAGAAAATAAAATATTCTCAGCTAAATGATGTGGAAATTTAGAAAGATATGGAAGATATAAGAAAGAGGAAATCTGCATAGCTCAAAATTAATGAGGAAGGAGTCGTAAGATTTGGGCCATGAATATGTGTACCATCCAATCCATAGATAAAGAAAGAACTTATGAATAACTCACATAGCTCAACCTTTTCTATCCACCCAAGTAGCACAAAGATTTATCGAGATCTCCAAGATCACTATTAGTGGGACAATATGAAGAAGGGGGTCACCGAATATATATCAAAGTGCCTATTATGTGAGAAAGTAAAGGATGAAAGAAAAAAGTCTCTAGGTATGATGAAACTATTACCCATACTAACATGGAAGTGGAAAAACATCACCATATACTTTGTCACCATACTTCCAAATTCATCTAGATTAAATAATTCTATATGGGTTTTCATAGATAATCTTAAAAATGTAGCACACTTTATTGAAATTTAAGAGGATTTATCACTTGAACAACTTGCATGGATATACATCAGAGAAGTGGTGAGGATTTATGGAGTAAAATTATTGATTATATCTTATCATAATCCTATATTTACTTTCAAGTTATAGAAAATTATCCAATATTCTCTAAAAACTAAGATAAACTTTAGTATGGCTTATCATCCTCAAATTGATGTCTGATCTAAGTCAATTATTTAGACACTAGAAGACATGTTGAGAGAATGTCCTATGGACTTTAAAGGAGGATGTGATAAACATCTTCCACTGATTGATTTCTCATGAAATAATAGTCTCCACTCAAGAATCCAAATGGCCTCATATTAAGCCATTTATTGGAAAAATGTAGAACACCAGCATGCTAAGATGAATTCAGTGAACATAAGTTGTTGGGACCTAAAATGTTCAAATAAATGGTAAACCAGGTGAAAACCATTCAGCAACACATCAAGACAGCCCAAAGTCAACATAAGAGCTATGTAGATAATTATTGATGAGAATTAGAGTTTGAGTTTGGTGACATGGTATTCCTCTTCATATCTCCATGGAGAAGATTCATGAGATTTGTAAAGAAAGGATAGTTAAGTCCCAGGTACATTGTCTCCTTAGATATTCTTGATCATATCGGAGTTGTAGCTTATTAACTAGCACTTCCACCATCTATGTATCAAGTACATGATGTATTCCATGTATCCCTCTTGGGGAAATACATACCAAAACCCTCACAGGAACTGAATTTAGTGGTGGTATATCTATAAAATGATCTCTCTTATGAGGATCAGTCAGTGAAGATCTTGGACTATAGAGATAAAGTTCTAGGCAACAACACTACTCACCGAGTCAAAGTATTATAGAGGAACCATAAATATGAAGAGGTGACATATAAACTAGAGGAAAAAATGAGGGATAAATACCCTCACCTATTTTCACCTTAGTTTGTAAAATAAAATTTTGAGGGTGAAATTTCATAAGGAGGGAAGAATATAATGACCTAGAATTTTTTCAATGAAATATCTCTTCTTATAATTAGGTTATGTAGTATAAATCACATACATGACATGTATAACCCAATAAAAACATTATTATCAAAAATTAATAATGATACTTTAGTCATCAAACTAACTAATAGGAATGCCAAATATTATAGTGGGACAATAAATAGAAAATAAGACGATAAGAAATGGAAATTTTGATCTTCTCAATCCACTAGAATGACTTCACTCATGAACAAAGTAGTAGAAATAAAACATAATGTTAATAAAAAATATTCATTTAAAATATCAAAATATATATAACCTTGGGAGAAAAAATAAGTGACTAATGAATAGAATATGAGGTATTTATAGGAAGAAGTAAACCCTTATGACTGTTAGAAATCTAACCATTGTAACAGTAACATAACTGTTGGAATAGTAATGTGACCATTAGGAATAGTAATTTGGACTTTAAAATAGTAACCTCGCTTATCAAAGTATAAATAAAATTGGAGTATCTTATAAATGAAAATATGATATATTTATATCATGTAAAAAGTAAATAAATATTTTTAAAATGATAAATTAATTTTTAGAATTTTTGTGAAACAAAAATGTTTATTTTCAATTTTATAATTAATATAATGATTTAAAAGAAAATTTATTTTTCATAAAATTTATTCATAAAATTAATATATTTTTTTATTATAATTATAATATAATTTTATGAGACCTTGATTAATTTTTAAAATTTTCATAAAATCAGTTATGATATTAAAATCGGTATTTTTCAAATAAATAATTGTTTTAATTAAAAACTAAATTTCTCATATTTAGAAAATTATTTTCATAAAATGGATTCCATTTTTTAATTCTTCATGTACAAAAATGGTTAAGGTGAATTTTTTGTATTTTTCTAAAATAGTTGAATTTTTTGGGGAATAGTAAAATGTGATAATTTACGGTATAAGATAAATAGATGAATTTTTTAGTCTTGGATGATGTATAGATGATGTAATAATAATTATATCAAAATATTATTAATTATTTAATTTATTTAGTGATAAGGATAATCACTATTTATATTCTTGATCCAAAATAATAAAGTAATTAATATAATAATCAAAAACACTCCTCTCCTCCCACTATAAATACCACCCCTTCCCCTCACAGTTTATAATACTTGAATATTGTCTAAATTTTACCCAATTAATCTCCTAAGACTCTTCCTCATGTCTTTTTCTTACTGGTCTCACCAAAATACCAATTCCAAGTTCCTTAAGGAGGTTCTCAAGGAGATGATATTCAAGAGGTGAAATCCTCCTTCTTTCTCTTTTAATTTCTTTTCTTTTTTTATCCTCCCATAAACCCTCTATAAAAAGTG
Organism: Viscum album; assembly: GCA_963277665.1. Taxonomy (NCBI): domain Eukaryota; kingdom Viridiplantae; phylum Streptophyta; class Magnoliopsida; order Santalales; family Viscaceae; genus Viscum; species Viscum album. The sequence goes on along the minus strand of OY728145.1, from coordinate 803,397,032 downwards.
AGATGATAAATATAGTATCATAAATGAACTATAATTTTATTACGTTATTGGAATATCCATCATATAATCTCTTCTATTATCCTTTTATTCTATAAATGAAGACATTTTTTTGATATGTCGATTCACCGCCTTCGTGGATGAGAAGTTTTTATTTTTTATTACTGCCATCAAGTATAGTCATAAAAAAAAATTTATGGTTAAATAATATTATAATATATATATATAATAATAAATTATTTCATGATATAGAATCAATATATAAAAATAATATTAAATAAAATAATAATAGTTCATGATAGTCGTAAGAACCGCTAAAAACTAATCATTTTTCATTAACATTTTATCTAATGAATCATTCTAATATATGAAAAGAAAATGTATATTGATCATTTAAATTTATGTAAGTGAATAAATACCATATAATTTCACTTCTTTAGAGTTATTCAAATTAAACAAGAACTTCAATAATTATAAACAAGCAAACTGAACATGAAACCATGAAACGAACGATCTCAGAACAACGAAATTAAACTCTATAACTCATCGAAATGGACATTAATGAACTTAATAAAATTATAATAACTAAAATTTATGTTGGATATTTTCTTATTTAAATTATTAATCAATCTAATTTTATTATCCAGGACATTAATTTCAAGTGTATAACTCTTTTGGACATAAGGTAAGGGATCTCTTTGAACCTCTAAATTACCTTTAGGTTACACTTTATCTCACTTTTACCTAATATATTTCTTAACTATTATTATATAATCCTCATATATTCTGTTTTTATCCTCCAAATAATTTTACCAAGCTCAATTCATCTTTATTTTATGTGTAAATATATGTTTTATAAGGTTCCTTTCTTAATTCCTCCCAATAAGCAAGCCCGATTAAAGGGAAATTTTTCATTTCTTACCCATTTTCAAGTATACTCCATAAATTGTTTTTAAGACACTATTATTTTTATAAGATAACTCTTTTTATCATGAAATATTATCCTATTTTATTTTTGGTTTTATGCAAACAATTATTCCTTTATCCTTTTTAAAAAACTCTTTATTCTTTTCCCTAAACCATGTTAAAGAGACACATTTCCAATGTTACCTAACCATTCCTTCTACATGTTTTCACTTTAGTCAGACATAAATTATTTTGTCTATTATTATTTTTCCTTATTAATGTCTATGTATGATTTAAATTCATTCTTTCATGGACACCATTATGATACACCCTATGGTTATGCCTTATGATATGATTATGATACCCATTTCTTTCCATGGGTAACCCTTATGTTACTTCCTTATGTTTGATTCTCTATGTGGAACACATATTCATGAACATGTTATGATGGGTGTGACCAGATAGTGGTTCAATGAATTGGGTAAATTTTAGTCTCATGAGACATCATGTATGGGATTAAGGAGTAAATCTAACCCATTATGATACTTTGTCTACCATGTGATATAGTCTTAGCAGTTAACCTTGACTCGTGTTTATTTTATGTTATATATTGCTACCAAATTCATATATTTCCATGATACATGATCACATGTTCTATAAGTTATGATTCAATATGTTTATTCGCGTTTCATTCCTTTTTATTTCATCATGTTATGACTTCTAAATCATGTGCTATGATTTATTCCTATGTTTATTCCCTTACTGGGTTTTTTAGCTCATAAATTTGTTCATGTATTCCCCAGGTTACCCTGTGCAGATGTAAGAGCTCAAAGGAAGTTAGGATCTCATTATTGATATTAAATAAAAATGATTTAATTTTAGTTTCATGTTTTAAATTTTATTTACATATTCTTACAAAGACACTAAACTTTATGATCCATGGTTTGAATTTGATGGATAATTATGCTTAAAATCATGTAATAATATGCGTAAAAGGATAGGATCGCTATACTTCTCGAGAGTCCGTAACAACACTCACTCATAAGAAATCAATCTATGAGTCCGGTAGCACTATTGGAATTCATTCGAGATCTCATGCTCTCCATTTCTCTCCATAAGGAAGTATGCACTAGATGTCTAAAGATATCGATACACATATGGGGATGACACACAGGTATATGGGGTATACCAACAACCCAAACTGAATTAACCCACTAGGTAGGGGATCTACACCCATGTAAATTTGGTCATACTGATTCCTAAAACCCCAACTAGGTAAAAATATAATAGAGGATCCCATCCCAGTCCTCTAGGTGGATTCCTACTACTCTATTTGAAACTAATCCCTTAGAGAGAATCACAATCCTATTATTAGGATATAATTTCATACTATACCCTCACAGGGATGGATTGAGGGAATGCACCCTTAAGGAAAACAGTCCATGTTGAGGTGAACAAGGTATCTAAGTCATCTTTGAATAAGTATATGATATGTATGTAGGGTATATGGAATGTACTTCTAATCCTATAATTTCCCATGTTTATGCCCATGTACCTCAACCTCTACCTATATACCCTAGGTCATGCCCATGTACCTGGTCGGGACCAAGTCTATGGATCATCCTATGTGCTCTGTTCGGGTCTCAGTACACATCTTAACCTATGTACTATGGTTGTTCCTATGTAAATGAGGTTACATGGCAGGTTACTAAGTCAGGTCACATGGTGTGTGACACATGTCACGTGGCGTATGATCCTTTATTCTCTGTGAAAACCCTAGAACTGTGTCCAGGGCCCCACATAATGTGAATCTTTAAATTATATGTTGTGTAACTCAATATTTTCTAGAATCATGTGGTTCTTCACACAGACACCTAATTCCATCACCGAAATCTCCAATCACACCCAATAATCTCATATCTAGGGGTGACTAACCTTGCTGACACTGGTGGCTAGATTCTAGCATCTGATTCACCATAAGTTTATACCTATATCCACAACTTCATAGCATACTCAAACTCATGCCCTAATATCTCTGATCCAATCCTAAATCATCTTCATTGCTTTCATAGATCGATCCTATCACCAATACTGAACCAAATCTATGATATCAATCTATTGCACCAAATAATGAGTGTGTAATGATTGACTATCGAGTATTTTTCAAACCATTGATCAATCAAAATGCAAATTATGAACACATGAAGAACATGGGAAGAAATACAAAAAACACAAACATGAGGAATGGATCTTAGGTAATGTTATTTTTGGAATTGATTCATTATTGATATAATGAAAAACAAATATATTTAATTAATTGACAATAGATATCCCCAAGTCCCAATGGTTGAACCCATTCTTGTAAGAGGATCAACCTGCAAATCAATCTTTTGGTTGATTTGATTTTCACTCATAATGGGATAATTAAAATGGGGATAAATCCATATAAAACAAACATTCAACCTGAAGTTTAGATTAATAATTGATGAAGAAAGATTTTTTGTTAATGTCATTGGTGAGATATATGATATTTATTGGTGTATATGATTCGTTCTCTACCGATTCGATCTTCTGGTATGATGTTATTTTCTAATTTATCTCCAATAGATCCTCTCTAGGTCTCTATAGTTATGTGGCTAGCCCTGAGACTCTCCCATAAAGGGTTATTTATAGAGGAGGATTATAGTTTAATAAATCAAAAAAATAAATTAAATTAAATAATTTATTTATTCACTTTTTGCGCCCACAAAAACTTTTTCACAAATTCCCAAAAATATAAAGACCCTGACCCTAGTAGACCAAAGCCGATTCCTTACTTTATTACATTAGTACTATGAAAAAGAGATCGCATCCCAAAGTAAAGAATAGTTCAGTATCTTTGGAATACCATATACAAACATTAGTTTTACATTACAACTTTAAAGGAAAAACAATATAACAACTCCATTGGAAACACCCATAAACTCTTAGATTATTCCTACAAGTCATTCATAATATACATATTCACATCTTAGGGGAAAATAAAACATAAGAAATGGTTGATCATAGATGCTCAGTAATAGTAAGAAATATAGACAATTTTATCATACACATAAACAATAAGGCAAGGTGAATGACTAAAAAAACACATGCCATTAAAACATAATCTTGAGAATAATATTCCAGGAATAAAAATTGAATAAATAATTCAATATAAATAATCACATAAGAATTAAACTTAAAAATGGATATTCTACTAGTCTAATAATTATATGTATTATCAATTACTAATATCATAATTAGAGAATTCATAATGTGGGGAATCATAAGCATACCATCAAGTCTTATTCTAAGACACCGTATATAAATGGGTAAAAACCCAATTTAGTTTTTCTCACGAGACCTACTGATGCATCAAGGGGATATAGTGGGCTTCACCCATCACTTAAAAAGTGAAATTCATTCCTCATATAAAAGGGGTGAAACATAATCAACATATTTATTAATATTGAAACTAGCATATAAAATGTAAATAAATTTCCCCATCAATAAACATAATAATAGTATCTGAAGTAATATGGAAATTGTATCAAAATAGTACATCCTTAATAAAAATAATTATAAACCATTCAATAAAATATGATAGATTGTAACATAAGAGATCAATATCAATTAAGAATAATATTCAAAATATGGTATTGGAAAAGAATAAAATTAATGTAATAAAATCATTGATAAATTCTTGAGAGAAATACCCTTTTTGGTTTGGAAAGAAGATTTATTTTATAAAATCATTTTTATTTTTCATAAAATCAGATTATAAACATATATATCCCAGAAAATAAAAATAAATGACAATGAAATTATATTTCATGAATATTAAAAGAATGCTCATGTTGTAAATTGGCATATATTAGGATAAATTATGTCCAAATGAAGTGAAAAAATGTAAAAATAGTGTTTACAAAACATTATAAATGAGCCACTTTAGTGAAGTTTAAGGTAAAATATTAAAGAGTATTTAAAGAGGACAAAGGAATAATTTCTTTCATAAAAACAAAATGAACTAAGATTTCTTTTAATGATAAAAATATTTTTTCTAGAAAAATATCATTGTCTTAAAACAAATTATGGAGTGTACACTAGTGAAAAAAGACAATTTAACATTGGTTTTTTTATTTATGATATCGGTTTTTAACCAATGTATATAAAGGCGACCTAAAAAATATGATTTTTAGCATCAGTTTTATCTAACAATAATGCCAAAAACCAATTGAAATTGAGGTTTGGGCATCAGTTTTTTTAAAATTGACGTCGAAGTTCAATTTAGATGGGTTTTCGGCTTCAGTTTTAGATAAAACCGATGCCGAAACCCCAATTTTTTAAAAAAAAATTAGTGTCAGTTTTTAAAATAACCGACGCCGTAAATTTAAAAAAATTAGAAAAATTAGAAAATTAAACTTTTAAAAATATTGATACCCTTGTAAAAACACAATATACAGAAATAGTCAAATAGTATTTATCATTCAATAAAAACCTATAACTTACATTTACCAAGCATAAACAAAAAAACGATGTTGAAAGTTTAAAAAAAATTAGAATACACGTACATGAAATTTATGGCAGGATCATTGTTGGTTATTGTTGAAGCATTAATTTGATTATTAGTAGGTTCAAACACCTAAGATATCAAAAGAGTTAGTTTTTTGAACCCATATGTATTATTATTTATAAATATTATAATATACATTCCTCAAATCCAAATCAGACTTAACAAATAGTTCACAAAAGTATATCGAATATGGGTCATATCAGATTGGGAATAAAACTATGAATCATTGAATACCTACAATAATATTAAAAGATATGAGATTAAAAAATAAAATAATATGGCAGAAAATATAAAAAAAATTAATACAACTAACCTTATGAAAATCAGTAGTTTCCCTGGTTGTGATTATCTCATACATGAATCATAAAATATAATAACCACATTCAATATTTCCATTTTGACGATGACACTATAGTTATAAAACCGTAAACTGATAATAAATACAATATATACCAATAAATTTAGAAAAATATATATATAATATAAAAACTAATTACCTGTACTTCCACATATTTTATTTTCTTTAGTTTCTTTACTAACATGTATTTCTTTTCAAATTATTTCCATGAACTACATTTTCATATATATGAACTAATAATACACGTCTAAACAATGAAAATCAAACATAATGAGCTTATAAAAAAATTACTTGTTTAATAAGGTGGAAAATGGTTTGCGAACTATTCCTAATAAAGAGAAAAACCAATATAAGGTGTATTCACTTGGGAAAAATAAACTTAACATCTAATGTCCCCTACACAAAAGGTTCACAATTAATGACATTATAATGATCATTAGTTCATAATTATGTTTATGTTCTTACTTATTAAGAAATGAAAAAACCATAATTTAATCTTTGTCTGTGATAATCTCTCAGATATATATTGAACTCTATCATCATTCTTCACATTTAGGACTTCTAAGGAAATGTACTCTGGATCAATAAAACTATAAATTCCTATACTTTAATTTTGAAAAAGAAGCTTGTGTATATACCTAAATTAAAAAAAATATTTAGTCAATTAAAAACCATATTTTATTAAAGAAATATCAATTCAAACATCAATTTACTTACATGGAAAACAATTGCACCACACTCAGTTCGAGTTCTTCAAAATCAACTAAATGCATGATATCTTCTTTCATTATTCTCAATTGATAATTTCTTCCATATATATTGGGTGTTATCTGAAACTCATATATATAATTCAAGGAAGTAAAATCCTAAGATAATCTTTGTAACCTAGAAGAAATATTAAAAGGTTCTACAGTCGATTATTCCTAAACATTTTATTGCATTTGGGTAGTTTCTTTTTCTTTCAGATATTCTTATATAAGTTAAATGTAAAAAAAATTATAAGTAATTTTGAATAATTTTTAATTAATATTTAAAAAAATTCATTCCTCATATGAAATATAACGTAAAAGACCAGTTGTCCAAAGTAAAAAATGGCTCAGACATTCTCCAACATAGTTGATCTCCTCAGTAGAAAACGGTAGTAGAGTAGTAGGATCTATAATATCAAGTATTGATACTCTAACCAGAACCATTTGCATAGGCTGATGATGTACCAATTCCCCCAAAAAATGAACATGTCCTAAAGCAACAATATCTACATGAGGATCTACTGCAAACAACTCACAATATAAGGCTTGATCCAAGTGAGGAGGTGGAGGCTCAAATTAAGCAGACGGGGCAGGGTAATCTGAATGAGCAGGCTGAGAAGGAAAAAAAATAAAAAAAGTTATATTAGTGTTTATAATTTATAAAACAGAAAAATTGATGAAAATAAAATAATATACCTCGAAAGTCTATGCATATGGGGCAGGGTAAGCAGATGGGGCAGGGTAGTCCGGGTGATTAGGATGAGAAGGCTGAAAAATGAAAAAGGTATATTGGTGTTTATAATTTATAAAATAGAAAAATTGATGAAAATAAAATAGTATACCTCGAAAGGATACGTGGATGGGGCAGGGTAAGTAGATGGGACAGGGTAGTCCGGGTGAGTAGGTAAGAAGGTTGAAAAATGAAAAAGTTATATTAGTGTTTATAATTTTTAAAATAGAAAAATTGATGACATATAAATAATATACCTGGGAAGGCTACGCAGATAGGGTAGGGTAAGCAGTTAGGGTAGGGTAGTTTGGGTGAGAAGACTGGGAGGGCTGAAAAATTAAAAAGTTATATTAGTGATTATAATTTATAAAATAAAATAAAATGATGACAAATAAATAATATACTTGAGAAGGCCATGCAGACTATGATTGTATTGCCAAGTATTCTAAAAAAACCTTCTGCACTGCTGCTTGAATTTGATCACCCATAGACTGTTTCATATCTTTTAGCTCTTCTTTTAAGGATTCTATCTCTGGGTCTTTTGATTGCTTACTCTTACAAAAAACCTTCCAAAAACTAACACCCACCTGATATCTTCTAACATGGCCGGGGTGTTCTTCCTTTCCCAAATAAGTGGCTAGGATTTCCATCCTACCTTCGGGGATAAAAGATCCATGTGTCTCTTGCTCCTGAAGTTCATCCTGAAATGAAAAATAAAAAATTTATATTATTTTTTATGATTTATAATATAGAAAAAATCTTAATAAATAAATAATATTTACTTACAATTCTATCACCTAATTACTTAGATTCCTCTATAAGATATTGTTCATTTTTCTTTCTTCTTGATCATTTCCATTTCTCATGGAAAGTGGGAGGATATGGAGGACCAAACTGGACCTCCTCTGAACCACTGTTTGATCAAGCTCTTAATGCTTAAAATTTTTCATCAATAATTTTCTGCTCTAAATACGAATACCCTCCACATGATAAAGTATGAGGGTATACATTTTTCAAATGGATATCCTGATGACATCTCCTGTAGTCCTGTTATATAAAAAAACAACTAATTAATAAGAAAAATATTTCATAAATTTTCAAATATAAAATAATTATCATTCCTGGAATTTTTCTTCCTAATGACTGTCAACAAATCACTTCCATGTATCTTCATCTATAAATGGATACTTAAGGCATGGGCTTTCAAACCTTCTCTTTCCAAAAACATAATTTTTTGTGAGTTTTGTTTTAAAATATCTCCATCGAACCGCCACTAAAGAGAGATTTCTTTTCTTAATTTCTTTGGTTTCCTCAAAATTGAATGTCATCTGTAATTTAATAAATTAAATATGTCATTTAAAATATATAATATTCAAAAAATGAGATAAAATAAATCAATTAATATATTTTACCATCACGACCTCACAAAGTTGTTGTTTCATCGTCTTGTCCACTGACTTCCAATCAGGATATAAAATATTGATCCTACAGCGGCTCTAAATCGCTATATAACTGAAAAACTGAACTGCAGTTTGGCCAACTACATTATTATCATCATCAAAATGGATGTTTACTTTGTCATCATCACAATCAAGTTATAGTTTTTGTAAATGTGTAATACCATGTTTACCAACTTGAGAACTTGATTTTTTAGTAGTAACTGGAGAGGTCACCTATGCTAAGGATGCATCAATAGTCCTGTGAAATTTTTTTAAAAATTATTAGTTTTATTTAATTAAATAATTATATTAATGAATATATAATAATATGTCAAAATAGATATACCTCGGTAACTACTCCTCTCTATCTATATCTAAAATTACTACTAGAAAGTGTAATGAAATTTTATATACCTGCATATCATTAGAAAACTGAATAATTAGAAACAAGGAAGACAAAAATAAGTAAGTAAAAAAATAGTTATGCATTTTTAAGTTTCAAAAAAGGAAACAAAATATAAATATTTACCAGAAAAATTAAGAGACTAATTTATTGTTTTCCCACATGCCTTCATCATGATCATTGCGTACTGCATGCACTATGTCTGTCTTATACTCATTATAATCATCTGAAAATTACATAATAGATGAATCAGGCTTATGTAAATCACTAACATCATCAGTATCATCATCATCACCCAATGGTATATTTTTCCTTGCAAAACAACTGACCACTGATCATTCAACAGATCAATGACATAAAATACTTGTTTTTCATGTGTCTCTATGATAAATGGTTCCTCGTTGTAATTAAATCTTTTCAAATTCACCAGTTTAAACCCATATTCATCACGTTTCAAACCACTATTACTATCAACCCAATTACACTTAAAAATAGTGATTTGAAATTTAATACAATCAATTTCCCATATGTCTTCAAGAACTCCAAAATATGATGTTGATGCAGAAATTGGGTTTTTATCTTGGCACTCAAAAAATGCACTGCTTCAGAGAAAACTGTCACACCACTATTCTGAATGGTACTCTTGTCATCTAGGTTTTTTATATAAAATGTGTAGCCATTGATATTAAAACCAGACTATGTGATCACATTAAGAGATGTTCCCCCTACTAACCACTTCAATGTTTCTAATGTAGATATATCTGGGGTGACTTTCTCTTTAAACCATGAAACAAATATCTTCTTATGCTCAATAATCAACCATTTTTAATTTCTTTTCTGATATCATAACTTTAATTTAGCAATATGTGAGGATATATATGATTTAACCTCATCTGTGTTGTTCAAAATGTATAAATTTTCTTGCATCACTTCATCATGTGGAATGAACTTTACCTTTAATCCTTGAACCCCTTTACCTTCACTATCAACTGTCATATGTCGAGATACAGGGAGACCAATATGCTTCACCTCATACAAATAATCAGTAAAGAACTCAATCACCTCTTCTGATACATATTTTTTAACAATATATTCCTCTGGTTTATAAGTATTTTTAACATATCCTTTCAAAATTTTCAATTCTATTTCAAAAGGATACATCCATCTTAAATAAACAGGCCCACATATTCTTATCTCATGCACCAAATGAATTAGCAGATGAACCATTATATCAAAAAAAGTGGGTGGGAAATATATTTATAGTTGAAAAAGAATAATATTTACTTCATTCTCCAACACATCTAACAAATTTGGATCAACGACTTTGCTACAAATGGATTGGAAGAAATTACATAACCTGATGATAGTCTTTCTAATAGCTATCAGCAATATACCATGCACTGCTACTGGTAGAAGTTGTTGCATCAACACATGACAATCATGAAATTTCATACCTATTAATTTACAATCCTTAAATGACACCAAATTATTCTCATTTGAAGAAAAACTACTGGGTACATTAATACCATGAAGACACTGAAAAAAATTCATCTTTTCAATCTTTCTTAATGTGTGACAAGCTGGAGGTAAATATGTTCTGTTTCCTAACACAGTGGGATCTAACTCCAAACATATTATTATTAATATCAAGTCCAATATAGAATGCAATACATCTTTTGACTTTCCTTTTATGTCTAACAAAGTTCCAATAAAACTGTCACATATGTTTTTCTTAACATGCATAACATCAACGTTGTGTTTTATCTCTAAAAATATCCAATAAGGTAGTTCTAAAAAAATAGACTTATTCTTATAGATATTTATTTGAAAACCAGATCTTCTTCTCCTTCCAAATTTCAAATCAATATATTTTACCCTGTCATAATATTCTTCAACTAACAATGGTTGAGGGGGAAGGTTGTATTATTGTAAACTATTAAATGCTTTTTTCAATCTACAATAAAGATGATCAGTTCACAAAAATCTTTGATGTCCCATGTACATTGTCTTACTTCCATTATGAAATTGATAATATGAAGTTTTTTCTTCAAAAATTGGACATGATTTATGTCCCTTAACACTATATCCATATAAGTTTCTATATGTAGGAAAGTTGTTTATATTGAACATTATCATACCATGCAAAAGAAAATATTCTTTCTTGTATACATCGAAAACTTTAACACCTTCCTCCCATAGCAGTTTCAAATCATCAATCAATGGGAAAAGATACACATCAATATCATTTCCCAGTTGTTTTGGTCCATAAATCATCAAGATCATTATAACGTATTTTTTCATACATAGATATGGGGACAAGTTGTAAACTACCAACAAAAAAGGCCATGAACTATGTTGGCTATTGAGGCTCCGATATGGATTCATTCCATCAGTACACAATCCCATTTTGAGATTTCTAAATTCACTTCCAAAATCATGAAATTTTTTATCAAAACTCTTCCACTATGTTGAATCGGCAGGGTGACGTAAGTTACCATCAGAGATGTGCTCATATTAATGCCATATTAACCTTTTTGAATCAATTGAATTTTCAAATAAATGATTCAAACGAGGAATTATTGGATGGTACCAAATTTCTTTAGTAAGAGTTTTGATTCTGGTACCTAAAAATGAATCAGAATTGAATTATCAGAATTGTATGCAAAAAATATTAGATAATATCATTGGAAAGTACAAAATTGATTTTTCATGACATTAGATGACATCACCTGAGAATGAATCTGAGTTGACTTTACCATATATCTAATAGCATGATGTCCCACATGTAGGACAACTTTATAAACATTCATTTTCATCCCTATATAGTACACAATAATTGGGGCAAGCGTGTATCTTTTTATACCCTAATCCCATTGGGCATAATATTTTCTTTACCTCATAATTGGAATCTGGAAGCTCGTTGCCTTCTGGAAGTAGCTCTTTTCCATTTTTTTCTTTTAAGTTAACAAATATCAAAATTACTGATAACACTATATATTTACTGCAAATTGGGGAAAATGTTTTCTCAGAATCTCCATACAATCATTCAACAGTTGGTGTTTCTTCGATGTTTTCAACACCTAAATCATGAATTAATTCTTCAATATGACCCTCTGCCTCATTATGAATATTGTCATCAACATTGGATGTTGAATTTTTAGTTCTTTCACCATGACAGATCCTACATGTATAATTAAGGCTAAAACCATAAAAAATGAGATGATCCTTGATTTCTCTAGATTTTAACTTTCTCATATTTACACACTTCACACATGGACAAAAAATCAAATCAATGTTTTCATGATGGAATTTAGAAAATTCCAAAAAATCATCAACTCCTTTTTCATATTCACTAGTGGTTCTTCATAAATGAATCCAATTACGATTCATTAAATACCTGATATCACAATATAATTGGTGAATATATTAAAATAAATAAACATTTAAATATATATCAAATAAATTTTAAACAAAAAAATTTAATAAAAACTATTGTTAATCAGATAGAAAACATCAGATATGAAACACATTTACGATCCAGAGACTGTGTTATTTCAGATACTAATATGACTGTGATTTTATTATACTACAGAGGAACATCTATTTAGGATTGGAAAATGATGTGGGGGTGGGTACCAGTGTTTGATTATAATTCTCACAAGTGTTATGTGTAGTAAGTTGGAGTCAATGTAAAAAGATGCAATTTGTTGACAGGATATTTAAAAATGTTTGTTGACAAAATATTGAACCATTTCCCAACATATTTAAAATAAAATATAAACAAATAATTGAAGAAAATAAATAAAAAATTAAATGATAAATAATTTATCTACAAAAATAAAAAAAACTTACAAAATTTGAAGTTTAACCCGAATATAAATCCTCAATAAAAACTTTGTCTGTATAATGACTTGGAAAAATAAACACTAAAAAAGCTATACCAATATTGATGATACAAATGAAAAATAATGATAAACAACAACTAAAATTAAAACACAATTAAAAATCATTAAAAATAGGGTTATGGAAGAAGAAATAAACCGTGGAAGATAAATCAAGTTAGGATAACGAATAACGCAAACTGTAAAACATGAAAATTGAAGAAAACTATTAACAATGGCTATCAAGGATCACAAATATGGCTTCAAAGTAATCATGAGTCAAGAGCACCACCACGGGTTTTTATTTCATATATACAAGAAAAATGGGAGTTTCATGATCCCGACATTTTTTAAAAGACTTTCGGCACAGGTTCTTACAAAAACTGATGCCGAAAATAAAAAAAAACTTTTCGACGTCGGTTTTGGTAAAAACCGACATCGAAAGTCTTCAATTTTTTTTATTTCAGCATCGTCTTTTGGGAAAACCGGCACCTAAAATGAATCATATGGCATCGGTTTTCTCTAAAACTGATTCCATTTTTTATTTTTGGCATCGGTTTTTTTCTAAAACGGACACAAAAACACTTTTTTATTATTTTTCGCATCATTTTTAACAAAAACAGGCACAAAAATCATCAATAAATGGGTTTTGGCATCGGTTTATAAAAAAAAATTAGTATTTCGACGTTAAATCCCATATTTCCACTAATAATACTTGAAAATGTGTAAGAAATTGGAAATTTCCCTTTAATCGGGCTTGCTTATTGGGAAAATTTGGAAAGGGAGGCTTATAAAACATATATTTCCCCATAAAAGAAAGAATAATTTAGCTAGGTACATTTTTTTTAATATAAACATAGAATTTATGAGGATTAAATAAGAGGAATTAATAATTACATTGGAGTAAATATAGAGAAAGTGTAACCTGAAGGAAAATGGAGGTTTGTGAAGAAACTCTTACCTTATATCCGAAAGTGTTAGTAACTTGCACTTAATGTCATGGATAATGAAATTAAATTCATTAATAATTTAATTTAGAACCTATTAAACATTTATTTGATTTATTATACTTTTATTAAGTACATTTATGTCCTTTTATGAGTTATAAGATTAAATTTCATCATTCGGGAGTGTTTGTTTCCTTGGTTTCCATGATTGGTTCGCTTGTATACAAGTATGGAAGATCATGTAAAATGGTAATAGTTATCAAAAATTGAAAATATATATTATTAATGAACTTATAGAATATTAAATGGTCTTATAAACCATTTTTTCTCAATATAAGTATGATTCATTAGATAAAACGTTAATGATAATTTTTTAGATTATTTTTCTGTTTTTTTGATCATCACACACTAGTTTTGTTTTGTTAATTAATATTATGTATATATATTGGTTCCAGAACACTAAATAAGTTATAATATAAATTTTAAAATATTTTTTAACCATTAAAATGTTTTTATGACCATCTATGAAGGTGTTAAGGAAAATTCATCATCCATTATGGTGATAAACTAACACATGTGTTGGGTCTAGTATGTACTTCCTTAGCAAAGAGATAGGTAACACATCATGTACTTTAAAAAGGTTAGGTGGCATTACAAAATGATAATCTACAAATCCAATTATCTCCAGAATTTCAAAAGATCCAATGTACCTAGGGCTTTGTTTCCCTTTCTTAACAAACCTTATGAAACCCTTTCATGGATATTATTTCAAAAAGACATGATCTAACACTTAGAAATCCAGGTCCTTTCATTGGTTATCACCATAACTCTTTTTCCTACTTTGAACTTCTTTGATAAGGGTTTGAATAGTCTTTACCTTTGATTTTTTTCCACCACAATATCTAGGACTATAAGCTTCCTTTCACCAAATTTATCCCTACAAGTTAGGGTATGAAATATCTTTCCATATAATGCTTCAAAAGGTGCCATTTGGATATTTTAATGGAAACTATTGTAGTTGGAAAACTCTCCAAAAAGTAAATATTCATCTCACATACCTTGAACATCAAGTGAGAAGGATCTCAACTTGTCTTCTAAAGTTTGGATCATCCTTTCTGACTACTCATCAATTTGAGGGTGATAATAAGATCTCAAATGAAACTTAGTATCAAGATCCTACTATATGATTTTCCAGAATTTTGATTTAAATCAAGGATCATGATCAAACACAATTGAAAGAGGTGCACCGTGAATTCTTACAACTTCGTTAATATAGAGTTATGAAAGGTTCTCTAGGGGAAATTTCTCCCTTATAGAAAGTAAATGTACAGATTTTATAATTTGATCAATAATTAACCATATTGAATCATTATTTCCTAGAGTATTTGGTAGTCTAGTGACAAAATACATAGTAATATCATCCCATTTACATGTAAGAATAGGTAGAGGTTCCATGACTCCTCTATAATTTTGTCTTTTATCCTTCACCTATTGACAAACTAAACATATTGATACATAATTAGTAATTTCCCACTTAAAATTATCCAATTAGAAATGTTCCTTCAAATATTTATACATCTTAGTGCTACCAGGGTGTATAGAGAAATTGAGCTATAGGAATAATCCAATAATTCTTTTTTTAGCTCAGTTATAGAGAGAACACAAAGACTTTTCCCAAAATTCAAAATTATATCTTCATATATGAATTCTACCAATTTCACATCATTTACAGCTTTAATTTTCCTTTTAAAATGATCATCATCTGACTAAGAACTTTTAATAATTTCCAATAAAGATGGTTTGGAAACTATTTGAAAAAGTATTGATATTTTACCTTCCTTTATAATTTTCATATCCATATTTACTATATCCACATACATAAGATCCCTATCAATTCTCATTTTTTTATAAATCCATGATCTTTAATGTTCAATGCATCTGTATCCTTGTTTTCTTTCCCTAGGTGGTAGTATATTGAATAATCACATTCCATGAGTAGTACGATTCATTGCATTTCCCTCATATTGAGTTCTTTCTATGAGAAGATATATTTCAAACTCTTGTGATCTGTATATATCTCAAATATTTCAGTATAGATAAAGTGTCTCCATATCTTCATAGAAAATATTACAGCTATTAACTCAATATCATTAGTTAGATAGTTCTATTCATGAGTTTTTAACTTACTTGATGCATAGGTAATAACTCTCGCATTCTGTATAAGGACACAACTAGTCCCTTTCTTCAATGCATCACTATAAATCACAAATCAACCATTTCCTGATGATATATTCAAGATCAAAGCATTTACTAATCTTCTCTTCAATTCATTAAAACATTTTCACGGTATTTTTTCTATACAAACTTAACCCCTTTATGAGTAATCTTGGTTAACGGGTTAGATAATCAGGAACAATTCTGAATGAAACACTGATAGTAACCTATAAATAAATGAAACTACATACCTTTATTATTTTTTTTGGTCTAGGTCATTTCTGGACTACCTTTTTATTTATATGATCAATAGATATTTCATCCTTAGTGAAAATATGGACAAGAAAAGAAACTGTTTGAAGTCAGAATTCACACTTGCTAAACTTCCCATATAACTCTTTTCTTATAAGAGTATCTAGAACAATCTGTAATTAGTTCTTATGGTCCTCATATATTTTGAATTAAACCAATATATCATCAATAAATACCAAAAAAATATAAATATATTACTTGAATACTCTATTGATTAGATTTATAAAAAAAGGGTGTATTAGTCAGTCCAAATGGCATTATTCTAAACTTGTAATATATATACCTTTTTCAAAATTTTGTCTCTGAAATATATTCTTTATTCATAGACAATTTATGATATCCATAATGAAGATCAATATTTGAAAAATATTGATCTCTATGAAGTTGGTCAAATAAGTCGTTAATGTGATGTAGAGGATACTTGTTCATTATCGTAATAGCATTGATCTCTCTATAGTCAATGCATAGCTTCATAGATCCATATTTCTTCTTAATGAAATGAACATAATCTCTCCAAGGTGAAACACTAGGGAATATAAATCCCTTATTACTTTATTCCTCTAACTATTTCTTTAACTCTGTTAACTTCATTGTGGCCATTCTATAGGGATTCTTTGATATAGGTCTTCCATCAGGGATTAAATTGATATAAAACTCAATTTCCCACTCTGTAGGATTTCTAGGTAAATCCTATAGAAATACATCAATGTATTCTTTCATAATAGGTACATCCCCAATTTTAATATAACCTTTTTCATCAGTAGGTCTTATCTATTATTCCTCTCGAAGAATATCATTTATAAGAGCTATTAGAGGTGGATCTGGATATAAATTAGATAATGAAGTCTCCCTCTAAAGATGAAAAATTACATACCTTCGTAATGAATCATAATTTCCTTCTCTTTGTAGTAAATTTTTTCATTATAAATTAAAATATAATATATACCAAGTATTATATCAAATTCAACCATAACTTATGATAATAAAATCAGAAATTAGAGCACATTAATGTGTCATAATAGAAACTGATCAACACATCTTTGTTGCAATAAGGTTTCCACTATGAGTTTTGACTAAAAACTCCCTCGCTAAGGTGAATTGGAAATATCAAATTTTTATAGAAAACTAGGAAGATATAAAATAATGTAGTGATCCAGAATAAGATAAATATTTATATAAATTTGAGGAGATGATTAATGTACCTAACACCACATCATTAGGAACTCCAACCTCAGCTATGGTGACTATATAAGCATGGCCTTATTCCCTTGTCCTTTTATAGAGAAAGTCCCTTAAAATATATTATAATCATTTTTATAGTGTCCCAATCCTTATAGCTAAAACATTGCACATTGTTGGCTTCTTTCTTACCTCTATAATCATGGGCTTGGTGGCCTTTTTTCTCCACACTTATAACAAAATACCATTCTCAATAGGCATGTTCCATGATGTTTCTTTCTACATTTATTAAAAGTTGTAAATTATATCCTTCCATTCTTCTATTTTTCTTTATTTTATTTTCTAGAGTAATCATCACCCCTATTCTTATCTTACTTTCCTTCGAATCCATATGGCTTGGAAAATTATTTCTTCTTCTTGATGGAACATGATGATATATCCTCATATGATGAGAATTTTTGGGATACTAGTGCCCTTTGTATAATTTTCTTAATACCATCAAAGAAATGTTCAATATTTCTACTTGGATTATGTATGTAGTTTTCAGCATGCATTGATAACCTTGTAAATTTGGCTTCATACATGGCAACATTTTCATCATTTTTGTATCTCATACTCAAGAATTTTCTCTCCATATCTGCACATTGTTCACGAGGAAAATATTTATTCAATAAAATTCCATTAAAATCCTTCCATTCTATATTTTCAATTTCTTACTTCTCCTTTTTATTTTGAATTAATGACCACCATTGATCTGCATCTCCCGAGAGATGATCGTCTTCCATGATAACCTTCTCCCTTTAATTACTTCTTAAAGTGAGAAATATCTTCTTTATGAAACTTATCCATTGCTTAGCTAAAAATTGGTTTATAGTCCCATTGAATGATGGAGGCTTTTGTTGAAAAATGTGGTCTAACATTATTACACTGCATTGCGGATCGGGCTGCTCCATGCGAGTAAGGTTATTTCTTATAACCTGAGTTAGTTGTCCCAAAATAGTTATAAGTTTCTTAGCTTTATTTGCAGCTCAATATCCAAAATAATTATCTTTTATATGAGTTAAATCCCTATATAGGATATGTGAATTGATATATTTTCCATTCCTTTAACTATGCACCATTTCTAAACAATGGAATATACTATATTAGATTATCAAATTTTAAAACTATTGTAACATTTAAAGTATAAATAATCTCAACATAATAAGCTTGGTTACCTTGAGAATATTCTCAAAGTTAGTTATAGTGTTATATTTCCCTAATCTATGTTTTCCTAAATCTAGTTTCCAAAGACTCTACTAAACTTTCTCTGATACCAACTATGAAGAACTCAACCCCAATATCCCGGAGCTGGTGCCTTACTTCATTACATTTGTATTATGAACAAGATATTTCATCCCAAAAGACCAAATAGTTTAGTATCTTTGTAAAAAAATATTCAAACATAAGTTTTACATTATAAATTGAAAGAAAAAACAACATATCAACTCCATTGAAAACACCCATAAACTCATAGATTATCCCTAAAAGTCATTCATAATATATATCTTCACATCCTGTGGAAAAATAAAAAATAAGAAAAAGGTGATCTTAGATACTCAATAAGGGTAAGCAATACAGTGGAAACTATCATAAACATAAAAAATAAGGCAAGGTGAATAACTAAAAAACTACATTCCATTAAAACATAATCTTGATCATAATATGGTAAGAATAAACACTGAATGAATAAATCTATATAAATAATCACATGAGAATGAAACTTAACCATGGATATTCTACTAGTCAAATAATCACATGGATTATAAATTACTAATATCATAATGAGGGAATGCATAATGTGAGAAATCATAAACATGTCGTTAAGGATTATTCCAATAAACCATACATAAATGGGTAAAACCTTATCTACTTTGTCTCATGATACCTACTGATGTATCTAGGGGCTATAGTAGGCCCTACCCATCACTTACTAAGTCCAATTCATTTCCCATATGAAAGGGGTGAAACCTAATCAACATATACATTCATATTGAAACTATCATATGAAATTTAAATAAATTCACCAATCAATAAATGTAATCATAATCTACCCAGAGTAATACAATAAATGGTATCAAAATAGTACATCCCTAGTCAAAATAATCATAAACCATTCAAAAAAATATGGTAGATCATAAAATAAGATATTTATATAAACTAAGAATAAGATTCAAAATAGGGTGTTAAAAATATTAAAATACTCTAATAAAATTATTGAGAAATTTTTTATTCAAATACCCATTTTATTTTAGAAAGAAGAGTTCTTTTGAAAAATCATTTGTATTTTTCATAAATCATATTATAAACATGTATATCCCAGAAAATAAAAGGTAAAGACGATGAAATTATATTTTAGTAATATTAAAAGAATATTAACACTGAAATTTGGCATATATCATGATAAATTATGTCCAACTGAAGTGAAAACATGTAAAAAGAGTGTTTAAGAAACTTTAGAAATGATCCACTTTAGTGCGGTTTAAGGGGAGATATTAAAGAGTATTTAAAGAATACAAAGACATAATTGTTTCCATAAAAACAAAAATTAACTAAGATAGTTTTTCATGATAAAAGGAGAGTTTTTAGAAAAATATTTGTTCCTTAAAATATATTATACAGTTTACTTGAAAATGAGTAATAAATTGGGATGTTCTCTTTAATCGGGCTTGCTTATTAGAAGAAATTGGAATGGGAACCTTATAAAGCATATATTTACCCATAAAAGAAATAAGAATTGAGATAGGTGAATATTTTTGGAACATACACACATAATTTATAAGGATTAAATAAGACAAATTAATAATTACATTGGGTTAAAGAGAGAAAAATCGTAACCCGAAGAAAAAATGGAGGTTCGGGAAGAAACTCTTACCTTATGTATGAAAGTGTTCTGCACTTGCACTTAATGTACTATATAATGAAATTAGATTCATTAATAATTTAATTAAAAACCTATTAAAATTTTATTTTAATTATTATAATTTTATTAAGTTCATTTATGGAATTTTGGTGAGTTATAAGATACAATTTCATCATTCGAGAGTGTTTGTTTCCTTGGTTTTCGTGATTGGTTCACTTGTATACAAGTATGTAAGATCATGTAAAATGGGAATAGTTATCTAGAATTGAAATTATATGTTATTAATTAAAATAAAAATTATTAAATATTCTTATATACCATTTTTTCAGATATTATAATGATTTATTAGATAAAATGTTAATAATAACCACTTAGATTATTTTTTCATTTTTCGATCATCACACACTAGTTTTGTTTTATTAATTAATATTATGTTTATATATTGGTTACATAAAACTAAATAAGTTTTAATATAAATTTTTAAATATTTTTTAATCGTTATAATGGTTTTAAGACCATCCTTTAAGGTGTTAATACAAACGCATTATCTACGATGGTCGTAAATTGACACATCACAGACGATATTTTCATTTTTAGAATAAAAGGGAGAAGAGAAGGGGTTTATGATGAATATTACATTAACATAATATCATTACATTATATTTATAAGATACTATATTTATCTTTCATGTTTCGATATACTTTTTAAGGAAATGATAAGAAAATAAAATAAATTGAAAGAAAAAAAAAGAATGAAAGGGGATTTTACCTCTTGAATTCCTCTCCTTAAGAACCTCATTAAGGAACTTTGAGATGGTATTTTGGGTGAGAAAAGAAATAATAGAACATGGGGGATGTTTGGGATAGGTATTAATTATAAATTGGACAATAATAAAGGCTTTGTAGGTGTGAGGGGAAGAGGTGGAGAGGGGTGGTATTTATAGTGGATGAGAGGGGTGTTTTTTAATTATTTTATTCATTGGTTTATTATTTTGGATCAAGACTATAAATAGTATTGATTATTATGACTAAATAAATTAACTATATCATGTTAGTTCGAACTAATGGGTGCTTACATCATGCATGGCTCAAAATTCATCTATTTGGATTAAAATTTTAAATACCGTAAATTATAGTATTTCACTGTTCACCAAAAAATCAAATATTTTAAAAAAAATACAAAAAATTAACCCTAACCATTTTTTGATGTGTAGTATTCAAAAATGGACTCTATTTTATGAAAATAGTTTTCTAAATATAATAAATTTAATTTTTAAATAAAATCACCATTTACTCAAGAAATATTGATTTTAATATTGTAACTGACTTTATGATGATTTCAAAAATTAATTAAGGTCTCATAAAATTATCTTATAAATATAAGACAAGAAAATATTAATTTATGACTATATTTTATAAAAATAAATTTTCTTTTAGATAATTATATTTACTATAAAATTTTATATAAACATTTATGTTTCACAAAAATACCAACACTTAATTTATCATTTTTATAACATTTATTTACTTATTCCATGATATAAATATACCATATTTTTATTAATTAGATACCTAAATTTTTTTATACTTTCATAGGTGAAGTTATTATTCTATTGGTCAGATTAATATTCCTAATTGTCGCATTACTATTCCAATGTTCATGTTAATATTTTATAGTATATCGGGGTTTTAAACTTGATGTTGTGTGAAACATAAGATATTTAAATTTAAAAAAGACATACCATAAAATTTTGGGGTGTTACCAGCGCCGAAAAAGGTTATGTCATGCCTAGGGTAAAACCCATATTCTAAACTTGATGGTGGCCTTTTATTTCTGATCTGAGACTCTATTCAGGCATAATTATACTTTTTAGGGAAAACTATGTGTGTGTGATATTAATATATTTAATATTTTTCAAATATGAATTCCAAACTCATCGGGACTCAGAATCTCACATCGTCTCAGCACCTAGCTCCAAAAATATTATGAGATATATTTCAAAGTTTACATGAAAAAAAAATTACATTAATTATCATATAATATGATCCAACATCTTACCAAGAGTCCATAATGATTCCTAACTCTAATAAACAGTTAAAATTAATGGAATCCATGTACATCATCTTTGGAATCTGGTAGATCCACCTAAAGAGGTAAAACTCACTAGGTTCAAGTGGTCATTTATAAGAAGAATGATATGGATGGTGGAGTGTCTATCTGAAAATATCACTTGATAGTTAATGGTTTT
Organism: Viscum album; assembly: GCA_963277665.1. Taxonomy (NCBI): domain Eukaryota; kingdom Viridiplantae; phylum Streptophyta; class Magnoliopsida; order Santalales; family Viscaceae; genus Viscum; species Viscum album. Next base: position 803,374,175 of record OY728145.1, on the reverse strand, counting down.
AAACAAATTCATGGAATTGAATTTAAAGAAACATTATCTCTGGTGGTTGTGATCAAATCCATTAGGATTCTTTTATCCATAATAAACAATTATGAGATATATAAAATGGATATAAAAAATCACATTCCTTTATTGAAATTTGTTTAAGGATATATATATATAATATAGACCAATTTTTTTGAGTATTTAAGAAATGAAAATAATATTTATAAGTTATAATGGTCTTTTTATAGGTTAAATAAATCTTATCAGTGTTGGAATATTTGTTTTGATGAATCCATTTTACTTTATTAAAAATTAAGATGAACCTTATGTATATAAAAGGGTTAGTGGGGGTATAATTGTATTTATAGTGTTATATATAGATAACAAGCTTCTCATTGGAAATGATATCCCGATATTATAATCAATGAAAATTTGGTTGGGACATTTCTTCTCAAAAAAAAGATCTTAGTGAAGCAACGTACATAGTAGGTATAAAGATCTATAGAGATAGATAAAATCAAATGCATGGCCTTTGTAAAAACACATACATTTTTAAGGTGTTGGGTTTAATGTGTAAAAATATAAAAAGGTTACTTTACCAATGTTATATTATAGTGACCTAATCCTTTTATACATATTATTACATGATTTTTAACATAAATATACAGTAAATACAAACCAGATGATCAAGATTCATAATGTCCTAGGAATAATAAGTACATAAAAATTCAATATGAAACTAAAAAAACATGTTTTTTAATTTCCCATTAATTAGATCCTAAAACTATATAGGATAATGTGATTAATACATAAAATAAATGGGTTATCTGTAAATACCAATAGGGGAATAAACATGGTAATGAAGCATAGCATACGATCTAGAATGCATAACATGAATACATAAAAGATAGGGCTCAGGAATAATCATATAGAGGCATAAAATAAAGGACATGGAGTCATAAAATCATGAAAACATAGGAATTTGGTAGTAAAATATAACATGGAATAAACATAATTCAAGGATATCTGCTAAGACAACACCACATGGTGAACAGAGTCCTATCCTGGAATAGGTTCACTCCCTAATCCCAAACATAATTCCTCATGAAATAAAAACATTAAAAAATGAATTGGAAACTATTTAGGTACACCCATCATAACATTTACATGATTAATTGTTCCAAAAAAATGAAATCAATCATTACCCATGAAAATAAATGGGTTGCATAGTCTTTCCTCGTATCATAATAAAAGAATATTTCATAAAGATTCCAAATACGAGAAGAAATTAAATATTATAGATTTTTATATCTGAGTATATAAACATATGACTTATAATATAATGTTAATTTTTGAATAAATAATTTAAATTAGTGTTACATAAAAGGATTAAGGGATATAAAAGTTCCCATTAATTAGGTTTTCTTTTCAAGAAGGCATTTTAGAAATGAACTTAAGGTGTGTATTACCCCATCAAAGGAAGGGTGAATAAGATAGGTATATATGTAAGAGAAATATATACATAATTTAGAATCATTAAATAATATAAAATAGAGATATAAATTGATTTAGATATAGAAAGTTCATAACTTAAAAAAAATGTGGTTTATAGAGATCACTTACCTTATGTTATAGAATTGCTCTGCACTTTCACTGAACACCCTAGATAATCAAATTAAATTAATTAATTACTTAATTTATAACCTTTTACATATATATTTTATTTATTATAATTTTATAATTACCATTTATAATTATTTAAATGAGATTTAATGTTTAATCTTTTTGTTTTGGGAGTGTTTGTTTTATGGTTCCAAGGTCAGATAATGTGTGGATAATTATTGATGTTATAATCAAATGGGACTATAACTATAGAAGTGAAATGAAATGGTATTAATATAATTATATAAATTTAAAAGTTCCCAAATATCCATAGGTTTTCCAACATAGGGATGATTCTTTTAGTATAAATGGTAACATTATACAGTTAGTTCATTTAGGTGTTTTTACTGACCATCATGAACTAGTTATGTTTTAATTAATATTATGGACATATATTCATTCTAGAATGTGAAAAAATATATAATACACATAATTAGTTCATTTTAAACCATTATAAGTTAATTTAAAACTACTATGAAGATGGTAGTGGAAAATTAAAATTTATCATCCATGAAGGTGGTGAACCGACATAATATGGACAATGGTTTATTTTTTTAGAATAAAAGGAGATGAGAAAGGGGTGGATGGTAGATATTCCACTAAAAATATAAAAATAAAAAATATATATGATACTAGATTCATTATTCAATATTTTATGAGTGAGTAAAGGTGTAACACCATGAGATTTCATGAAAAAAAATTAAATTTAATTTAATTTATTTGATAGCTTGCATTACACACAGCAATGAGTTTAAATGAACCACAATATACTATTATTTAATGTTAAAGTTATAACCTAGCCATTAAATTGGAGGGTATGAATATTAACAAATAAATTGTGAAAATTATATTTTTTACACATGTTTAAAATAAATTCATTGGTTATCAATTGATTATAAATTAAAATAAAAATCATCTAAAAGTAAAAGAGATATTTATCTGAAAACTGTTTTTATATATCTAATGTGTTTCTATATTAATAAGTTAAATAAATAAATATTAGTGAATGTTTTAATTAAATTTATATATTAAATATTGAATCAAATTTTTTATCATTAATCTAATATATTTTTATAAATTGGATAATAATAAATCCAATTTTAGGCTTAAAAACTGTCTTTCTAAAAAATAATTTTACTGTGTTTTACGAACTTTTTAAAAATTATTTTTTTTCTTATTTTATAAAATTTAATTTAAAAAATTAAATCCATTTTTTAAATAATCATTCCAAAATTACCTTATATTGAATTTTTGATAATTTTCTGAAAAAGATTAATTTTTTGATGAATAGTGAAAAATACTAATTTTTATTAAAATGGTGTCTTTTCTTTTAAAAAATTTAGAAAGTTATATTATAAATTAATATGGTTTTAAAATTAAATTAGTTCAATGATATTATTATTAATCAATTTTACGTCATTGTAATCAATTTTATTTTCAATTTTGACATAAAAACTTTTTATACTTATGAAATATTTTTCTTTGGAAACCCGTTTTTTCGTCACATTTATGGGTTTAATTTTAAATTAAATTTTTCCACTTCTATGAATTAATTTTTTAAAATTTATTAAATATTTTTAATAAGTATAATTGATATTATAAAATAATTTCAACTTAATTTTTTGTCATAATGAATAGTAAAAATAGTAAAAATTATTTACCGTGGTTAGGGTTAAAACAGGTTTACTAGGGTAGTTAAACCAAAATAAAAGTGAAATTTTTCCAATTAAACTTTTATAAATTATATTTTATGAAAATATTTAGACCTTATATTATCCAAAATTATAATATATGTACATTTAGAATCATTTTATTTTGAATTACTTTATCATTTTTTATTCTTTTATGAAATTCCCAAGTGGTTTCCCTCCCCCGCTTATAAAAGGAAACCTCCTCTTCTATATTCTCCTATACACACATCAAGATCCTTTTGTTTTAGTCAAAAATTGACCAAAAATATTAATTATATATCTCCCCATGAACTATAGTCCATTGTTTTATTATAAAACTATCCTAGGAAGGATTTAGGTATAATTATAATGAGATTGTACGAAGAATAGGTATAGTCCTTAACCATGAGTTTTTATTTTATTTCTTGTTATACCTCATTAAAATATTATTCAAACATGATGATATAATAACATAAATATATACCATATAATTATATACTATTATGTTAATTGTATAACCTACATCCATCTCCTCTTGCATCAAATGGGAAACGAAATCATCGATCGTGTGAGTGGGAAACTACCGCCTTGTGAACCGACCTAATTTGTTTTCCATCACTGCTTCTCACGACTAGATATAATGATAGATTTAAATTATATATATTATATTTATGGAATAATTATACTTCAAAACTTATAATATCACATCTACCTTCTTACCTTCCAATCATTGAAAAATGATAACATCGCTTGTGCGTACGTATGGATTAAAGCCTCTAAGAAGCGATGTGATAAGGTTTTCATTTTTTTTGACATAGATGATAATAAGGTTAGATATAATGAATATATATGTGATATATATTATATAAAAATTATTCTATAAATCTAAATAGTTATTTACCTTTCTTTCTCTTCATCCGTTAAAAAATGGAAAAGGCGTTCATGCGTACGTACGGTCTACTGTCTCCATGAATGGTGTAATTCATTTGTCTATATCTACTTTTATAGATTAATATAAATATTTATATAATGAATTTATATTATATTTATATACTAATTAAAATTATTTATATTATAGAACCATAATAAAATTACAAGGACCAAAACTACCGAACCAAAACATATATGTAAAACGAAGAAGTTATCACCCAGAAAAATAATTTAATTAAAGATTTGTTGATAAATGAGTGGTAAAAGGATATAAGTAAATGATATATGGTATGATATATATGATTATAATTCTTTAATATATTTATAATAAATCTATATTTATTATATAGTAGTTTTTCATGTGTACGAATAAATTCAAGACTTAAGGTAATGGGTTTTCATCTCACTTTTATTTTTGTGGGACACAGATTATATTAACCACTTGTTTATTTTTTTTTTTGTATATAATAACCATTAATGTATTTTATGATAATTATCATTAAACTTATTATATATAAATATCCATATATGTTTATTTATTACATGGAGCTTATTATTCAAAAGTTACCAAAGTGGTAATGGTTTACGCTAAAATATCATTATTTATCAATTTGATTATGATTAAGTTTAGGTTAATGAAATATTATGATAAAACTTTAAATTAACTAATTGATTTTATTATAATATGGTTATTTCTTGAGAATAAATGTTTTTAATTCATTTTACTCACTTTAAGTACTCTAAAAACTGAGATAATTTTGTTTAAGGATAAATGACATTATTTCTTTCTTCGGTCGAAACTCATTTTTCTTCTATATCCTTGTTTTTTAAAATTGGTTTCAAGAAAGTTTTATTATTCATATATAAATGTTTAAATTCATTTTAATCCATGTTATGATTTTTAAAAAATAGTTTAAAATAAATCTTCTAGTTCTTTTCCGAATGAGGTACCTTTGAATTTTTACCAAAAATTTGAAAGGAAACTTTGTTTTACCATACATAGAATAAATGGAATTTTCCATATTTATGAGAACTCAATTATTTTAATATTACTATAAAAGTTTCCAATTTTATCTTCAAACAAAATTTTTTATTTAATATTTGGGAATATATTATATTTTAAATAAATGATTTCAAATTGTAAAGGATATTTTCCTCAATAAATGTTCCAAGTGGTCTTTAAAACTCTTTTTCCATTTAAGATGACATCCTTTGATGCTCCTAATATTTATTGGGGATATTATCCAATGATACCATCCTTGTTATTTCTTTTTATGTTTTATGATTATGATGACAATATGTTTATGAAACTCATTTATTTTCCATGAATTATGCTATGATGAAATTTTTCTAAAACCTGTTTATTTTTCATGGGTTATGCTATGAAGAAATGTATATGAAATCCATTTCCTTTTCATCAGTTATGATATGATTAATGTTTTATAATATTATGGAATACATATTTATTGTTTTTATTATGATGTGGGTGGGACTGAAATTATATATCCTTATAATGTATTGGATAAATATTAATGTTTTATGAGATCAAAGGGTATACAAGAGGTTATCCCATCTATGAAAACGGTGGGTACATGGGAGGTTATCCCAAGACAAAAAAGAGGGTAATTTAGAGGTTATATCAAACCTAAAGTTGGTACATTATTGGTTATCCCAAGCCTAACACATTATGAATGTCTTTTTGGGTATCCATTACATAATATTTTTTATTCTTATGTATATACCAAAAATCTATGTCATATTCCACTGTTACGATCCCATAGATTATGTTATTTGATTCCCTTATGATTCATGTATTATAAACTGAAAATATGTATTCCATGACTCAAGTTTATGATCTATGATATATATGGTATGGTTTTCAAAATTTCATTCTCATGTTCTCATACCCTTATGCTCATTTTATATTGATATCTCGCATGTTTACCCTTTGTGGGCATCTAAGCACACCCTTCCTTAAGTTTCTTTTCCCCAGGTTATGAAGAAATGTTTATGTATGATATTTTAAATAATATTTATAGTTATTAAGAACTTAGTGGTAGATGATGTAGTTAACTTATGAACCATTTTTTCATAAATCCAAGTTTATAAAGGCACTAGACCTATACTATTCTAGCATGGATCATTATGTTATATAATGAATAGTAATATATTAAGATATGTATCTATATATGAAAATTCTAGGTCATTATACTAGATATCATAGAAAGGTTTAGTCAGCCATTCGAAACTAGGATGATAAAAATTTAGTGATAACCCTAGGGATAAGTCAAAGTATTGGAAAATGTTCTGGAAATTTACTGAAGGATAGAGAAAGTAGTTTACAAGAAATTATATCTCGGTCTCGATACTACAAGTGGATGTAGATCTAGAATAGTTGTACCTAGGGGTAATAACTCCAAATATGGTGCATTGGGTTTTAAATCAATCATCACCTAGTGCATGATAATTGACCTTTTTTCACACCTAGTTTGACACCTCCAAGGGATATTTTTTGGAAATTCACAAACTATTTATGAACCAACATGAAGGATTTTAATAGATGATGATAATGGATGGAATATGTTAAAACTAAGGTATATTATATTGAAAATAATGTGTATTTATTTGTACATCCTATGAATTATTTTTCATGATTGATCACTTTGATCAAATATCTCTAAAGGTTATGATAAGCATTTTTGGTTTTACTAAAGGATTAAAGATAAAATGATGAAGTTTATGTGGTAACAAGAATTCTCAAATATTAAAGTACCTTATTTGATATTATTCATATGAATACCCTTATATCATGAAAATTCTCTAGGAATGTTAATTTTTATCCTCAATTTTTAGATATTGAATTAGTAGTGAAAAATATTCACCGCATGATGATCGTATCTCAAGTCTATGATTATTCTCTAGATGAAGTTTTTAGGAATTCACTTCATAAAAATATCATTACTCTCCCTTTTGTTTAATTTTATGTTATATTAGGAATGGATTGAATTTCTCTATATAAATACCACATCAATTTTTGAGGAATGGAAGTCATGTTTGATATTTTTAATCCACCTATGATCATTTATCAGTGCAACAATAAATATAAAATTTTAATGGGAATCAAATCCATTGTATGGGTATTAATTCCTATTAAAAAGGGGTATTATCTAAGTTGGTTGGGGATAAACCTAATATCGAATATGTGCCTATTTTTTGGGAGTTTTTTATGTCTTTCTGAAATAGTTACCTAGTCTTCCACTGAATCATGAAGATGATTTATCAATAAAACTCATATCCGGTACCACTCCTATTTCAAAGACTCCCTATAGAATGGCCCCAATTGAGTTTTAGGAATTAACAAAGAAACTATAGGATAATTTTGACCAGGGATTTATTCGGTCAATATGGATCGATGAGACTCTGTATTGATTTTCAAGAACTGAATAAGATCATAGTAAAGAACAAGTATCCTCTACCCCATATTGATGACTTGTTTGATCAACCACATGGAGCTCAATACTTTTTCGAGATTGGACTTCATTCTAGATATCATCAATTAAGGGTCAAGAAGGAGTATATAACCAAGATATAATTATGTACAAGGTATGTACATTATGAACATATAGTGATGCTATTTATTCTTACTAATAACCATGTTATCTTCATAGATTTATGAATAGATACTTTATATATTACCTTGATCAGTTTTTTTAGTCTTTATAGATGATATTCTTATATATTATAAGTTCAAGGAAGATCATTATGATCACTTGATAATTGTAATGAAGACCCTAAGGAAGGATAAATTGTATGAAAAATTTACCAAGTGTGAATTTTGGCTACAAAAGTATTCATTTTTTGGTCATTTAATATCAATAGAGGGTATATCTATGGACCCATCAAAGACTGAAGTTATTGAAAGTTGGGCCAGACCAACTAGTATAATAGTGATCCATGGTTTTCTTGGTTTGGATGGATATTATCGATGGTTTGTGGGGAATTTATCTTAATTATCTAATCCACTCACCCAGTTAACTCAAAAGGGAGACAAGTTATTTTCAATAAAAGAATGTGAATAAAATTTCAAGTAACTAAATAGAAGTTTAGTTAGCACACCTATTCTTACATTACCCTATAGTAGATAAGGGATTCTAATATATAGTGATGCATCAAAGAGGGTATGGGGATTCCTTTTCATGTATAATGACATGGTTATATCTTATTAAAAATGGAAGTTTAAGGTTTGTGATCAAAATTACCCAACTCGTGATTTGGATTTAGCTGTGGTAATTTTTTCATTAAAAATATGGAGGAATTATCTTTATAGAGAAAGGTGTGATATATAACAGAAAAGATCATTCATAGGTGAACCTTAGACCATTTATTAAAATGAAAGAAAATTACAACAGGTAAGGACAACAAACCAGAAAAAGAAAACTACATATCATAAAAGTCATACCCATCACCACATCCATGATAGGTTTATTCCTCCACAATATTCGATTCCCACTCTGAGATTTCATAGTGCTTCAGAATCTTATAATACTTCTTTATAAGATTGAATTTATCCAAATATATAAGCTCCTTAGAATATTTCTTACCCTTTTTTAGACCAGGGACAGCCCCACTTTCCTTCCTGATAGAAGACCTGGTAGACACCATCTTCATCATGTAATAATAGTCCTTCCTCATCCTTATTATTGTTGTGGAAGTCATAAATTCTTCATTTTCAGACACCTTATTCTTCCCACCCTGAACAATTTCACTATAGGTTCCACTATCATTTTTTTGTCACTATCAAAGACATACCCCCATTTTTCAGGGATATGCACATTTTTGTAACCATAATTCGCTCCCAGGTCTTGCTGATATTGTCTGTTAGTATTAATCATGGATAAACATTGTGGGTGCCCCACAGAGTCATGACCATCATGTAGCTCCTTCCTCATTTCACCGTCTACAGTGATTGCATTCCAAGATGAGAAATCAAGATGAATGCTAGAAACTTCATTCACTTGACAACCCTCCTACACATGAGATATCTCTTCATGCTTAAGTTCTTGAAAGTGGTTACAAATAGGGACATTGAACTTGTTTCAAGTGGAGACCTGGACCAACCTATCCTGTGAACCATTCTATTTATGCCCTTTCATACTGCCAACACTAACAACATCCTCACTTGAGCCTTTTGAAACTATAACCCTCACACCATTTTCACAAGACACAATGTAGGAAATCCCTTCATTAATAGGTTCTAGCCTCTGGGGAAATATTCCCACAAAATTATCCAACAATAGTGCCTTCCCAATACCAATATCATGCTTGAGACAATCAAAGACCTGACTCACTGTCAGGTCCGGTGACCTCCACTGCACCACCTTCAAAACATTAACAGGCGCAAAGACCCCTATGTGATCAACCTACTACATCACCCACTCTGCAGTTGTCTGTCATTTCTCCTCCACCATTGCACAGCCAGCATAATTCTCTACCACCCGCACTCCCTACATGTGAGAGACTCCTGCAGAAGCATGTAGTGGCACATTCTTAGACTGAATCCTCACTAGTGGCAAAGCCAGAACCAAAAGTAACACATTGGCCAATACCCCTCTTCCTCACCATCTTTTTAGTCCCATTCACACTTTTGTGATGACACTATGACTTCATATTACCAAATCAACTACAAGAAACACATAATGACATCCATGACTCAAAGATAACCTCATGTTTCCACCATAATTCCCTCCCATCCATGATCCAAATCTAGTTAACATGTGGCCTCACAACGTCAACATTGACACAAATTCACGGATAGATAGGATGGAAAACCACCTACATTCACTGATCATAGTATAGGTATCATCCAATCATATTCCTCAAAATGCATAAAATAGAAGGATTCTGAAAAGAAAGCAGGAGACTAGGAAGACATACCCATTTCACCATCCTTATCAAATCATATAACAATTGAAACTCAAGACTCCATCAAAACAGGTAAAAGGAAGATCCATTGCACCTTTGATGATCCCTAGACCAGGTGGTGATTAGGTCCTCCTCTGACATAAACCAGATCATGAAGTGCCTCCAATCAAGCAAACCAGCAATCACACACTCCTGCAGATCCCAATAATTGAAGATGAACTGATCAATTGAGGGTCAAGAAAGAGGATATACCTAAGATAGAATTCTATAAAAATTATGGACACTATGAAAATATAGTTATGATATTTATTCTTATTGATTCCCATGTTATCTTCATATATTTGTGAATAGAGACTTTAGATATTACCTTGATCAGTTTTTTGTAGTCTTTATAGATGATATTCTTATATATTAGAAGTTCAAGGAAGATCATTATGATCATTATGGAAAGAATTGTATGAATCCAATGTTTTAGGATGAACTTGGAGAAATAAATCTATTGGGACATGATCTAGCTAAGTGAATGGAATAGAAATATGGATCCATTCAATAGCACATAATGTGGCACAAAATTGAAATAAAAGTTATGCTGAAAAACGTTATTGAGATCTAGAGATCAAAGTTAGTGACAAGGTGTTTCTAAGAATTTAACCATGGAAGAAGGATATGATATTTGGGATGAAATTAAATCTAAGCCCCAGGTATATTGGCCCCTTTGAGTTTCTTGATCAAGTAGGGATGGTAGCTTATTACTTGGCACTCCCACATAACCTCTATCAAGTTCACGGTATATTCCATGTATGTATCCTAAGGAAGTAAATACTTTATTAATGAAATCAAATGTCATAATATTGGAGAAAATATATCTTATGAGGAAAAAATGGTATATATTATGTATCATAGAGAGAAAGTTTTATGAAACATGACCACTCATCTGGTCAAAAGTTATGTCGCGAAACCACCAATTTGAGGAAGATATATGGGAACATGAGGATATGATGAGGTAGAAGTATCCTCAGTTGTTTGTATTAGAGTAATATAATTTTGAGGGATAAATTAATTTTAATGGGGGTAGAATGTAACACCCTGAGATTTTATGAAATATTTTTTTTTCAAATAAATTTAATTTCTTCGATAGCTTGAGTTCCACACAACACCAAGTTTAAACAAACCATGATATAAAAATATTTAATGTGATAGTTATAACATAGACATTAAATTGGTGGGTAAAAATAGGAGTAACTAAATTATGAAAATTATATGTTTTACACATGTATAAAATAAATTAATTGGTTATCAATTGATTATAAATGACAATAAAAATCATTTAAAATTAAAAGAAATTATTTTTATGAAATACTATTATTATGAATGAAATGTTTTTTATTTTAATTAATTATATTAATCACTATTGGTGAATTAAATAAAATTTTTTATAATTCTTCTAAAAAGTTTCTATGAGTGGGATAAGAATAAATCTAGTTTTATGCTTAAAAATTATATTTTTCTAAAAAGAAGTTTTGTTACATTTTGCGCACTTATTTTAAATTTAATTTTTTTTAATAATTTTATAAAATTTATTTGAAAAAATGAAAATAATTTTTTAAATAAAAAATCCAAAATTCTCATCGATTTAAATTTTTAGAATTTTCTAAAAATATTAATTTTTTGATGAATAGTGAAAAATACTGATTTTTTTAAAAGTATTATTCTTTTAAAGAATTTACAAAGTTACATTTTATTTTAAGGTGGTTTAAAAGTGAAATTAATTCAATTATATTATTATTAATAAAATTTAGTTTCTTTTAATCATTTTTATGTTCAATATTGATATGAAAACTTTTTATACTTATGAAAACTTTTTCTTTGGAAAACTGTTTTTCATCATATATGTGGGTTTAATTTTAAATTAAATTATTACACTTATGGGATTTGAATTTAGTAAAATGGATTCCATATTTTTAATCATAATAATTAATATTATATAATAATTTCAATTTAATTTTTGTTCATAATTAATATTAAAAAAGGTAAAAATTAATTACATTGGTTAAGGTTAACTAGGTTTACTAGGGGGTTAAACCAAAAGATAAGGGTGAGTTTGCCAATTAAAATTGTATAAATCCTAATTTATGGCTATATTTCAACCATATATTATATAAAATTATAATATATTTCCATTTTTAATCATTTTTCTTGGGAATAAATTTATCATTTTGTATTCTTCTAGGAAATTTCCAAGTGGGTTCCCTCCCCTACTTATAAATGGACACCTCCTCTCCTATCAACTCAACTCCACACTTAATGATCCTTTTTTTTTAAATAAATGAACAAAAACATTCCTTATATCCCTAACAATTACCTAGATTCTCTATTTTTATCATAAAACCATCCTAGGAATGCTTTTGGTATAATTCTAAAAAGGTTTTCGGAAGAAGTGTTATAGTCCTTAACCATGCGTTTTTTATTTATTTATTCTTATAAATCCTTAAAAAATTAATAAATATTTTTTATATAATAAAATAATGATATCCCATATACTGATATGTTATTTTGTTAATTTACTAACCTATATCCATCTCCTCTTCCATTAAATGGGAAATGAAGCTGTCGATCGTGTGTACGGTGGACTACCAGCTCACGAACCGATGTAATTTGTTTTCCATCACCGCATATCATGGATGGATATAATTGTGGATTTAAAGTATATATATTATATTTATGACATAATTATACTTCTGAAATGATAACATCACATATAACTTCTTACAATACGATCCATTGAAAAACAATAACGTTGCTCAGGCGTAAGTGTGGATTATCGCCTCCATGAAGCAATGTGATACGTTTTTCATTTTATTTTGACATGGATAGAAATAAGGATAGATTTAATAAATATATATTATATATATTAAATTAAAATTGAGAATTTTTATTTACCTTTATTTTGTTTCATCTGTCAAAAAATGGAAACAACATTCATGTGTATGTATGGTCTACCGTCTTTATGAACAGTGTGATTCATTTTTTCATATATAATTTTATTGATGACTCTAATTATGTATATAGTGAATAAATATGATATTTATATCATTATTAAAATTATTTATATGATTTAATAATTATCAAAGTATAAGTACCAAAAGGACTAAACCAAAACATACATGAAAAATGAAGCAATTATCACCCAGAACAGTGATTTTAATAAATAATTGTTAATAAATAGGTGGTAAGATGTCATAAGTAAATAATATATCGTATGATATATATTATTATGGTTATTTTATAGATTTATAATAAACCCAGATTTATTATACATGATTTTTGAATGTGTATGAAGAAAACTGAGACTTATGGTAAGGGATATTCATCTCACTTTTATTTCTGTGGGACACATGCCATATTCACCACGTATTTATTTTGTATGGTTTATATAATGACCATGAATGTATTTTATTATTATTATAAGTAAAATAATTTGATATAAATATCCATATAATATTATTTATTTCATAGGGCTTATGATTCAAAAGTTACCAAAGTGGTAAGGGTTTACATTACAATCTCATTGTTTATCAGGATTATTTATGATTAAGTTTCCGATGATAAAATATTACAATATAACTCTCAAGAAACTCATAAATTTTATTTTAATATATCTATTTCTTGATAATACATGTTTTCTATTCATTTTAATTACTTTATGTACTCAATAAACTGGTATAATGTTTTTAAAAAAATACTATTTTTTTCCTCAGTCGAAAATATTTTTTCTTCCATATCCATGTTTTCTTAAAAATTTTTCAAGAAAGTTTTAGTATTAATATATTAATTTTTAAATTAATTTTTACCCATGTTTAACTTTTTACAAAATATTTTAAAATGAATATTCTTTTGGTTTTTAGAATGAGGTACCTTAGAAATTTTATCAAAAATATGAAAGGAATAATTGTTTTACCATACAAAGAACAAATGAAATTTTACACCATCATGACCACTAAATTCTTTAAATATTCCTTTATAATTCTGAAATTTTATTTTCAAATAAAATCTTTTATTTTATATTTTGTAATATTTTAGATTTTAAATAAATTATTTCAATATGTAATGAATATTTTCCTCAAGAAATGTTCAACTATTCTTTAAAAAGTATTTTCCATCTAAGATTGAATCCTTTGATGTTATTAATCCTTAATGGGAATATGATCCAATTATACCATCATTATTATTTTTAGGTATGGTTTATTATTATGATGACAAGATGGTTATGAATCCCATTTTTTCCATTGGTTATGTTATGATAAAATGATGAAATGTTTATGAAACCCATTTCTTTTACACAGTTTATGCTATGATAAAATATTTATGAAACCCATTTCATTTTCATGGGTCATGGTAGGATGAATGTTTTATGATCTTTTGGAACACATATGTATGATTTTAATTATAAAATGGTTAGTCCTGAAATTATATATACCTGTAATTCATTAGGTAAAGATTAATTTTCTATGAGCTCAAAGGGTATGTCACGACCAGTCCCCCGGGGCCCATGTCGTGACTACCCCAAACCCGCCTTCCATAGGCCTGGGGCTGGCGACTAGTACCAAAGGCGTATTCCCTAAAACTGGGAAGGCATTTGCCTTTATAGCCTGTAAACTCACGTAACCAAGCACGCAACAAGATACGAACACAAGCAAACTATATAGTAAATATAGTGAGTACAGTAAGGAAATGGGGTCAGAATACAAGCACAACTGGAGAGTACAAAAAACTAAAAAGTACAAGTAAACTGGATCAGATCCTATGAACACCAGCCAAGGATCCTACCTGAAGGGTAGGTACATCTCTCAAACGGTTGTCTATGTGGTATGCCTTGTCTACGTCCACCTCCGATCTACCTCCAGTACTGGTACTCTCTTCCTCAGTCAGCGTTGTATGTCGTCTGCACCAAACACAATGAGGTATGGGCATAGCCCGTATAGGGGTGAGTATAACGATACTCAGTAGGGACCCCGAGACCCTCAAGGTCTCACAAAATCTACAAAGGATAAACCACAAGGCATGAAAACTAGTGACAACCCAACTTAGGTATATGCCCATACATATACCTAAGTTATCATGTATACCCATCTCAATCATGAGGAAACACAGAGTCCAACTCAAAAGCCCAAAGCTCAAATGTTCCCCAAACGAAGTAATACCATGAAGTTAAGTACCACACAGGTATGTCACACAGAATAATACCACAAAGGTACTGACTCAACTCACACCAGGTATTTCTTAGGTATAGTAGTAGAGATGATTAGATATAACTACTGAATCATCTTACTCTATTAAGAGGCTCTTCTTCTAACCCACACAAGATCGCTCAGTGATGACCCACATAGGATCGCTCGGTGCTGACCCTCACAGGATCTCTTAGTGCTGACCCACATAGGATCACTGGGTGCTAACCCACACAGGATCACTCGGTGCTGACCCACACAGGATCGCTTGGTTCTGACCCACACAGGATCGCCATTCATTCTTCACGTCACAGCCAGCTACTGGGTTCCCACACTAAGCTTGCTCGTCTCTAGGAGGGTCTTCTCCTCAAGCCACCATTCGATACTCCAACTTTTATGAAGCCCCACTAAGAAGTAACCCAAAGGACCTCTATGTCATAGGGGTCTCAACTCAATAGACGGTGCGTCAATCGGATGGCCGGTCTGTAAGTTATTAGTCTTTTAGTCCTAAGGGCCTGGTTAGATTCGTGCTCAATCCAACTCAACTTTATCCCAACTTTATCCAAATCTAAAGTGGGTTATACCAAAAGGACCATCTTTCTCCAAGGTTTCTGACACCGCAGACAGTTCATCATACGGACGCTCGGTGCCAAAGTTATGTCCACTAGAGAGAAAATGGGTCGAAGTCGGCCTGGGTCCGATCCAACTCGGTTGGACCGACCCGGACTGACCCGGCCTGGGTCGACCCTGTTCGGGTCCACCCAACCCGACCTGCTAGGTCTGGTCCGGCTTTTTGGGTGGCCCGGCCAACTGGGTCCGGCCTGGCCAGTTGGGTCCGGCCCGCGCTGGGTGGCCCGGTCTGGTGGCTCAGCCTGGGCAGCGAGAGACTACGGGCAGTGCAAGGCCACGGGTGGCGGAGGCCGCATGGAGGCGGAGGCCACGGTGTGGCACGGAAGTCAGTTAGGCCGGCGTGGAAGGCCATGAGGGTGGTGAGGCCGCGCGAGCGGCGTAGAAGGCTGCAGGGGGGTCGCGAAGCCGCGAGGTGGCACGGCAGTGGGGGGGGTGGAGGTCTGTGAGCGGCGTGAGGCTGGGGGCGGCGGAGGTCGTGGGGCGGAGGAGGCCACGGGGAGGCAGAGGTCGTGGGGCGGCGGTGGTCGCGGGGACGTGGGTCCACATGGCCTCGGAGGTCGCGAGTGGCGTGAGGCCGCGAGGCCGCGGAGGCCGCGGGCGGTGCGATGGCTGTGGGGCGGTTTCGTTGCATCGTCTCCTATGTCGCGACTGGCAGTGGTGTCATCCATCATTCTCATGCCCCACCAAGGTTGTTTGTCATCCTCCTCCATCACAAAGAACAAAACAATTTATCACAAGAATTGTGGAGAGGTCGGGCCATGTTTGTTGGGCCCACACTCTCTACATTAGAGCGGTAGCAAGCAATTCAACAAAAGCCTTGAATGAAGAACTTCAAACTCTAAAACCCTTGGCAATGATTATTCCCAAACCCACAGAAAAAGAAAATCATCTGCGGATCAAGTAGTTATAGATTTGATCTGCGGTCTTGGTTTATAAGGGAAGAACATGGGAATCCATAAACACACATAATAAAAACCCTACCTCAGAGGTTTGTTGATGTTGGTGCAAGTAATAATTCAAAGATGTTGACATTCGTCGTTCCTTCTACATACCTCTGATCCCGGGCTCATTCATCGGTTCGTCATAGTTGAAGACGTTCCTCATTGGCGAGATAATTCTTCATTGGAGGATGAGTTTCTCCGCGATTCTCCAAAGCTTCTCCTTTTTGCTAACATTTTCCCCAATTCCACCAAAATGAGGAATAGCCAATTTATTAATTTAAATTAAGTAGATTAATAGGGTTGTCACAATTAAAATACTGACACATTTCATTAATTGATGGTTGGCTCCAAAAATTAAATGGGGGTGTTGGCATATTTAATTGTATCAATTTAATTGGCTCAAAATAGTGGAGAAAAAGAATTAAAGGGGAGTTGAGTGGTTTATCCCCCATTAAGAGGGTTCAGGTGGTCCTCACCATTAATTTCAAATTGAGAGGTTAGTTCAGGTGGTCACCGCCTCTTAACAATCACATAGGAGGTTTAGGATTGGGTGGTCCTCACCACCATATCCCATGTTGAGGGGTTTCTAAAATAAAAATGTTAGACATTTTTATTTTATTTAAATATTTCATGAAAATCACGAAAATTATATTTCACTCTCGACCCACTAGGGTTAAGGTGAAGGTCTCCTTAAGTTAATATTGGCGTTGTGAGTTCAACGGTGTCCTCGGATTTTGATTCTGAGCACCGGTTTAGAATTTATAAAAACCCGCTTGCACATTTACTGAACGTACCCAAAAAAAAGTTCAGAAATTCATTCTGGGCACTCCAAGCCTCACAATCACGCGCCTTTAATTTTCATGGACTCGTAAAATTCACATATATTAAAAAAAAATTACATGGAATTTCAGGGTCTTTACATTCTCCCCACCTCAGGGCTTTGCATCCTCATAATCCACAACTCAAAATAAATAAACAAGTGGGGGTACTGAGCACGTATCTGAGCGTCCTGCTCCCATGTGCTCTCCTGGAGGTTCTCATGCTACCAGTGAACGCGCACCAGAGGTATCGACCACCCATGAAGGACCCGCTCCTGTCGATCATCAATATCCACTGGAACCTCTACAAACGTCGCCCCATCATCAATGTCCAGCTCACTATGGTCGATAACGTGGGATGGTTCATGCACATATCTTCTCAGTTGGGATATGTGGAAGAAGTCGTGCACCCGGTGTATCTAAGGGGGAAGATCTAAGTGATAAGACACCTCGCTAACTCTGTTGAGGACCTAAAAATATCCAATGAACCTCGGAGATAACTTTCCTCCTCGGCCAAATCTCTGCAAACCTCGTCACGGTGAGACCCATAGAAATATGCAATAGCCATCCTCAAACTCTAGAGGTATCTATCTTCTATCGGCATAAGACTTCTTCCTACTCTGTGCAGTCTTCATCTTCTCCTGGATGATCTGCACTTTCTCTGTGTTAGCCCGTACCATCCCTGGTCCCACTAGTGCTGACTCCCCTGGGTTAGTCCAGCATAAAGGTGATCTTCAAGTTCACCCATACAACTCCCCAAAATGTGTCATCTTAATGGTGGAGTGATAGCTGTTGTTTTATGAAAACTCCACTAAAGGCAAGTGATCCTCCCAACTGCAACCGAAGTCGAGGATGCAAGCACGAAGCATGTCCTCGAGGGTCTGAATGGTATGCTCAGTCTGGCCATCCGTCTGGGGATGGAAGGCAGTGCTCAAACAAAGTTGCATCCCAAAAGCCTCCTAAAACCCCTTCCATAGTCTAGAAGTGAAACTTTAATCACGATCGGAGACAATCATCGAGGGTACTCCATGCAGCCGCACAATCTCCTGCGCATAGAGGTGTCTCAAGCTCTCTACTTAACCCTGCTCTCTGATCGGTAGGAAGTGGTCCGACTTGGTGATTCGTTCAATGATCACTCAAATAGAATCATGAATTATTGATGTATGTGGAAGTCTTGTCACGAATTCCATGGATATCCCATCCCACTTCCACTCTCGGACCTCTAAAGGTTGAACTAAGTCTGCTGGTACCTGATGCTCCACCTTCACTTGCTGACAAGTGAGGCACCAAGAAATAAACTATGCTATTTATTTATTTATCCCTGACCACTAGTGTTGTCGTCAGAGATCCTGGTACATCTTCTCCACTCCTGGATGTACCACTAGAGGGGATGTGTGGAACTCCCTCAACACTTCCTCTTGAAGTGACATTGGTACCATGGTACATCCTCTGAAAAGAATAATGTTCTCCCCACCTTCAGAAAATCCATTAGGTGCCTGTCCTGTGGATATCTGAGCACGTAGAACCTCGCAGTCAGTGTCCCCATGTTGCACCTCCCTAACTTGCTGAAGAAGTGGGGGAGTAACTATAAGAGACTGAAGAAAAGCTACCCCATCCTAATCCACAAAGGATATCTTCAAAGAGGCCAACTTCTCCATCACCTCTCCTAGTATTTGTATATCAGATCTATTTCTGAGTTCATATGATACAGCGTTCCCCTTTCTAGGATTATAGACTATCTCAAAGTCGTAGTCCTGGAGGAACTCAAGCCAACATCGCTGTCTCAATTTCAGGTCCTTCTAAGAGAAGATATACCTGAGACTCTTGTGATCCAAGTAGACTGTAAAATGTTTGCCCATCAGATAGTGTCGCCACATATTTAAGGCAAAGACAACTTCTGCTAACTCCAGGTCATGGGTAATGTAGTTTTGCTCATTTCGTCTTAGTTTTTGAGAACCATAAGTGATCATTTCTCGCTCCTTCATCAAGACACATCCGAGCCCGGTCCCTGATGAGTCGTAGTATACTACATACTCTAAGCCCTCCTCTGAAAGCCTCAAGATGGGGGCACTAGTCAGCCTCTACCTCAGATCTTGAAAACTCCACTGGCATCTCTCCAACCACATGAAGGGTTTCCCCTTCTTTGTCAAGGCTGATAGAGGTGCTTCAACTCTGGATAAATCTAGCACAAATCTCTGGTAGTAACCAGCCAAACCCAGGAAACTCCGTACCTCTATCACACTCCTGGGTGCCTCCCAAGAAAGTGCCACCTCAATATTCGCTGGATCCACTACAACTCCAACCTCTGAGATGTCATGTCCCATAAAGTGAACCTCTTGGATCCAGAAATGGCACTTTGAGAGCTTACTATAAAGCTAGTTCTCTCGGAGTGTATCCAGTACTATCTGCAAATGATAGGCATGCTCATCCTTAGTAGTCGAGTAGATCAGTATGTCGTCGATGAAGACTACTATAAAGCGATCAATGTATGGCTGAAAGATCCAGTTCATGAGTCCCATGAACACTACTAGAGCGTTGGTTAAGCCAAATGGAAAAACCAAGAACTCGTAGTGGTCGTACCAAAATCTTAAAGTCGTCTTCTATACATCCATGTCTCGTACTCTGAGCTGGTGATAGCTTGATCTGAGGTCTATCTTTGAGAACCATCGTTCTCCCTTCAGTTGATCAAAGGGGTCGTCAATTCTCAAGAGTGGGTACTTGTTCTTCACAGTTACCTGGTTCAGGCGTCGATAGTCAACACAAAGACTCAATCTCCCATTCGCCTTCTTGGCGAATAAAATCGGGGTTGCCCAAGGTGAAACATTAGGCCTGATGAATCACTTCCCCTGCAAGTCCTCTAGTTGTACCTGCAGATCATGAAACTCCACAGGAGCCATCTGATACGCTGGTGTAGATATCAGTGGCATCCCAGGGTACAAGTAAATGTAAAAGTACACCTCTCTGGGAGGAGGTACACCCAGAACATCATCAGGGAAGACATCTGCATACTGGTCCACCACTACAAGATAGCTCGGACTCTCCACATCAACCGCTCTGGGGGTAAGGCTAGCCAACTGATGAGTGGTCGGTTTGACCCTGCTCTGGGTAAGTCCATCTTATGCTGCAAAGGCTCCCTTCTCATCGGTGAAGGTAAACCTGGTCCCATCCATGCGGACACACTACACTTTGCACCTAATACAGTCAATATGAGCATGGACTGTAGATAACCAATCCATACACAAGATGACGTCGTAAGGTCTCGACACCACTACTAGGAGATCCCAGCCGAAGCTATCACCTCCTAGAGTGAGCTTGCACTGCCGACACCAGTGTGTAATCGTCAAAT
Organism: Viscum album; assembly: GCA_963277665.1. Classification (NCBI taxonomy): domain Eukaryota; kingdom Viridiplantae; phylum Streptophyta; class Magnoliopsida; order Santalales; family Viscaceae; genus Viscum; species Viscum album. The sequence continues at coordinate 803,353,046 of OY728145.1, read as the reverse complement.
CCTCTCCTATAGGAGTATCTATCCATAAGGATTAAGACAATGGCTCTGTCAGAATCTCAAATCTCAAAATGAGGGTAGTGGCAATAAAATAATGACTAGGACCTGTGTCTATAAGTACTGTAGTTAAGGTGGAATAGACACAGATCATACCTCGTATCATCTCTAGAGCACCATGGTCGTAGGCCTCAGCTGCCTGGAGCTGAGCTCACCCCTATCCACCTGCTTTCTATGGTTGGGGTGGACCATCTGGTGGTGGTGGTGGTAACATATCGAATTGTCTCCCACTTCTAGTTTCACTGTGTAACACCCCGAGCTTCCACAATACGCTTCTCTTTCAATAATGCAATAGCTTGAATTGTACGCAAGTTCGAGGTTCTAACACACACCAAAACCAATCAAAGTAGCCGTTATGAATAGTAATACCTACTTTTTAAAATTATATAAATTTTATATTTCAAAATGGACTTCATTTTTTGATTCGGAATATCGAAATTATCCTATGTTGAATTTTTGGTATTTTTCTGAGAACTTCCAATTTTTTATGAATAGTGAAAAATACTTAAAAACAAATTTTTAATAAAAATAATTTATAGTGATAAATTATACTATTGAGTGGTTTTAAAGTATAATTAGAATATATTTTTACCATTTTATACAATGGTGGTCATTAGAAATAATTTCACTTTGAAATTGGACATAAACAATTGCCAATCTTTTGATATATATTGTTTCTGAAAAACACGCTATTTGTTGTGACAGCTGGATTTAATTATAAAATTAATTAATGAAATTTATATGTTTGTAATTTTGTAAAATAGACATCATTTTTTAATTCATAATATCAATTATATCTTAGGGTGAAATTTTGGCATTGTTCTGAAAAACTTCAATTTTGGATGAATAGTGAAACCACTAAGTGGTAGTTAAAAAAAACTGATTTTTCGTTTAAATGAGATATTACCACTTCTGTGATTTGATTTTCAAAAATATGACATACATGGTTGTAAATAGAAAGTAAAATGTGGTTCAATGGGATTAAAATAATTTTTGTTGAATAGTAACTTTTAAGTTTAATTAATCGTGATTAAAGGTAATTAGTGTAATTTAAGGTAAAAATGATATTATAAAAATATGAAAATACCCTTACACTTGTCCTACCCCTATTGGATGAGTCATTGCTGACCAAGAAAATCCATGGGTCAACTTGGGGACCCCATGGAGCCACTTTGGTAGGAAAATGACAATAATAACTTTTTATTTAAAGTAAAAATGAAAATGTCACAAACATGAGTTGTTTTACTAAAACAATTTTTAAATGGGGTTATACAAGTCATATTTTTTACTATAAATATTCATTAGAAATATAAAAATATTTACTAGATCATGATAATTTTTTTATAATTTTTATACCTTAAATAAATTAAATTATTTTTGACACCATGATGATGCAGCGATTACCTCATAAATTAACGATTTAAATAAAATGGAAAGATAATGTAAAATATAAGACTTAAACTTGTCAAAAACCTATTGGATGAGCATATTTCGAACCCTTATCACCTTATCCTAGAAATATATCATTGTGGGACCTTTAGAATCCGAAAATCATATCATAATAATGTAACATTTCATGAGTTCCAAGAGTGCCCCTCCTCTCCTCTTATAAAAGGCCCCCACCACTACAACCTTACTCACACCTTAAAAGCCTTTTGGCTCGACCAACCTCTGCCCAAATACTCTCCCAACTTCCCTCTATTACTCCTAGAATCCTCACTTTGGGAATAATTCTTCCCAAGGAAGATTTTGTCTCAAATCAAAAAGAGTTACCCGATTTTAAGGTAATGCCTTCTTTTATGTTCTTTTGTTTTATTTTTCTTCTCCAACCCCCTAAACTCTTTTTATTCCTTTATTTAATAAAAAAACCAGTATCTACAATATAATAGGATGTTTTTATGATAAGTATTTGTTTTACACTTACACACACCTTCGTCTAATGGTTAAATAACATACGGTTTCTGTGGGTGGCGAAATACTACCTCACAGAACGATGATTATTCAATATTCTTTTAACACCTCTAATGGTGGCCATTTTGATGACACTATTTTCATATATGATATATATATTATGTTTATGTTTTCCTTATGCTTTTTTATTTCTCATTTAATGCATACTTTATGATTTCCATTATGGGTAAACGCGATAATTTCATTTTAGGAAGTGCGGACTACCGCCCCCTCAAAGTGATTTGAATCGTTAATGTCATATGTGGGATGTATAAAGGATGGAGTAAATGGTATTATACCTTATATTATACTGGAATTATATTATACCTTTATATAATTATAACATCATTCCATTAAATATGAAATAGAAATGAAAGTAGCGTTCATGCGTACGTACGGCTTACCGTCTCCATGAATGGTGCATTTCATTTCTTACCTCTAAATGTTATGTAACATTATAAATGAATGTATATACTGGATATATATGATGTATATGATATATACATCATTAATATAATTATTAATATAATGTATATTTTACCACATGAACAAATTGTAATTATAAGAAGTTTATTTTTGACCCAAGTACCTAAGATCGACAAAACGACCTTTATTAACTTAAATAATTACATAATGTTCATGACATGGTAATAAGTAATATAAAAGGAATAATGAACTAGAAAAAGGTTCTAAAGAAGGTAGATATTAACTCTAGTTTATTATTCAGAAGGTTAAAGAACGGTCGAGTCAAGTTGGACACGAGGTAAGGGAACTTCTTAACCCAATTTCCATTCTTTGGGTTAATCTCCTACTTTAAAATTATGTCATGATATTATTATGTATTATCTTGTATTTATACTTTCTTTATGTGTAAATATAGTTAATACACATAATATATCTATTCTATTTAAAAATGATCTTTTTAAGGTACTTTGTCTCAATCTCCATTCATTGAGGCATATTTTGTTTTATACACAAATTTCTTTTATACGGTGTATAAACCCCTTTGACTTTTACATTTATTCAAAAGGAATCTTTTTATAAGAAGCGTTTTACTAAACAACAAAAAGGAATGTTTTTCTTGTCGTACGTATGCGGCGATAATGACTTCTCCTCCACCGTGACCATTATTTGAGTTTCAGCTTCCTCTACAAGCCATAACTTTTTTTAAATGAAAAATAAATACAAAGTTTTAATTTTCTTTAATTTTGGTATTGAAAATGGTTTTGAAAGTGTTTTTATTATATCAATGTGTTGTATTGATATCTTTTGATTGAAATGTGGAAATTTTATTTTTCTTTTATGCATGTTTATGTGATACGATTATGTTATGGTTATGATATGTTTAAACCTGTTCATATGAGGAATGCATTGGACTTAATAAGTGACGGGTGGAGCCCGCTATAGCTCCTCGATGCATCGGTAGGTCTCGTGAGACAAACTAGTGTCTTGGCACGAGGCCTTGACAAATTCTTATTTGTGGTCTTGGCACGAGGCCTTGGCTACGTGGTTATGATAGTCTGGCATTATGCATTCCATCATTATGAAAGTGGTTATTGATATTGCATGTGATTTTTATACTAGTAGAATATCCATGTGAGTAAGTAAATGGCATTATTTAATTTTATTTTTGCCATATTATGCTGAAGTTCAAGTTTAAAAAGGCTTTTGTTTTAGTTATACATTGCCTTAAATGTTAATGTTTATTTATGAAAGCTTCTGCAATATTGTTATCCTTACTGAGCATCTGAGCTCACCCCTTTCAATGTTTTAATATTTTCCAGGATGTGAAGAAGTATTTTATGAATGACCTGCAGGGATAGTCAGAAGAGGATATGAGTGTGGACTATGGAGACTTTGTTATTTTAGTTTTTCACTTTATGATGTAATATAACATTTATGAATGTATCTAGTGTTTCCAAGGCTACTAAACTAATCGGTCTTTCAAGACTTGATCTTTTGTGATCATGCCAATGTTACGCAATAATGCACCGACTCTGGGTAACTAGGGTCGGGGCGTTACAGTTGGTATCAGAGGTAGTTTAGTACTACCCTTGGAAGCTAGATTTAGATAAACTCTGATTAGATAACATATCCCAAAGATAGACTTTGAGGATTAGTATAGAAGAACTTCCTAGAATTTTGGTATTATAGAGATTTTGTGAGTTTTCCGAGAAATACATCCCTGTCTGGATACGAGCAGATAGAGGTGGCTCTGGCACAGATGTACCTAGGGGTAAAACCCAAAAACACCTCTTTGAGCTAGACTCGAACGGGAACTGGTGCACGACAACGGTCCTTTCTGTACTCTTTGTTACGACACTCCCGGGGGATATGCTTAGGATAATTCTCATTTTCTTTACACACCATTATGAAGGGTTATGAGTATATACTTCCTCAAAGAAAACATTTTTTTATGATTATGGATTATATCCATAAACCGTTCAATTTATATTAAGTATTTTACATGTTTAGAATTATTCATTACAATTCATAAACTAACCTAGTTTATGCCATTGTATAGAAATGGAACCCAGTAGAAGGAATGTGAACTCCATCAATACGTATGATCCAAAGAGTAAGAAGGATCATATCTTTCATGGTATTAATCCAGCATTTAGAAGGGAAATAATCTCTCATGTGTTCTCAACATATGAAGAAATAGTATCATGTGTTAATAAGATAAGTAAATAATTCTCTGAGTCTTATGGATTTGAAGGGATGAAAGAGAAGAAAAGGATGGAAGAGAGAATGATGGATAAAGGGACGAGGGAAAAGAAGAATTTCCCAATATGTGATAACTGTGGGATGAAACACCTTAGAACTTGCCTGAAGAGAATGGGAGTTTGTTATAAGTGTGGAGAAAAAGGACATCAAGTGCGTGACTGCAAGGGTAAGAAAAAGTTTTCAAATGTACAATGCTTCATCTGCAAGGAATGGGGACACTATGCAAACCAATGTCCAAATCATCAGAGTATGCCCCAAATGATGTTATTGGATAATAATCAAGTTATGATACTACCACAGATGAGGAGGAAGGATTAGAGTTCTTACGTTGTCATTAAATAATTTTATCTTTGAGTGTTGTATCAATGATGTACTAGTTATAATAATTATGGAGTATATAAGGATTGTACTGCAGTACTATTTCAACAAGGACTTGAGATTGTGTGAAACCAAGAAAAGTGACTCCATAGCAGATTAAATTTTTGGAAAATGTATGGTTGAGAGAAAGATAAACCATAATATGGTTTTGATATAGATATAGTGATTTTGGAATAATACATGGTTGATTTGGGTAAATTATATTGGATATTCTTGACTTCCTTGGAACTGATTAATGATTTGTTTACATTTTTGGATAGAAGGAGTATATCTGGTATTCTATAAAGAATAAGGGATCATAGATGTAATCAATATAGATTTATGGTAATTCAAGATGTTGCAGTGTTTTAAAAGAATACATGATGAAGGTGTTCATATATTGTTACGCGGAAAAAAATGATCTTCATTATGTTTACCTTATTTATAAAATTTGGACTGTGAATTGGACAGAAGTATTTTGGATAACTATAAAGGTTGGAATGGATTAAGTTGAATCTTGGATAGTATTGTTTAAGGTTAACACATTTCTAAATATTATTTTTGGAATATTATAAAACTATAGTTTTTGGAAAAGGACAACCTGTAGGTTGGGGGATAACCCGTCGCGTCGGACAAAGCTACAGGAATCGAACCCACAACCATAGTGCGACAGACCTTTATTATCTACCACTAGCCTATAGGAAGTCCCTGGTTATTACAAATAGTTTTTCTAATCTAAATGGTATGTGTTTATATTTGGAACCTTGTACGATTTGGATAAATATAATATTTTTGAGTTCTATTATCTTTTTGAGTGAAAGATGAGTTTGTGGTAGAAATTAGTTGATGGTTGAAACTCTACTTTTCAAGCATAAATATATATATACCTATCTCTTATTCTATGAATAAATTAATTCTTAAACTTTAGTAAAGGGATATTAAAACAAAAAAATGTGTTATCCTAATACCATATGTCTTGTATAACTGATAATATTTTAAATCAACGTAGATTGAAGGCTTTGAGGCCCTCAATTTTACATTTGTTTGTGATTGGTGACCTCAATCAATCCCTATAAATATTTACGTTTTTCCTCCAATTATATGTCTCTAATTTCCACCAATTTTCTCCTAATTGAGATCATAATTTGGTGGTGACTTTTTCATTTCCCTTTCCCCCTTATTAAGGCTAAATTTTATTAACCTTATTTCCGATGTGGGTTTTCCACAAATGTATTTTATATTTTCAACCCTTTATTTTCAAACAAAAATTTCAAATTTTGAGGACGCAATTTATTTAAGGAGGAGAGAATGTAACACCCTGAGCTTCCACGATACGCTTCTCTTTCAATAATGCAATAGCTTGCATTGTACGCAAGTTCGAGGTTATAACACACACCAAAACCAATCAAAGTAGTCGTTATGAATAGTAATACCTACTTTTTGAAATTATATAAATTTTATATTTCAAAATGGACTTCATTTTTGGATTCTTAATATCAAAATTAGCCTATGTTGAATTTTTGGTATTTTTCTGAGAACTTCCAATTTTTTATGAATAGTGAAAAATACTTAAAAACAAATTTTTTAATCAAAATAATTTATAGTGATAAATTATACTATTGATTGGTTTTAAAGTATAATTATAATATATTTTTACCATTTTATACAATGGTGGTCATTATAATTAATTTCACTTTGAAATTGGACATAAACAATTGCCAATCTTTTGATATATATTGTTTCTGAAAAACACGCTATTTGTTGTGACAGCGGGATTTAATTATAAAATTAATTAATGCAACTTATATGTTTGGAATTTTGTAAAATATACATCATTTTTGAATTTAGAAAATCAATTATAGCTTAGGGTGAAATTTTGGCATTGTTCTGAAAAACTTCAATTTTGGATGAATAGTGAAACCACTAAGTGGTGGTTAAAAAAACTGATTTTTCGTTTAAATGAGATACTACCACTTCTGTGATTTGATTTTCAAAAATATGACATACATGGTTGTAATTAGGAAGTAAAATTTGGTTCAATGGGATTAAAATAATTTTTGGTGAATAGTAACTTTTAAGTTTAATTAATCGTGATTAAAGGTAATTAGTGTAATTTAAGGTAAAAATGATATTATAAAAATATGAAAATACCCTTACACTTGTCCTAACCCTATTTTATGAGTCATGGAAGACCAACACAATCCATGGGTCAACTTGGGGACCCCATGGAGCCACTTTGGTAGGAAAATGACAATAATAACTTTTTATTTAAAGTAAAAATGAAAATGTCACAAACATGAGTTGTTTTACTAAAACAATTTTTAAATGGGGTTATACAAGTCATATTTTTTACTATAAATATTCATTAGAAATATAAAAAGATTTAATACATCATGATAATTTTTTTATAATTTTTAGACCTTAAATAAATTAAATTATTGTTGACACCATGATGATGCAGTGATTACCTCATTAATTAACGATTTAAGTAAAATGAAAAGATAATGTAAAATCTAAGACTTACACTTGTCAAAAACCTATTGTATGAGCATATTTCGAACCCTTATCACCTTATCCTAGAAATATATCATTTTGGGACCTTTATAATCCTAAAATAATATCATAATAATGTAACATTTCATGAGTTCCAAGAGTGCCCCTCCTCTCCTCTTATAAAAGGCCCCCACCACTACCACCTTACTCACACCTTCAAAGACTTTTGGATCGGCCAAACTCTGCCCAAATACTCTCCCAACTTCACTCTATTACTCCTAGAAGCCTCACTTTGGGCATATTTCTTCCCAAGGAAGCCTTTGGCTCAAATCAAAAAGAGTTTCCCGATTTTAAGGTAATGCCTTCTTTTATGTTCTTTTGTTTTATTTTTCTTCTCCAACCCCCTAAACTCTTTTTATTCCATTATTTTATAAAAACACCAGTATATAAAATATACTAGGATGTTTTTATGATAAGTATTTGGTTTACACTTACACACACCTTCGTCTAATGGTTAAAGAACATACGGTTTCTGTGGGTGGCGAAATACTGCCTCACGAAACGATGATTGTTAAATATTCTTTTAACACCTCTAATGGTGGCCATTTTGATGACACTATTTTCATATATGATATATATATATATTATGTTTATGTTTTCCTTATGCTTCTGTATTTATCATTTATTTCATACTTTATGATTTCCATTATGGGTAAACGCGATAATTTCATTTTAGGAAGTGCGGACTACCACCCCCTCAAAGTGATTTGAATCGTTAATGCCATATATGGGATGTATAAAGGATGGAGTAAATGGTATTATACCTTATATTATACTGGAATTATATTATACCTTTATATAATTATAACATCATTCCATTAAATACTAAATAGAAATGAAAGTAGCGTTCATGCGTACGTACGGCTTACCGTCTCCATGAACGATGCATTTCATTTCTTACCTCTAAATGTTATGTAACATTATAAATGAATGTATATACTGGATATATATTATTTATATGATATATACATCATGAATATAATTATTAATATAATGGATATTTTACCACATGAACAAAGTGTAATTATAAGAACTTTATTTTTGACCCAAGTACCTAAGATCGACAAAACGACCGTTATTAACTTAAATAATTACATAATGTTCATGACATGGTAATAAGTGATATAAAAGGAATAATTAACTAGAAAAAGGTTCTAAAGAAGGTATATATTAACTCTAGTTTATTATTCAGGAGGTTAAAGAACGGTCGAGTCAAGTTGGACACGAGGTAAGGGAACTTCTTAACCCAATTTCCATTCTTTGGGTTAATCTCCTACTTTAAAATTATATCATGATATTATTATTTCTTATCTTGTATTTATACTTTCTTTATGTGTACATATAGTGAATACACATAATATATCTATTCTATTTAAAAATGATCTTTGTAAGGTACTTTGTCTCAATCTCCATTCATTGAGGCATATTTTGTTTTATACACAAATTTCTTTTATACGGTGTATAAACCCCTTTGACTTTTACGTTTATTTAAAAAGAATATTTTTATACAAAGTGTTTTACTAAATGACAAAAAGGAATGTTTTTCTTGTCGTACGTATGCGGTGACAATGACTTCTCCTCCGCCGTGACCATTATTTGAGTTTCGGCTTCCTCTACAAGCCATAACTTTTTTTAAATGAAAAATAAATACAAAGTTTTAATTTTATTTATTTTTGGTATTGAAAATGGTTTTGAAAGTGTTTTTATTATATCAATGTGTTGTATTGATATCTTTTGATTGAAATGTGGAAATGTTATGTTTCCTTTATGCATGTTTATGTGATTTGATTATGTTATGGTTATGATATGTTTAAACCTGTTCATATGAGGAATGCATTGGACTTAATAAGTGACGAGTGGAGCCCGCTATAGCTCCTCGATGCATCGGTAGGTCTCATGAGACAAACTAGTGTCTTGGCACGAGGCCTTGACAAATTCTTATTTGTAGTCTTGGCACGAGGCCTTGGCTACGTGGTTATGATAGTCTGGCATTATGCATTCCATCATTATGAAAGTGGTTATTGATATTTCATGTGATTACTCGACTAGTAGAATATCCATGTGAGTAAGTAAATGGCATTATTTAATTTTATTTTTGCCATATTATGCTAAATTTCAAGTTTAAAAAGGATTTTGTTTTAGTTATACATTGCCTTAAATGTTAATGTTTATTTATGAAAGCTTCTGCAATATTGTTATCCTTACTGAGCATCTGAGCTCACCCCTTTCAATGTTTTAATATTTTCCAGGATTTGAAGAAGTATTTTATGAATGACCTGCAGGGATAGTCAGAAGAGGATATGAGTGTGGACTATGGAGACTTTGTTATTTTAGTTTTTCACTTTATTATGTAATATAACATTTATGAATGTATCTAGTGTTTCCAAGGCTACTAAACTAATCGGTCTTTCGAGACTTGATCTTTTGTGATCATGCCAATGTTACGCAATAATGCACCGACTTTGGGTAACTGGGGTCGGGGCGTTACACACAGCCAGCTCCTCTGCCACGTTTGCCTGCTCTCTGCAGACCTTCTCAGTCGAATCTCAGTCTCTTCCTGGTAAGTCTTTCGACCGTCTGTTGATCATCCATACGGTGGGTCGGAAATTCACAATCCATGTGACCCTACCCGCCACATGTGTAACACTGCCCGCTCCTGGCATGACTGGCTCTGCCTTGGGTGCCCCGCACAACCGAACCTGAATCCTGCGATCGTCCACCTATAGGTCTGGTCCTTTTGGACCTCTGTGACATCTGTCTGCTACCAGCTCTAGAAGAATCTGCTACCTGACATTCGGGGGTGGGTCTCACTACTGGTGATTTCTAATCAAGGAAACTCTCTACTAAAAGGGCTCTCTCTAACACCCCTGCCTATGTCTGGATTCTAAGAGAAATCATCGAAGCCCTGATCTCTCACCTGAGCCCCTACTCGAAGGTCCAGGCCCTGAAGAATGGGTATTTTACCATATCTAAAGAGTAGAATGAGAGGTTAGTGAACCTAGATTAGTACTGAGCCACAGTCATGCTGCCCTAATACAGATGAAGAAGCTCCTGTATGCGCACTGCATGAACAGTCGTTGGAACAAACTCTGCCTAAAACAGGCTCTCGAAGTCTGCCCAGAGAAGCGTCACCTCGTCATGAACCTGGAGCATCAAACTCCACCATCTGCCTGTTGATTCCTATAGAAGGCTAGCGGAAAGGATCACCATGAGATCAGCTTGTGTCCCTACCAGTCAGAAGACTCTCACCACAGCCTCCAGCTAATCCTCAGCCACCTTTGGGTCCGTCTCTCCCCTGAACCTGGGTGGCCTCTGGCACTGGAACTCATGCAACATGCTCAAGCGGCGTGCACCCTCTTCTGTCGAGGATGGTGGCATCAGTGGCCCAACAGGTAATGGTACCACTGGTGCCTCCGCTAGATGGGGGCCCTACACCAAGGCATCGTCGCTCGGTGGGCTATCAGTGCGTACTATATCTGGAACCCTAGCTAGCTGTCTGCGTGGAGGTATCCTAAAAAGAAACAGGTGAAACACGGTCAATAAGTTATACTTGGTGATATGACTCAAGATATCATAAAGAAAACTCTTCAAAACACACACTCAATCAGTGTTTTCGTGCATTGAGTCAGAAATCAGAAGTCAGGATCCTGTTGTATGGATACGTCAGCCATCGCACCAACACTGGATTCCCTAAACTAATAACCACACTCACTACACTTAACACTATTTCCATTAAAAGATCAGAGTCCTATGTTATATGGTAGAACCGAATCCTCTGATACCAATTTTTCATGAACCATCCCCTAGGGCTCGTGTCGTGACTACCCCAAGCCCGCCTTCCATAAGCCAAGGGCTTGCAACTAGCACCGAAGGCATATTCCCAAAAACTGGGAAGGCATTACCTTTATAACCTGTAAACTCAAGAAACCTAGCATGCAGCAAGATACGAACACAAGAAAATTGTATAGTAAATATAGTGAGTATAGTAAGGAAATGGGGCCAAAATACAAGCCCAATTGGAGAGTACAAGAAACTGAAAAGTACAGGTAAACTGGATCAGCTCCTGTGAACACCCTCCAAGGATCCTACCTGAAGGGTAGGTACATCTCTCGAACGGTCATCTTTGTGGTACGCCTCATCTAGGTCCACCTACAAGATACCTCCAGTCCTAGTACTGTCGTCCTCAGTCAGTGTTGTCCATCTTCTGCACCAAACACAATGAGGTGCGGGCATAGCTCGTGCAGGGGTGAGTATAACGATACTCAGTAGGGACCCTGAGACCCTCAAGGTCTCACAAAATCTAAAAAGGATAAATCAAAAAATCATGAAAACTAGTGACAACCCTACTTAGGTATATGACCATACATATACCTACATTATCATGTATACCCATCTCAATCATGAGGAAACACAGATTATAACTCAGAATCCCAAAGCTCAACTGTTCCACAAAGGAAGGAATACCACAAAGTTAAGTACCACACAGGTATGCCACATAGAATAATACCACAAAGGTAATGAATTATCTAACACTAGGTATTTCTTAGGTACAGTAGTATAGATTATTAGATGTTACTACAGAATCATCTTACTCTGTTAAGAGGCTCTACTGCTGACCCACACAGGATCGCTCAGTGCTGACCCACACAGGATCGCTCGATGATTACCCACACAAGTTCTCTTGTTGTTGACCCACACAGGATCTCTAGGTGGAGACCCATATAGTATCGTTCGGTGCTGACCCACACAGGATCGCTCGGTGCTGACCCACAAAGGATCTCCATTTATTCTTCACGTCACAGCCAGCTGCTAGGTTCCCACACTAAGCTTGCTCACCTCCAAGAGGTTCTGCTCCTCAAGCCACTGGATGATACTCCAACTACCAAAAAGTCCCACTAAGAATTAACCCAAAGGAAAGCCACGTCATAAGGGTATCAATGCAATAGACGGTGCGTCAATCGGATGCCCAGTCAGTAAGTTATTAGCCTTTTAGTCCTGAGGGCCCAGTTGGATTCGTGCTCGATCTAACCCGACCATACTCCAACTTCATCCAAATCTCAAGTGTAGTATACCAAAGGGACTATCTCGCTACAAGGTTTCTAATGCTATATACGGTTCATCATATGGACTCCCGGTTCCAAATTTATGGTCGTTAGAGCAAAAATGGGTCGAAGTTGGCCCGAGTGCTGTCTGACTCGGTAGGACCGACCTGGCCCGACCCGGCCTGCTGGGTGGCCCGGCCTAGCGACCTGTCCTGGGTAGTGGGAGGTTGTGGGTGGCGCAAGGCCTTTGGGACAGCAGAGGTCGCGGGGAGGCGAAGGTCACGAGGTGGCACGGAAGGCCACGAGGGCTGCGCAAACGGCCCTGATGGCGGCAAGGCCATGGGGGGGCGCAGGATGGTGAAGGCCGTAGAGGGCCTTGAGAGGTGCGAGACCGCGGGCAGTGCGAGGCCGCAGGGCGGCACGAGGCCATAGGGCGATGCAAGGCCAAGGGGAGATGGAGTTTTTGGGCGGCGCGAGGCCACGGGGTAGTGGAGGCCGCGAGCGGTGCGATGGTTGTGGGGCGGCGGAGGCGGCGGGCGGCGGAGGCCGCAAGCGGCACGAGGCCACAGGGCAATGGAGGATGCAAGCGGTGTGATAGCTATGGGGTGGCGACATTGCACTGTCGCCTTCATCATGGCCATTAGTGGTACTGTCCGCCTTTCTCATGCCCCACTGAGGTTGTTTTTTCTCCTCCTCAATCGCGAAGATCACAACAATTTATCACAAGAATTGTGGAGAGGTCAGGCCATGTTTTTTTGGCATGCACTCTCCGCGTTAGAGCAGTAGCAAGCGGTTCAACAAAAGCCTTTAATGAAGAACGTCAAACTCTACAACCCCCGGAAATGATTATTCCCAAACCCGCAAAAAATAAAATCATCTGTAGATCAACTAGTTAGAGATTTGATCCGCATTCTTTGTTTAGAAGGGAAGAACATGGGAATCCATAAACACACATAATAAAAACCCTACCTCAGAGATTCGTTGATGTTGGCGCGAGTAAGAATTCAAATATGTCGACGTTCTTCGCGCCCGCCACATGGCTATGATCCTGGGATCATTCATCGGTTCGTTGTAGTTGAAGACGTTCCTCATTGGCGAGAGCATTATTCGTTGGAGGATGAGTTTCTCCACAATTCTCCAAAGCTTCTCCCTTTTTCCAACAGTTTCCCCAATTCCACAAAAAATGAGGAATATCTAAATTATTAATTTAAATTAATTAGATTAATAAGGTTGGAACAATTAAAATACTGACACATTTCATTAATTGTTGGTTGGATCCAACAATTAAATGGGTTTTTTTCATATTTAATTGTATCAATTTAATTGGCTCAAAATAATGGAGGAAAATAATTAATGGGGAGTTGAGTGGTTTCTCCCCCATTAAGAGGGTTCAGGTGGTCCCCACCATTAATTTCAAATTGAGAGGTTAGTTTAAGTGGTCCCCACCACCATATCCCATTTTGAGGGGTTTCTAAAATAAAAATGTTTGACATTTTTATTTTATTTAAATCTTTCACAAAAAACACAAAAATTATCTTTCACTCTTGATCCACTACAATCGATGTGAAGGTCTCTTTAAGAGAATATCAGTATTGCGAATTCAATGGTGTCCTCGGATTTCAATTCCGATCACCAATTCAAAAGTTACAAAAACCCACTTGCATGTTTATTGAACGTACCTGAAAAAAAGTTTATAAATTCATTTTGGGCACTCCGGACCTCAGAATCATGTGCCGTCAATTTTTGTGAACTCATAAAATTCCCATATATTAAAAAAATTACATTGAATTTCTGGTTCTTTACAGGGTACCCATGAAGTTATCCCAAGATCAAAAAAAAGTGGGTACATGGGAGGTTATCCCAAGACCAAAAATAGTACAAAGGAGGTTATCCTAATACTGAAGCAGGTACATGGATAGTTATCCAAATCCTAACATATGATAAAATTATTAGTCAGTATCCTTGACATAAGATTTTTATGCTTATATGTATGCCAAAAATCTATGTTATATTCCACTGTTATACTCTCTTGAATTATTTTCCTTAATTATTTTATGATTCATGTCTTGTTAAATTCAATATTTATTCCATGAATCAATTTTATGATCTATGATATGCATGGTATGGTTTTAAAATTTTATTCTCATAGTCTTATACATTTATGCTCGTGTTATGTTGATATCTCCATTTTTACCATTACTGATCATCTGAGATCACCCTTTATTATGTTTCCTTTTCCCTAGTTATGAAGAAATTTTATATTTATGATGTGTCTAAGAAGGGTTATAGTTATTAAGAACTTAGTGGGAGATGATCTAGTTAACTTAGGAACCAATTGTCTATGTATCCAAGTTTCTAAAGTCACTAGACCTATATGATTCTGGTGTGGATTATTATGTTATGTAATGAATAGTCACATATTAAGATTTTATATCTATGTATGAAAAGTGTGGGTCATTATATGAGGAAAAAGTAGAAGAAGAAATGAATTGAGAATAGGTAGATTGAGAATATTTCCTCTTAAATGTTTCCTCATTGAAATAATCCTTAAGGAACTTGAGATTGGTCTTTTTCTAAGACCAAAAGAAATAGGGAATGGGAGAGATGATTGGGAATATAATTGGGTATAAATTCGGAAATATACAAGGCTTAGAAGTTGTGACGAGAAGGGGTGGTGAGGGGTAGTATTTATAAGGAGAAGAGAGAGGTGTTTTTGAATATTATACTCATTAGTTTATTATTTTGGCTCAATAATACCAATAGTATTAATTATTATGACTATACATAGTAAATGGTTCATGTGATTTAAAAATAATGGGTGCTTATATCATCCATGACTCAAAAATTCATGTATTTTTCATATAATGTTAAATATCGTATTTTAACATATTTCACCATTCACCAAAAATTCAACTATTTTAGAAAAATATAAAAAATTCACCCTAACAATTTTTTGATGTTTAGATTTAAAAAAATTAAATCCATTTTATGAACATTATTTTCTAAATATTAGAAATTTAATTTTTAAATAAAATCCTCATTTATTTTAAAAATGACAGTTTTAATATTAAGATTATTTTTCTAATCCTTTGAAAATTTACTTAAGGTATCATAAAATTATATTATCATTATAATAAAACATAATATTAATTTTTAAACCCATTTTATGAAAATAAAATTTCTTTTAAATCATTATATTTTTATAAAAATGCAAATAAAGCATATATTTTTATGAAAATATGAACAGTTATTTTATAAGATTTAAAGAATTTATTTACTTATATCATGATATAAATATGTCATATTATTTTTTTATAAGATGATTAAATATTATTTTATATTTCCGTAGGTGTGGTTACTATTCTAATGGTCAAGTTACTATTCTTAATAGTCAGATAACTATTCCAATGGTCGAATTACTTATTCCAACAGTCAGATTATTATTCCAATGGTCAGATTTGTAACAGTCATATGAGTTTCCTACATCCTATAAATTTATAATATTTTATTCATTTTAATTTGATTATATTTTCTCCCAAGGTTATATATATTTTAATTTTGAAAATGTATATTGCATTATTAACATTCTATTTCATTTCTACTATGTTGTTTATGAGTGTGATTATTTTGAGGGATCGAGCAGATCTAAATTTTCCTATTATTATTATTTTATTTTCTATTTTTCACCCAATATAATACTTTCAATTCTTATTTCCATTTTTATTCTCTAAATTTAATGTTCAAATTAATATAACAAAATGTTATTAGTTTCATCATGTGGTTTTTGTTCATTATATAAGTTTATATTACTAAATATGACATAATTATATATTTAGATGGGAAATTCCATTAATATAATTTTGGGTTGTTACATTATTCTCCATTTAAGAAATTTGGTTCATGAAATTTCATTTTATATACTATGGTGAAAATAGTCAAGGGTGCTTCTACTTCATGCCTTCCTCTGATTCCCATGTCACACCCTCATACTTATGGTTTCACTATAGTACTTTCACAATGTGATCATGTTGAATAGAAATTTATCTCCACAATACAAGATATTCGTAGGTTTTTCCTCATAATAGATATCATTTTTTAGTTATACCACCTCTAAATTCAATACATGTGATAGATTCGGTATGTACTTCCTCAAGAGGGATATGTGGAATACATCATGTACTTGAAAAAGGGTTAGTGGGAGTTCTAATAGATAGGATACAAGTATGATGTGATAAATAATATCAAAGGGATGATGTACCTAGGACTTATCTTTCCCTTCTTCCCAAATCTCATGAATCTCTTACATGGAGATATGTGGAGGAAAACTTTGTCTCTAACCTCAAACTCCGGGTTCTGTTGATGATTGTTAAGGTAGCTCTTCTGTCATCTTTGAGCATCTATGATGTGGTGGTGAATGGTCTTAAAATTTTCTACCATTTTCTCAAGAATATTAGGAACCAACAACTTATGTTCACCAACTTCATCCCATCACGTAGGTATTCTACAAATCTTCCCATAAAGGGATTCATATGGAGCCATTTGGATGCTTGAGTGAAAGCTATTATTGTATGATAACTCAACCTGATAAATATGTTTATACCATACACCTTTTAATTCCATTTATCATGCTCTCAACATTTCCTCAAGTGTATGGATAGTACACTTAGATTTTCCAGTAGTTTAGGGATGATAAGTCATACTAAATTTCAACTCAATGTTTAGATCATATTGGAGATTCTTCTAAAACATAGAGATAAATATCGGATCTTGATCAAATGTAATCGATAATAGTGTTCCATATATCCCCACCCTTCTATAATTTATATCCTTTCAATTTTATCAAGTGATAAGTCCTCTCAAATGGAAATTAAATGATCAGTCTTTGTAAGATGGTCCATTATAACCCATGTAGTATTATTTTCTCTAAATGTACTCGGAAGACCAATTTCAATGTTTATGGTTATGTTTTTTCCATTTTCATGTAGGTATGGGTAGTGGTTTCATCATCCTATTAAAAATTTTCCTTTCAACCTTCACCTAGTTATATACAAGTCACTTTGATGTATATTCTATGATCTCCTTCTTCATATTGTCCCACCAATAGTGCTCTCAGAGATCTTGAAATATCTTCATGCTCCCTGGGTGGATGGAGAAGGTCGGTCTATGTGAATCATTAAATAACACCTTATTTATCTTAGGATTTTATGGTAAACATATTCATGCCTAAATCTTAAAAATACTTCTTCGTCAATTTTGAATTTCAAGGATTTATCTTTTCTTACCACCTTCTTCTATATTACCACATTATCTCTTTGGGCATCCTCTATCTTTTCTAGAAGGGGTGATTGAGAAATAATTTGAGAAAAGAATAATGATTTTACTTCATTTATGGTGATCATGTCCATCCTTTTCAAGTCTAATAATATTATATCCTTCTTAATTTTCATTATTGATAAGGTCATGAGTTACTTTCTACTTAGAGAATCAACCACTTTATTTTCATTCCTATGATGGTAGTGGATTGACCAGTCATATTTCATGATCAACTATAACCATATTTTCTAGGGCATATAAAGATGTTTCTATGTGAATATATATATATATATATATATATATATATATTTTACACTCTTATGATATTTATATATCTCATAATTCTACCCATTGAGATAATACCGCCATATTTTCAATATGAAAATCACTGCATCCAACTCTAGATCATACGTTAAGTAAATATTCTCAGGGACTTTCAACTACCTTGAGTCATATTCTATCACATTATCATTATATATCAATATAAAACCTAATACATTATATAAATAATCATTTTATACCAAAAAAATCACCATTTGAGATCAGTGATAAGCCTCTTTTTCAATTCCTTAAATCTCTCTTTATACTCATCAGTCTAGAAAGAATTTACTCCCTTTTAAGTCATCTTGGTTAGTGAGTTTTAAAATCATGATAAGTTTCTCAAAAATCATTAGTAATACCCATCTAGTCTAAGGAAACTATAGATCTCCATTACAAATATTGGTCACTCCTAAATTGCCTTTGTCTTGTAAGGTTCTGCAGATATACCTTTACTGGTGATAGCATGCCCCGAGAATTATACGGCCACCATCCATAACTCATATTTACGGTACTTTGTATATATATTATTGTTTCAAAAAGTATCTAGAATAGTATTCAAATGCTCCTTATGATCCTCCTTTCATTTGGAGTATATCCGAACATCGTCTATAATTACTACCACAAAAAAAATTACATAATCTCTAAAGAATTTATTTTAAGTCTATAAATATTTATGGAGAATTGGTGAGTCTGAAGTGAATCAAAATAAACTCATAGTGTTCATAACTTGTTCCAAAGGTAGTCTTGGGAATATCTTTTTTCATTACCTTTAATTGGTAATATCTTGACTGAATGTACACCTTTGAGAAATATTAGGTCTCACATAGTTCATTGAACAATAAATTTATTTGTGGTAGGGGATGTTTATTCTATATCATGATTTTATTGAGTTCATGATAATAAATTAAGAGGTGCATTGACTCATCCTTATTCTTAATGAAGAAGATCGGCACACCCCATGATGAAGAACTCAGGTGTATAAAACCCTTTTCCATATTTTATTTTAAATGCTTCTTTAGTTATTCCAACTCAATAGTGGCCATTATTTAAGGATTATTGGATATGGGTAGAGATTTGGGTATAAGTTTGATTGAGAACTCAACCTATTAGTCAGTAGGAAGACTAGACAACTCTTCAGGGAATACATTGGTTTAATCCCTTATAATAGGCATATCTTTAAGCATGAGTCACTCCTTTTTCTCAATCATTTTATCTATATATTCTTTCTTATAAGGAAATAATATCCACACTTGAGATAAATATTCTAAATTAGATTCATCATTCTCATTACACTTATACATAATCATAGGATAAATTTTTATGTGAAGAGTAATATCTATCTCCTAACAGTTGATGTTGGATTTATATAAGGATAAAAAGTTCATGCCTAATATAGAATCAAACTCTAATAAAAAGGTAAGACAATATTTTTTAGGAGGTTCAATCCACAAACATCGACCAGGGATAAGTTATACACTTAGAATTAAATGATTGATTTGTTTATTTATCTCACAAATATCTCAACCCTCGTGTTTTGAGGTGGTGTTTGAATAGTTCTATGAAAAATGAAATATATGAAAGAATTCATAAAACTATAATCATATAGGACATTTGAAGATAGTGAATGGATAAACAGTGCACCTTTCACTATTTAATTCTAGTTCTAGTCATTTAATATATCCAAAAAAATTAGGGATGATAATAATTAAACTAATAAGCATATAAATAGGGAAGCAATGAACATATAAGGAATTACTTATAAATGACACATACATCCTAACTTATAAGTTTCTAGGTTTCAATCTTGGTTATCCATGTACTATAAAAATGCACTGATTAGTGGTGGTTTATTATAGGTGGTTCTATTAACCTCTACTAAATAAATTTGGTTTAAAAATAATAATATAGCGGTAGTTTCATCAAATAGATTCTATATATTTTTTATTTTAATAATTGGTGGTGGTTTCCATTAAACCACTATGAAATTTTTTAAAAATCCTATTTTATCCCCCTCCCATGCTCTCTCTGCGCGACTCGACCCTGAACCCTATCCTCCCCCACTCCTCATAAGACCCCCCCCCCACCCTCCAACCACCCTCTCCCTAGTGATGACACAAAACCCCCCCTCTGAACTCCCTCCTCCATCCTCAACAGTGACCCCGACCCCCATGACCCCCCTCCAACCTCCCTCTTCCCAGCAGCGACACATAACCCCCCCCCCCCTCTAAACTCCCTCTCCCCATCAGTTCCCCTCCCCAATAGCGATGTGGACCCCCCCCCCCCCCAAACTCCCTCTCCCAAGCTCAGTTCCCCTCTTCCTCGACTCTTAAGGATTCTTTGGCCTTTTTTCGTGATTTAGTGTCCCACATTGAGGAAGTAGCAGATCAGAGGTTGGTTTTATCTATTGAATAGTTCATTAAATTAATAAACACTGATTTATTGCCTCTTTAAACTAGGTTTTAGATTCCTAATTAAATTATTATACATGTATATAAATATATTTTAAAGGGAAACCATGTTTCACTTGTTTTCCATTGAATGTGAAGGTTTTTTATATGAAAACGTGTATTTTAAATTTATTTTTCAGCTACCATGCACACCTAACATTTGATAAAATAGTATAGTTTATTTTATTATGTAAATCTATGAATTTTAAAGTTTTTTTGTTCTTAAAGTAATTTTTAATGGAAAATTATGACTTCCAAGGTTTTGCATAGATTTTTAAGAACCAATGTTGGGTTACCTTGAATATAGTGACTAGAAAACTCTTTAGGTAATACATAAATTTAATCCCTTATAATAGGAATGTCTTCAAGAATGACTCACTCCTTTTTCTCATTAATTTTATCTAGATATTATTTCTTATAAGGAAATAATATCCACACTTGAGATAAATTTTCTAAAGTAGATTCATCATTCTCATTACACTTGTACATAATCATAGGATGACTTGTGATGTGAGGAGTAATATCTCTCTCCTGACAGTTGATGTTGTATTTATATAAGGATATACAGTTCATTCCCAATATATAATCAAACTCTAATAAAAAAAGTAAGAAAATATTTTTTAGGAGTTTCAATCCACAATCATCAATCGGGGATAATTTATACACTTAGGATGCAATGATTTATTTGTTTATTGTTCTCACAAATAGCTCAACCCATATATTTTAATGTAAATTGTACACCCTGGGTGTTTTTTTCCTCAGTTTTCTTCTTTTCATGACTTACTATACTCCATGATATTGATTAACTCTATTCATTTAGTCTTCCTTCATTTTTCTTCCACAATAAATTCTTAATCTTGGGATTGTAGTTGAAATTTTATTCCCTGATTTATTAACTTTATCCTAAGTAGAATATTCATGTATCAATATTGTATAATAAGAAATTATCATTATGAAAAAACCAATCCTAAAGAGTAAAAATGATTAAAATAAATGGGGTAAGAAAATACATGTATTAATCTATCAAACATAATCTTACACTATATTTACTAGATACCTGGTAACATTTCAAAAAACATGACTAAGCTTCAAGAATCATTACTTATCACATTAGATAAATTTTATAATTTTAAATATTTTTCTTCAAAATCACTAAATAATAAGGTGTATTATGTGTCAAGTAAAATGTTCTCCTCCAAAGCTAGTTTTTAATGAAATTTAGGTGCACATATAAAATGATCTTTAATGATTGAATGAAGTATAAGCACATATAACAACCAAAAACTTCTGTGTTTATCAGCTTTAGCCATCCAATAGTGTGTGATATCTAAATAAATTATAATTTTCATTCATATTTTTAAATGTGTGATCTTGGTATTAGTTAGACCATGGTAAATGGTTCAAACATTGATCTTCCTGCAATCCATTTTTTTCATTTTCTAAAAAGCCAGTTTATGGGTTACCGGTAACCATACAGACAATAACCCAACATCATAAGTAGCGGTCATGGAACCCACATACTAGATTAAAAATCACAATATCAGGTGGATTCAAAATTCAAAATATCAAAACCCCATCAACACACCTGCATTATGTGACTCATCCAGGCATAATATGCAGATTCACCCAACACTGGCATCATGTTCATCTAACAGATCACGAACAACATGAAATCAAAAACCAAGAACCAAATTCACCACCAAACAGATCAACATTAGAATCAAACAGTGCTCTTCCTCATCCAAACCGGAGAGGAGTGGAAGAAACAACCACAGAACCAATCAAACCACAAGCAGATCCAAGAAAAGAATAAGACAGTCCCAAGGCATCAGAAGAAATCCCAATACCTAGATATTGTTATTGCCATCCTTCTCAAGCTAGAAAACCACTGCAAAACACCAACCAAACTCACTGGAAGCAAGGAGAAGACCTAAAGCAGTTAGATCTGGAACATCGGTATGTATGTTGGATTTTTCATGGTGAACCAAATGTTATGGAAATTAAAATCAATGACAATACTATCAATGAAATACAAAGTGACCCAACAGAGGAGAATTCAAATCAAAAATTTTTAAATTAAGTGTTTGGTTTTTCAGAATACAATGTACAAGATTTAAATAGATCAATAGAACCTTCAGTTGATCCTAAGTAGGTTAATCTTGTTCAGAACTTTAGTGACCAAAAAATGATTTTTATGAATTAGTTGAATATGGACAGAAAGAACTATATAAAGGGTGTGCCAAGTATTCAAAGTTGTTTTTTCTACTTAAGTTATATCATATCAAGTGTCTATTTGGAATTACTCACAAAGATGTCTCTATGATTTTAGAGTTGCTTCATGATTAATTTAGTGAAGCTAAGATCCATACATCATTCTATAAGATGAATAAAGTCATCAAAAAACTTGTACTTTATTATACAAAGATATATTCATGACTTAATGATTGCATGCTTTACTGGGGAGAAGATTCTAATAAAGAAGAATGTGAAAGATTTCATACAAGAAGATAGAAGTTAATGAACAACAGTGAGAGTATAAATCAATGAAACCCTAGGAAGAAATAGAAGAAGAAAACTCCTGCAAAGGTATTTCGTTACTTTCCTCTGAAATCATGCTTAAAAAGATTATTCATATCATTTAAGACTTCCAAAGACATGAAGTGGCATGCTCAGGATAGCAATGATGGCTTTATAGTACATCCAAAAGATTCAACATCATGGAAAACATTTGATTATATATATCCATATTTCTCTTTCTATCCTAAGAATGTATGTTTGGGATTGGCTTATGATGGTTTTAACCCTTTTGGTACTTTAAATACTAATTATAGAATTTGGCCAGTTGTTCTGATCCCCTATAATATACCTCCAGGTATGTGTATGAATAATACTTATTTCATTATTTCGATGATTATTCCTGGAAATGACATTGATGTATACCTTCAACCTTTAATCAAAGAATTATGAGAATTATGGGATGATGGCGTAGAAACATATGATGATTCAAAAAGAAAACTATTCAAAATGTATGCTACTTTAATGTGTAAAATTAGTGAATTTCTTAGACTAGAAAATTTATCTAGTTAGAACACTCATACTATTTTGGATTTTCCAGTTTGTAATTTTTATTTTGAACCTCAACGATTACCTTATCACAAAAAAAAATGGTGTTTTATGTGTCATCATCGATTTCTTGATTCTTCTCAAAAAATCAGGTTTAACAAGACAAGATTCAATGGAGATATTGAAATGATAAAGTCACCAAAGGTGTCATCTAGTTCATAAATCTTAGAAAAATTAATGAATTTCACTAAAGAATTTAGAAAATCTCATCAGTTTAAATAAGGGGGAAAGGGTACGAGGTACAATATCTAAAGAAGATAAAACACAATAATGGAAGAAAAAGGTATACTTTTCAAAATTCCTTATTGGGAGTTTAATTTGATGTGTCATAATATTAAAATAATGTATATTGAGAAGAATGTCTATGACAATTTAATTTTTATTGTGATTAATGAGAAGGGTAAATATAAGGATCACATTAATGCTTGTAAGGATTTGGATTCAATGAATATAAAGCATGGTTTGTTGGAAAATGAGAATGGAAAGTATCCTTCAACAATTTTTACAATGAAAAATCATGAGAAATACGTGTTCCTTCAAACTTTAAATAATATAAAACTGCAAGATGGATATTTAAGTAACATATCAAGGTGATTTGACTAGAAACATCAAAATTTACATGGATTTAAAAGTCATGACTCGCATATTTTTATGGATTAGTTTTGGTCTTTGTCTTTTCATATTACTTTACCTAAAAAATAATTTTGGTTCAAGTTTATTTTTGTACCTTTTTCATAGAGATTTGTGGAAAAACTTTAACTCCAACTAATCATGATAAACTTCAAGAAATAATTGTTTTAACACTATGTCATTTGGAGATGTTATTTCCCCCTTCATTATTCATAGTCATAATTCATTTTACTATTCATTTTGTTCAAGAAGATAAACTTGGTGGACCAATACACTATCTATGGATGTATCCAATTGAGAGTTACATTGATATTTTTTTATTTTCATTAGTGAATTTGATTTTATCAAATCATTGCGAAAAATGTTTTAGTATGTGTATTATTTTTTTCATCAGGTACTTCAGTCATTTGAAATCATATGTGAGGAATAAATCTCAAATAAGAGGCTTCTATTACTGAAGGTTACATACTTGAAGAGTTCTTAACCTTTTGTTCTAAGTATTTGGATGAGATTGAGACTATATTCAATCATGATGGACATGATGACAACATCTCCACTAATTCTAGTTCTAAAAATCAATCATTGATTTTTCCAACTATTGGATGAACAATTGGTAAGGGGTCAAATTTTACACTAACTTAATTAGTGTTGGTACAATCATA
Source organism: Viscum album (assembly GCA_963277665.1). Lineage (NCBI taxonomy): Eukaryota > Viridiplantae > Streptophyta > Magnoliopsida > Santalales > Viscaceae > Viscum > Viscum album. The sequence continues at coordinate 803,327,867 of OY728145.1, read as the reverse complement.
TAGTTATGTGCTACTCAATAGTGCTATTTCAGATCCATTTATTTAATAATTGCAACTACAAACAAAGATGCGACTAAGGGGTCGATCTCAAAATGAGATGGAATTAACAAAAGCTATTAATAATGATCTTGTAGAATGGTTTTCCCATCATGTAAGTATATACTCATATTCATATTATTGATGTGTAGTTATTTTGTCTATATTGAAAGTAACAGCTTATATCTTTTTGTTTAGATAATAAATGTTGACAATCGAGCTGAAATATCGAATGATTTGAAGTTTTTGGCTTGATGTTCTCTAAGGCGGGCTAAGAGATTTGATTCCTACAATATTCATAGATTCAGGTTTCTAAAATTTATCATGATGAATACTAGAAAACTCAGAATAGTGGTGTATTTACATTTATAGTAGTGGGATAATATGGGAAGTTGATTGATATAATTAAAGTAAACTATCATGTCTAGTTTTATTTTTCTTATTAAAATGAAAGTGGGTCAACATTGATAGGGGTATAATGAAAGATTCATTACATTTTACTTCTTACAACTTCTCTCACTTGATGGATACTCGTGAGCGTGCATAGTATGATCAATTTTTCTTGGATTCACAAGAGAAGATGTTTTATTATATGGATGATGAAATATATGAAGGTTGGAGTGTTGTTTTACACTTAAAACAAAGAGAATTATATGATATGGGTGATGAAGATAAATTGGTGTTTTGTGATAGTGAACCTCATTAACCAAAAAATATTGAATAGTTATTTCCTAACAATATTGAAATGGTAGAACTTGCAAGAGAGGGTGAAAATGAAGGACTCATCGCAATAGAGGTTGATAACAATGAATATAATGAAGATGAAGATAATTCAATGTATAAATTGGTAATGAAATTATATTATAATTTATCATTGATAATTATTTCGTACAAATATACATTGTTCTAGTTTTAATTTTCTTTTTTTGTAAAAACATTTTAGTTTTTCATTATTTATATATTTAATATACCTTAACCATTTGAAATATAGGAATTACAAAAACAAAAAATCACGATTTTAGTCGATCAGCATATCAAAGCATGCCACCACTATTGTCATCTTTTGTGGATCCTAGTGATTCTATTTTACCCGAGACTATTAGTGAGCCATCCATCTCCCCAGATGTCATTGGTAACCCACCATCTCCAGCGATGGAGTAGTTGGTCACCCCTTTATCTAGGGGATATTGTTAGGTTACCATTACTAGTATGTATGTCACTTTTCAAAAAGAAATTATATTTTATTAATTGTTTAATTCATTTTCCAAACAAATAAATACAATCATCAAAAGGGACCCAAATATGAACACAGCTGATGAATGGGACCTAAAGGACTTCAAGATTGTCATTCCATTTGATGAGTTTGGGGTGTCTACCAATGAAACTATTGAAATATATGGGTAGATTATTGGGAATCTTTCTTACGAGACAGTAAGATTTCCCATTAATTATAAATATTTGAGGCATATTCCTATAGCTTTGAAAAATGAGTTCTTTGATACTCAAGTAAAGGTAATATTAATTTAATATTCCTTGATGACTAATTTAAAATAAATGAGTACGTTTTGTAATATATTTACAAAGTGTTGTGTTTTTTATTTCTAGATGTTTTTTCATTTTGATTTCCCTAACTCTATTTGACGCCCATGGACTTTACAAATAACACATAAAACATCCATAAAAACTAAAATGACACTTTTATTTATAAAACATGCATTTCAAGTTATACTAACCACATTATTTTCCAAATTGATGTGTTGTTGATTCCTACACATTAAAAATAAATTATAGATCGTTATCCATAAGTTTGAAGACAATCTGAGCTTGTTTTCTTAGTTTTGACTCAGTAAACACTTATTAAAGGTATAAAATCCATTAAAAACACATGTCAAGTGGTCAAAAATATAAAAACGATGTCAGATTATTCTAAAATGAGGGGGAAATGATCGTAGATTTTATTGTGAAATTTAGGAACTGACGGCATGTCATTCTAAATGATGATTTTCCCATTATGGCCATAAACACGTTTTTAGTGTTTTAAAATACTAAAACGTGCATGGAATGGTCAAAACCAGACAAACAACAACAAATTGTCCTAAAATTAGGGTAAAATGATTGTATTTTAATTTTCAAATGTAGGAATTGGCAACATGTCATTATGAATGACGTTTTTCCTTTATGGTTGTAAATGCAGTTTTAGTGTTTTAAACCACTAAACCATGTATGAAACAGTTAAAACCAAGAAAAAGATGTTGGATTGTCCTAAAATTAAGTTAAAACTACTTCTTAGTATTTATTGACATGTACAAGTATACAACATGTCAATCCAATGTGCGATATGATCGGAATTACTCAACAAACACTTATGAAAGTTATAAAAGCCTTTAAAAACAAGTTTCATGGGGTAAAAACTAGGGAAAAGATGTCAGATTGTCCTGAAATTTGGGTAAAACAACTGTAGATTAAATTTTTAAATGGAGGAATCAGAATATCATTCTGAATAATGGTTTTTCTGTTATAGTCGTAAACATGTTTTTAGTGTTTTAAAACACTAAAACATGCGTGGAACAATCAAAACTAGAAAAAATACATTGTATTGTCCTAAAATAATGAGATAATGACCATATATTTAATTTTAAAATTTATGAACTTACAATACATCATTCTGAGTTAAGGTTTTCTCGTTATTGTCGTAAAATCATTTTTAGTGTTTTAAAACACTAAAACATGCATGGAACGGTCAAAACTAGGAAAATGATGTCAGATTGTCCTAAAATTAGGGGAAATTATTGTAGATTTAATTTTTAAATGTAGGAACCAATAATAGATCATTCTAAGTGATAGTTTTCTTGTTATGGTTGTAAACATGTTTTAGTGTTTTAAAACACTAAAACGTGCATGGAACGGTCAAAATTAGGAAAAAGATGTTGTATTGTCCTAAAATAAAGAAAAAATTACTATAGATTTAATTTTTAAATGTAGAAACTGATTTCATGTCATTCTGAGTGATGGTTTTTCTATTATGGTTGTAAACACATTTTTAGTGTTTTAAAACACTAAAACATGTATAGAACAGTTAAATCTAGGAAAACAACATCATATTATCATGAAATTAGGGTACATCCACCGTAGATTTAATTGTGAAATGTGGTAATTGATGACATGTCATTCTGAGTGATGGTTTTCTCATTACGGTCGTAAATGCGTTTTTAGTATTTTAAAACACTAAAACATGCATAGAATGGTCAAACTAGGAAAACAATGTCTAATTATCCTAAAATAATGTTACAATGACTGTATATTTGATTTTGAAATATAGCAACCAACGGAACATCATTCTGAATGATGGTTTTCCCATTATGGATGTGAACGCATTTTTAGTTTTTTAAAACACTAAAAAGTGCATGGAATGGTAAAAACCATAGAAAACGACCTCATATTGATGTAAAATCATGGGAAGACCGCCACTTAGTTGTTTTTGAATTATATTACATGCTCTGATGTCAAAATCTTTAAAATAAATAATAAATAAATTTCAAGCACACTGCACGTTGCTTTAAAAATAAATTAGAATATTTAATTTTCCCTTTTGAGTATCAAGTGTTTAATCATATCTTAAATAGGTATGTTTCTATTTTCAAAGTGTTTTGAATTATATATTATTTGTTTTATGTTAAAATTTATTCTATTTGATTAAAAAAATAATAAATTTTATGTGCAGTAGTCTAAATATATTTTGTGTCTTTTCTCTATCACGTTTCTTTTCCTAAATGTTCTAGTTTTCATTATAGTTGGTAGATTTTGGCAGTATTCAGGAGTTTGACCATTCCAATCCATGACATTATTCATAAGGAATTCATGATGGTTCTTAGTTTCCATGGTATGTTAAAATTTTATCAATTATTCTACTATAATTCTAATTTATTATGTTTAGTTTTAATTTTTGTTTTATTTTTTGTTACAACTGATGAGATTATGTTGAGGTAGAAAGATTGAGTGGAGATTGTGATATGGATTTATATTGGGAATGGGTTTTTTTGGACATATTTTATGTGTATATATTGATGACCGAGTTATTGGCTAATGTATGGAGTGACTGAGACTTAGGTTATGATGATTATGGTTGTTTGTATGACTATAAATGTGTAATGTATGAATGATGTGTTTATCATATATGTATGTTTGAGTTTATATCATATCATTTTTTGTATATTAATAGTTTTTTATTAAATATTTTTTAAAAATAAAAACAGGTTTCGCGTTGGTTTGTTGTAACCGACGCTAAACATGTATTATTTTATGTATTTAGTGGTGGTTAATTTTTTTATTTATATTCCCAATAGATTTTTTTTATTAAGAAATTGTCACAAATTAAATATCAAACCACTACTAAATTGTCTAAAAAATCACTTAAAAATCACCACAAAATAAAATAAATTGTTGTTAATTGAGTAGAGATCGTGTAATGCGTTGTGGTTTTAGGAACCTCTGCTAACCATCGCTTTTTTTGTAGTTATGGTAATTTTATTATAAGGTTTTCTAACCTAACAATCAATTTTATTCTTTCATAATGGTTCATAAAGAGTTTGTGAATTTTCTAAAGAATATCCTCTAGGATTGTTAAACTAGGTGCGTAACAAGGCATATTTGTTGTACATTAGGTGATAATAAAGTTAATATCCAATGTGACCTTTCCAAGGTTATTACCCCAAGGTACAACTATTACAGATCCATATCCACTTTTAGTATCCATACACTGATGTAATTTCTTAGAAACCACTCGCTTTATACTTCACAAAAATTTCAGGATACGTTCCAATACTTAGAATTATCCATAGGGTTCTCACTAAAGTATTATATTCATAATCTCCAAAAATAACTATACCTTTCCTATGATACTAACTACATTTACCCAATCTTTGTACACATATTATTACATTGTTTTAACATAAATATCCTGTAAATACAAACCAAAGGATTTTGAGCCCTAGTGTCTTGGGAAGACTAGGTACATAAAACTTCAACGTGAAACATCTTTATTTATTTCTCCTTAATTAGATCCTAAATCCATTTGAGATTATAAAACTAAATAGGATAACCTAGGTAATATATAAAATAAATGTGTGATCTATAAATCCTAGTAAAGTAAAACACATGATAATGAATCATATCATATGAGCTAGAAGGCATAACATGATAACACAAAATACAAGGCTCGTGAATAATCATATGGAGGAATTTCATAAAGAACATGGAATCATAAGATCATGGAAACATAGGAATGTGGAAGAAACATATAACATTCCATAAACATAAGTCAAGTCTAACCATCAAGACAATATCATAGGGTGGACAGAGTCCCATCATGGATTAGGTTCACTCCCTAATCCCATACATAACAACTCATGATACATAAAAAGAAATCACCCAATGAATTGGAGTGATATACTGGAACACACATCATAACATGTACATGATTATGTTTTCCAAAAACAAAATCAATAATAATTCAAAAACCTAAGAATTACCCATAGAAAGAAATTGGTTTCATAATCTTTCCTCATATCATAATCAAAGGATGTTTCATAAAAAATTTGAAGAGAAGAAGGAATTAACTATTATGGGTATTAATATCTAATTTCATAATCATAGGTGTAAGAACCCATTTTTTGCTGCGAAAGACTTTGGAAAATTCTTGATGTTATTCCAGAGCAGCGCCTTCAGACGGTGTGCGATTCTGAGCCCCAATGTAGCCAGAATTAAATTTTCAGTGCGTTCACACTGGGCATGCCAAATAAATGGGATAACTTCTAAACGGTGTTTTGGATCCTAAATCTGAGTGCACGGATGGGTCCGAAAAGGGGTTTTTACCCTAGGAACGACATAAAACATGTCGGTGCGGGATGTTGGGACCCCTTGCCCGTTAACGGAACGTTAAATGGATAATTAAAATAATATATTTATTCGTTTAATGGTTAAACCCAAGTATCTATTAAAAAGTTTCTCAGATGGGAAAACTAAGGGCACCGTTGAATTCGGAGTGTGTTGTTTAACCTAGGAGGGGAATAAGTTTCGCAGGCACGGGCCTTCTGTGAAAAATGGCCCCAGGGGCATTTTTTTAATTTAGCGGCCTCAAGCGTTAAGTTTTATAAATTTTGAAATGAGTCTCGAATTAAAATTCAGAGACCTCCGTTGCGCTCAGGAGGTGGCACTTACCCAAGGGGAGGATTAATCTCGACCCCGCTGGAAGTTCGGGTTCGGGCCGACGGGTGGGTGGTTAAGTGTGTTTTCTATTTAAACACTTGACTCCCCTCACCCACTCCCCCTTGTTGTTTTTTTCCCTGGGGCAAGGAGCTCCCAAAAAAGGGGGAATTCCATCCTCTCCTCCACCTCTCTGGTGAGGCATGGCAGGCTGGAGGATCGTCGCGAAGCGTCGGGCTACGCCCCTGCAAGTAGGATCGTGCGTTTCATTATATTTTTTTCTTCCCACACCTACTTTGAGCTCGATTAATCACATCTAATTGCTATTTGTTCTTAGAAAAAATCCCATGTATGCGTATTACTTTTTCTGAGCTTTCCATCACCTGTTTCGTTTTGTAAATCTGAGTTCTGATGAGCTCGCAAACGTCCATCGAAGATCAGCGGGTTTAAGGGTGTTTTCCGGCGAGTATGGCTGGTCCAGTGGCTCTAGGGCGGCGGTCCGGCGAGCAGGCAGGGTGGTGCGGCTGTGGTCCAGGAGGAGGCGCGGGCGGCGAGTAGGCTCTGGAATTAGCTTCAAGTGGGTTCGAGGGCGCCGGCATGAGGCGGAGCCGGCCGTGCGAGGCGGCGGCTCCAGGCGGCGAGGCCGAGCCGCCGGGGCACGGTGACCCCGGGGTCACGGCGCGCGACCCCCGCGCGGGGACAAAGACCCGCGTCTCACGGGTCTTCACACGGAAAAATGACCAGACCCACGAGGTCCGCTCTGTAGTGGACCGCGGGTCAGTGTCGAGCTGCGCGGCTGAGCCGCGGGCCGACGCTGCGAGTCAGGCCGGCCGGCGTGGGCCGGTCCAGCCCAAGGGGATTCATCCCCTCTTTGGACGCTCGTAATTTACATTACAGGTGTCCGTTTTGTGTGTTGTCTGCGGCAGCGCCTTTCTGGAGTCGATACGAACTTTTTGAGATGGTTTTGGGATTTTTTTTAATTCCCAAAATGAGGGGCCTTGGAGGCACGACACGCCTTTAAGTGAATTGGCCTTTTTCTGGGGGTTTTGTTTTGGGCAGCACGAACACATCCGATGTTCGTTTTGTGCGCCGTCATCAGTATTGTGACTCTGGCGTTAAGCCGGAGTTTTATAGTGTGTTTTCAGGAATTGAAACCAAAGTTGACGCATGGGCCCCATGGCCCATCTGTTGATCTGCGAGCAGCGTTTTGTAACTTTTTCATCGGGCATCCGTTCGGGGTGTGCGAGCAGTCGATTTTGGGTGTTTTTCTGAGGGAATTGCATTGGCGCAATCTACCCACTTTAATTCCACATGCTGGTGTGGGCCCCATGAGGGCCGTTTTGGGAGTTGGCAGTGATTTTCAGCTTTATCACTGGGTGTCTGTTTTAGACAAGTGAATAGTCCATATGGTGTACTTTTTTTGAGAGGATCACAACGGTGTGATCCGTGCGTTGCGCTTCACGACCGGGATGTGGGTACCACGTAGAACTGCTCGTGTGCAGTATGGTGAAATGCATCTTTTTCTCTGGATATTGTTGCACTCAAGTGATCAGTCCTTTTGACGTGTCTTCCCGAGGGGATCGCAATGGTGCGATGTGCCCAACTATTATCGAGGCCGAGGCTTGAGACCACGGGACATCGTTCGGGCATAAAGCGAAGTTGGTGACTTTTCCGTCGGATATCCGTTGGAGGCGAGTAAATAGTCTATGTCGCATGTTTTTTCACGAGGATTGCAATGGTGTAATCTGTTCAGGCGAGCGAAGCCTCTTATGTAATCTTATTAAATATGGAAATATGAAGGGTGCTCTGGTGGCGGTTCTTCTTTCCGTGTTCAGAAGCAAACCCTTGGTGTGTGATCACATCTACTCTCATGTAAGTGAATTAAATGTTTGAAGAGATGTAGTTGGTCGTGCCTGGTCCGATGAGGTGGAAAGTTGGAGTTGTTACGTTTACACCCTTCGTGTTGACGTTGGGTGTCGTGTGCACGATAGCCTTTGGGGTGGAAACGTGGTATACTCTGGGAGTATACGGGAACGCTAGGAGGTACATGTGGTTGTTTGTACCTGAGAACGTTTGTGCGCTTGGTTGGAGTTGACTTGGGGCCACATGTCGTGTGCGCCCCATGTGCATGTCATGTTCTTCTTTACGTACCCTTGACTTCTCGTGATGTAGAGGGTCCTTCTATTCTCGTTTGTTTGACCAGCAGGGTTGAGTTTCCCCCTGGTTCTGTTCTCGTTCATTTGACTAGCAGGGTTGAGTTTCCCCCTGGTTCTGTTCTCATTCATTTGACCAGCAGGGTTGAGTTTCCCCTCCTGGTCTTGTTTACGATGGTTTTGACCAGTAGGGTTGAGTGGTTTTCCCCTGGTTCTGTTCTCGATGGTTTGGCCAGCAGAGTTGCTTCGTGTTCCCTGGTAGAGTTCTTGTGGATTCAGTGTGACCAAAACATTACACGGACACCAATCCTCTACCGAGGAGGTTGTTTCCAGTAGGGCTGGCTAGGAGGTTGTTCCCATCAGGGCTGGCCGGTGAGGTACCATCTAGCAGGGATGGCCAGTGGGGTACCATCTAGTAGGGGTGGCCAGTTGTACCATCCAGCAGGGATGGCCAGAGCGGTACCATCCAACAGGGATGGCCAGTGGGTTACCATCCAGTAGGGATGGCCAGTACAGCAGTGTTCATCGAGCAGTACCATCCAACAGGGATGGCCAGAGCAATTCTGGGTTTACCTCCAGCTAGGCTGGGAAGTGGTCCATGATGCTGGGTTTACCTCCAACTGGGCTGGGAAGTGGTCCACGATGACAGTTCCGAGCCTCCCTCCAGTGGAGTACCCTTTTATGGGACTAGGCATTGGGACTCGTCAATGACATTAACCGGGTCTCCCTCCAGTGAATTACCCTTTTATAGTACTGGGCAGTGTGGCACCCGTCAACTTTTGTCGGTTCTCCCTCCAAAGGGAACCCATCGACTTCCAGGGATTACCCTCCAACGGGGATGGGTGGGGGGTCGCCTGTCAACTTTGAGGATACGTCTCGACTGCGGGGTAGTGACGAGGTTTGGTTTGATGTTCCCCTAGAACTCTCAAGTACAAGGGGCGCTTTATCCACTGAGACTCATCCTTGCGATGTGACCTAAAAGTGTGCGGGTGAGTTAGTGCCGCCCAAAGTGGATAGTGTCAAGGTTCGGTGATTTGATCCCCTTGACTTGTAGTTTGGGGTAGACATGTGGGATGCTGGGCATCGATGGTGTTTACTTCTGGTACTGTTGGATACTCACTTTCTTGGGCTGAGCTACAGGATGGAGATCCCCTTACAATCTTGTTTGGGCTTCTTGTTTGAGCATATGGATATGTATATACCTTGTTCCAGTACCCACTCCTTGGGTTTTGGTTACTCTCCTTCTAGGAGAGTCGAAGACGCATGGGGTATGCCATGTGCTTTTCGTGTCTAGCTTCTCATGGTTGGACGAGTCTACTCTCCTGTTATAGGTAGCGAAGACTCAATGAGAATTTCATCTTCTCACCACTTCTAGCTCCTTGTGTTGGGACGAGTCTACCTACTTTCTCTTTTTGGGTTGAGCTGGACCCTCTACTGTTACTCTTTACTGCACTCTCAGTTGTACTCCTTTAATTTTTTCTGTTCGATCTACTGCTCACCCTTCAGTACCTCCTTTGTTTCTCCCTCGAGCCTTCGGGGTATCCTACTAAGTATTTTTATACTCACCCCTGCTTGGGCTTTTCCCTCACTTGGTGTGCCCTTGCAGACGATGGACAGTTTGGTCATGAAATCAGAGGAGTTTAGGATTTCGGGAGCTTGGAACGCGTGCGGTGGTCATATTCGGGTTCCAGGTGTGGAACTCTTCCAGTTGTTTTACTTTTACTTACTTGTTGCAGGGTTGTGGCACTTTACTGGTTGGGCGCGTGTTTTGCCCCTTTTCTTTTTAGTTTACCTTCAGCACTTACTTTGTACTATTTTGAGGTCGATGCAATTTGTGGTTTATTTATAGCATTTGGTACTTTAATTTTCCTTTTACTCTGCACTTTTTCATTGAGTTTGTTGAATGTGTGTGTGTACAGGTACTTAGGCAAAGGCCTCCCCGAGTTGTTGTGCCTTTGGCGCTGGCCGCCAGCCCCTGGCCTATGGAGGCGGGCTTGGGGTAGTTGTGGCTCGATCCCAGGTAGGGTTGAGTCATAAAAAAGTGGTATAAGAGGTGGTTCATTCCTTGGGAAGTTGTTCAGACATCCCTAAAAATTAATTGGTTAGGATTTAGGTCAACAGTGTTAACGTGTCTCGAGAGAGGCTCTCAGTCCAGGGAGTCTAGTGATGGTGCGGCGGCCGACGTATCCATTAACCGGGACCCTGATAACTCGTTTGTCAACTCGGCATGCTGAGACACTTGTTACTGGAAAATTTGGTTGTACATCACATAGGATTGAGTCTTTGACTGTCCTTCTTGAGTCAGCTCCCCATTGTTGATACTATTATATACATATATGCTCATCTGATCGCAGCACTCCTTGATAATATTCAGTATGTCTCTGCGAAGATAGCCAGCTAGGATACCATATTTGGTTCATGATGACGACCCTGTGAGCTACGATGCCACAGTCTAGGACCCATCATGCAAGCCCCTTTCTTCGGGTGGGCCGGTAGCAATACCCCCACCTGGTGAGCAGCAGACAGCTTTAGCAGAGCAGATAGAGCTTGAGCACAGGTTGAGCATGCACCATGAGTTCCAGTGGCAAAGACCGCTGAGGTTCGGTGGTGAGCCAGACCCTCAGGCAGCAGAGGCTTGGCTAGAGACAATGGTTCACCTCTTCAGGCTTGTGCAGACGCCAGCAGATCTTATCCTGGCTTTGGCCACCAACCTTTTCCGCGGAGCAGCTTAGCGTTGGTGGAGTCTAGTGACTCGGTTTATTGATGAGTCGTCGCTTTCATGGGCCGACTTTCAGTTTTTGTTTTGTGAGGAGTTTTTCCCCTCCTAATTATGCTCCATTCAGATTCAGGAGCTCCTACAGTTTTATTAGGGAGGGATGACGGTGGCCGAGTACGCGGCTAGTTTCACAGACCGTGCATGCTTTTACCCAGACTTGGTCCGTGATAGCAACTTCCAAGCGCAGAATTTTGAGTAGGGTCTCTACCGAGAGATTCGTGCTATCATAGTACCCTTGGGAATTTCCACATATTTCTGGGTTCTAGAGTAGGCACTGATGACAGAGAGCTTCCTATCGCATTCTACAATTGGTGGTGGCAGTAGGCTCGACAGAGCCGAGACATCTACCGCAGCTAGTTGGCATCGGGTGACAGAACCTCGACGCAAGTGGATTTCCGATAACCGGACTCAGGGGCATGGTCGTACACCACAGTGGTGCTAGAGGGCACCAGTGCAACCCAGAGAGAGTCGGTGTTATGTTTACGATGGGCGAGGTCACTTGTCATGGGACTGCCCAACCAGGCATGCTGATAATATCGGGCAGGTAGTAGGTACACCACCACGACAAAGGCAGCACTGTGATCGGAGTAGTGCCCAGAGAGGTGGTTCTAGCAGAGGAGCAGGAAGATCTGGTAGTGGGGGACAACTTTATGAGGTCTTCACATCACCACTAGGCAGTCCACGTCAGGCTCCGGGAGCTAACAGTTGGGACCGCGAACAGTCGCAAGCTTTGAATGTCTATGATCCTGCAGAGCATGAGGTGATAAGAGGTACACTCTACAGCTCTTCTACTTTTTGTAGTAGAATTGTTGGACTATTTGTGTGAAATGCTTTTCTCCATGCTCCTTACTTGAGGTGTTACCAGGGTGACATGGGGAGTCGGTGTAACCCTATGTCAGTAGAGTATAAGGCATGGAACCTTTCTCTTTAGTTTATGGTGTTGACTCCTTCACTTCCGAGCATATAAGAGGGCCTTGGTTGTGGTACATCGACTATGAAACCTTGCGTGACCAGATATCCTTGGGTGTTTCACCATTTGGATATTCTGAAGAAGGGAATCCCCAGTCTTTGTCCCAGGTCCAAGAGGTGATTCCAGTCGCGGCGTGCGACGTAGGGGTTCGGTCGGGGAGGTGGGCTACCCCCAAGAGCCTTCGGGCTGTTTGAGACCGTGCAAAGGGATGGTGAGGTTCCCTATTGCCTTTACCTAACCCCAAGGACGGGAGTGGGTGCACGACATCTCCCACGTGACTCACCTGAGAAGAAGCGTGTGTGAGCCTATGCACGTCATCAACAAGGGCATACCTCGCATTAATATATCAAATCCTTTGGTCTGTGTGCAGTGACGTGGGACTGTGCAAGAGTTTTCCTGGGTACGAGAGAGCCAGGTGTGGGCTTGGTACCCTGATTTGTTCCATAGTTTTGGATTTTCGGGGAAGAAAAGCTTGAAGGGGGGAATAATGTAACAACTTTGTTTTTACTGCGAAAGACTTTGGAAAATTCTTGATGTTATTCCAGAGCAGCGCCTTTAGACGGCATGCGATTCCGAGCTCCGATGTGGCCGGAATTAAATTTCCAGTGCGTTCACACTGGTCACGCCAAATAAATGGGATAAATCTTAAACAGTGCTTCAGATCCTAAATCTAATTGTACTGATGGGTCTGAAATGGTGTGTTTACCCTATGAAAGACATAAAACTTGTCGGCGCAGGACGTTGGGACCCCTCACCCATTAACAGAACATTAAACGGATAATTAAAATAATTAATTTATTCGTTTAATGGTTAAACCCAAGTATCTCTTAAATGTTTTCTCAGATGGGAAAACTGATGGCACTGTTGAGTTTAGAGCATGTCATTTACCCTAGGAAGGGTATAAGTTTCGCGGGCGCAGGCCTTCTGTGAACAATGGCCCCAGGGGAATTTTTGTAATTTAGCGAACTCAAGCGTTAAGTTTTATAACTTTTTAATGGAGTATTTAATTAAAATTCCAAGACCTCCATTGTGCTCGGGAGGTGGTGTTTACCCTAGGGGAGGCTTAATCTTGACCCCGTCGGAAGTTCGGGTTCGGGCCGACGGGCAGGTGGTTAAGTGTGTTTTCTATTTAAACACTTAACCCCCCTCAGCCTCTCCCCCTTGTTGTTTTTTTCCCTGGAGAAAGGAGCTCCCAATGAAGGGGGGACTCCATCCTCTCCTCCACCTCTCTGGCGAGGCGTGGAAGCCCGTCGGATCATCGCAAATCGTCGGGCTACGCCCCTGCAGGTAGGATCGTGCGTTTCATTTTATTTTTTTTTCTTCACGAACCTACTTTGAATTCGATTAATCATGTCGAATTGCTATTTGGTCTTCAAAAAAATCCCATGTATGTGTATTAAATTTTCCGAGATTTCCATATCTTGTTTCAGTTTGTAAATATGAGTTCTGATGAGCTCGCAAACGTCCACCGAAGATCAGCGGGTTTAAGGGCGTTTTCCGGCGGGTCTAGCCAGTCCAGCGGCTCCAGCGCAGCGGTCCGGGGAACGAGTGCGGTGGCGCAGCTGTGGTCCAGGCGGAGGTGCGGGCAGTGAGCGGGCTCCTGCAGCAGCTTCATGCGGGGTCGAGGGCGCCGGTGCGAGGCAGAGCTGGCTGCGCGAGGCGGCGGTTCCAGGCAGTGAGGCCGAGCCGCCGGGGCGTAACGACCACGGGGTCGCGGCGCGCAACCCCTTCACGGGGACAAAGACCCGCGTCCCGTGGTATTCACGCGGCAAAACGACTGGCTCCATGAAATACGGTCTGCAGAGGACCGCGGGTTAGCTTCAGGCCGCGCAGCTGAGCAGCAAGCCGGCACTGCGAGTCGGGCCGACCGGCGCGGGACGGCCCAGGCCGGTCCAGCCCAAGGGGATTCGTCCCCTCTTCGGGCGCCTGTAATTTACATTAAGGGTGTCCGTTTTGTGTGTCGTCTACGGAACTGTCTTCTTGGCATCGAGAGAAACTTTTTGAGATGGTTTTGGGAGTTTTTAATTCCTGAAATGAGGGGCCTCGGAGGCGCGACACGCCTTTAAGTGAATTGGCATTTTTCTGGGGGTTTTGTTTTGGGCGGTGCGGACACATCCGATGTCAGTTTTGTGTGCCATCAGTGGAGTTGTGACTCTGGCGTTAAGCCGAAGTTTTCCAGTATGTTTTCGGGCATTGAAGCCGGAGTTGAGAAGTGGGCCCCACGGCCCATCTGTTGAGCTGCGAGTAGCGTTTTGTAACTTTTTCATTGGGCGTCCATTTGGGGTGTGTGAGTAGTCAATTTTGGGTGTTTTTTCAAGGTCATTGCATTGGCACAATCTGCACGCTTTAATTCTGCATGCTGGTGCGGGCCCCATGAGGGCCGTTTTGGGAGTTGGCAGTGATTTCCAGCTTTATCATCGGGTGTCCATTTTGGACAAGTGAATAGTCCATCTGGTGTACTTTTTCGAGAGGATCGCAACGGTGCAATCCGTTCATTGCGCTTCAAGACCGGGATACGGGTCCCACGTAGAACCGCTCCTGTGCGGTACGGTGAAATGCATCTTTTTATCCGGATATCCATTGCACTCAAGTGAGCAGTCCTTTTGACGTGTCTTCCTGAGGGGATCTTAATGGTGCGATGTGCCCGACTGTTATCGGGGCTGAGGATCGAGACCACGGGACACCGTTCGGGTGTAAAGCGGTGTTAGCGACTTTTCCATAGTATATACTTTGAAGGTGAGTAAATAGTCTATCTCTCATGTTTTTTTGTGAGGATTACAATGGTGTAATCTGTTCAGGCGAGCAGAGCCTCTTACGCGATCTTATTAAATGTATAAATATGAAGGGTGCTCTAGTGGTGGTTCTTCTTGCCGTGTTCGGAATTGAACCCTTGGCGTGTGATCATGTGCACTTCTGTGTGAGTGAAGTAAATGTTTGAAAATATGTAGTTGGTTGTGCCTAGGCTGATGAGGTGGCAAGTTGGAGTTGTTACGTTTACGCCCTTCGCGTTAACATTGGGTTTCGTGTGCATGATAGCCTTTGGGCTGGAAACGTGGTATACTATGGGAGTATACGGGAACACTTGGAGGTACATGTGGTTGTTTGTACCTGAGAACGTTTGTGTTCTTGGTTGGATTTGACTTGTGGACACACGTTTTTTGGTCCCCATGTGCATGTAAGGTTCTTCTTTGTGTACCCTTGTCCTCTCATGACATAGAGGGTCCTTCTGTTCTCGTTTGTTTGACCAGCAGGGTTGAGTTTCCCCCTGGTTCTATTCTCATTCATTTGACCAGCAGGGTTGAGTTTCCCCCTGGTTCTGTTCTCATTCGTTTGACCAGAAGGGTTGATTTTTCCACTAGTTCTGTTCTCATTCGTTTGACCAGCAGGATTGAGTTTCCCCTCCTGGTCATATTCACGATGGTTTCGACCAGCAGGGTTGGGTGGTTTTCCCCTGGTTCTGTTCTCGATGGTTTGTCCAGCATAGTTGCTTCGTGTTCCCTGGTATAGTTCTTGTGGATTCGGTGTGACCAACACATTATGCGGGCACCAATCCTCTACCCAAGAGGTTGTTTCCAGCAGGGTTGGCCAAGAGGTTGTTCCCAGCAGGGCTGGCCGGTGAGGTACCATCCAGCAGGGATAGCCAGTGGGGTACCATCCAGTAGGGGTGGCCAGTTGTACCATCCCACAGGGATGGCCAGAGCGGTACCATCTAGTAGGGATGGCCATTGGGTTACCATCCAGGAGGGATGGTCAGTACAGTGGTGTTCACCGAGCAGTACCATCCAGCAGGGATGGCCAGAGCGGTTCTGGGTTTACCTCCAGCTGGGCTGGGAAGTGGTCCTCAACGTTGGTTCTGAGCCTCCCTTCAATGGAGTACCCTTTTACAGGATTGGGAATTGGGACTCGTTGATGACTTTAGTCGGGTCTCCCTCTAATGGATTACCCTTTTACGGGACTGGGTAGTGTGGAACCCATCGACTTTTGTCGGGTCTCCCACCAATGGGAACCTATCGACTTCCAGGGATTACCCTCCATCAAGGCTGGGCAGGGAGTCTCCTGTGGACTTTGAGGATACCTCTCGATTGTGGGGTAGTGATGAGGTGTGGTTTGACATTCCCCCAGAACTCTCAAGTACAAGGGGCGCTTTCCCCACTGAGACACGTCCTTGCGATGCGACCTAAAACCGTGCAGGCAAGTCAGTACCGCCCAAAGTGGATAGTGTCAAGGTGCGGTGATTTGAGCCCCTTGACTTGCAATTTGGGGCAGAAGTGAAAGATGTTGGGCATCAATGGTGTTTACTTCTGGGACTGTTGGATACTCACTTTCTTGGGCTGAGCTACGGGATATAGATCCCCTTACTATCTTGTTCGGGCTTCTTGTTTGAGCATATGGATATTTATATACCTTTTTCCAGTACCCACTCCTTGGGTTTTGGTTACTCTCCTTCCAGGAGAGGTGAAGACAGGCGGGGTATGCCACGTACTTTCCATGTCTAGCTTCTCGTGGTTGGACGAGTCTATTCTCCTGCTATAGGTAGCGAATACTCGATGAGAAGTTCATATTCTCACTACTTCTAGCTCCTTGTGTTGGGATGATTATACCCCTTTATCTTGTTGGGTTGAGCTAGGCCCTCTACTATTACTCTTTACTGCACTATCAGTTGCACTCCTTTACTTTTTCCTATTCAATATACTGCTCACCCTTTGGTACCTCCTTTGTTTCCCCCTCGATCCTTCGGGGTATCCTACTGAGTATTTTTATACTCACCCCTTCTTGGGCTTTGCCTGCACTTAGAGGTCGATGCACTTTTTGGTTTATTAATAGTAGTTGGTACTTTACTTTTCCTTTTACTCTGGACTTTTGCATTGAGTTTGTTGCATGTGTGTGTACAAGTACTTAGTCAAAGGCCTCCCCGAGTTGTTGTTCCTTCGGCGCTGGTCGCCAGCCCTTGGCCTATGGAGGCAGGCTTGGGGTAGTTGCGGCTTGAGCCCGGGTAGGTTCGGGTCGTAACAATAGGTCTCAAAATATAGTGTTCATTTTGGAATAAATACTTTAAATGATTGTTACATAAAATGATTAAGGGATAGAAAAGTTCCCATTAATCGGGTTTGATTTTAAAGAAGACATTTGAGAAATGAACTTAAGGCATGTATTACCCCATAAAAGGAAGGGAGAATAAGAAATTTATATATTTAATAGACACACACACACACACATATATATATATATATATAATTTATAAGCATTTCATGATATAAAATAGATAGATAGTTTGATTTAGAGATAAAAGTTTTATAACCCAAAAAAGGGTGGTTCTGAGAGATCCCTTGCCTTAGGTTCCAGAATCACTCTACACTTGCACTGAATGTCCTGGATAATAAAATTAGATTCATTAATTACTTAATTAATAAGTTTTTACATATATATTTTATTTATTATAATTTTATTATGTTCTTTTATAATCATTTTATTGAGATATAATGTTTAATTTTTTTATTCTGGGAGTGTTAGTTTCATGGTTCCAAGATCGGATAACTTGTGGATAGTTATTGGTGTTCTTGTAAGATGGGACTACAGCTCTAGAAGTGGAATGAAATGGTATTAATTTAATTTAATTAATTTAAATTTTCCCAAATTCCCATATGTTTTATAACATAGGAATTATTGTCTTAGTAAAAATTCTAGCATTATATAGTTAGTTCATTTTTGTGGTTTTACCAACCATCACAAACTAATTTTGTTTTAATTAGTATTATGGACATATATTAATTCTAGAATATTAAAAAATATATAATATACATAATTAGTTCATTTTAAACCATTATAAGTGAATTTAAACATTACATTAATGTGGTAGTAGATAATGAAAACTCGTCATCCATGAAGGCGGTGAACCGACATAATATAAGAAATGATTTCATTTTTTAGAATAATAAGAGATTAGAAAGGGGTGGATGGTAGATATTACATTATAAATATAAAACTCTATAATATATATGATATTGGAGTTATTATTATATTTTGGATTAGGGGTTGAGGAGAAGGTAAAAGAAGAAATGAATTTAGAATATGTAAATTGAGAATATTACCTTTTAAATGTCACCCCATTGAAATGTTCCTTAAGGCACTTGAAATTGGTATTTTGGTGATGCCAAAAGAACTAGGACATGGGGGATATGATTTTAAGGCTTAGAAGTTGTAAGTAGAAGGGGTGGTGAGGGGTGGTATTTATAAGGGGAAGATAGGAGTGTTTTTTGAATATTATACTCATCTGTTTATTATTTTGGATCAAGAATAAAAATAATATTAATTATTGTGAATATATATAGTAATTGGTGCATTTATTTTGATATAATGGGTTATTATATAATCCATGACTCAAAAAATCATATATTTATCTTATAATGTTAAATATCATATTTTACCGTATTTCGCTATTCGCCAAAAATTCAACTCTTTTAGAAAAATACCAAAAATCCATTCTGACGATTTTTTTGAAGTTTATTTTTCAAAAATAAAATCCATTTTATGAAAAAAAAATTATAAATATGAGAAATTTAATTTTTAAATAAAATCCTCATTTATTTGAAAAATACATGTTTTAATATTGTGATCAATTTTTTGATCCTTTGAAAAATTAATTAAGGTCTCCTAAAATTATAATATCATTATAATAAAACATAATATTAATTTATAAACTCATTTTATGAAAATAAAATTTCTTTTAAATCATTATATTTTTTATAAAAATGAAAATAAAACATATATGTTTTAAAAAAAATATGAAAACTCATTTTATAATTTTTAAAACATTTATTAATTTGTATAATGATATAAATATGTCATATTATCATTTTATAATATACCTAAATATTATTTTACATTTATATAGGTGATTTTACTATTCTAACATTCGGTTTATTTTTTATAATGGTCATATTAGTGTTCTAATGGTCATACTATTATTTCAATGGTCATATTACTATTCTAAAGATCATATTTGTAATAGTTATATGGGTTTTTTTCTTCCATAAATACCTCATATTTCATTCATTCTTAATTCACTTATATTTTATACCAATGTTATATATATTTTCATTTTCAAATTGCATATTACATTATTGATATTCTGTTTCATTTCTACAGTGTTGTTCATGAGTGTGATTATTTTAGGTGATCTAGCAAATCCAAATTTTCCTATTATTATTATATTATTTTTTATTTTTTATTACATTGTAATACTTTCAATTATTATGGCCATTTTTATTTTCTAAATGCAATGTTCGAATTAATATAATAAAGTGTTGTTGGTTTCATCATGTAGTGTGTGTGTGTGTGTTATATAATATTATGTTATTAAATATGACATAATTATATATTTAGATTAGAAATTATATTGATAGAACTTTGGGTTGTTACACATATGGAAAGAGTATTTCAAAGACACCATGTATTACAATTTTTGAAGGACAGGAATGCATTAGTAAAATTCCATATTCTTTGGAAGTTGGATCAATCATGTATATTATGTTGTATACTCATCCTGATGTATCTTATACATTAAGTATGACAAGTAGATACCAATAAAATCTTGGGGAAATTCATTAGGTAGTTGTGAATAATATCTTTAAGTACTTAATAAGAACTAAGGATTTATTCTTAGTATTTGGATATAAGGAAGAGCTCGTTGTAAAGGGTTTCACCAACGCTAGTTTCCAAATATAGAAAGATGAATTTAGATCACAATTAGGGTTTGTTTTTGTCTTCAATATTGGAGTAATACTCTAGAAAATTTAAAAGAAACCAATACTTACGGATTCTAAGATAGATTTTGAATATATAAAAACATTTGATGTTGCGAAAGAGTCTATTTGGATAATGAAGTTCATTACTAAACTAGGGGTTGTCCCAAGAATCTTTCATCCAATTGAACACTAATATAATAATAGTATAGTTATTTCACAAGCTAATGAACTTGGGTCTCACCAAATATCCAAACATATTCTTCATCAAATTCATCTCATTAGAGAGATAATTGAAAAAGGAAATAGTATTGAGTTCCTATGGAGGATAATATTGTGAATATCCTAGTAAAGACCCTTGTGTAACAAAAGCATAAAATTCCCATCAGTTGCAATGGTATTAGATACATGGGGGACTGGCTTTAGTGAAGGTGGGAAATTGTTAGGTCTTTTTCCCTAAAGGCAGTAATGTTTTGTTAGATTAGGAATATTTTGTATCATGTGATGTACATTAATGTAAATACATTATCATTTATTTATATTTTTTTTATATCACATGGGAGATTATATGATAAAAACCCCCTAAATATATGTATTATTAGGTTTTCCCTGATTGATGATCATCATATTGGGTTATGATGGTATTTTAAGATTAGTATAAGTAGGAATACTTGTATAGAAATATAACTTATTACTCATGGGATATAAATTGGTGAAATTTTATTTGAATTTTCCCATATAAAGTAAACAAAATATATTGTTTTATATGTTTCATTGGTGTTAGTTAAGTGAATATTAGATATCGACACTTTGACTTGAAGTTGAAAAATTGGTTCTATACTTATGAGGTTTCAATCTTTGATACCTTCTTAAAATTATTTTGAGAAATTATCTTAATATAAGGTAATTGTATAAGACTATTTTAACATCCCGATATTTTAAAATAAGGGAATTATGTTCGATAAAGTGTAGGATAGGAAATACCAATCTTAAACAAACATCTAAGTATTATTCTTTAAATATGACCATTATAATCTTGCCATTGAATATGAAAAAATGAATAGGATTAAATGAATTATTAAATAAATATAAATTTCCTAAATCAATTCAAATTTATTTATTAATTCCAAGTAAATAATCACTCGATTTTTAGTAAATTTATTTTATTCATCAAAAAATATGTTTTCTTCAAAAATGGTTTTTATTGCTTTTTTGAAAAAATGTTATAATTTATTTATGAAACTTTTATAAATTTTATTTTTTAAAAAATTATTTCATTTTTTAAATCATCATATCATAATTATATTATTTCAAAATTGTGATATTTTTATGAAAATTTTGATTTTTTAATGAATAGTGAAAATGGTTATTTTACTAAAAACTGTATTTTATTTTAAATTATTTATAAATTCAAATTCTATTTTGGATAAGTTTTAAATTTTCATTAATTTATTTTTATTAAAAATAATCCAATTATAGTATTTGGAATTGATTTTATACCTGATTTTAGTATAAAAACATTTTTGTACTTAAAAAGGCATTTTACTGAAAAACTGTTTTTCATCACGTTTGTGAGTTTAATTTTAAATTAAATTATGAAACTTATATGAATTAAATTTTTAAAAAATTTATTCCATGATGGTAATTAGAACTTCCAAATTTTTTAAATATGTTTCTATTATTTTTGTACATTATGAATAGTAACCTTAGTAAATGTTGTTATCACGGTAAAGGGTAAATAATTAAGGTTAAAAACAAAATGATAAGGACTCAAAATTGGATCTAACACTTGTATTAATTTTATTGTATGGTTATATTTCCTCTATAATCATATAAAATTTAAATATATTGCCTTTTGTTTCTTTTTGGACATGATTTTTACCTTTATATTATTTTATATAAAGAAAAGTCAAAAATGTTATTCTCTTTATTTTATAATCTCCAAATTTTTGAAATAGAAATAAAAATAGGATATATTTGGTTATAAAATATTCATTTAAACTATAAATGATAAAATTTAATCATGGAATTTATTTTTAATTTTCAGTGATGAAATAATTATCTTAAATGTTTATGCAACACTGACATAGTATTTGTGAAAGCTGTAGAAAAATCAATAAAATGATTTTAAAAAATTATAAAAATAATATTATTTGAGTGATAATTATAAAATATCTATTTTATTTTAAATTATTATATTATAATTAATTTTATATCAATTTGTTTTCAAATTCAAATTAAATAAATAGTTCCAAAATTGACATTAATTATATTTTATAATAAATTGTGTTTTATTAAATGATTTAAAATTGCTAAAAATATTATATTAGGTAAAATGAATGGTATATAGTTTATGATATCAAAAATGGTCCATCTATGGTTCATTTATCCTTTTATAGTATCTATATTGACCCATAAAGAGTAAAAACTTTAATATTGTTGTAATTGTCAAAAAGGTTAATGGATGGTTAAAACAACAATATAAGTGTGAAAATATAATATAAACTTTTCCAAATTTTATTTTATGAAATTATTTAGACTAATAATATTATTATATTTTAATATTATCAATTTTATATCCATTTTAACATGAAAATAATTTACATTAATTTAATACTTTAAGAAATTCCAAGAGTGTTCATCCCCTCTCTTATAAAAGGGTGCCTCTTCTTATCCTTTACTCACACTTCAAGAACCATTTATTTCAGAAAAAACCTGAAAAAATACATTCCTTACATTCATATACATGTCCTATAGTCCTTGGTTTTATCACAAAACTAACCTAGGAAATCTCTTGGTGTAAACATTAAGAGGTTATCCGAAGAAAAGTAGTTATTAACTAAGCATTTTCATTTTGCTTCTTTTATAAATTTTTCAAATATTTTTCAACCACGATGAAATAATAACACCGTTATTTTCCATATAATTATATTTTATTATGTTAATTTAATGACCAATTTCTATCTTCTCTTCCATCAAATGGGAATTGAAAACATCATTTGTGTGTACAGTGGACTACTGCCTCACGAACTGATGTAATTCATTTTCCATCACCTCCACTTATGGAAGGTTATAATGATGTATTTAATGTATATATATTATATTCATGAAATATTTATTATTATTAAAAGATACTATATCATATAATTTCTTATCTTTCCATTAACTAGAAAATGATAATGTCGCTCATGCGTATGTGTGGACTACTGCCTCCATGAAGAAATGTGATTCATTTTTTATCACCACATCACATGGATGATATATATAAGTATATTTAAAGAAAAAATATTATATTTATTGTATTATTATCATTATATAAATATAAAATTACAATTACCTTCTTTCCATAGTGATTGTTGAAAAATGGAAACCTTGCTTATGCATATGTACGACCTACCGTCTCCATGATTATAACGTAGTTAATTTTTGATAAATGTATTTCATGGATAGTTTTAAAAATACAATTGATTTATAAAAATGATAACTATTTCATGTTTATTATCTTATTGATGATGGAATAATGACCTATCTGACCATATTCAACCTAACAAAGTCATTTTTGACATATGAACTAAATATCGTCAAAACACCCAATGTAAACTTAATTGATTAAGTGATTGAATATAACATGGTATTAAATAAAATAAAATAATAATGAACTTTAAAAATGTTACTAATTAAGAAAATAATTAACATAATTTTATTATTTAGGAAGATAAAGAGCATACATAACGAGTCGGGCTCAAAGTAAGTGACTTTATTTTCAAAATCCTCTTTTAAAGTCTTCCTTACAAATATTTATCTTCCATGTTCATATCCTTAAAATAGTTTTATGGATGTATTTATATGGACATAAAATAATTATAAAATAAATTTTATTTCTCTTTTTACGTTCTTTAAAAGTTTTTAAAAGGAATATTTTTACAAAATTTTTTGAATTTCTTTACAAATGATAAAAGGAATGCTCTATTTTAACATATACAGCAACAAAGAATTTTTCCTCCACCATAACCATTATTTTATTTCATTTATTCTTTAAATAAATACCTTTTTACCTTTTTTCTAGGTATTTTGGTATTGAAAATGGTTTTTTAAAAGTAATTGGTATTTTGATATCTGAAAGTGTTTTACATATGGGTTAAAAAGAGTTTTTAAAGGGTTTTATGATGAAATGGGGAAAGATTAAATAGTTTTATTAATTACATGGTCCTTGAAAATTTTTTATGATAATGGGTGAACCTAATATATCTTATGATAATGGGTGATCCTGATATATCTTATATAGTGGGTGTTCCTAGATAATGCTCAAATGCATTGGGTAATTATATTGCATGTCGGTCGTATAGTTATTCCAATTTTCAAGGGTTATGTAAGGGTTCTATGAAGATGATGTCCCAAATATCCTAAATTAATTTTATATTCTTTATTATGAGTTTTCATGGAAATCATATTATTTAAAAAGGTAAGAGATGATTATGTCCCTTTTGGGTAAAAATGTATGTTTTTAAGAAAATATTTTTCATGGGTTCTCATTTTTCTAAGATACTCGTGTGATTATGATTTTTCCATTATGATTTATTATAAAGTTTTTAATGAAAAAAATTTGGGGGGGAAATCTTTTTTCATTCATAATTAAATGATAATTTGATCTCAAGATTTATTATATTTAAGTAAAACTCTCTTTTTGATATCATAGTTTTAAAATGTACTAATGGGTTTCTTTCTTCTTTTTATATATCTTACTGATATTTTTGTGCACATAACACAATTTAAAATTATTTTAATAGGGTTTAAGGATGGTTAAGAACAAAGAATGATTCAATTTGAAACTCATCAATATTTCTAATGAAAATAAAATGTGTTATTTTTAAATGTTTTGTTTTGTGGGAAAATGGTTACTGAATAGAAGTATTCACTTTTTAATATATGGGTTTTTTATATAAGTTTTATGATATAACTCTCTAAAACTATAAACTGTAAAGATATTTGTGGATTCAATAAGGTGAGTTCTAGTATAAATACACTAGAATATGTAATGTTTAAGGTTGATCCCTTATAGTTGGTATCAGAGAAAAGGTTTAGATAACTTTAGATGTCATGATGTTATTTGTGCATAAGTTAAAAGTCCTCTATAATGTAAAATATTATAATGTTAGGGAGAATTAGAATTATAGTTATTTGGGATAAATAAAAAATATTTGAAGATAACGTGGTTAGGTATATCTTAGTGTTTATCATTATCGTGATATGGTTTATTATGATTTTATTGATAATCTCATACTAACCTTTTTTAGTAAATGAATGGACCCAGTAGGAACCAAAGTAATAATGGATGTAAAGGAAATGTAGTGTTTGTCTGAATGAGTAGCTGAATGGAATGGGATTTTTAGTGAAAACTCTTGTGGTTGTTCTTAACTATATATCACAAGTTCTGATTAACAACTTGAAACTAGGTGAGTTTCCCAATGCATCAAATAAGAGATAAATGAAGATCCATGGAATTTCAGGTGATAAAGTTCATAAAGGTAAAAATATCCATTGGCCTATGTGTCAAGAATGTGGGAAGAAGAACCCATGAAAATGTCTTTAAATAATGGTAGGATGTTATTATGTGGTAAAGGAGAGAATAAATCTATAATCTTCGAAAGAAAAAGGAAGAATTCAGTTAATTCCATAAAGAGGAATAAAGTTCTTCCCAAGGTATCAACTGATTATTTTAAATGTGGGAAGGCATTATGAAAATCAATTTCCTAGGTGAAAATTGTAAGAACCCGGTTTTTGACTATAAAGGACTTTGGAATATTCTTGATGTTATTCCAGAGCAGCGCCTTCAATCGGCGTGCGATTCCGAGCCCCGGTGTGGCCAGAATTAAATTTCCAGTGCGTTCACACTGGACACGCCAAATAAATGGGATAACTCCTAAACAGGGCTTCTGATCCTAAATCTGAGTGCACGGATGGGTCCGGAATGGGGTTTCTACCCTAGAAATGACATAAAACATGTCGGTGCGGGACGTTTGGACCCCTCGCTCGCTATCGAAGCGTGGAATGGATAAATTAAATAATTAATTTATTGATTTAACGGTTTAACTCAAGTATCTCTTAAAAGGTGGCTTGATTTGGGAAACTGAGGGCACCGTTGAGACCAGAACATGTCGTTTACCCTAGGAGGGGAGTAAGTTTCGCGGGCGCGGGTCATCTGTGAAAAATGGACCCAGGGGCATTTTCGTAATTTAGCAGCCTCGAGCATCAAGTTTTATAACTTTTGAACAGGGCCTTGGATTAAAATTTCAAGACCGTCGTTGTTCTCGGGAGGAGGTTTTCACCCTAGGAGAGGCTTAACCTCGACCCTGCTGAGGGTTTGGGTACGGGGCCTACGGGCGGGGAGTTTAAGTGTTTCTATTTAAACTTGACCCCCCACCCTCCTTCCCCTTAATCATCTCTTAGAAGAAGCTCTCCCAAGGAAGAAGCTCCTCCTCCATCCTCTCCTCCACCTCTCCGGCGAGGCGCGACAACTCTAGCGGACGTGCGGCGAAGCTCCGGGCAAATCCCAACAAGGTAGGATTTGTCGTTTTCGTCTTATTCTCCCCGCACCTACTTTGAGCCCGATTAATCGCGTTGATTTTATATTAGATTTTTGAACAAAGCACATGAATGCGTAGTATATTTTATGATATTTCCGATGCTGGTTACGGATTTGAATTCCAAGTCCCGAGATGCCCGCAGCGATCCGGCGAAGTTTGCGAGTTTTTTGGTGGTTTGGAGTTTTCTGGCCGGTTTTGAGGGTTCCGGCGGTCCAAGGCAGCGGAGGAGTAGGCTACGGTGGCGGTGGCGCATGCTTCTTCCGGCGGAGGCGCTGGGTTAGTAGGGCAGTTGGTCGGGTGGCCTTCGGCCAGTCCGAGTAGGAGGTGTCGGCTGAGGTAGAGCGGGGAGCGGCAGGGGCAATGGCGCTGGGTCGCGGCGGTCATCGGCAGCAGGCGCCAGCAGGGCATGGAGCACGGGGGGAGGAGGACCAGCCTTTGGCCGGTCATCGCGGGAAGAAGACCGGGGTCTTTGGACCCCAGCTGGAAGACAAAGGACCCGCATATGTGGGTCCGTGTTGGAGGAGTTAGACCGGCCGAGCCGGTCCGAGCGGTTCGGGGTGGTCCGCGCGATGAATCGCGGACCACCGGTCCAGGGTGGGGGTGGGCCAGCCGAACTGGCCCGGCCCCCCCATTTCGGTCCGATAAAAACTTTAAACGCCCATAGAATACAGTCCGAGCGTCGGATTTGCGTGTCGTCAGTAGAGACGTGTTCCTTGAAACAAGGCGAACTTTTTGAGATGGTTTTGGGGGATTTTAACTCCCGAAATAGGAGCCTCAGTGGCGCGACGCGTACTTTAAGTGAATTGGCATTTTTCTGGGGGTTTTGTTTTGGGCGGTGCAGACACATCCGATGTTCGATTTGAGCGTCGTTAGAGGCGTTGGGATCCTGGCACCGATGCGAATCTTTCCAGGGTGGTTTCAGGAATTGAAGCCAGAGTTGAGGCATGGGCCCCATGGCCCGTCTTTTAAGCTGCGAGCAGCATTTAGAAACTTTTTCATCATACATCTGTTCGGGGTATGCGAGCAGTTGTTTTTGGGTGTTTTTCTAAGGGCATTGTAATGGCGCAATTTACCCGCTTTAATTATGCACACTGGTGCGGGCCCCATGAGGACCGTTTAGGGCATTGACGGTGAATTTCTATCTCCTTCACCATGTGTCCATTTCAGACAAGTGATTAGTCAAACTGGTGTACTTTTTCAAGAGTATCGCAATGGCGCGATCTGTTCATTGTGTTTCGGGACTAGGATATGGGTCCCACGTAGCATCGCTCGTGTGCGGTGCGCCAGAATGAATCTTTTTCTCCATATATCCGTTGCACTCAAGTGAGCAGTCAATTTGACGTGTCTTTCCGAGGATATTGCAATGGTGCGATGTGCCAGACTATTTTCGGGGCTGAGGCTTAGGATCACGGGACGCTGTTTGGGCGTAGGGCGGTGTTGGTGACTTTTCCGTCAGATATCCATTTGAGGCGAGTAGGTAGTCTATCTCACGTGTTTTTCCTTGAGGATTACAACTGTGTAATCTATTCAGGCATGCAGATCCTCTTGCGCGATCTTATTAAATGTGGAAATATGAAATGTGTACCGATGGTGGTTCTTCCTGCGGTGTTTGTAGGGAACCTTTCGCGTGTGATCGCATTCACTCTTGGGAGAGTGATGTTGGTGTTTAAGGAGATGTGGTTGGTCGTGCCTCAGCTATTGAGGTGGCAAGTTGGATTTTTTATGTTTATGCATTCGCGTTGATGATGGGTGTCGTGTGCATGTTAACCTTTTGGCTGGAGACGTGGTATACTCTGGGAGTATGCGAGAACGTTGGGAGGTACATGTGGATGGTTGTACCTGAGAATGTTTGTGTGCTTGGTTGGGGTTGACTTGGGGCCACACGTCGTGTGGGCCCCATGTGCGTGTCATGTTCTGATTTGTGTAATTTTGACCTCTCTCTACGTAGAGGGTTCCTCTTGTTCATGTTTGTTGACTAGCAGGGTTGAGTTTTCTCTTGGTCCTGTTCTCATTTGTTGACCAGCAGGGTTGAGTTTTCCCCTAGTTCTATTCTCGTTTTGCCGGCAGAGATGGTTTGGTTCCTCTGTTTCTTCAGTTGTGAGGGGTTTCAGTATCGTGACCTTTTCACCGATTTGTGGCACCATTTACGACTACGTGTGATCATACAGCGTGGTTGTTTTCCCACTTTCTGGGATGAATTGTCTCAGTCTGGTTCAATAGTGACTCAGCAGATTGAAGCGTGATCGCCCTGAGAGGCCCTGGGAGTTTCTCCCATCCTTTTGTGTTCCCTGGTAGTGTTCTTGTGGATTCAGTGTGACCAACACTTTACGCGAGCACCGATCCTCTACACAGGAGGTTGTTTCCAGCAGGGCTGGCCAGAAGGTTGTTTCCAGTAGGGCTGGCCAATGGGGTACCATCCAGCAGGGATGGCCAGAGTAGTACCATCCAGCAGGGATAGCCAGTACAGCGGTGTTCACCGAGCAGTACCATCCTACCGGGATGGCCAGATTGGTTCTGGGTTTACCTCCAACGGGGCTGGGAATTAGTCCCCGATGCCGGGTTTACCTCCAGCTGGGCTGGGAAGTGGTCCCCGATACCGGGTTTACCGCCAGCAGGGCTGGGAAGTGGTCCCCAATGATGTTTCCAAACCTCCCTCCAGTGGATTACCCTTTTACAGGACTGGTAATTGGGACTCGTCGATGACTTTAACCGGGTCGCCCTCCAGTGGATTACCCTTTTGCGGGACTTGGTAGTGTGGCACCCGTCGACTCTTATCGGGTCTCCCTCCAGTGGGAACCCATCGAATTCCAGAGATTACCCTCCAGCGGGGCTAGGCAAGGGGTCACCTATTAACTTTGAGGAGACCTCTCGACTGCGGGGAAGTGACGAGGTGTGGCTTGATGTTCCCCCAGAACTCTCAAGTACGAGGGGCGCTTTCCCCACCGAGACGCATCCTTGCGACGTGACCTAAAATCTTGCGGGCGAGTCAGTATCGCCCAAAGTAGATAGTTTCAAGGTGTGGTGATTTGACCCCTTGACTTACAGTTCAGGGCAGACATGCAGGATGCTGGGCATCGATGGTGTTTACTTCTGGGACTGTTGGCTACTCACTTTATTGGGCTGAGCTACAGGATGGAGATCCCCTTACGATCTTTTTTGGGATTCTTGTTTGAGCATATGAATATGTATATACCTTGTTCCAGTACCCACTTCTTGGGCTTGGTTACTCTCCCTCCAGGAGAGGCGAAGATGCGTAGGGTATGCCACGTGATTTCTGTGTCTATCTTCTCATGGTTGGACGAGTCAACTCTCCTGCTATAAGTAGTGAAGACTCGACGAGAAGTTCATCTTCTCACCATTTCCAACTCCTTGTGTCTGGACGAGTCTACCTTCTTTCCTCTTGTTGGGTTGAGCTGGACTCTCTACTGTTACTCTACTTCACACCTTGTTGTACTCCTTACTACACTCTCGATTGTAATCCTTTACTTTCCCCTGTTCAATCAACTGATCACCCTTCGGTACCTCCTTTGTTTCTCCCTCGAGCCTTCGGGGTATCCTACTGAGTATTTTTATACTCACCCCTGCTTGTTCTTTTCTCGCACTTGGTGTTCCCTTACAGACGACGAACAGGTTGGTCATGACTTCCACGAAGCTTGGGAGTTGAGGAGCTTGGACCGCGTGCGGTGGTCGTAGTTATGTTCCAGGTGTGGGACTCTCCCAGGTGTTTGTTTTTGTTTACCTGTTTCCAGGTTGTGGAACTTTTCTGGTTGGGTGCATGTTGTGCCCTTTACTTTTTAGTTTACCTTTAGCTCCTGCTTTGTACTGTTTAGAGGTCGATGCACTTTGTGGTTTATTTATGGCAGTTGGCACTTTACTTCTCTTTTTACTCTGCACTATTGCATTGATTGGGCTGTGTGTGTGTGTAGAGGTACTCAGGCAAAGGCCTCCCTGATTTTTTCAGCCTTCAGTACTTTTCGCTAGCCCCTGGCCTATGGAGTTGGGCTTGAGGTAGTTGTGGCTCAAGCTCGGGTAGGGTCGGGTCATAAAAAAGTGGTATCAGAGGTGGTTCGTTCCTTGGGATGTTGTTCAAACATCCCTAAAAAGAAATTGGTTGGGATTTATAGAAATATTGTTAACGTGTCTCAAGAGTGGCTCTCAGGCCAGGGAGTCCAGTGATGGTGTGGCGGATGACGTATCCATTCACTAGGACCCTAATAACCCGCTTGTCAACTCGGCATGCTAAGACACTTATTGCAGGGAAAATTGGTTTGTGCATCACATAGGATTGATTCTTTGACTGTCCTTGTTGATTCAGCTCCCCATTGTTGTTATTGTTATATACATATATGCTCATCTGACCGCGGAACTCCTTGATAATATTCAGGATGTCTCCGCAAAGACAGTCAGCCAAGATACCAGCTTTGGTTCATGAGGACGACCCTGTGAGCTACGAGGCCTCAGTCCAGGACCCATCATGCGATCCCCTTTCTCTGGGTGGGCCAGTAGCATCACCCCCACCTGTTGAGCAGCAGACAGCTTCAGTAGAGTAGACTGAGCTTGAGCGCAGGTTGAGCGCGCTCCGCGAGTTCCAGCGGTAGAGACCGCTGAGGTACAGTGGTGAGCCAAACCTTGAAGCGGCAGAGGTTTGGTTAGAGACATTGGTTCACCTCTTCAGGCTTGTGCAGACGCCAACAGATCTTATGGTGTCTTTGGCCGCCAACCTTTTCTGCAGAGTAGCTTGGCGTTGGTGGAGTCTGGTGACTTAGTTTCTTGATGAGTCGTCACTTTCGTGGGGCGACTTCTAGTTGTTATTTTGTGAGGAGTTTTTCTCCTCCTGCTTACACTCCATTCATATTCATGAGCTCCTTCAGTTTTAGTAGGGAGGGATGACGGTGGCCGAGTACATGGCTAGTTTTGCAGACCGTGCACGCTTTTACCTGGACTTGGTCCATGACGACAACATCCAAGCGTGGAAGTTTAAGCCGGGTCTCCACCGAGAGATTAGTGTTGTCATAGTACCCTTGGGAATTTCCACATATGTCGGGGTGCTAGAGCAGGCGCTGGTGATAGAGAGCTTCCTGTCACATTCTAGAGTTGGTGATGGCAGCAGGCACGTTGGAGCTGAGACGTCTGCCGCAGCTAGCGGGCGTCGGCAAGAAAAACCTCGACGCAGGTGGATTTCTGACAACCGGACTCAGGGGTGTGGTCGTACACCACAGTGGCGCCGGAGGGCACCAGTACAGCCCGAAGAGAGTCAGTGCAATTCTTGCGATGGGCGAGGTCACCTGGAACGGGACTGCCTGACCAGGCATGTGGAGAGCTTCGGGCAGGCACCAGGTGCACCACCACGATGGAGGCAGAGCCATGATCAGAGTAGTATCCAGAGAGGTGGTGCTATCAGAGGAGTGGGAGGAGCTGTTAGTGGGGGGAAACTTTACGAGGTCTTCTCATCACCACTAGGTGGTCCACATCAGGCTCTGGGAGCTGACAGTTGGGACCATAGACAGCCACAAGCTTTGGATGTCTACGACCCTGCAGATCATGAGGTGATAAGAGGTACACTCTATGGCTCTTCTACTTTTTTTAGTAGAATTGTTAGACTCTGTCTGTGAAATACTTTTCTCCCTGCTCCTTTCTTGGGTTATTACCAGGGTAACGTGGGGCGTCATCGTGGCCCTATGTTGGTAAGGTAAAAAGGTGTAGGACCTTTTATTTAGTCGATGGTGTTGACTCCTTTTCTCTTTGAGTGTGTAAGAGAGTCATGGTTGCGAGACATCGACTATGTAACCTTGTGTGACCAGATATCCTTGGGTGTTTTACCATATGGATATTCTGAAGGAGGGAATCACCGATCCTTGTTTCAGGTGCGAGTGGTGATTCCAGTCGTGATGTGCGATGTAGGGGTTCGGTTGGGGAGGTGAACTACCCCCAAGGTCCTTTGGGCCGTTTGAGACTATGCGAAGGGATGGCGAGGTACCCTACCACCTTTCCCTAACCCCAAAGTCTGGAGTGGGTGTATAACATCTCCCACGTAACTCACCTGAGAAGAAGTGTTCATGCTTATATGCACTTCATCGGTGAGGGAAAACCTCACGTGAACATATCAAATCCTTTGGTCTGTGTGTGGTGACACAGAACTGTGCAAGAGTTCTTCTGGGTACGGGAGAGCCAGGTGCGGTCTTAGTACCCTGAGTTGTTCCTTGGTTTTGCTTTTTGGGGACGAAAATCTTGAAGGATGGAATGATGTAAGAACCCGGTTTTTTGATATAAAAGACTTTGGAATATTCTTGATGTTATTCCAGAGCAGTGCCTTCAGACGGCGTGCGATTTTGAGCCCCGGTGTGGCCGGAATTAAATTTTCAGTGCGTTCACACTGGACACGCTAAATAAATGAGATAACTCCTAAACGGTGCTTATGATCTTAAATCTGAGTGCACGGATGGGTCTTGAATGGGGTTTTTACCTTAGTAACGACATAAAACATGTCAGCGTGAGATGTTTTGACCCCTCGCTCGCTATCAGAGCGTGGAACGGATAAATTAAATGATTAATTTATTCATTTAATGGATTAACTAAAGTATCTCTTAAATGGTGGCTCAGATTGGGAAACTGAGGGAACTGTTGAGACCGTAATGTGCCGTTTACCCTAGGAGGGGTGTAAGTTTCATGAGAGTGGGCCGTCTGTGAAAAATGGTCCCAGTGGTGTTTTTGTAATTTAGCAGCCTCGAGCGTTAAGTTTTATAAGTTTTCAACGGGTCCTTGGATTAAAATTTCGAGACCGACATTGTGCTTGGGAGGAGGTGTTACCCCAAGGAGAGGCTTAACCTCGACCCTACTAAGGGTTCGGGTACGGGGCCTATGGGCAGCGAGTTTA
This sequence comes from Viscum album, assembly GCA_963277665.1. Classification (NCBI taxonomy): domain Eukaryota; kingdom Viridiplantae; phylum Streptophyta; class Magnoliopsida; order Santalales; family Viscaceae; genus Viscum; species Viscum album. The sequence goes on along the minus strand of OY728145.1, from coordinate 803,294,531 downwards.
ATTATTTCTAATTAAACTTGACCCCCCCACCCTCCTTCCCCTTAATCATCTCCTGGCAGAAGCTCTCCCAAGGAAGAAGATCATCCTCCATCCTCTCCTCCACCTCTACAGCAAGACGCGACAACTCTAGAGGATGTGTGGCGAAGCTCCGGGGAAAGCCCAACAAGGTAGGATTTGTCATTTTCGTTTTATTCTCCCCACACCTACTTTGAGCCCGATTAATCACCTCAATTTGTTGTTGGATTTTTGAACAAAGCACATGAATGCGTAGTATATTTTATGATATTTCTGATGCTGGTTATGGATTTTAATTCTGATCCCCGAGATTCCTGTAGCGGTTTGGGGAAGTTTGTGGGTTTTCCGATGGTTTGGAGTTTTCCAGCTGGTTTTGAGGGTTCCAGTGGTCCGGGGCAGTGGCAGGCGGCGACGGAGCAGGCTACGGCAGCGGCGGCGCAGGCTTCTTTCGGCAGAGGCGCCGGGTCAGTATGGCGGTTGGTCGGGTGGCCTTCGGCCGGTCCGAGTAGGAGGCGTCAGCTGAGGTCGAGTGGGGAGCGACAGGGGATACGGTGCTGGGTCGCGGCGGTCGTCGGCAGCAGGCGCCAGCAGGGCGCGGAGCACAGGGGGAGGAGGACCGGCCTTTGGCCGGTCGTCGCGGGAAGAAGATCGGGGTCTTTGGACCCCAGCTGGCAGACAAAGGACTCGCATATGTGGGTCCGTGTTGGAGGAGCCAGACCGGCCGAGCCGGTCTGGGTGGTTTGGGGTGGTCCGCGCAGTGAATCGCGGACCACCGGTCCAGGGTGGGGGTGGGCCGGCCGAACCGGCCCGGCCCCCCCATTTTGATCTGATAAAAACTTTAAACGCCCATAGAATGCAGTCCGAGCATCGGATTTGCATGTCGTAAGTGGCGACGCATTCCTTGAAACAAGAAGAACTTTTTGAGATGGTTTCGGGGGACTTTAACTCCCAAAAAGGAAGGCCTCGGTGGCGCGACACATACTTTAAGAGAATTGGCATTTTTCTGGGGGTTTTGTTTTGGGCTGCACGGACACACCTAATGTCTGATTTGAGCGCTGTCAGCGGTGTTGGGACCCTGGTGTCGAGGCAAAGCTTTCTAGGGTGGTTTCAGGCATTGAAGCCGAAGTTGAGGCATGGGCCCCATGGCCCGTCTTTTAAGCTGCGAGTAGCGTTTAAAAACTTTTTCATCTGACGTCTGTTCGGGGCGTGTGAGCAGTCATTTTTTGGTGTTTTTTTTAGGGCATTGCAATGGCGCAATCTTCCCGCTTTAGTTCTGCACACTAGTGCGGGCCCCGTGAGGACCATTTTGGTCATTGATGGTGAATTTCTATCTCCTTCACCGGGTGTCCGTTTCGGACAAGTGATTAGTCAAATTTGGGTACTTTTTCGAGAGGATCACAACGGCGTGATCCATTCGTTGTGTTTCAGGACCAAGATACGTGTCCTACGTAGCACCGCCCATGTGTGGTGCGCCAGAATGCATCTTTTTCTCTAGATATCCATTGCACTCAAGTGAGCAGTCAATTTGACGTGTCTTTCCGAGGAGATCGTAATGGTGCGATGCACCTGACTATTTTTGGGGTCGAGGCTCGGGATCACGGGACGTCGTTCGGGCATAAGGCGGTGTTGGTGACTTTTCTGTCGGATATCCATTTGAGGTGAGTAGGTAGTCTATCTCGTGTGTTTTTTCACGAGGATTACAATGGTGTAATCTGTTTAGGCGTGCGAAGCCTCTTGTGTGATCTTATTAAATGTGGAAATATGAAATGTGTACCGGTGGTGGTTCTTCCTATGGTGTTTGTAGGGAACCTTTGGTGTGTGATCATGTTCACTCCTCAGAGAGTGATGTTGGTGTTTAAAGAAGTGTGGTTGGCCGTGCCTCAGCCGTTGAGGTGGCAAGTTGGAGTTGTTGCGTTTACACCTTCGCATTGACGATGGGTGTCATGTGCACATTATGCTTTTAGCTGGAGACGTGGTATACTCTAGGAGTATGAGAAAATGCTATGAGGTACATGTGGATGGTTTTACCTGAGAACGTTTGTGCACTTGGTTGGGGTTGACTTGGGGCCACACATCGTGTGGGCCCCAAGTGCGTGTCGTGTTCTGTTTTGCGTACTTTTGACCTCTCGCTACATAGAGGGTTCCTCCTATTCTCATTTGTTGACCAGTAGTGTTGAGTTTTCCCCTATTCTTGTTCTCATTTGTTGACCAGTAGGGTTGAGTTTTCCCCTGGTTCTGTTCTCTTTTGGCCGGCAGAGATGGTTTGGTTCCTCTGTTTCTTCAGTTGTGAGGGGTTTCAGTACCATGCCATTTTCACTAGACTGTGGCACCATTTACTACTACGTGTGCTCGTATAGAATGGGTGTTTTCCCACTTTCTAGGATGATTTGTATCGGTCCTCTTTGACAGTGACTCAGTGGATTGGAGCATGATCGCCCTGAGAGGCTCGGGGAGTTTCTCCCATCCTTTCGTGTTCACTGGTATAGTTCGTGTGGATTCGGTGTGACCAACACTTTATGCGGGCACCCATCCTCTACCCAGGAGGTTGTTTCCAGTAGGGCTGGCCAGTGGGGTACCATCCAGCAGGGATGGCCAGAGCAGTACCATCTAGCAGGGATAGCCAGTACAGCGGTGTTCACCGAGCAGTACCATCCAGCCGGGATGGCCATAGTGGTTCCGGGTTTACCTCCAGTGGGGCTGGGAAGTGGTACCTGATGCTGGTTTTACCTCCAGCTGAGCTGGGAAGTGGTCCTTGATGCTAGGTTTACCTCCAGCAAGGCTGGGAAGTGGTCCCTGATGATGGTTCCGAGCCTCCCTCCAGTGGAGTACCCTTTTACGGGACTGGGCATTGGGACTTGTCGACGACTTTAGCCAGGTCTCCCTCCAGGGGATTACCCTTTTGCGGGACTAGGCAGTGTGGCACCCGTCGACTCTTATCGGGTCTCCCTCTAGTGGGAACCCGTCGACTTCCAAGGATTACCCTCTAGTGGGGTTGGTCAGGGGGTCGCCTGTCAACTTTGAGGAGACCTCTCGACTATGGGGCAGTGACGAGGTGTGGCTTGACGTTCCACCAGAACTATCAAGTATGAGGGGCACTTTCCCCACTGAGACGTGTCCTTGCGACGTGACCTAAAACCATGTGGGCGAGTTAGTGCCACCCAAAGCGGATAGTTTTGAGGTGCGTTGATTTGACCCCTTGACTTGCAGTTCGGGGAAGACGTGCGGGATGTTGGGCATTGATGGTGTTTAATTTTGGGACTATTGGCTACTCACTTTCTTGGGCTGAGCTACGGGATGGAGATCCCCTTACGATCTTTTTTGGGCTTCTTGTTTGAGCATATGATTATGTATATACCTTTTTCTAGTACCCACTTCTTGGGCTTGGTTACGCTCCCTCCAGGAGAGGTGAAGACGTACGGGGTATGCCACGTGCTTTTTGTGTCTAGATTCTCATGGTTGGACGAGTCTACTCTCCTACTGTAGGTAGCTAAGACTCGACGGGAAGTCCATATTCTCACAGTTTCCATCTCCTTGTGTCTGGACGAGTCTACCTTCTTTCCTCTTATTGGGTTGAGTTGGACTCTCTACTGTTATTCTATTGCACTCCTTGTTGTACTCCTTAGTGCACTCTCGGTTTTACTCCTTTTCTTTCCCCTATTCGATCTACTGCTCACCCTTCGGTACCTCCTTTATTTCTCCCTCAAGCCTTTGGGGTATCCTACTGATTATTTTTATACTCACCCCTTCTTGGGATTTTCCTCACTTGGTGTGCCCTTGAAAACGATGGACAGGTTGGTCGTGACTTCAGCGGAGCTTGGAAGTTCAGGAGCTTGGACCACGTGTGGTGGTCGTAGTCGGGTTCTAGGTGTGGGAATCTCCCTGGTGTTTGTTTTTGTTTACCTGTTGCTGGGTTGTGGCACTTTTCTGGTTGGGCGCATGTTTTACCCTTTACTTTTTAGTTTACCTTCAGCTCCTACTTTGTACTGTTTAGAGTTCGATGCACTTTGTGGTTTATTTATAGTAGTTGGAACTTTAATTCTCTTTTTACTCAGTACTATTGCATTGAGTGGTTTGTGTGTGTGTGTATAGGTACTCAGGCAAAGGCCTCCCCGAGTTGTTTAGCCTTCGGTGCTTGTCTCCAGCCCCTGGCCTATGGAGGCAGGCTTGGGGTAGTTGCGGCTCGATCCCGGGTAAGGTTGGGTCGTGACAAAAATATCAAGAACATGATCAATGGTACCATACAAATAAATGTTTACCAATTCTTAATGTCATTATTATTGAAAATTAGGAAACTAAAAATGATATATGAAAGGTATGGATTATATATTGGATTATGTTTTGATATTATTGAATCTCATGATTCATATTTTTGAATGTATGAGGTAAGTATTAAAGAATAAGAAGTAAAATCATGGATAATGGATTATGAATATCGTTGAATGATTAAGATGTTTATATATAGGTATTCAACGGTTATGATGTAGTGGTATATTTATGGATTATTGTAAGTTTAAAATCATTAATACTTGTTTGATGTTTTATATTATGGGAGTACTTTGGAGACATTTATTTAGTTTTGATAGATGTTTGAGGTATATTTAACCCTTAGGTTTAACATGAAGGATTATTTTAGAATAAATATATTACATTTTATAGATCCAATCTAAAAGGTATGAGATAACATTGAAGGTTAAAACATTCTTTAATTTTGAAGTTATTAAGGTTATTTTTGAGGAAGTTCATCATATTTTTGGGAATGTTATAGAAATTATATTTTTAATAAAATGACAACCTGCAGGCCGAGCGACAACCTATCACATCCGTCAAGACCCTGAAGCTTGAACCCAAAAATGAAGGGGCATAAGGGTGAAACACCTAACACTGACCTACATGATGTTATGGTAAGTATGAAATTATTTTATTTACATAAAAAATTTGATAGATAATGATTAAGTTGGTTTTTGGGAAATATGTTTTATCATATAAATAAACAAGGGATTAAAAAGTGAATTCGGTGATTAAGTTATTAACATTATCACTATAATTTTGTGGAACATTATATTATTAAGGTAAAACAAAATATTATGGGATTTGAGGAATAAATTTTGAATTATATGTTGAATGTATATATTATTCTAATGTTTATTTTTTTTTTATTCAGATTATTCATGGAAATTATTATAATATTTTTGATATTATATGATTAGGTCATATAGAGTTTTGTGTATATGAATTTATGAGTGACTAATTCTAATGGAAGATAAATGTTCAATAATTATTAGAAGATATTGTGTCCAAATCCTTTTAATTTTAGGGTTTCAATATTAGTCTAGAAAATTATTAATAATTTTAAGGTTAGTTATTTATTTAATGATCTAAGTTGAAATTTGGGTGTTAATGTTGAGGATTTGGTTATTAATGTTGTATTTCATCGTATGAAGGTTTATTCATTTTGGGAGTTATCATACCTTGTGTTAACCATTTTGGTTTTGGTTAACATCTAAAGACATAAGGAATATCTTGTTATTATTATTTTTAATTATTTGATCTATTCGAAGTTTATTTTAGTGCTTTAGACATAAAAATTCATATTTAATACTCATAGTTTGGAGAAAAAAATTAGAACAGGGTGTAAATTGATTGAAGGGTGAAATTATACTTATTAAGTAAGTATGTTTCCTTATGTTATTTACATGTATGGTAAAGGAATTACTCAACTATAGAAAAGGACATTGAAACAAAAAAATTCCTATTACTATCATTTCTAATGAATTGATTTTCTTTTTTACACCTATTTAGTTTATGGTTTTGTGGTCATTGACTTTCTCAAGATCATTCACATTATCATGATCAATGATATTTGTCACTATCCAAAATTATTTAGAAATTATGATTTTATTACATGTCCATATTTCCAATTCCCGCTAATGTCTTCCTATTTGGAAACCTAGTAATGTATTATTATATATGGCCCTCGTATTTACCTTTCCCACTTTTCAAGATTAAGTTTTATTAAACCTATTTACAATGGGGAATTTCAATAAATATGCTCTCTAATGGAAAAATTTTGATTACAAAGCTTAAGCTTAAATTGAGATAATTCAATTTATTAAAGGGGGAGAATTTATAAACCCATATTTTTTAAAATAAGGACATTAAATTTGCTAATGGGTATTACATGAAACATCGAGCTCAAACAATCCATAAAATATTATTATTTAAATATAACCATTATAAACTAGCTGTTGAATTGAAGGAAATAAATAGGATTAACTAAATTATTAAATATATATAAAGGTACTAAATTAATTAAAATTTATTGATTAATTATTAAGAAATAATTTATCAATTTTTAGTAAAGTCATTTTATTCATCAAAAATATGTTTTCTCAAAAAATGGTTTTTATTGATTTTTACGAGAAAATATTATAATTTATTTATAAAAATGTAATATTTTTTATTTTATAAAAATGATATCATTTTTTAAATAATAATATTAAAATTATATTATATAGAAATTTTGATATTTTTTAGAAAAGTTTGATTTTTCAAAGAATAATGAAAAATACCGATTTTAATTAAAACTGCATTTTATTTTTAATCATATATAAATTAAAATTCTATTTTGGATTAGTTATAAATTTTAATTAGTTATTTTTAATTAAAAATAATCCAATTATATTCTTTTTAATTAATTTTATAATTGTATTTAGTATACAAACACTTTTGTACTTAAAAAGTCATTTTTCTGAAAAACTATTTTTCATCGTGTTTTATGGGTTAAATTTTAAATTAAATTATACCAATTTTGTTAATTTAATTTTCTAAAATTTATTAAATATTTTTAATAATTGGTTCCAAATTTGGTAAATATTTCTATTTTATTTTTGGACGTTATGAATAGTGACCTTCGTAATTTTTGTTGTCACGATAAAGGGTAAATCAGGTAATTAAGGTTAAAGAAAAAACGATAAGGACTAAAAAATGACCCTTAAACTTGAATTAATTTTATTGTATGAGTATATATCATCAATAATCATCTAAAATTCTAATATATGGTCTTTAGTATCCATGTTTCTATGATTTTGACCGTTATATTATTTTATATAAATAAAATTCAAAAATTTCATTCTCTTTGTTTCATTGTCTCTAAATTTTTTTCATAGTGATAAACAGAGAATATGTTCAATTATAAATATTCATTTTAAATAAAAAAAATTCATCATGATAATTTATTTCCAGATTTTAGTGATGAAATAATTACCTTAAATGCTTATGAAGCACTGACACGGTGCTTGTACAAATAGTAAAAAAATAAATTATCTGATTTTAAAAAACTCAAAAAATAAAATCATTTGAGTGGTTTATAGTGTCCCAAGAAAATTTTAGATAATAATAAAAAAATTATGGTATGTTAAAGGATTATATTTTAATTCCAATGCTGTAAAGTTTTTTTCAAAGTCAAATTAAATGAATAGTTCCAAAATTGACGTTAATGATATTTTAAAATAAATAATTTTTTATTAAATGATTTAAAAATCCAAAAAAAATATTATATTCAGACAAGTGATAAGGATATAGTTTATTATATCAGTCATGGTCATTTATGGTACTTTCTTCTTTTTATAATAACTATATTTGTCCCTAATGAGTAAAATATTTAATAATGTGGTAATTGTCAAAAGGGTTAACGGAGGGTTAAAACTAAAATATAAGGGTAAAATGTAATCTAAACTTTTAAAAAAATTATTGAATAAAATTATTTCAACTCATAATCATGTTATATTTTAATATTATAAATTTTTATTCATTTTAATATGAAAATTAATTTATATTAATTTAATACTTTAAGAAATTCCAAGTGGGACCCTCTCCACTATTATAAAAGGGCACCTCTTCTTCTGATTTATTAACACTTAAATAATCATTTATTTCAACCAATACATTCCCAAATCCAATAATTACATCCCAAACCAAACTCTAGAGGCCTTAGTTTGATCATAAAACCGACCTATGAAGTCTTTTGGTGTAAACATTAAGAGGTTGTCTAAAGAAGAGGCGTGGTTTTTAAATAATATTTTTCATTTTGTTTCTTTTTCTTACCTATTAAAATACTCTTCATCCATGTTGAAATAATAAAACCTATAACTCTAATGTATTGAGATGTTATTATGTTAATGTTATAACTTATATCCATCTCATATTCCATCGAATAGGAAATAAAACCAGGATTCATGTGTATGGTGGACTACCGCATCATGAACCAATGTAATTCATTTTCCATAACTAACACTTAAAAATGGAAATAATGATGGATTGAATATATATATATTATTAATTACATATTTATAATTATTAAAATATAATATACCATTTACTTTCTTACCTTCCTATTCACTGGAAAAGGATAACATTGTTCGTGCGTACGTGTGGACTACCACCTCCATAAAGCGATGTGATTCATTTTTCATCACCACATCCCATGGATAATATGTCTATATATATATAATTATATTTAAATAAATAATATTATATTTATGATATTATTATAATTATAGAAATAGAAAATAATAATTACCTTATTTTCATAGTGATTGTTGAAAAAATGGAAACATTACTCATGCGTACGTACAACTTATTGTCTCCATGATTATAATGTAGTTCATTTTTCATAACCATATTTCATATTTGGTTTTATAATTTTAATTGATTTATAAAAATGATAATTATTTCATGATTATTATCTTGGTGATGATTTAATATTGACCCCTTTGACCATATTCAACCTACCGAAGTTGTTTTTGACATATGAGTCGAATATCGTCAAAACGTCTGATGTGAACTTAATTGATTAAGTAATTGTATATAACATTCTATTAAATAAAATAAAAGAATAATTAACTTTAAATGGGTTCTTAATAAATTAAATAATTAACACGATTTTATTATTCAAGATAATAAATAATGTATGTGATGAGTTGGGCTCAAGGTGAGGGACTTTCTTTTAAAAACCCACTTTTAAAGTATCCCTTCCAACTATTTCTCTTACATGTTCATATTATTAAAATTATTTTATTGATTTATTTATATGGACATACAAGAATTATAAATTTCATTATATTTCTCTTTTGACTTCCTTTTAAAGTTTTTTAAAAAGGAATATTTTTATGAAATGTTTTGACTTTCTTTACAAAAGACAAAAGGAATGTTATATTTTAATGTATATGATGTCAATAAATTTTCCCACAACCATAATTGTTATTTTATTTCATGTTTTCCTTAAATAAAAACCATTTTCCCTTTTTTGTGTATTTTGTTATTTAAAATTAGTTTTTGAAAGGAATAGGTGTTTCGATATCCAAAAGTGTTTTTCATGTGGGTTTAAAAGAGTTTTTCAAAGGTTTTGTAATGAAATTGTGTAAGATTAAAAAAATTATTCATGATATGGTAATTGTAAATTTTTCAACATAATGGGTGAGATCAATATCGTACATGTATAACTTATATAATGGGTGAACCTAGATGGTACTCTAATGTGATGTGTAATTATATTTAAAGTTGATCGTATGGTTATTTTAATTTGTAAGGGTTATAGAAGGGTTCTATAAAGATGATATATTGGGGTGCCTACATGAATTGTATATACTTGATTATGAGTTTTCATTGAAATCATATGATTTTAAAAGGTAATAAATGAGTGTGACCATTTTTGGGTAAAAATTTATGTTTTTTAGATGAAAAAAATTCACGGGTACTCAAGTTTTCTAAGAAACCCTCATAATTATGATTTTGCCTTTATGATTTCTTATAATGTATTTTATGAAAATATTTGGGTAGAAAATTTACCTTCATTTGTAAGTAAATTATTATTTTACCTCAGGGTTTATTATATTAAAGTCAAACTCTCTTTTTGATATCATGGTTTTAAAATAAACTAACGGGTTTCTTTCTTCTTTTTATATACCTTACTAAGCTTTTTTTTCTCATATCAAATTTTAAAATGTTTTTCATTGGGTTTAAGGATGGGTAAGAATAAAGAATAAATAAAGTTAAAAGTTATGGATATTTCTCAAGAAAAGAAAACATTTTATTTATAAAATTTTTGTTTTATGGGAAAAATAGATACTGAATAGAAGTATCCACTTTGTAATATATGGTTTTTTTATGTAAGGGTTAAGACCTAACCCTGTAAAACTATAAATTGTAAAGATATTTGGGATTATAATAAGTTAAATTCTAGTTTAAATATAGCATAAAATGTAATGTTTAAGGTCTGGTTCTTATAGTTGGTATCAAAGAAAAGGTTTATATAACTTTAGATGTTAGTATTTTATTTTAATATAAGTTAAAAGTTCTATATAACCCCAAATGTTAGAATATTCAGTAGAATTATAGTTATTTTGGATAAATAAAAAGAGTTTAAGATAACATGGTTAGGGATATTTTATTGTTTATCCTCCTCATGAGATGATTTATTATGATTTTATTGATATGCTCACACAAACCTTTTTGGTTTTAGTAAATGGATAGACCTGACAGGAACCAAAGTAATAATGGATATGAAGGAAAATGTGATGGTTGTTTAAATTAATAGTCGAATGGAATGAAAGATGTAGTGAAAACTATTGTGGTTATTCTGAACTATTTATCACAAGTTATGATTTAAAACTTGAACCTAGGTGAGTTTCCTAACACATCTAATAAGAGAGAAATGAATATCCATGGAAGTTCAGGTGATAAAGGTTATAAAAGTAAAAATATTCAACATCATCTATGTCAATAATGTGGGAATAACCCCTAATAAAATGCCTTAAAAGAATGGTAAGATGTTTTTTATGTGGTAAATGAGGTCATAAATCAATAATATATCAAGGAAAAAGGCGGAGTTTGGTTAAGTACAAGAAGAATAATAAAGTTCATCCCAAGGCATCAATTGAATGTTTTAAATGTGGGAAGTATGATCATAATGAAAATTGATGGCCTAGGTGAAAAGATCAAGAACAGGATCAAAATTATTATATAGATAAATGTTTAGAAATTCATAATTCCATTATTGTTGAAGATGTGGGAACTACAAATGACATATAAAAGGTATGGGTTATATCTTGGATTATGTTTTTTTATTGTTTAATATTAATAAATGATTCATATTTTTATTTATAGGAGTGAATTATTAAGGAATAAGATGTAAAAACACAGTTAATGGATTATGAATAACGTTGAATGATTAAGGTGTCTATATATAGGGGTTCAAGGGTTATGATGCAGTGTCAGATTTGAGGTTGATCATAAGTTTAGAAGTGTTGATAATCATTTGATGTTTTATGTTATGGGAGTAATTTTGAGACATTTATTGAGTTTTTATAGATGTTTGAGGTATATGTAACCCTTACGTTTAACATGAAGGGTTATTTTAGAAGAATTCTATTACATTTTGGGGATCTAAGATGAATGGTATGAGATAACCTTGAAGGTTAAAACATTATTTAATGTTGAAGTTATTAAGGTTTTTTTTATGATGTTCATCATATTTTTGGGAATGTTAGAGAAATTATTTTTTTAATAAAAGGACAACTTGTAGGATGAGTGGAAACCTATCATGTCTAGTAAGGCCACAGGGCTTGAACCCACAACCAAAGGGCAATAAGGGTGCAACACCTACCATTGGCCTATATGATGTCATGGTTATTATGACATTATTTTCTTTACATAAACAATTTTATAGATAATTATTAAGTTTATTTTGGGAAAATATTTTTTTTCATATAAATAACCAAAGGATTAAATATTGAATTTGGTGATTAATTGATTGTTGTTATCACTATAATTTTGGGGAACATTATATGATTAAGGTAAAATATAATATTATAGGATTTAATGAATAAATTTTGAATTATATATTTAAAGAATAAATTATTTTAATGTGTAATTTTGTTGATTCAGGTTATTCATGAAAATTATTAGCATATTTTCGATATTTTATGATTATGGTATATACATTTTTGGGTACATGAATTTATGAGTGAATAATGCTAATGGGAGATAAATGTTAAATAATTATTAGAAGAAATTGTGGCCAAATCCTTATAATCTTTGGGTTTCAGTATTAGTCTAGAATATTTTTAATAATTTGAAGGTTAGTTATTTATTGAATGATATATGATGAACTTTGGTTGTTATTGTTGAGGTTTTGGTGATTAAGTTTGTATTTCATCATATGAAGGTTTATTCATTTTGGGAATTATCTTACCTTATGCTAACCATTTTGGTTTTGTTTAATGTCAAAATATGGGAGGAATATATTTTTATACTTTTGTAGAATTATGTGATATGTTATAAGTTGATTTTAGTGTTTCATATATAAAAAAAATCATCATTAATACTCATCGTTTGGAGAGAGAAATGATATTGGGGTGTAAATTGATTGAAGGATGAACTTTTACTTATTATTAAAAGTTAAATTTTTATTGAAAACATATCTAGTACAACCCTGCCTCAATGAGGGTGAAAATGGTGATGACCTAGCACATCTCTGTTAGCAATAACCTTACAGTCATCGGGTAAGGAACCCAAACTGGTGTAAAAAATCAACCTTTCCCCTAGAAATCCTTTGTTGGCCAGAGAATCAGTTGTACCATTCCCCTATCTCCACGTGTAAAGAATAGAAGTGCCCTGACTTAGGATAGTCCTGCATTTCCTAATAATATAAGTTAATTCCCAAGGTACCTTACCATATTTAAGTAACATACCAACAAGAACAGTTGAATCAGAATCCACTTCATAAATCTGTATGTTGAAGCTCCTACAAATTGACATCCCGGTGTCCATGGCACATGCCTTGGATCCAATAGACATGTCTGCACTGTAATAAGAACTAAAGTCAATGAGAACAAATCCCTTGTTGTCCCTTATAAGGCTTCCCCCCCCCCTCATAACACCATCCATAAAAGAGTCGTCCACATTCAATTTAACACCTGAACGAGGATCATTACAGCATACCCATCACCCTCTACTGACTCCCTACACCTCTGTGTGTGAAAACCCCCGGAATTAGCTTCTTAAAGGAATCGGTATCCGGACCCCCTTTAATGAGCACACCCATTTCCACCACCATCAGTTTAACCCACGTCAAAAGAAAGATTTGAGATCGATTTATACCGTCTCTAGCCTTGTTCCTTGCTTCCCAGAGGGTCCAACAGGCCACCACAAAAATCATACCCCAGACTTTTATTTCATCCTTTTCCTGTCTAGCACCTAGAAACTAAACCTCTAGGAAGTTTTAAAGCGAGACCCAGCATCCATTTTTGTGCATAAAGTGCCTCAAAAAGTCCCATATCGCTCTCTCCCATTACCCCATGAAAAATATGTGTTCAAATAATTATTTTTGAGGATAGGTACAACACTGGAAATGATATGACATATCCACTTCCTTCTTCTAGATGTTATCCTCCATAGTAATTACCTGATATCTAAGTCTCCAAACCAGAATGTTTAATTTTCCAGGAATCGGTTTACAATAGAGTTTGGAATTCCACTCATCTCCACTTTCCCGCACATGCATCAGGTTCTTGTAGTCACGTCCACAGAACCTGCCTAATCTTGATCCCACAAACACACAATGATCTGATTCCTCCACCAGCCTAATGGACTTGTAAACCTCCTTCTGCTCAGTGTTTAAAATATAATTTAGAAAGACAGGATACCTGGTGGACTCTTTGAAAGTGATGTTCAGTGTTGGACATCCTAGAAAATAAATTTCCTTTCCTGCCCAGTTTTCCATCCACAGTTTGATGTCTCCCCGTCCAACAATCCATCTTGCATGGCCCTGCAAGACCTCCATATGATCACTCATGCATCGGCCAAGATTAGACATCATACTCTTGCGATCAGCCCATTCTCACCAGTACTCCCCATACCTATTTTTCATTAAATTTTCCCATAATAAAGTCCCATCAATCATCTCTCATTCCAATCGAGACTGCATGGAATTCATGGTTTCAACCACACTCTACAAACCAATACCACCCTCTTCAGTTGGTTTGGCTATCCACTTCCATGATGCCCAATGACACTGTACTGCCTGATTTTTATCCCACAAAAAGGAGTTCATGATATTTTCTATATTGACAATCGTACCTTTGGGGGGCTTGAAAATAGAGTTAATATGCATTGGAATCAATTCCATAACTTTTTTGATCAACGTTATCCTCCCGCCAATGGGTATTACATACAACACTGAGTTTAAACAATCCATGAAATATTATTATTTAAATATGACAATTATAACCTAGTCGTTGAATTGAAGAAAATAAATAGAATTAACTGAATTATGAAATATATATAAATTTAATAAATTAATTAAAATTTATTGATTGATTCTTAATAAAAATCACTCAATTTTTATTAAATTCATTTTATTCATCAAAAATATGTTTTCTTCAAAAATTGTTTTTATTGCTTTTTATAATAAAATATTATAATTTATTTCTGAAACTTTTATAAATTTTATTTTATAAAAATGATATCATTTATAAATAATCATATTAAAATTGTCTTATGGATAAATTTTTATATTTTTCAAAAAAGTTTGATTTTTCAAAGAATAGTGAAAAATACTAATTTTAATTAAAACTATATTTTATTTTTAATTATTTATAAATTAAAATTCTATTTTGGATTAGTTTTAAAATTTTATTAGTTTTTTTTAATTATAAATAATCTAATTATAGTCTTTGGAATGAATTTTATACTTGTATTTATTATAAAAACATTTTTGTACTTAAAAAAGTATTTTTCTGAAAAAATGTTTTTCATCATGTTTTGTAGGTTTAATTTTAAATTAAACTTTTTCACTTTGTTAATTTAATTTTTAAAAATTGATTCTATATTTGGAATCATTTGGTCTAAATATGTTAAATATTTCCCTTTTATTTTTGGACATTATGAATAGTGACCTGTATTATTTTTGTTATCACCATAAAGGGTAAATCAGGTAATTAAGGTTAAATACGAAATGATAAGGACTAAAAAATGAACCTAACACTTGAATTATTTTTATTATATTAGTATATATCACCCATAATCAACCAAAATTATAATATATGGCCTTTTGAATCCCCTTTTCCATGATTTTGACCTTTATATTATTTTATATAAAGAAAATTAAAAAATTCCATTCTCTTTGTTTCATTATATCTAAATTTTTTACATATTGATAAATAGAGGATATATTCAATTAAAAGTATTCATTTGAAATAAAAATGGTTTTTTTCATCATGATAATTTATTTTTATATTTTATAGATGAAATAATTACCTTAAATTCTTATGAAACACTGACATGATGTTTGTGAAAAAAAGTAAAAAAATAATTAAATGATTTTAAAAAACTCAAAAATAATATTATTTGAGAGGTTTATAATTTCCCCAAAAATAGATAATAATAAAAAAATTAGGGTGTGTTAAAGGATTATATTTTAATTCCATTTCTAATAAGTTGTTTTCAAGGTAAAATTAAATGAATAGTTCCAAAATTGGCATTAATGATATTTTATAATAAATAATGTTTTATTAAATTATTTAAAATTCAAAAAAAATCTTATCTTAAGCTAAGTGAGAAAGATATAGTTTATAATATCAATCATGGTCCATTTATGGGTCTTTTTTCTTTTTATAGTTACTATATTTACCCCTAATGAGTAAAATATTAAATGTCGTGGTAATTATCAAAAGGGTTAACAGAGGGTTAAAATAAAAATATAAGGGTAAAAATGTAATCTAAAATTGTAAAAAAATTATTGGATAAACTTATTTTAACTTGTAATCATCTTATATTTGAATATTATCAATTTTAATAAATTTTAATATGAAAATTAATTTATATTAATTTAATACTTTATGAAATTCCAAGAGTGACCCTCCTCTCTATTATAAAAGGCAGCCTCTTCTTCTCCTTTATTCACACTTCAAGTGTCACACTCGAACTTTTCACTTCGGTAATGATTTTAATTTTATCTTTATTTTATAATTTTATATAGCTTTAAAATTGTTTTGTTGAGGTGTAGTTCGGGCCCGACTTGAGTTCTTGCGCTTTTGTTGACAAATGAGCATGTCAGCTTTCCAATGTCCGGCTCGTGGGTAGGGTACGAATGAAGCCATATGGCTTTACTAGATCAATGTGTGGCCCACCCAGCATGCAGTCAGTTAATTAAGCAAATGACCAATCTAAGCAAGCATAAAATAAAATAAGAAAAAAATAATAAAATAATTTAAGAGTTGTTTTAATAATAATAATAATAGTAGTAATAATATTGGGGTTTTTATTATTATTATTATTATTATCATTTTAGTTAATATGTTAATTAGGTAGATAATATTAAATTATTGTAAAGGTTATAAAAATTATCAACATATTATTATTATTATTATTATTATTATTAATCTCATTAAGATTTTAATTAGGTTATAATTACTATTAAGTTATTGTTATAAAATTTTTAACATCATATTTTTTTACCACTAATATTATTATTATTATTACTCTTATTATTTTAAGTTAGTTTAGAATTTTCTTAAAGTTTTATTTTATCTTTTTTTTTAATTTCTTTTTTTTTTCTTTTTTTTTCATTTCTCTTTTCTTCCCCCTCTCTTCCATCATGCATAGGCCCCCTTCTCCCTGGTTTGTGCCACACCCTCCCCTCTCCAAACCCTAGCCATCTCCCTGATACCCTCCAGCGATGTGCTGACCGGATGCCCTCCCTTAGTCTGGCGACTCCCACCACACCCTTTAGGTCCACCTCACACCGAACCTTGTCGCCTTGCAGCCTCACACCGAACTGTGTCGCCCCCACTGCCTCACACCAACCAAACCCACGTTTCCCCTTCTTCTGACCAGATTTTTCAACATGATGCAACTCCGACACCCCTCCCCCTTTCCCCGTTAGCTTCCCACACCTTCACCGTAGGTGCGATTCTCTTCGTTTGGTTAATATCTTCTGTTTGTAGTTTCTCAGTTAGGGTTTTAGGTTGTGATTTGTCTGATTTTGATGTAATTGTTTTAATATCTTGTTTTTAGGGTCAATTTTTGTCATTGGTGGTGTGATTATCATGCAGTAGGAGTTTTGCGCCAAATTTGCGAATTTGTTTCTACACCAAGGTAGTTGATTCTGCATATAATTGTTATTTGACAAATTAAGTTGCATGTTTAATTAATTTAGTAAATTTATTAATTTTTTTGTGAGCTTTGAATTTGGTTCTATTGAGATTTATAGTACATTTGATTTGCTAGTATCATGGTTATGTGGTATATGTGTGAAATTTGTTGTGAAAATCCATATTGAGTTGTTTATCAATGTTTTATGAACTGTGTTGTTAGTTTATAAATTGGGGTAAATGGTACAGATGGTATTCTTGAGGTGGCATTGAGTTCATTTTTTCACGAAATATGGTTGGGTTGGTTTTGTGGTAAAGTCGTGTTATGCTCTTTAAAAACTTGTTTGTGAAAATTTTAAATGTTTTATTAAATAATTATTAAGGATGAAAAATTGTTTTAATTGTATTGTGTAAAGGTTTTTGGTGTGATTACTATTTCAAATAAAAATTTGGATGTGTGAGTGTGGCGTGGGTAGATGTAGTACCTTGTTTGTTTTGTATATTTTAATTTGACATGTGATGTGGACTTGGAACCTGTTGAGCACAAATGGGAAGTCTGGGTACTAGGTGGGCAGACTAGGACTAGTGTGCTAGTGACACGGAAGTGGCATCGGCCCAGTTTCACTTATCTAGATTTATGACTACAATATTAACTAAAATTTTGGATTATGTTTGGAGACCACCAGGTTATGGGCGTATTCCCTACTAATAGATCATGGATGAGAATGTATATTGTTGTGGTTCCCACACCACTTTTCACTGAGACATGATTTTCTAGGGTCTCACTTCTCACTAGTAACTTTTTCCCCTCTCCCATGTTTTTTTCTCCTTCTTCACTTTCCGATCACTGTCAGTACACAGTGTGACATTGAGGTTATCAAAAAATTATGTGTGTGTGTGTTTTAACTTAATTTGTTTCCTTTAAAAAAAATTCCTTAAAATGGTTTTCATTAAAATTGTTTAAGAATTTATTTATTTTCATCTGTTAAACTTGAAACTGTATTTGTCATTTAATATTTATGTATAGAATCTTTTCTTGGTGGCATCATATTTGGCGTTAGCTCACACCCTACTTACACCCTTGGGTGTAGGTATATTTGGTTACATCTGATGTAGGAAAAGGTAATGCTTTTTTGGAGTGGTGTCTTAGGTTGTTAGATGAATTATTGGCACAGCATTGCGGAGATGGCTTGAGGGTGGTTTCCTCTCACTAGGTGGTATCTTTTGAGTTGGTTTTTGATCACCCTACCTAGTGGTAGTTGTTGTTTAGGTTTTTAGTTTACATATATAACTCACTTTCTGGTTTGATTAAATGTTTTTATGGTTGTGACCACCAGTTCTAGTTATTTTTATAATTTTGATTGTTTTATATTTATTTATTTGGGTAAATCATTCCTAGAATTTACATTTTGATACATGGGCACTTGTGCCAGCCCGTGGGGATTGGGAATTCCCTTCAGGCCTTACCGCAGACCGGGTCGGGCATCGGTTGGATGGATACCTGATTTGGTTCGTGAAAAAATATTATCATTGGGAGGTTATTCTCTTTGGGTTATTTTATTTGGGATGATTCTCGTTAGATAGGAGCTAGGACTGTCGGGAATCGGAGCTCTGGTTGCGAGTAGGGTTCCTGGCCAGCACACCTCGTGACAGACCTCGAGCTTCCATAGGATGTCAGGATAATTATTTGACTTCTCCTCTAGGTGGGAAATGAAGGATGTAGATTGCATATATACATCGGTTAAGGGAGAAGTGGTTTGGTCATGGTGTTGCTTCTACACGTTTGGTTTACTGATGTTTATTGTTCTTGATGAAATTTTATTTTTCTCCAGACATGATATATTAATGATGTTATTTTTGTGACTGTTGCTTCTTGTAGCATCATGTCTCCCCGAAGATATCTCTTTCACCCATGGGAAGAATCCAGAGAGATTTCTCCCTCATCGCTTGATCATAGGTTGGTGGAAGCTATGGTACAGGCTTTTCAGGCTCTAAGACAAGGAGCGAATCCTATGCCTTCTCCTACTCCAATTAGAGAAAAGTAATATGGTCCAAAAAAGAACAAAGTCCAAGAATTTAATAGGAACAAACCCCCTTCATTCTGAGGTAGCACAGATCCTTAGGAAGCAGAAGAATGGTTTGAGAATATAGAGTGCATGTTCGAATTCATGGACACTTCTCAAGGGGTCATAGTGAAATGTGCTTTGTCTTTGCTAGAAGGTCCCGGTAGAAGGTGGTGGGACTCAGTGGTCCAATATGGGAATCATGAGCAGATGAGATGGAAGGACTTCAAGGCATTCTTCAATTACCAATACTACCCTGAAATATTGGTGTGTTCTAGATCCCAGTAATGCATGGATCTTGTTCAGGGGGACCATTCAGTGATGGATTATTCCAACTGCTTTGTCGAGCTAGTTCAGTATGCACCTAAAATAGTCTTTAATGAACAAATGAAGGATCAGAGGTTTCAAAAGGGTTTTTGACCATATATTTACTCTCTGATATTCCTATTCGAGTTGAAAACTTATGCTGAGGTGGATGATCGAGCTTGTATGGCAAAGATTGAATGCAAGGGAAGGTCTGGTTCCTTTGGGGCTATGTCGGTGTTTGGCAGTGGCAGTTCATCCGAGAAGAAGAGGAAGTGTGATGAGAAAGGGAAGAAGATTGGTGAAATCTCAGGCCATCCTCCCATTTATACTTCATATGGGGCTTTTGGTGTAGGTTTTGTGGTGTGCTATCAGTGCGAGAAGGCAGGACACATCTGGCCTACATGTCCCTCCCCTCCCAGGTCTTGTAATCAATGTAGAGTTATGGGACACATGTAGTGATTTTGTAGGGTGACACACCCTTACTAGATTGGGATAGGATCTGTGGCTTCTAGGAGAGTGTCAGTTCATTCAAATACAACTAGGATGATGGTATCTCAGTTTGGTGGTCGTAGCGGCAGGACCGGATCATCTTCTGGGAAGATCCAAATCATAGAAGAGCCATAGGCAAGTGGTCATTCTCAGGAAGGGATCAGGAATCTGCATGTTATGGATCAGGAACCTGTGGGATCTAATGTAGGACCTTTGATTATTTGAGGTACCATTATGATTGAATCTTCTATATCTGTAGTTTTATTTTATATTGGTGCTTCAGTTTCTTTTATATCTACCTGTCTTATGAATCTGCTGAACCTACCAACCAAACTATTATCTTTTTCAATAGTGTTGGTAACACCATTAGGGAAGAATAACTATCAAGGCCTTAGGTGTATATCATGTGCGCTTTCCATGTCAGGAGTTTAGATAGAGTGGATTTTGTATCCTCAGATAACGATGTGTTTGATGTGATCATTGGCATGGACTGGCTTGTGTTCTTCCAAGTGCATGTTGATTGTTATTGGTGACGAGTTAGTTTTATGGCACCTGATGGGAGTCCCCAAGTATTTCTTGGGTAATGGGATCCTTGGTCAGGTCACGTGGGACCTCCACTTCTAGTTTTGAGAAATATTTCTTATCAGTTATCATCGCTCATGCTGGAGAACAATAGTGGCACTCCATAGGGTGGATTACCTCCTGTAGTTGATGAGTTTACAGAGGTATTTCTTGATGATTTTTCAGGTTTACGCCCAGAGCGGGATTTGCAATTCTCTATTGAGTTGGCACTCGGAACACAGCCTATATCTCTTCCCTCATATCGTATAGCCCCCACCGAGTTGAGGGAATTAAATATATAGTTAGAAGATTTGGAATCCAAAGGGTTCATTCACCTGAGCGTCTCTCCTTGGGCCACCCCAGTCTTATTCATGCAGAAGGCTGACAGATCTCTCCAGTTGTGCATTAACTACCATAAGTTGAATAAGGTAACCATCAAAAATAAATACCATTTGCCCTGGATTGATGATCTGTTCGACCAGCTAAAGGGGGAAAAGTATTTCTCCAAAATAGACTTGTGTTTGGGTTACCATCAACTCAGGGTGAGAGAAGCGGATATTTTGAATATGCCTTTCTGAAGTAGGTATGGTCACTTTGAGTATTTGTTCATGCCTTTAGGATTGACAAATGATCCAATGGTTTTTATGGCACTCATGAATAGGGTGTTCCACTAGTATATCGACTCCTTTGTTGTGATCTTTTTGGACGACATCTTGATTTACTCTGGATCTGAGGAAGAGAATGAGCATCATTTTCATATCGTTTTGGGAACTTTGTTGGATCATTGTCTTTATGTGAAGCTTTCGAAGTGCACATTCTAGATCAGGGAGGTGAAGTTTCTAGGTCAGGTTGTTTTGGAACAAGGGGTTTTAGTGGATCCTATTAAGATCAATGTGGTTATCTTGTGGGAACAGCCAAGGAATGTGTTTGAGATTAGGATTTTTCTTGGACTGGAAGGTTATTACAGGCATTTTGTTTAGGATTTCTCATGGATTTCTTCCACTATGACCGCACTCACCTAGAAAGGGGTAAAGTTTGAATGGAACCCACAGTGTTAGGCATCCTTTGAGGAGATGAAGTGGTAGTTGACTACTGCACCTATGTTGATTTTTCCAGAGTCTAGAAAGGGATACGTGTTTATTGTGATGCTTCAGGTATGGTCCTTGGATGTGTACTCATGCAGGATAATCATGTAGTGGCTTATGGTTCTCACTAGCTCTGACCACATGAGAAGAATTACTCGATACAAGACTTGGAGTTGGTAGCGATGATGCACGCCCTAAAGAATTGGCATCACTACCTCTTTGGGGATAAATTTGTGGTCTATTCTAACCATAAGATCCTAGTCTACATCCTTTCATAGAAGGATCTTAATATGAGGTAGCTCTATTAGATAGAGTATCAGTAGGGGTTTGACTTTGACATTGTCTATACCCCGAGTAAGGGTAATGTGGTGGCTGATGTCTTGAGTGGGAAAGTACCAGTACAGGCTTTGAGGAAGTCCAGCGATAAGTGGGATTTGATGAGGCTCTTTTTCTATATGTACTTGGAGACTAATAATCACAGCACAGGTATATTCTTGGAAAGTATTCAGTTGACTCCTCTTCTAGAATTGATTCCATGGGAGAATCCCGGTGATGAGCTATTTCAGTGGTATATGTAGTTTATTCATGGTGGGGAGATTTATTCTAAGTGGTCTTTGTCTCCTGAGGGGATCTTTTGCTTCAAGGGCCACACAGTGGTGTCGTTGTCTCTGTAGAATATGGTGATGTAGGATAGCCACCGGTCTTAGTGGGTCGCCCATCCTGGTACTACCAAGATGTATTATGATATTCGTCACCATTTCTAGTGTCCAATTATGAGATGGGACATAGTTGACTTCGTATTGAGATTTTATACTTATCATAAGGTGAAAGCAGAGCATTAGAGCCCATCTGGTTTTCTCCACACATTACCCATTCCTACCTGGAAGTGGGACAAGGTCACTATGGAATTCATTATTGGATTACCTCATACACCTTAGGGAAGGAACTCTATTTGGGTAGTGATTGAACATATGACCAAATCATCCCATTTTATTCTCATTAGAGATACAACTAAGGTGGATGAGATGGCCCGATTGTATATTTAGGAGGTGTTCAGACTTCATGATGTTACATCAACAATTGTTTTGGACAGAGATCCCCACTTTACTTCTCAGTTTTGGGAAGGTCTAAAAAGGTATTTGGGAACACAGATCAAGATGAGCATGGCATACCATCCCCAAATAGATGGCCAGATGTAGCAGCCAAATCATATTCTAGAGGACATGCTTCGTGCATGTGTATTGGATTTCGGAGGATTTTGGTATAGCCATTTTGGATTGGTCGAGTTCACTTATAATAATATTTATCAATCCTCTATTATAATGACACCCTTTGAGGCGCTCTATTTTCAGCCATGTCAGCCTTCCTTATGTTAGGATGAGGTAGGCAGGACCCCACTTTTGGGACCGAGCCTTGTGCAAGAGATGTCTGAGAAAGTCAAGTTGATCTGGAGGCGGTTATTGACTTCTCAAAGTCTCTAGAAGTCTTATGCATATAAAAGGTGTCAGGATCTTGAGTTTTCTATGGTAGATTGGTTGTGCTTGAAGTTGGATCCTCACTTGGGTCATCGTCATTTGGGAAAGTAGGGAAATATGACGCCGAGGTATGTCGGGCCTTTCAAGATCATTGAGCGGATTGGAAAGGTGGAATATCGGTTAGATTTACCTTCTTAGATGACATCAATTCACAACGTATTTCATGTCTCCCAATTGAAAAATTATTATCCCGACATTTAGCATGTGCTGAACTGGGAAGAGTTGAAGATAGAGCTCGATTTATCAGTGTTTGAGCGGCCAGTGCGTAAAGTGGATTCCCAAGAGAAGGTGTTTCATGGGAAGTCCATTCCATTGGTTCGTATTCTTTGGCAGCATGGGAATGATGCGCATGAGACTTGGGAGTGTAATTCATGGGTTGATCAGGAGTACCCATTCTTATTTTATGATCAGGCTTCAAGTTGACTTTACGAGGACGGAAAGTTTTCATGGTGGAGAGAATTTTCACACCCATACATTTTACTTCAGTAATGATTTTAATTTTATTTTAATTTTATAATTTTATATGGATTTAAAATTGTTTTGGTAAGGTGTGGGTGAGGCCCGACTTGAGTTATTGCACTTTCACTGACAAGTGAGTGTGTTGGATTTCTAATGTACGACACGCGGGCAGGCCATGGACGAAGCCATGTGGCTTACTAGATCAACGTGCAACTTGCCTGGTGTGCGGTCAGTTAATTAAGAAAATGACCAAGCTAAGAAAGAAAAAAATAAAATAACAAAAAAATGATAAAATAATTTAAGACTTGTTTTAATAATGATAATAGTAATAGTAATAGTAATAATATTAGGATTATTATTATTATTATTATTTCAGTTAATATTTTAATTAGATATATAATATTAAATTATTGTAATGGTTATAAAAATTATCAACATGTTATTATTAACATTATTACTATTATTATTAATTTTTTTAATATTTTAATTAGGTTATAATTACTATTAAGTTATTTTTTTAAGATTTTTAACATCATATTTGTTTACCACTAATATTATTATTATTATTACTATTATTATTTTAAGTTAGTTTAGGGTTTTCTTTAGGTTTTATTTTATCTTTTT
Source organism: Viscum album (assembly GCA_963277665.1). NCBI lineage: Eukaryota > Viridiplantae > Streptophyta > Magnoliopsida > Santalales > Viscaceae > Viscum > Viscum album. Next base: position 803,270,244 of record OY728145.1, on the reverse strand, counting down.
CATTTATTTTTTCCCACACTTCTCTCTTCCTCCCCCTCTCTTCTGTCGTGCATATCCCCCCATTCCCCCTAGTTCATGCTACAACCTCCCCTCTCCAAACCCTAGCTAGCTCCCTACTTCCCTCTGACTACATGTCAACCGGCCACCCTCCCTTCATCCGGCGACCCCCCTCTGCACCCTTTAGGTCCGCCTAACACTGAACCCTCATTGCCCCATAGCCTCGCACCAAACCACGCTGCCCTTGTAGCCTCACACCACCCAGACTCGCACCTCCCCTTCTTCTAACCAGATTTTTCGATGTGAAACAACCTTGACATCCCTCCCCCTTGCTCTGTTAGCTTCCCGCACCTTCTCCGCAACTATGATTCTCTTCTTTTCGTTAATTTCTTCTATTTGTAGTTTTTCAGTTAGGGTTTTAGGTTGTGGTTTGTACGATTTTGATCCAATTATTTCGATATCTTATTTTTGGGGTCAATTTGTGTCGTTGGTAGTGCGATTTTCGTGCGGTGGGAGTTTTGTGCCAAATTTGTGAATTTTTTCCTACACCAAGGTCATTGATTCTGCATATAAATATTATTTTATGAATTAAGTCATGTGTTTAATTAATTTAGTAAATTTATTAATTTTTTTGTGCACTTTAAATTTGGTTCTTTTGATATTTAGAGTACATTTGATTTTCTATTAGCATGGTTATGTTATATATGTGTGAAATTTGTTGTTAAAATCCATGTTGATCTATTTATCGATGTTTTATAAAGTGTGTTATTAGTTTATAAATTGGGGTAAGTGGTGCAGATGGCATTCTTGAGGTGGTGTTGAGTGTGTTTGGTCATGAAAGAGGGTTGGGTTTGTTTTGTGTAAAAACCGTGTTATGCTCTTTAAAAACTTTTTTGTGAAAATTTTAAATGTTTTATTAAATAATTATTAAGGATGAAAAATTGTTTTAATTGAATTGTGTAAAGGTTTTTGGTGTGTGTACTATTCCAAATGGAAATTTGGGTATGCGAGTGTGGTGTGTGTAGAGGTAGTACCTTGTTTGTTTTGATTATTTGAATTTGACATGTGACGTGGACTTGGAACCTATTGAGAACAAATGTGAAGCCTGGGTACTAGGTGGGTGGACTAGGACTAGTGCGTTGGTAACACAGAAGTGGAATCGGCCTAGTTTTACTTAGCTGGATTCTACAACATTAACTAAACTTTTGGATAATGTTTAGTGACCACTGGGTTATGGGTGTATTCCTTACTAGTGGCTCATGCACGAGAACGCATGTTTTTGTGGTTCTTACACCACTTTTCACTGAGATGTGATGTTTTAGAGTCCCACTTATCACTAGTATCTTTTGGGAATCTCCCATTTTTTGATCCGTCTTCACTTTCCACTCACCATCGACACACAGTGTGACATTGAGGTTATCATAAAATTAAGTGTGTGTGTGTGTGTGTGTTTTAACTTAAGTTGTTTCCTTTAAAATTGTTATCCTTAAAATGGTTTTCATTAAAATTGTTTAATCATTTATTTATTTTTCATATATTAAACTTGAAAATGTATTTTTCATTTAATATTTATGCATTGAATCTTTTCTTGGTGTCATCCTATTGGGTGTTAACTCACACCCTACTTACACCCTTGGGTGTAAGTAGATTTGGTTATGTCTTATGAAAGAAAAGGTAAGGCTTTTAGGAGTGGTGGTTCAGGTTGTTAGCTGACTTCTTGGCATGGTGTTGTGGAGATGGATTAAGGGTGGTGTCCTCTTTCCTGGTTGTAGTTTTTGAGTTGTTTTTTGGTCCCCCTACCTAGTGGTAGTTGTTGTTTGGGTTTTTAGTTTACATATGTAACTCACTTTCTGGTTTGATTAAATGCTTGTATGGTTGTGACCTCTTATTTTGGTTATTTTTATATTTTTGGTTATTTTATATTTATTTATTTGGGTAAATCATTCCTAGACTTTACATTTTTATACTGGGGCACTTGTGTCAGCCCGTGGGGATTGGGAACGCCCTTCGGGCCTTGTCACAGACCGGGTCGGGTGTCGGTTAGATGGTGACCCGATTTGGTTTGTGACATCAAGAACCATTTATTTCAACCAATAATTTCCCAATTACATTAATTATATCCCTACCCATTTTCTAGAGGCCTTTTTTTTATCATAAAACTAACCTAGGAAATTTTTTGGTGTAAACCTTAAGAGGTTGTATGAATAAGAGGCGTAGTTCTTAAATAAGTGCTTTCATTTTGTTTCTTTTTATAACTTCCTCAAATACAATTCATCCATGATGAAATAATAACACCAATAACTATCATATACCTAGATTTTATTATGTCAATGGTATCACCTATATCCATATCCTATTCTGTCAAATTGGAAATGAAATCAACATTCATGTGTATGGTGGACTACCGCCTCATGAATCGATGTAATTCATTTTCCATCACCTACACTTACAGCTAGTTATAATGATGGATTTAATATATATATATATATAAGATATTCATGACATATTTATAATTTCTAAAATATAATATATCATATACTTTTTTACCTTTCCATTCACTGGAAAATGATAACATCGTTCGTGCGTACGTTTGGACTACTATATCCACGAAGCGAAGTAATTTGTTTTTCATCACCACATCACATGGATGACATATATATAAGTATATTAAAAGAAATAATATTGTATTTATAATATTATTATCATTATATAAATTTAATATAATAATTACCTTCTTTCCATAGTGATCGTTGAAAAATGGAAACGTTACTCATGAATACGTACAATCTATCATCTCCATAATTATTCATTTTTCATAAACATATTTCATGGTTGTTTTTTAAAATATAATTTATTTATAAAAATGATAATTATATAATTATTATTATCCTGGTGATGATGGAATATTGAACTCTTTGACCATAGTAAACCTATCGAAGTCATTTTTGACATATGAGCATAATATCGTCAAAACATCTGATGTGAACTTAATTGATTAAGTAATTGTATATAACATGATATTAAATAAAATAAAATAATAATTAACTTGAAAAGTTTTCTTAAGAAAGTAAATAATTAACATGATTTTACTATTCAGGATGGTAAATAACATATGTGATGAGTTAGGCTCAAGTTAAGGGACTTTCTTTTAAAAATCCACTTTTAAAGTCTCCCTTCAAACTCTTTCTCTTCAATGTTAATATTATTAAAATTATTTTATGGATGTATTTATATGTAAATAAAATAATTATAAAGTAAATTTTACATATTTTTTGACTTTCTTTAAAAGTTTTTTCAAAATTAATATTTTTATGGAATGTTTTGAATTTATTTACAAAAGACAAGAATAATGTTCTATTTTAACATATTCAGTGACAATGACTTTTCCTGCCACCATAAGTATTATTTTATTTTATTTTTACCTTAAATAAAAACCCTTTTTCCTTATATTCTAGGTATTTTGGTATTTAAAATGATTTTTTAAAAGGAATGGTTATTTTGAAATCTGGAATTATTTTTCATATGGTTTCAAAAGAGTTTTTCAAGGGTTTTGTGATGAAATTGTGCAAGATTAAAATGTTTTATTCATGATATGGTACTTTGAATTTTTTAATGATAATGGGTTATCTTGATATAGAGCATGTATAGACAATACAATGCGTTCACCAAGATATCACCCCAATGCATTGGGTAATTATATTGAAAGTAGATCGTATGATTATTCTAATTTATAAGGGTTCTATAAGGGTTCTATAAAGATGATGTCCCAAGGAACCTATATGAACATAATAAATGAGTGTTCCCCTTTTTTGGAAAATGTATGTTTTTTAGAAAAAAAATCATGGGTACTCATGTTTTCTAAGAAACCATCATGGTTATGATTTTTCATTTATGATTTCTTATAAAGTATTATATAAAAATATTTGGGCAGAAAATATACCTTCATGTGTAAGTAAATGATTATTTTAACTTAAGGTTTATTATAAGTCAAACTCCCTTTTTGATATCATGTTTTTAAAATGGACTAATGGGTTTATTTCTTCTTTTTTATGTCCCTTAATGATATTTTTGTGATCATCCTACATTTTAAAATATTTTTAATTGGGTTTAAGGATGGATAAGAACAAAGAAGAATTCAAGTTGAAGTTATGAATATTTATCAGGAAAAGAAAACATTTTATTTCCAAAAAAATTGTTTTGTGGAAAAAATGGATATTGAATAAAAGTATCCACTTTGTAATATATTTGTTTTTTATTTAAGGATTAAGACCTAAACCTATAAATCTATAAACCATAAGGATATTTGGGATTGAAAGTAGGTAAATTCTATTATAAAGACACCAAAATATATAATATTTTAGTTTAGGTCCTTATAGTTGGTATTAGAGAAAAGGATTAGATACCTTTAGATGTTAGGATGTTATTTGAAAATAAGTTAAAAGTCCTATATAACCATAAATATTAGTATGTTAGATAGAATTATAGTTATTTTGGATAAATAAAAAGTGTTTGCAATAACATGGATAGGGATATCTTAGTGTTTATTCACTTCATGAGATGGTTTATTATGATTTTATTTATATGCTCACACTAACATTTTTGGTTTTAGTAAATTCATAGACCTAACATGAACTAAATTAATAATGGATATGAAGGAAAATGTGATGGTTGTTTGAATAAATAAATGAACAGAATGGAAGATAGTGAAAACTATTATGGTTATTCATAACCAGCTATCACAATTTATGATTTAAAACTTGAACCAAGGTGATTTTTTCAACACATCAAATAAGAGAGAAATTAATATCCATGGAAGTTAAGGTAAAAATTTTCATACAGTTAAAAATATTCAATAGCCTATGTGTCAAGAATATGGGAAGAATCCCCCAAGAAAATGTCTTAAGATAATGGGAAGATGTTTTTTATGTGGTAAATGTGGGTATAAAGCAATAATATTTCAAGGAAAAAGGAAGCGTTTAGTTAATACCATAAAGCAGAATAAAGTTATTCCCAAGGAATCAATTGAATTTTTTAAATGTGGGAAGTATGATAATTATGAAAAATGATTACCTAGGTGAAAAGATCAAGAACTTGATCAACATGACCATATAAATAAATGTTTAGCACTGCCTAATTCCATTATTGTTAAAGATGAGGAAACTACAAATGGCATGTGAAAGGTATGGGTTATATCTTGGATTATGTTTTTATATTGTTTAGTCTTAATACATGATTAATATTTTTATTTATAGGATGGAATTATTAAGTAATAATATGGGAAAACATGTTTAATGGATTATGAAGAACGTTGAATTATTAATGTGTCTATATATAGGGATTTAAGGGTTATGATGGAGTGATAGATTTAATAATGATCATAAGTTTAAAAGTGTTAATCCTATTTTGATGTTTTATGTGATGGGAGTACTTTGGAGAAATTTATTGAGTTTTGATAGATGTTTGAGGTATATGTAACCCTTAGGTTTAACATGAAGGGTTATTTTAGAAGGATTCTATTAAATTTTGCGGATCTAAGCTAAAAGGTATGAGATAACCTTGAATTTTAAAACATTATTTCACGTTAAATTCACTAAGGTTATTTTTTACGATGTTAATCATATTTTTAGTAATGCTATAGAAATTATATTTTTAGTAAAAGAAAAGAACATCTGTTGGGTAAAAACCTGTCACATCTAGTAATGTCGCGGGGCTTAAACCTAAAACTGAATCCTGATAAGGGTATATCACTTAAAACTATCCTATTTGATGTACTGGTTAGTATGGAATTGTTTTCCTTACTTAAAAGATTTTATAGATAAATATTAAGTTGGTTTTTGGAAAATATATTTTATCATATAGATAACCAGGGTAATGAAAAGTTGATTTGGTGATTAACTGATTCATGTTATCACTGTAATTTTAGAGAATATTATACGATTATGGTAAAATAAAACATTATGGAATTTAAGGAATAAATGTTGTATTATCTATTGGAAGCATATATTATTTTAATGTGTCTTTTCAGTGATTAAGGTTATTAATTGAAATTATTATCATATTTTAGAGATTATATGATTGGGGCATATAAAGTTTTATGTATATGACTTTATGAGTGATTAATGTTTATGAAGGATAAATGTTAAATTAATATCTAAAGAAATTATGACCAAGACTACTAATATTTGGGTTTCAGTATTAGTCTAGAATATTTTGAAAAAAAAATAAGTTTAGTTATTTATCAAATGATCTAATTTGAACTTTGGGTGCTATTATTGAGGTTTTAGTGATTAATGTTGTATTTCATCATATGAAGGTTTATTCATTTTGGGAATTATCTTACCTTATGCTAACCATTTTGGTTTTGGTTAATTTATAAATACAAGAGGAATATATTGTTATCCTTTTGTTGAATTATTTGATCTGTTAGAAATGTTTTTAATGCTTCGGGAATAAAAAATCATCTTTAATACTTATTGTTTGGAGAAAAATATGAGATTTTGGTGGAAATGATTAAAGGATTAAATTATACTTATAAAGTAAATATATTTCCTTATGTTCTTATTATAGATGGTTAATAAAATACTCAAATCTATAAAAATGATCTTGAATCAAAAAAAATATCCTATTACCATTATTTATGATGAATTGATGGTCTTTTTTACACCTCTTTGGTTTATGGTTTTAGGGTTATTTACTTTCTCATGGTCATTCACTTTATTTTAATCAATGATCTATGTCACTCTCTGTAATTATTTAGACATTATGATTTTCTTTCATGTCTATATTTTCACTTCCCAATAATTTTTTCCTATTTTGAAACCTAGTTATGTGTTATTCCAGATGGCCTTTGCATTTCCCTTTCCCCCTTTTCAAGATTAAATTTTATTAACCCTTTTTATGATATGATATTTCAAGAAAGATATTTTCATATAGAAAACCATTGATTATGAATATCAAGTTAAAAATTTTAGGACTCAATTTATTAAAGTGGGGTATAATTTAACACCCCAATATTTTAAAAGTACATTATATTCAATAACGTTTACGACACACAACACCAAGCTTAAACAAACCGTGTAATATTATTATTTAATTATGACCCTTATAAACTAGTCATTTAATTAAAGGAAATGCATATGATAAATTGAATTTTGAAATATATATATAAATATCCTAAATCAATTCAAATTTATTTATTAATTATTAGGAAATAATCACTGAATTTTTAGTAAAGTCGTTTTATTCATCAAAAATATGTTTTCTTCAAAAATGGTTTTTATTTTTTTCTAAGAAAATATTATAATTATTTTCTGAAACTTGTAGAAATTTTATTTGATAAAAAGGATATAATTTTTGAAATCTTCATATTAAAATTATCTTATGGTGAAATTTTGAGATTTTTTGGAAAAGTTTGATTTTTTAATGAATATTAGAAACTACTGATTTTATTTAAAACTATATTTTATTTTTTCAGTATTTTCAAATTATAATTATAATTTATATTAGTTTTAAAATTTAATTAGTTTTTTTATTAAACATAATCTAATTATATTCTTTATAATGAATTTTATACTTGAATTTAGTATAAAAACATTTGTTTACATTAAAAGGCATTTTTCTAGAAAACTCTTTTTCATCGTGTTTTGCAAGTTAAATTTTAAATTAAATTATAAAAATTCAACGAATATAATTTTTAAAATTTTATTCCATATTTGGAATCATTAGGTACAAATTTGGTAAATATTACCCTTTTATTTTTGGACATTATGAATAGTAACCTTAGTAATTCTTGTTACTATAGTAAAGGGAAAATTAGGTAATTAAGGTTAAAAACTAAATGATAAGAACTAAAATAAGACCATAAAACTTGCCTTAATTTTATTTTATGATTATATATTATCCATAATCATCAAAAATTTGAAAATATGACATTTTTTCCATTTTTTCATGATTTTGACCTTTATATTATTTTATATAAAGAAAAGTCAAAAATTACATTCTCTTTGTTTTATTATCGCTAAATTTTTTGACATGGGGATAAAAAGAGGATATAATAATTTTTAAATATTCATTTAAAATATAAATTATTTTTTTCATCATGATAATTTATTTTTAATTTTTAGTGATGAAATAATTATCTTTAATTTTTATGAAACACTAACACAGTGTTTGTGCAAGCAGTAGAAAAATCAATGAAATGATTTTTAAAAACTCTAAAAAAATACTATTTGTGTGATTTATAGTGTACCAAGATTTTTTAGATAATAATAACATATTTTATGTTTTTTAAATTATTATATTAGAGTTACTTTGTTGTCAAGTTTTTTTCAAAGTCAAGTTAAATAAATATCTCCAAAGTTTACATTAATGATATTTTATAATAAATAATGTTTTATTAAATAATTTAAAATTACTAAAAAAATTATATTCATCCAATTTAATATTATATGGTTTATTATATAAAACATGGTCCATTTATGGGTTGTTTTTTTCATTTATAGTAACTATATTGACCCCTAAAGAGTAAAATCTTTAATATTGTGGTAATTGTCAAAAGGGTTAACGAAGGGTTAAAAAAATATGTAAGATCAAAAATATAATCTAATCATGTAAAACTTTTATTTTATGAGATTATTTAGACTAATCCTGATATTATATTTTAATATTATCTATTTTTATATATTTTAACATGAAAATTAATTCATATTAATTTAATACTTTAAGAAATTCCAAGAGTGCCCCTCCCCTCTCTTATAAAGGGGAACCTCTTATTCTCCTTTATTCACACTTAAAAAACCATTTTTTTTAGAAAATAACTACCCAAATACCTTACTTAAATACCTCACCATTTTCTATATTCATTTTTTTGATCATAAAATCAACCTATGAAATCTTTTGGCATAAACCTTAAGAGGTTGTCTAAAGAATAGTCATAGTTCTTAACTGATAATTTTAGTTTTGTTTCTTTTTATAGATTATTAAAATATTATTGAGCCAAAATAAAATAATAACATAAATATTTCCCATATAATAATATTTTATTATGTTAATTTAATAACCTATATCTATCTCCTCTTCCATCAATTGGGAAATGAAACTAATCGTGTGTACAACGGACTACTGCCTAACAAACTGATATAATTAATTTTCAATCATATCCATTTACATATGGTTATAATTATGTATTTAATGTATATATATTATATTAATGACATATTTATCATTATTAAAATATCATATATCATATAATTTCTTACCTTTCCATTCACTAGAAAATGATAATGTCGCTCACAAGTACATGTGGACTACCGCCTCCACAAAGCGATGTGATTTTTTTTCATCACCACATCACGTAGATGATATATATAAGTATATTTAAATAAATAATATGATATTTAGAATAGTTTTATAATTTTATAAAGATAAAATTATAATTAATTTCTTTCCATGGTAATCATTGAAAAATGGAAACGTTACTCATGAATAGTACGACCTACCGTCTCTATGATTATAAAATAGTTCATTTTTCATAACCATCATTCATGGTTGGTTTTAAAAATATAATATATTTATAAAAATGATAATTATTTAATGATTATTATTCCAGTTATGATGTAATAATTACCTCTTTGACCATATTTAACCAACCAAAGTTATTTTTGATATATAAGCTGAATATCTTCAAAACATTTGATATGAACTTAATTGATTGTGTAATTGTATATAACATGGTATTAAATAAAATAAAGAATAATGAACTTGAAAAAAAATTATTAGAAAAGTAAATAATTGACATGATTTTATTATTCAGAAAGATAAAGAATGTATGTGATGAGTTGGGCTCAAGATAAGGGACTTTCTTTTAAAAATCCTCTTTTAAAGTCTCCCTTCCAACTATTTATATTCCATAATCATATTGTTTAAAAAAAAATTGGATGTTTATATATATATATATAAGAAATATAAAATAAAATTTTATGCCACTTTTGACATTCTTTAAAAGGTTTTCAAAAGGAATCTTTTTACAAAAATGTTTTGACTTAATTCTTTACAAAAGACAAAAGGAATGTTCTATTTAAATGTATATAATGACAACGACTTTTCATGCCCCTATAACCATTATTTGATTTCATGTTTTATTTAAATAAAAACCTTATTTACCTTTGTTTTTTGTAATTTGGTATTGAAAATGGGTTTCTAAAATTAAAGGGTATTTCAATATCTGAAAGTGTTTTTTATATGGATTCAAAAGATTTTTTCAAATGTTTTATGATGAAACGGTGTAAGATTAAAGTATTTTATTCATGATATAGTCATTAGAAAATTTTTATGATAACATGTGATCCTGATATAGCTCATGATGATGGGTGAGCCTGATATTGCTTATACGATGGGTGCACCCAGATAACACTCTAATGCATTGGGTAATTATATAGGAAGTTAACTGTATAGTTATTATAATTTGTAAGGGTTCTATAAGGGTTCTATGAAGATTATTTCTCAAAGAACCTACATGAATTTTCTATTCTTACTTATGATTTTTCATGTAAATCATATTATTTCAAAAGGTAAGCAATGATTATTCCCCTTTTGGGTAAAAAGGTATGTTTTTAAGAAAAAAATCATGGGTTCTCATATTTTCTAAGAAACCCTCATGATTATGATTTTTCATTTATGATTTCTTAAAGTGTTTTATGAAAAACTTTGGGTAGAAAAGTTATTTTCATATGTAAGTTAATTATTATTTTAGATTAATATTTAATATATCAAAGGCAAACTCCCTTTTTGATAACAGGGTTTTAAAATGTGTTATTTTTTAAATTTTTTGTTTTTTTGAAAAATGGATACTAAATAGGAGTATCCACTATATAATATATGGGTTTGTTATGTAAGGGTTATGACCTAACTTTATAAAACTATAAAATGTAAAGATATTTGGGAATTAAAGAAGGTGATTTATAGCCCAAAGACACTAAAATATGTAATGTTTAAGGTCAGGTCTATATAGTTGGTATCAGAGAAAAGGTTTAGATACCTTTAGATGCCAAGATGTTATTTGAGAATAATTTAAAATTATTTTATAACCACAATGGTTAGTATGTTAGGTATAATTACGGTTATTTTTGGATAAATATAGAGAGTTAAATATAACATTATTAGGGATATATTAGTGTTTATCCTCGTCATAATATGGTTTATTATGATTTTATTAATATGATCACACTAACCATTTTGGTTTTAGTAAATGAATATACCAAATAGAAACCAAAGTAATAATGGATGTGAAGGAAAATGTGGTGGTTGTCTGAACGACCAGTTGAATGGAAAGGGATATGTAGTGAAAACTTTTGTGGTTATTCTTAACCACCTATCACAAGTTATGATTTACCACTTGAACCAAGCTAATTTTACCAATGCATAAAATAAGAGAGAGATAAATATACATGGAGGTTAAGGTGATTAAGGTCATAAAGGTACAAATATTCAATGACCTATGTGTCAAGAATGTGGGAAGAATTACCCAAGAAAATGACTTAAAAGAATAGAAAGATGTTTTTTATGTGGTAAAGGAGGGAATAATGCAATAATATTCCAAGGAAAAAGGAAGTTTTAAGTTAATTACATAAAGAGTAATAAATTTATTCCTAAGGCATAAATTGAATTTTTTAAATGTGGGGAGTATGAGAATTATTCAAATCAATTTCCTAGGTGAAAATATTGAGAAATATATCAATAGGATTGTATAGATAAATGTATAACAATGCCTAATGTCATTAATATTGAATATGAGGAAAATAAAAATGACATATGAAAGGTATGGATTATATCTTGGATTATATTTTGATATTGTTGAATCTTAATACATGATTCATATTTTTGTTTGTAGGAGGGAGGTATTAAGGAATAATATGGAAAATCATGGTTAATAAATTATGAATAATGTTGAATAATTAAGGTGTCTATATATAGGGATCAAAGGGTTATAATGTAATGGTATATTTAAGGATGATTATAAGTTTAAAATAATTAATAATCTTTGTATGTTTTATGTGATAGGAGCACTTTGGATATGTTTATTGAGTTTTTATAAAAGTTTTAGGTATATGTAACCCTTATGTTTAATATAAAGGATTATTTTAGAAAAATGATATTACATTTTGGGGATCTAAGCCGAAAGGTATGAGATAACCTTGAAAGTTAAAACATCCATTAATGTTGAAGTTATTAAGGTTATTTTCAAGGATGTTCGTCATATTTTTGGTAACAGTATAGAAATTATATTTTTAGTAAAAAAACAACTTGCAGGTCATGAAAAGACCTATCATATCCAGCAAGGTCATGGGGCTTGTATCTGCAACCGAAGGGTGAAAAGGGTGCATCATCTACCACTAGCCTACGTGATATCCTAGTAAGTATGAAATTATTTTCTTTAATTAAATGATTTTATAGATAAATATTAAGTTTATTTTGGGAAAATATGTTTTATCATATAGATAAATATGATATTGAAAAGTTAATTTTGTGATTAAGTGATTAATATTATCACTATAATTTGGGGAAACATTATATGATTAAGGTAAAAAAGGGATATTATGGGATTTTAGGAATAAAGGTTGAATTGTTTTTTGTAAGAATATATGATTTTAATGTGTATTTTAGTTGATTAATGTTATTAATGGAAATTATTAGAATATTTTAGAGATTATATGATTATGTAATATACATTTTTTGGTATAATACTATAGCATCCCATGTTTTTAGACTGGATGAAATTCCAAGGGAGTTTGAATTTTATCGTTTGGTGGATGGTCCGTTTTGTAAATCGAGATTCATAATGGAATTTCAAGAGTTGTAACACTTCAATGTGTTGTTTTTAGACTTGGTTTAAGGATATATGGGTCCCTCAGGTGTTCCTTCAAGTTTTAGGAGCATCAGGGCATGAAGTCCTGTTTTAAGAAAGAAGCATGCAGGGTGCACGGTTTTTCTGAAATTGTGAGACCCTTAGAAGAACTCATGCAGCTTGGTACAGTGGAGAAGGAGGTGTTTCACGGTTTGTTCTAACTATATAGGAGGTTCCACATGGTTTTGTGGCTTGCTGTAGGTTTTGGAAAAAGGGTAAATGCATGGTTTGCGCACGGTTTCCCAAACTGTGCACATGAATCATGAGACCTCCCTCCTTAGGCAGCAACATGATCATGATTGGTGAATGGTTTGGCCAACCATGTATCCATACTGTGTGCATAATTAAAGCAATAAATTTTTTCCCCTACCTCCTTATTTCCTTCTTCCTCCTTTCCTTTACCCCTCACCTACGCGCAAGACATCCCTCATGGAGATCCTTCCTTCCACCTCTACGTATAGTGGTAACTCCCTCATCCAACCTCTAATTTGAGTGTCTTAAAGTGAGTTAGATAGATCTTGGTAAGTATACGAATCATATTGCTTTTGTTCTTCATTTATATTCTCTCCCTCTGTGCTATTTTGGTGCAACCTAATTCTACCTACTTTCAGATCATTTTTCTGTTTCTCTAATTTCTCTCAAACTGGACTAAATCAAGCCTCGATATTATATGCGAGGGCCGTGAATGGTATATGGTAGGTGGTCTAGTTCTTTTTAGCAAGTTTCATCACATTATATATGGTGCACCATTATTCCACATGCCAGACCCTTTCGGCGATGCCTATTTTTTTATAAATAATTTAAATTTGATTTGTTTCCATGTCCAAAACGACTCTAGTTTGTGGCGGATCATAAATTTGGGTGATCACCTTGACCTTGGTCGCTCTTATGGGTGTGTTTTTTTCTTTTAGGCCTACTCCCCCTAAATATCAATCTCATAGAACACCTTTGAGGTATGTTTCACTTATAATAAATTCCTTACATTAATTAATTGAATGAAGAGGGATTTTTGGCCATGAGTTAGGCCCTTAAGCTTAATGTTTATGCTTCATGCCATGGTTGAACTCTTTGAATAAAATTAATTGGGTTTAATTGGTTGAAAGACATAAATACAGTGCCTTATGATTTATTATTATGTATTATACCATGTTTCTTATGCCTTGTGCTTATTCCATATGCCTCATTTCTTATGTTATTTGCTAATGTCATGACATGTACCTTATTTTTGGGATTTTTATCTAGTTCCTTATGCTTCATTTTTTATTCCATGATTTTTGGGATCGAATAAAATGCATAGGCTTTCTTGTTTATCATGTGATATTTAAATTCTTGTTGATGACATGTGGTATTGGTTGATACACCTTGACTATTTGTGGGCCAGGAGTGAACATAGGTCCTGACTTAAGGACACCGTAAATGGATTTAACGTGCTTGTCTTGGTAATACATGATGTGTAGGGAGCGGTACTTGGATTGACTTGCATGGGATCTTTAGGTGGATTATTCGTACTCATGGGTGACATTGGTTCCCTAGGGTAGAAATCATGGATTAACTCATTGGTAATATGGATACATCATTCCTCATGTGATACTCAGTCCCCTATGTGATATACCTAGTATCACTACTACAAATACGGCTTTTAACAGCGTTAAAAAAGGCCTTTAACAGCACTAAAAAGCGTTATTAATGCTGGAGAAGATAAAGGGGGGGTCCCCTTTATCAGCGCTCTAAAAAGCGCTGATAAAGACCCCTTTTATCAGCTCTTTTTTTTAGCGCTGATAAAAAAAATAAAAAAAAAAGAATAAAAAAAAATACTACCAATCTCGGGGGGGGCTTTTTACAGCGCTTGAACCCCCTTTATCAGTGCTTTCCTGCACCTCCAGCACTTGCATGCACCGCCTACACCCTTTATCAATGCTAGCCCCTCTAAATAACCCTTGCGCGCGTGCCCCTACCTCCACCCATTTTTTATCTCAAGACCTCTCCCCTATGCACCTAAAGCCTTTACCACTCCCCTATATTGATTTTTTCTCTTATTTATGATATATCTATTTATTTATATATATATTTAGTTATATTTATTCGTATAGTAGTATATATTTATATTAATATATATAGTTATATTAATATATATATTTATAGTTATATTAATATATATATATAGTTATATTAATATATATATATATAGTTGTATTAATATATATATATATAGTTGTATTAATATATATATATATAGTTATATTAATATATATAGTTATATTAATATATAGTTATATAAATATCCATATATTGGTATTTTAAATAAAATGGATATTAGTTATTATTTAGATAAAGCTAATATATTTTATATGGAAATATGTTTAATTATTTATTTAAAAAAATTAATTTTTAGGTGTGAATATATAAAAAATATGTACATATAGTTATATATTTGATTATAAATAGCAGTTCATTATAAAAAATGATAAAATTTCAAAGACATAATATTAATATGAATTTAATACCTTGTAATAAATTTAGTCCCCACCAAAAAAAATCAAGTAATACCCCCTTAAATGAGGCGGAAAATCCACAAAATGTTAAAAAGTCGGGGTACCCCGACTAAAAACTCAGTTTTTGAGGCCTTTTGGGCCTCTCTTGGCCTCAAAAGAACCTTTACTGTGGTTCCCCCAAATCATATCGACGTAGATCTTGTCACAGGCTTCGATTTGATATGTGGTAGAGCTCAAACGGACACCCGGATCAAAAGTTATGGCCGTTTGAAGTTTGAGTTGCGTTTTCAATGTATTTTGGAGCTTTTTTTAATTTTTTTTTATTTTTTTAGTCTTCAAATTGTTATTAAATGACTATTACTCCATAATAATTAGAAAATTATTAATTAAAAATATTTTTTTAATTTTTTTATAATCCATTTTCACTAAATATCTTATATATTAAGTATAATAAGTGTAAATGTATATTTATTCTTATCTAAAATATATTTAAAAATTATATATTATATTTATATCAATATAACTATATTGATATATTTATATATTAATATATTATTTTTAATTAAATTTTTTTTGAAGTCGAACCCTTTATCAGCGCTTTTAAAAAAAGCGCTGATAAAGCCCCCTCCCTTATCAGCGCTACTAAAAAAGCGCTGATAACGGGGGTCCCTTTATCAGCGCTAAAAAAATGCTGATAAAGGTGGGGCCTTTATTAGTGCTAAAAAAAGCGCTAATAAAGGGGTACTTTTATTAGCACTTTTTTTAGTGCTGTAAAGGAACCCTTTATCAGCGCTTTTTTTAGCAGTGATAAAGGCACCCCCCCTTTATCAGTGCTTTTTCATTAGCACTGATAAAGGGGTGGCACTGGCCTTGCCCAGTTTTGTGGTAGTGTATGGACTTAGAGTTTACCATTCCAAGTGTGATACAAGGGATGTCATTACGGATCGCATTAGATGAACTCTGTGGTATTGGTTATATTAGAGGCTTTTGTAGTAACCCTTGGGATTACATTATGGGTCACCTTGGATGGGATCAGGATTCTATTACTAGTTTTGATGAATTGCTTCCTTAGATTATGCGTGATGACCTTTTTAATTAATTATGATCTTGTCTAATTGATTTACTAGGGATGTGTCCACCAATCCAAAACACAAGCTTGGGGTCGGTCCAAAATTGATTCCTTATTAATGTTGGCCTTAGATCATGCCATATTACTTCTATAATTTCCCTTGGTTTGGACATCTGGCTTAGGGAGAAGAAGGTAGAATCGTTCAGGTGTCCATTTGGGAACCTATATAGAAGTGTTATTTATTTATTTAATTATCGCCTTGTATTCACCTATGTTGGAACATTGTTTATTTTATAGTGTATGAATTGGATTTATATAGACATCATTAGTGGTGGAATACTAGGATTATGTCTCACACCCTACTCAGGCCTCCATTGCACTGGGGTACCTGAGTGAATATTCATGTTTTTAGGTTCATGGATTGATTGCTTGTGTTGTGTTGTGTACTTGGGAACTAGGGAGAATAGGACTGAGCTAGTACTCAGGATGATCATGGAGTTATCCTTTGGAATCTTATTAATTTTATTTTTTTGTACTATCATTTGTACTTCTTGTTTGTATCTTATAGTACCATCTGTACATGAATGAATTATTATATGTATTGGTGTTTTCCATTTACTTTTATTCAGTAATTATATTTATCTTCTAACATTTTATCATTTATTATAACTACTTCATATATTTTCCATTGATTTACAACTAATATACCATTTTAATACTATGTTCATGAGTGTATATTCTCCCCATCGTACCTCCATTAGACCCTCACTACTACTCGGTAGCCTCTGGTGTACGAGGAGGCATGCTTGAGGCCATGTGGTGACTGGTCTGGATATTGTTTTAGTGGTCAGTCAGTTTGGGATGTTGCAAAGTGGTATCATAGCTTCCTTTTTTCTTTATCTTCCTGTTTTGGGTTGGTAGATAGGAAACTAGGAATATGTCAGTACTTGGTAAATAGCCATGCTTAGGAGTGATCAACCCAGATATAAGGAAAAGTCCAAGTGTCCAGGAATGGGACTGTTGTTCATGTTGTTTGTTATTACAATTGATTTTGATTTCACCATGATTGATTAGAGTATGTTTCACTTCTTACTAATTTATGAGATTTATATTATTTACCCTTGGCCTGGTATGAT
This sequence comes from Viscum album, assembly GCA_963277665.1. Lineage (NCBI taxonomy): Eukaryota > Viridiplantae > Streptophyta > Magnoliopsida > Santalales > Viscaceae > Viscum > Viscum album. Next base: position 803,252,649 of record OY728145.1, on the reverse strand, counting down.
AATGAAGTATAATTACATGCATCATTATAGGCACATAGGGATTTACATATCATGCATATGTCATACCATGTAGAGTTCATTGCTAGGTTTTTTGAAATTTTTTTTGTGACTTGTGTGTTATTTAACTACCTATTATATGTCATGCTAGGTGCTTTTGGTAACATGGTTAGCTTTAACCTACTTAATTATTTCATTGCATGCTTATGTATAACATGTTTAAGAGGTTAATTAATATGCTTTACTTGATTATTATTCCATACTTCCATGATTTTAGTGTTATGAATAGTATGTTGTGTGTGTTTCCCTGATTATGTAGTATCCTTCCATGGTTAATTTTTTTGCTTCGTTTATTCCTTACCATGTGAAATCGTATAAAATTATTATGTTTAGAATGCCTAGTTCTAAATTTTAAAATGTGAAATTGGTTATTAAGGTGATAACATCAATATAAATGGTGTTTTCCCACATAGATTGATGGTGACACCTCACTAACCAATCATGACATGTTTGATCCATGCGCCATTGGTTACATGGGCTGAAACATTTATTATTTGTAGTTAAATGGGAGAAAATTTCCAATTTTTTTATTGTATAGGCGCTTTATGAATTGGAAAAATGGATTTCATGTAGTTGAACCATTATAAATGCACTTTATATACTTAAATTCTATTGAATAAATGTTAGGACTTTTGAATTTTATTTTAATCCTAGATAAAATGGTTATAGTTAGATGGGATCCACCTGTAATTTTTAAAGTGTATGGGCACTTTATAAATTGATAAGTGGTTACCTATATAATTGGTCTATCTATTCTGATACTTCTACTTAGATATTAAGGAATAAATATAAATTTTTTGACCCTTAAATGAATTGGATGCCTTATTAAGTCTTGTACCTCTATTACTTGGGCATAATGACTTGTATGGATAAAATTATCAAATGCACAATGGACCTAATTAAGCTATTTGGGGCATGTTTCTTATGTAATGAACTGCTAAGGGTGTTTTTAAAATCTAAATGCTTAAGTTTTTTGGGTTTTTTTAGTTGAACCCAAGATGGATTGATGGGGCCCTCATTGGTCACATTTTCTTTTGATATGCCTTATTACTTAACCCTATGGGGTGTGCTTATACTATGTAGTGATGGTCATTTAAATTTTATTCAGCCATTTATGTGATTTTACATATAAGTTTATGGTGAAATCTTACTTAACCAGTACCTCTTTAATCAATAAAATACCTTTTAATTTTCTTTAAACTGTATTTTATGAGGCCTTGGTTAATTAAAATGAAAATTATAACTTAAATATTTTTTTCCTCTATAAATTTCAATTTGAATTATCTTTAACTAATCCAACTTTTAGGCCTTATAAATAAATGAATTTTGATTAAAATGGGTTTTATGTAATCAATGACCTCATTATGACGGGTTTTCAGTAAAATAAATAATGTTAAAAGGGAAGTTAATATAACTTTCCTATATTTCCTTGTGGGTTTTTCTAAATAAAGTTGATCGTATAAATGTTTTTCCTATATAATACTTGACCTTAGTTTGAGCCTTTAAAATGATTAAATGATTAAATGAAAATTATTAGATAACTTAAAATAGAACCTTAAGTGGTGTTTTAGTTTCAAAACCCTCTAGTAAGGGCAGTTTAAACCTTTCCTAAAAAAATTTCTTGAGTAGATGTCTTGAAATAGGAATGTGAGTGTGACTTATAGTCCTATTTACTTATTGATTGAACCTAAATGATAAGCTCTTAATATTATTGACTTTCTATAGGAATGAACTTGTTTTGGGTCGATGCTTTGAGATTCGGTAAGGGGATATACCATTGTAGGAAATTCCCTCATATCCTTAAAATCCTTGTTAAATGTTATGAGGTTTCTGAGGAGTTGTATTTTTTGGGTGTTTTTGTCCATGTAGGACTCTTAGTTTCCAAAATGACACCCTGGTTTTGATGGGTGGTCTTGTGTTGTATTGAACTTTTCTACGAGTGTGAGCATTACAAAATGCTCAGTTTTAGTTGGCTAAACATTCTGAGGGAATGGTCGGCTACTTAGTAGGTCATGTGAACCTTCTTTTCCTTCCTTTTCATTTTTGGATGACACAGAAGTTCATCATCCTGCTTTATAGTTATACAGAGTAATGTGACTCTGGGTTGGTTCTTCTATGCAGGACATTAGATTCTGGAATTCATGGGGTTAATAAGGCTATGGATAATATCAGGGTTGTTTCATTTGATCATATAATCTCAGGTTATTATGTGTTGGTACACACGATACTCGTTTAGTTTCTAAAATGGGATAGAAAACTGTTTGTGTTTGGTGGTATTCGTATAAGTCTTGAGTTATTTCATTATGTTCACAAGTCATCTCCATGGTAGAGTGGCATGAGCTTCTGATGAAATAAAACTTTTCCAAATGCTATAGATGGTGTTCTAAGAGGATTAGGTGTTTTGACACACTGGATATTCATTTTGGATATTACGCCTAATGATATGGCATGTGTGGACGTAACGTGGGAGGAGTTTCACACATACGTCTAGGTTAAGATATGTCCTTGTGTGATTGTAGTGGCTAGTTTGTCCTTTCTTTCAATTTAATGCTTGTTAACGTATGTGTGTTACATATAGTTGTCATAGTTAGTGGTTGATAGATCATGTGTTATGGGATGAGACTTTGTTTCCAGTGAATCTGATGATAAGGAACCTTTTAAGGTAGGAAGCATTGTGTCACATTCAAGAAGAGTTTTTCCTTCCAAGTGAAAGGATCACAATCAGGCAATACCATTTGGAAATAGTTAGACTTTCATAAGGACCATGTGGCACAAATATATCATTTTAAGTTTGTGCTTTCATGATAACACTAAGATGTTGTGGTTGGCTATGTATGTGACCATTGTAGACACCATTAGTCAGGTATGGACTTCGGTGGATTACCTTGAGTGATCATGGGATACCTCAGGTGGTAAAGTATTTGTAGTCAGATAATGAAAATGTGTCAGAAAGTGATGTCAAGTCTTTTCAAATGAGATCTCCCTAAGAGGTTTAACTAACCATTCTCTATGTAGTTTTTAGGGTTGGTTTGAAACCATACTAATCACTTTTCGGTTCTTTTTGGAAACCATCTAAAATCCTCTTAGTGTACTCTCGACTAAATGATGATCATTTCTCCTATCTTGACATCATCTGGGTACACTGAGAGAGCATTGGTTATACACCATGCTAAATCCAAATGTTATTAGGCTTGATAAGTGGTCCCTATCATAGTGCACTCCAAAAACATGGTTTCCCTTAGATGCATGGTTAGTCATGAGTGATACCTGGGTTCCCAAGTAGGAATTCCATGGTCAAACTCATGGACACCAATTGTTTCCCTTTGACTTGATTGCTATGTGGATGCCACTTTGGACCTAGTCAACATTCTTAGTATGTGGATGTTTGGATTGGTGTCTACGTCTATCTTGTAAATGTTGTTTATGGTTTTCCTTATATGATCTCCTTGGAATCCTATTGATGATTCTTAGGTTACTCAATACTTTAATCGAGCTCGGAAGGGATGTTTAAAAAGGGTAGTGATCCCAGAGGGATATATTGGGCATGCACCCAAGTTCATGTTAGATCATGATATCTTAAGGTGGGTGTTTTTGATAGAGATCCCATCAGAATCTGGTTACAGGCTTTGATGAGTGTGCTCAGATAATCTCAAGGTGCCTCCATCAAAAAGTCATTGGGCTTAGTTTTGGTGTGCATTATCCATCTAAGCCGAGTGTTTTGAGAGTAGTTGACTAGAGACGGTTTGATTAGTTTTTCCTCTCTCTTATCATATTCAGTTGGTGGGGAACCGCTTAATGGAACATTTTCAGGATGAGGCAAGTGCGGTGAGTGTCGACCAAGACTTTTCATGAAAAGTCTGGTCGACCAGGCCTTTGAGGCCGACTATGATTCGATTGATCATTTAAGCTGAGAATCACGCCAAGTGCACTGTTGGAGTGCTAAGGTCATTCTTAAATCAGTAGCTCCATCAATTGAATATCGTGACTTGGTTTTGGCCTTGAAAATACTAGAAATTAGTGGTGAGGAGATGATTATGTGATTATGTCTCAGGTAATATGGGCTCGGGTAGCCTCCATTTTAGTGTTCAGTTGGGAAAATAAGCATTAGTTTGATCTTCTATGACTTAAGTACCATATACTTAAGTGGTGATTGGAGGTTCGTTGGGTGTGTGGAAATTCTATGTGATCATTTGAACGAGATCTCATGACCCTTGTAGGTCAATATTTTTTTTGATGTTTTTTCCAAGGCTTCTCGGGGATGAGAAGTTATAAGGTGGGGAGGTTGTAGCATCCCATGTTTTTTGATGAGATGAAATTCTAAGTGAGTTTGAATTTTTTTTCATTTGGTGGGTGTCCAATTTTTTAAATCGAGCTTTAAAATGGAATTATGGGAGTTGGTACAATTTAATGTGTTATTTTTAGACTTTTTTAAGGGTATAGGGGTCCCTTGGGTGTTCCATCAAGTTTTACGAGCACCGAGGCTTGAAGGTCCATTTTAAAGAGGTCAGGGTGTATGGTTTTTCTAAAACTGTAAAACCCTTAGAATAAACTAAGATGCATGGTCCAGTGGACTAGGAGGTGCTGCATGGTTTGGTCTAATCATGCAGGAGGAGATGCATGGTCATTTTTTTATTCATTTTTTAGATATAGGGGAAATGCACGATTTGCGCACGGTTTCCAAAACCGTGCGCATGAACTTTCTGACCTCCCTCCTTAGGCAACAACACGAGCACAATTGGTACACAGTTTGGCCAATTGTGTAGAAAATAATTTTCATTGTTAAAGGTTTAAATTTCTATTTTTCCCCTACCTCTTTATTTCATTCTTCATCCTTTACTTCACTCATCACCCACACACAGCACCTCCCTCATGCTCCTCCCTTCCTCCTCTAGGTATGGTGGTAACTCCCTCATTCAGCCTCCAATTTCAGTTTCATCAAATCTATTGAATAAACCTCGGTAATTCTATGAATCCTCTTACTTCTGTTCTTCATTTATATTCTCTCCCTTAGTGTTATTTTGGTGCGACCTAATTCACCCTATTTTTAGGGCGTTCGTTTGTTTCTCCAATTTCTCTCGAACTGGATCAAATCATGCATCAATATTGGACTTATGGGTCATCTATGGTATATGGTAGGTGGTTTAGTTATTTAATGCAAGTTTTATTGCATTCTATATGGTGCGTCATTATGTCGTGAGTCGAACCCTTCCGATGACGCCTCTTTTTTTTGCTAAATAATTTAAATTTGATGTATTTACATGTCTAACATGACCCTAGTGAGTGTAGGATCACCACTTTGAGTGATCACCTTGACCTTAGCCACTCTTATGGGTGTGTTTCCTTATTCAAGGCTGACTCCCCTTAAACCTAAAGTTGATAGAACACCTTTGAGGTGTGTTGCACTTAAAATAAATGCATTACATTAATGAATTGAATGAATAGGGATTGTTGGTCATGATTTAGGCCCTTAATATTAATGCTTATGCTTAATGACATAGTTGAACTCTTTGAATGAAATGAATTGGGTTTAATTGGTTAAACAACACAAATTCAATGCCTTATTCTTTATATTTATGTCTTATACCATGTTCCTTATGTCTTGTGCTTATGTTGTATGCCTCATCACGTATGTTATCTACTTATTCCATGACATGTTCCTTATACTTGGGAATGTAGTATAGTTCCTTATGCTTCATGATTTATGCCATGATTGTTGGGCTTGAATAAAATTCATAGGCTTGATTGTTTATCATGTGATATTGAAATGATTGTTGTTGAATTTTGATCTTGGTTGTTATGCCTTGACTGCTTGTGGTCTAGGAGTAAACATAGGTCCCAACTTAAGGACATTGTGGATGGACACTCCATGCTTGGTTTGGTACAACTTGACATGCCGAGAGCGATACTTTTCTTGCCTTATATGGGCTATCCGAGTGGATTATTCATACTCTTGGGTGACATTGGTTCCTTAGGGGATCAACCGTGGATGAAATCATTGGAAATATTGCTACACCATACCTTGGGTGATACTCAGTCCCCTATATGAGATGCCTGGTATGATCTCGGAGTTTACCATGACAAGGGTGATATGAGGGATACTGTTACGGATCACCTTGTATAGAATCTATGGTATTTTTTATATTAAAGGCTCCTATATTAACCCTTGGGATTCCATTATGGATCACCTTAAATGGGATTAGGATTCCATTATTGTTTTGGATGGATTGATTCCTTGGATTATTTGTGATTCCATTTTTAAATAATTATAATCTTTCATAATTAATATACTTGGGATGCATCTACCAAGCCAAAACACAAGATTGGGGTCAGTCTACACTTGATTCCTTATTAATGTTGACCATAGTGCATACCATATTACTTTTATAGGTTCCCTTGGTTTGGAAATCCGATTTAGGCCGAAGTAGGTAGAATCGGTTGGGTTTCCATTTAAAAACCCAGACCAAAGTTTTATTTATTTATTTAATTATCACCTTGTATTCACCTATGTTGGCACACTTTTAATTTTATAGTGAATGATCTGGGTTGATCTAGACACCATTGGTGGTGGTCTACTGGGATTATATCTCACACCCTACTCGGGCCGCCAATGCATTGGGGTACCTGAGCAGATCTTCATGTTTGAAGGTCTATGAATTTATTACTTTTGTTGTGCTATGTACTTGGCAGCTAGGCAGCACAGGAGTGATCTAGTACTTAGGATGATCATTGAGTTATCCTTTTGGCTCTTATTCATTTTATTGTATTGTACTATCTGTTATACTTACTCTTTGTATCTTGTAGCACTATTTTTACATGCATGCATTATTATATGTATTCTCGTTTCCCATTTACTTTTATTCAATAATTATATTGATATTCTGAAATTTTGTCATTTATTACAACTACTTCCACTATTTTCCATTGATTTACACCAGATATACTATTGTATGACTCTGACCATGGGGGTATAGTCTCCCCAGCATACCACCATTAGACCCTCACTTCTAGTCAGTAGCCTCTGGAATATGGGGAGGCACACTAGAGGCCATGTAGTGATCAGTCTGGCTACTGGTTTTGTGGTCAGTCAGGTCAGAACATTACAATGACTTTATGAGTGACTAATGATAATGGGAGATAAATGTTAAATTAATATCAGAAGAAATTGTGACTAAATCCTTCTAATTTTTGGGTTTTAATATTATTCTGGAATATTTTGAAATATTTTAAGATTATTCATTTATTTAATGATCTAAGTTGAACTTTGGGTTTTATTGTTGAGGTTTTGGTGATTAATGTTTTATTTCATTATATGAAGGTTTATTCATTTTGGTAGTTATCTTACCTTATGTTAACCATTTTGATTTTGGTTAATGTATAAAGATAAGAGTAATATATTCTTATACTTTTATGTAATTATGTGATCTGTTAGAAGTTTATTTTAGTGATTCAGACATTAAAAAAAATTCTTTAATACTCATCTTTTGGAATAAAAGATGACATTGGGGTGGAAATTAATTAAAGGGTGAAATTATACTTATTATGTAAGTATATTTCCATATGTTATTCATCTATATGTTAAAGTAATTATTCAACTCTAGAAAAAGGATATTGAAATAAAAAAAAAATTATCTCATTGCCTTTATTTTTAATTAATTGATGTTTGTTTTCACACCTCTTTGATTTATAGTTTTGTGTTCATTAACTTTATCTTAATCATTCACTTTCTTATAATCAATGATCTCTACCATTCTCCATCATTATTTGGATATTATGATTTTTTTCTATGCTCATATTTTCACTTCCCACTAATGTTTTCTTATTTGGAAACCTAGTTATGTGTTATTCCACATGGACTTCGTATTTCTCTTTCCCTCTTTTCAAGATGAAGTTTTATTAACCCTTTTTACGATGTGGGATTTAAATAAAGATGTTTTTAAATGGAAAAACTTTGATCATGGATCTCAAGTTAAAATTATGTGGATTAAATTTATTAAAGTGGGAGAGAATTTAATAGCCCTATATTTTAAAATAAGGAAATTATGTTTGATAATGTTTCAACACACAACACTGAACTTAAATGAAAAATGAAATATTATTATGTAAATACGAATGTTATAACCTAGAAGTTGAATTTACATAAATGAATAGGATTTAAAAAATTATGAAATATATATATATAAAGTTCCTAAATCAATTCAAAATTATTGATTAATTATTAGTAAATAATCACTCAATTTTTAGTAAAGTTGTTTTATTCATCAAAAATATGTTTTCTTTAAAAATTATTTTTATTTATTTTTCTAAGAAAATATTATAATTAATTTTTGAAACTTTTATAAATTATAATTTATAAAAAATAATATCATTTTTGAAATCATAATATTAAAATTAGTTTATAAAGAAATTTTTAGATTTTTCTGAAACTTTTTAATTTTTCAATGAATTGTGAAAATATTGATTTTATTGAAAACTGTATTTTCTTTTTAAGTATTTCTAATTTAAATTTCAATTTTGGATTAGTTTTAAAATTTAATTAGTTCCATTGGATTAAAAAATAATCCAATTATAGTATTTTGAATTAATTTTATAATGGAATTTAGTATAAAAACATTTTTTTTTACTTTAAAATACATTTTTTTTAAAACTGTTTTCATCATGTTTTGCGGGTATAATTTTAAATTAAATTATTCCACTTATATGTATTAAATTTTTAAAAATATATTCCATATTTTTAATTAGTGGGACCAAATTTTTCAAATAGTTCTCTTTTATTTTTGTATGTTATGAATAGTAGCCTTAGTATTTTTTTGTTACCGTGGTAAATGGTAAATCAGGTAATTAAGGATAAAAAATGATAAGGACTAAAAAATCACCCTAACACATGCCTTAATTTTATTTTATAATTATATATCATCCATAATTAACTAAAATTATAATATATGGCCTTTTGTTTCCATTTGACCATGATTTTGACCTTCATATTATTTTATATAAAAAAATTCAAAAATGACTTTCTCTTTATTTTTTTATTTATAAATTTTTTAAAAGAGATAAACAAAGGATATGTTAAGTTATAAATATTTTTTAAAATATAATTTTTTTTTTAATCAATGTCAATTATTTTTAATTTTTATTGATGAAATAATTACCTTAAATACTTATACAATACTAACACAGTGTTTATTCAAGCAGTAGAGAAATCAATAAAAATGATTTTAAAAAACACTAAAAATAATATTATTTGAGTGGGTTTTTCATGACCTCATCCAAGTCGGGGATTGAAATGCAACTACCCCAAGACTGCCTCCATAGGCCAGGGGTGGAAAAAAGCATCGAAGGCGCAACTAAACTTAGGGATTCCTTTTCCTAAGTACTTGTATGCACACACACATAAAAATAAATGAAAAAGTGCAAAGGGAAAGATTAATGTAACACCCCGAGCTTCTACGATACGCCTCTCTTTCAATAATGCAATAGCTTGCATTGTACGCAAGTTCGAATTCTAACACACCGCAACTAATCAAAGTAGCCATTATGAATAGTAATAACCACCTTTTAAAATTATAGAAATTTTATATTTCAAAATGGACTTCATTTTTGTATTCGTAATATCGAAATTATCCTAAGTTGAATTTTTTGTAACTTTCTGAGAACTTCCAATTTTTTATGAATAGTGAAAAATACTTAAAACAACTTTTTTAATCAAAATAATTAATTGTCATAAATTATACTATTTAGTGGTTTTAAAGTATAATTAGAATATATTTTTACCATTTTATCCAATGGTGGTCATTAGAATTAATTTAACATTGAAAATGGACATAAACAATTGCCAATCTTTTGATATAAATTGTTTCTTAAAAACACGCTATTTGTCGTAACAGTGGGAATTAATTGTAAAATTAATTAATGCAACTTTTATGTTTGGAATTTTTTAAAATAGACATCATTTTTGAATTCGGAATATCAATTATAGCTTAGGGTGAAATTTTGGCCTTATTCTGAAAAACTTCAATTTTTGATGAATAGTGAAACCACTAAGTGGTAATCAAGCAAACTGATTTTCAGTTAAATAAAAGTTTACCACTAATGTGTATTGAATTTTGAAAATCCGACATACATGGTTGTCATTAGTATGTAAAATGTGGTTCAATGGGGTAAAAATAATTTTTTGGTGAATAGTAACTTATTAAGTTCTTAATCGCGATTAGTGGTAATTAGGGTAGTTTAAGGTATAAATAATACTTTAATAATATTAAATGACCTAGACACATGTCCCAACCTCATTGTTTGTGTCATGGCCGACCAAGACAAGCCATGGCCTAACTTGGGGACCCCATGGATCCACTTTTGTTGGGAAATAACATAAATTACTTTTTATTTAATGTTAAAGTGAAAATGACACTAACATAAATTGTTTTACTAAAACAATTTTTAAGTAGGGTTACACAAGTCCAAATTTTGACTATAAATATTCATTAGAAATCTAAAAAGATTTCCTACATCATAGTATTTGTTTTATAATTTTTAGAAATTAAATAAATTAAATTATTTATGACATCATGATGATGTAGTGATGACCTCATTATTTAACGATTTAAATAAAATGAGAAGATAATGCAAAATCCAAGGCTTACACTTGTCCAAAGCCAATTGGATGAGGAGATTTCGAAACCTTATCACCTTAGCCTATAATTATATAAGTTTGGGACCTTTAGAATCCGAAAAAGCATTTTGAAATAATGTAACATTTCAATCTTTCCAAAAGTGCCCCTCCTCTCCACTTATAAAAGGCCCCCACCTCTCCCACCTCATTTACACTTTCAAGCCATTTGGCTCTGCCAACCTCTGCCCAAATACTCTCCCAACATTCCTCCCTTACTCCTAGAAGCCTCACGTTGGGCAGAACTCTTCCCAAGGAAGCCTTTGGCTCAAATCAAAAAGAGTTACCCGATTTTGAGGTAATGTCTTTTCTAATGTTGTTTTGTTTTATTTTTATTCTCCAACCCCCTAAACTCTTTTTATTCATTTCTTTTGTAACAACACCAGTATCCTCAATATACTAGGATGTTGTTATAAGAAGTATTCGAGCTACACTTACACACACCTACATCTAATGGTTAATGAACATACGGTTTCTGTGGATGGCGAATTTCTGCCTCACGAAACGATGATTGTTCAACACTCATATAACACCTTCAAAGGTGGACATTAAGATGTCACTATATTTATATATGATATATAATGTGTTTATGTTTTACTTATGCTTCTGTATTTATCATTTATGGCTTACTTTATGATTTCCATTATGGGTAAAACGCGATAATTTCATTTTAGGAAGTGCGGACTACCGCCCCCTCAAAGTGATTTGAATCGTTAATGCCATATGTGGGATGTATAAAGGATGGAGTAAATGGTATTATACACTATATTATACTGGAATTATATTATACATTTATATCATTATGATTTAGTTCCATTAAATATGAAATTGAAATGAAAGTAGCGTTCATGCGTACGTACGGCTTACCGTCTCCATGAACGGTGCATTTCATTTCTTACCTCTAAATGTTACGTAATATTATAAATGAATGTATATACTGGATATATAAGATATATATAACATCTAAATCATTAATATAATTCTGGATATAATGGATATTCTACCACATGAACAACTTGTAATTATAAGAAGTTTATTGTTGACTCAAGTTACCAAAGATCGACAAAACGACCGTTATTAACTTAAATAATTACATAATGTTCATATCATTGTAATAAGTGATATAATAAGGATAATGAAATTTAAAATGGTTCTTAATAAGGTAGATATTAACTCTAGTTTATTATTCAGGAGGTTAAAGAACGGTTGAGTCAAGTCAGACGCAAGGTAAGGGAACTTCTTAACCCAATTTCCATTCTTTGGGTTAATCTCCTACTTTCAAATTATGTCATGATATTATTATGTCGTATCTTGTATTTGTACTTTATTTATGTGTACTTATAGTGAATACACATAATATATCTATTTTATTTTAAAAATGATCTTTGTAAGGGAACTTCTTAACCCAATTTCCATTCTTTGGGTTAATCTCCTACTTTCAAATTATGTCATGATATTATTATGTATTATCTTATATTTGTACTTTATTTATGTGTAATTATATTGAATACACATAATTGATTTATTTTATTTAGAAAAATGATCTTTGTAAGGGAACTTCTTAACCCAATTTCCATTCTTTGGGTTAATCTCCTACTTTCAAATTATGTCATGATGTTATTATGTACTATTTTGTATTTTTAATTTCTTTATGTGTACCTATAGTGAATACACATAATATATCTATTTTATTTTAAAAATGATCTTTTTAAGGACTTCGTCTCAATCTCCTTTCATTGAGGCATATTTGGTTTTATACACAACTTTCTTTTATACGGTGTATAAACCCCTTTGACTTTTATGTTTATTCAAAAGGAATCTTTTTTTAACGAAGCGTTTTACTAAACGACAAAAAGGGAATGTTTTTCTTTCCGTACTTATGCGGCGACAACGACTTCTCCGCCGCCGTGACCATTATTTGAGTTTCGGCTTCCTTTACAAGCCATACCTTTTTTTAAAAGAAAAATAAATACAATGTTTTAACTTTCTTTTATTTTGGTATTGAAAATGGTTTTGAAAGCATTTTTATTATATCAATGTGTTGTATTGATATCTTGTGATTGAAATGTGGAAATGTTATGTTTCCTTTATGCATGTTTTATGTGATACGATTATGTTATGGTTTATGATATGTTTAAACCTATTCATATGAGGAATGCATTGGACTTAATAAGTGACGGGTGGAGCCCGCTATAGCTCCTCGATGCATCGGCAGGTCTCATGAGACAAACTAGTGTCTTGGCACGAGGCCTTGACAAAATCTTATTTGTGGTCTTGGCACGAGGCCTTGACTACGTGGTTATGATAGTCTGGCATTATGCATTCCATCATTATGAAAGTGGTTATTGATATTGCATGTGATTATTCGACCAATAGAATATCCATGTGAAGAAGTAAATGGCATTATCTCATTTTACTTTTGCCATATTATGTTGATGTTCAAGTTTAAAAGGCTTTTGTTTTAGTTATACATTGCCTTAAATGTTTATGTTTATTTATGAAAGCTTCCGCAATATTGTTATCCTTACTGAGCATCTGAGCTCACCCCTTTCAATGTTTTAATATTTTCCAGGATGTGAAGAAGTATTTTATGAATGACCTGCAGGGATAGTCAGAAGAGGATATGAGTGTGGACTATGGAGACTTTGTTATTGTAGTTTTTCACTTTATGATGTAATGTAACGTTTACGAATGTATCTAGTGTTTCCAAGGCTACTAAACTAATCGGTCTTTCGAGACTTGATCTTTTGTGATCATGCCAATGTTACGAAGTAATGCACCGACTCTGGGTAGCTGGGGTCGGGGCGTTACAGTTGGTATCAGAGGCAGTTTAGTACTAACCTTGGAAGCTAGATTTAGATAAACTCTGATTAGAGCACATAGCCCAAAGATAGACTTTGAGGATTAGTATAGAAGAACTTCCTAGAATTTTGGTATTATAGAGATGTTATGACTTTTCCGAGCAATACATCCCTGTCTGGATACGAGCAGGTAGAGGCGGCTCTGGCACAGATGTACCTAGGGGTAAAACCCGAAAACACCGCTTTGAGCTAGACTCGAACGGGAACTGGTGCACGACAACGGGCCTTGCTGCACTCTTGGTTACGACACTCCCGGGGGATATTCTTAGGATAATTCTCATTTTCTTTACAAACCACTATGAACGGTTATGAGTATATAATTCCTCAAATAAAACCTTTTTATAATTATGGATTATATCCATAATTAGTTCAATTTATGTTAAGTGTTTTACAAGTATGTAATTATGTATTTTGATTCATAAACTAATCTAGTTTATGCCATTGTTTAGAAATGGCGCCTAGTGGAAGGAATGGAAACCGTATCAATGCACGAACTCCGTGTAGGGATTTCCCTCCTGATCAAGATAATTATTGTGGATCTAGAGATACAACTGGTGCTGATCAACTTAATACCATACTGGGACAACTCACTCAGGTTATGAATAATAACCTTACTCGTATGGAGCACCCTGATCCGCAACGTGGAGGATCAATGTTAGACCGCTTCATGAGGCAACAACCACCAACCTTCAATGGGAGTACAAATCCTATAGTAGCTGAGCAATGGATAAATTCCTTAGAGAAAATATTCCATGCCTTGGGGAGTAGTGAAAGGGAGAAGGTTGTCATGGCAGTTTACCGCCTCACTGGAGATGCCGATCAGTGGTGGTCGCTGATTCAAAACACAAAGGAAGATGATGACGTATCGAATATGGAATGGAGGGAGTTCAAAGATCTTTTCTTAGAAAAATACTTTCCTCGTGACCATCGAGCAGATATGGAAAGGCAATTTCTGAGTCTGAGGCAGAAGGAGGATGAGAATGTCGCAAAGTATGAGGCTAACTTTACAAGGTTAGCGAGGCATGCTGCCGATTATATACGTAACCCAAGGAGTAAGATTGATCGTTTCTTTGATGGGTTAAAACCATTTCTCCGTCGAGCTCTAGTGTCACAATATTTCTCAACATACGAAGATATAGTCTCATGTGCTATCAAGACAGAAAAGGAATTCTCTAAGTCTTATGACAACAAAGTAAAGCAAGAGAAGAAGAGAACGGTGGAACAAGAGACAGATAAAGGGAAAAAGGGAAAGACGGATTTTCCATTATGTGATAATTGTGGGAAGAATCACCCTGGTACTTGCCTAAAAGGAATGGGAGTCTATTATAAATGTGGAGAAAAAGGTCACCAGGCACGTGATTGCAAGGGAAAGAAAGAGGCTGTCAAAGTTGAATGCTACAATTGTAGAGAAATGGGTCATTATGCAAATGAATGTCCTAAGCGTCAAGGAAAATTACCTCAGAAAAGGCCAAGGGATCAAGGAAAATCTTATGCTATTACTACAGTTGAAGCAGAATAACTAATGTATTGGTGCTTTTGGACTCATGGATTATATTCTGGTTATTAGAATAATGTGATCTATATAAGGATTGTACTGCAGTACTTTTTGATTTCAGTAAGGTTTTAATATGATTAAGGTAATCATATTTTTAGTATTTGACAATAAGAGAAACTTTTCTTTGTTTGGGGAATCTGATGTTACAATTAATTTTGGAATTTAGAGACCTTTTAGAGAAAGTCTAGATGAAGGTATTTTGGATAACTATAAAGGTTGGAGTGGATTAAGTTGAACTTTGGATAGTATTGTTTAAGGTTAAAACATTTATGAAGATTATTTTTGGAATAGTATAGTACTATATTTTTAGGAAAAGGACAACCTGCAGGGTGGGGAATAACCCGTCGCGTCGGACACAGCTGCAGGAATCGAACCCACAACCATAGTGCGACAAGCCTTTATTTCCTACCACTAGCCTACAGGAAGTCCCTGGTTGTTACAAAATCGTTTTACTAATCTAAATGGTATGTGTTAACATTTGGAACCTTATACAATTAGGATAAATAGAATATTTTTGAGTTCCGTTACCATTTGGAGTAAAAGTTGGGTTTGTGGTAAAAATTTATTAACGAATGAAAGTATACATAACAAGTATGTATATTCCCTTACGTTCTTAGTAAATCTTCTAAATAAATTCCTCAACATTATAAAAGGTAACTTAAAACAAAAATGTTGTCGGTTAACTTTTCCAACTGGGGATTCAATGACCGTTTAACCAATCACAAGTTTGTGATTTTCTTGTGGTTAAACTTTCTCCTAATCCTGTTTTCTATAACTCTCCATCAGACCTTGATGGTTTGTTTCTCCTCCATATCCATATTTTTATATAATCCTAGAATGGGCTATATCGGGTGACCTTTGTAATTATCCTGCTTTCTTTTAATGTTATATATTTATTAACCTTATTTCCGATGTGGGTTTTCCTCAAAGGTATTTTCTCTTTTCAACCTTTTATTTTCCAAGAAAAATTTCAAATTGCGAGGACGCAATTTATTGAAGGAGGGGAGAATGTAACACCCCGAGCTTCTACGATACGCCTCTCTTTCAATAATGCAATAGCTTGCATTGTACGCAAGTTCGAATTCTAACACACCGCAACTAATCAAAGTAGCCGTTATGAATAGTAATAACCACCTTTTAAAATTATAGAAATTTTATATTTCAAAATGGACTTCATTTTTGTATTCGTAATATCGAAATTATCCTAAGTTGAATTTTTTGTAACTTTCTGAGAACTTCCAATTTTTTATGAATAGTGAAAAATACTTAAAACAACTTTTTTAATCAAAATAATTAATTGTCATAAATTATACTATTTAGTGGTTTTAAAGTATAATTAGAATATATTTTTACCATTTTATCCAATGGTGGTCATTAGAATTAATTTAACATTGAAAATGGACATAAACAATTGCCAATCTTTTGATATAAATTGTTTCTTAAAAACACGCTATTTGTCGTAACAGCGGGAATTAATTGTAAAATTAATTAATGCAACTTTTATGTTTGGAATTTTGTAAAATAGACATCATTTTTGAATTCGGAATATCAATTATAGCTTAGGGTGAAATTTTGGCCTTATTCTGAAAAACTTCAATTTTTGATGAATAGTGAAACCACTAAGTGGTAATCAAGCAAACTGATTTTCAGTTAAATAAAAGTTTACCACTAATGTGTATTGAATTTTGAAAATCCGACATACATGGTTGTCATTAGTATGTAAAATGTGGTTCAATGGGGTAAAAATAATTTTTTGGTGAATAGTAACTTATTAAGTTCTTAATCGCGATTAGTGGTAATTAGGGTAGTTTAAGGTATAAATAATACTTTAATAATATTAAATGACCTAGACACATGTCCCAACCTCATTGTTTGTGTCATGGACGACCAAGACAAGCCATGGCCTAACTTGGGGACCCCATGGATCCACTTTTGTTGGGAAATAACATAAATTACTTTTTATTTAATGTTAAAGTGAAAATGACACTAACATAAATTGTTTTACTAAAACAATTTTTAAGTAGGGTTACACAAGTCCAAATTTTGACTATAAATATTAATTAGAAATCTAAAAAGATTTCCTACATCATAGTATTTGTTTTATAATTTTTAGACATTAAATAACTTAAATTATTTATGACATCATGATGATGTAGTGATGACCTCATTATTTAACGATTTAAATAAAATGAGAAGATAATGCAAAATCCAAGGCTTACACTTGTCCAAAGCCAATTGGATGAGGAGATTTCGAAACCTTATCACCTTAGCCTCGAATTATATAAGTGTGGGACCTTTAGAATCCGAAAAAGCATTTTGAAATAATGTAACATTTCAATCTTTCCAAAAGTGCCCCTCCTCTCCACTTATAAAAGGCCCCCACCTCTCCCACCTCATTTACACTTTCAAGCCATTTGGCTCGGCCAACCTCTGCCCAAATACTCTCCCAACATTCCTCCCTTACTCCTAGAAGCATCACGTTGGGCAGAACTCTTCCCAAGGAAGCCTTTGGCTCAAATCAAAAAGAGTTACCCGATTTTGAGGTAATGTCTTTTCTAATGTTGTTTTGTTTTATTTTTCTTCTCCAACCCCCTAAACTCTTTTTATTCATTTCTTTTGTAACAACACCAGTATCCTCAATATACTAGGATGTTGTTATAAGAAGGATTCGAGCTACACTTACACACACCTACATCTAATGGTTAATGAACATACGGTTTCTGTGGATGGCGAATTTCTGCCTCACGAAACGATGATTGTTCAACACTCATATAACACCTTCAAAGGTGGCCATTAAGATGTCACTATATTTATATATGATATATAATGTGTTTATGTTTTACTTATGCTTCTGTATTTATCATTTATGGCTTACTTTATGATTTCCATTATGGGTAAAACGCGATAATTTCATTTTAGGAAGTGCGGACTACCGCCCCCTCAAAGTGATTTGAATCGTTAATGCCATATGTGGGATGTATAAAGGATGGAGTAAATGGTATTATACACTATATTATACTGGAATTATATTATACATTTATATCATTATGATTTAGTTCCATTAAATATGAAATTGAAATGAAAGTAGCGTTCATGCGTACGTACGGCTTACCGTCTCCATGAACGGTGCATTTCATTTCTTACCTCTAAATGTTACGTAATATTATAAATGAATGTATATACTGGATATATAAGATATATATAACATCTAAATCATTAATATAATTCTGGATATAATGGATATTCTACCACATGAACAACTTGTAATTATAAGAAGTTTATTGTTGACTCAAGTTACCAAAGATCGACAAAACGACCGTTATTAACTTAAATAATTACATAATGTTCATATCATTGTAATAAGTGATATAATAAGGATAATGAAATTTAAAATGGTTCTTAATAAGGTAGATATTAACTCTAGTTTATTATTCAGGAGGTTAAAGAACGGTTGAGTCAAGTCAGACGCAAGGTAAGGGAACTTCTTAACCCAATTTCCATTCTTTGGGTTAATCTCCTACTTTCAAATTATGTCATGATATTATTATGTCGTATCTTGTATTTGTACTTTATTTATGTGTACTTATAGTGAATACACATAATATATCTATTTTATTTTAAAAATGATCTTTGTAAGGGAACTTCTTAACCCAATTTCCATTCTTTGGGTTAATCTCCTACTTTCAAATTATGTCATGATATTATTATGTCTTATCTTATATTTGTACTTTATTTATGTGTAATTATATTGAATACACATAATTGATTTATTTTATTTAGAAAAATGATCTTTGTAAGGGAACTTCTTAACCCAATTTCCATTCTTTGGGTTAATCTCCTACTTTCAAATTATGTCATGATGTTATTATGTACTATTTTGTATTTTTAATTTCTTTATGTGTACCTATAGTGAATACACATAATATATCTATTTTATTTTAAAAATGATCTTTTTAAGGACTTCGTCTCAATCTCCTTTCATTGAGGCATATTTGGTTTTATACACAACTTTCTTTTATACGGTGTATAAACCCCTTTGACTTTTATGTTTATTCAAAAGGAATCTTTTTTTAACGAAGCGTTTTACTAAACGACAAAAAGGGAATGTTTTTCTTTCCGTACTTATGCGGCGACAACGACTTCTCCGCCGCCGTGACCATTATTTGAGTTTCGGCTTCCTTTACAAGCCATACCTTTTTTTAAAAGAAAAATAAATACAATGTTTTAACTTTCTTTTATTTTGGTATTGAAAATGGTTTTGAAAGCATTTTTATTATATCAATGTGTTGTATTGATATCTTGTGATTGAAATGTGGAAATGTTATGTTTCCTTTATGCATGTTTTATGTGATACGATTATGTTATGGTTTATGATATGTTTAAACCTATTCATATGAAGAATGCATTGGACTTAATAAGTGACGGGTGGAGCCCGCTATAGCTCCTCGATGCATCGGCAGGTCTCATGAGACAAACTAGTGTCTTGGCACGAGGCCTTGACAAAATCTTATTTGTGGTCTTGGCACGAGGCCTTGACTACGTGGTTATGATAGTCTGGCATTATGCATTCCATCATTATGAAAGTGGTTATTGATATTGCATGTGATTATTCGACCAGTAGAATATCCATGTGAAGAAGTAAATGGCATTATCTCATTTTACTTTTGCCATATTATGTTGATGTTCAAGTTTAAAAGGCTTTTGTTTTAGTTATACATTGCCTTAAATGTTTATGTTTATTTATGAAAGCTTCCGCAATATTGTTATCCTTACTGAGCATCTGAGCTCACCCCTTTCAATGTTTTAATATTTTCCAGGATGTGAAGAAGTATTTTATGAATGACCTGCAGGGATAGTCAGAAGAGGATATGAGTGTGGACTATGGAGACTTTTTTATTGTAGTTTTTCACTTTATGATGTAATGTAACGTTTACGAATGTATCTAGTGTTTCCAAGGCTACTAAACTAATCGGTCTTTCGAGACTTGATCTTTTGTGATCATGCCAATGTTACGAAGTAATGCACCGACTCTGGGTAGCTGGGGTCGGGGCGTTACAGTTGGTATCAGAGGCAGTTTAGTACTAACCTTGGAAGCTAGATTTAGATAAACTCTGATTAGAGCACATAGCCCAAAGATAGACTTTGAGGATTAGTATAGAAGAACTTCCTAGAATTTTGGTATTATAGAGATGTTATGACTTTTCCGAGCAATACATCCCTGTCTGGATACGAGCAGGTAGAGGCGGCTCTGGCACAGATGTACCTAGGGGTAAAACCCGAAAACACCGCTTTGAGCTAGACTCGAACGGGAACTGGTGCACGACAACGGGCCTTGCTGCACTCTTGGTTACGACACTCCCGGGGGATATTCTTAGGATAATTCTCATTTTCTTTACAAACCACTATGAACGGTTATGAGTATATACTTCCTCAAATAAAACCTTTTTATAATTATGGATTATATCCATAATTAGTTCAATTTATGTTAAGTGTTTTACAAGTATGGAATTATGTATTTTGATTCATAAACTAATCTAGTTTATGCCATTGTTTAGAAATGGCGCCTAGTGGAAGGAATGGAAACCGTATCAATGCACGAACTCCGTGTAGGGATTGCCCTCCTGATCAAGATAATTATTGTGGATCTAGAGATACAACTGGTGCTGATCAACTTAATACCATACTGGGACAACTCACTCAGGTTATGAATAATAACCTTACTCGTATGGAGCACCCTGATCCGCAACGTGGAGGATCAATGTTAGACCGCTTCATGAGGCAACAACCACCAACCTTCAATGGGAGTACAAATCCTATAGTAGCTGAGCAATGGATAAATTCCTTAGAGAAAATATTCCATGCCTTGGGGAGTAGTGAAAGGGAGAAGGTTGTCATGGCAGTTTACCGCCTCACTGGAGATGCCGATCAGTGGTGGTCGCTGATTCAAAACACAAAGGAAGATGATGACGTATCGAATATGGAATGGAGGGAGTTCAAAGATCTTTTCTTAGAAAAATACTTTCCTCGTGACCATCGAGCAGATATGGAAAGGCAATTTCTGAGTCTGAGGCAGAAGGAGGATGAGAATGTCGCAAAGTATGAGGCTAACTTTACAAGGTTAGCGAGGCATGCTGCCGATTATATACGTAACCCAAGGAGTAAGATTGATCGTTTCTTTGATGGGTTAAAACCATTTCTCCGTCGAGCTCTAGTGTCACAATATTTCTCAACATACGAAGATATAGTCTCATGTGCTATCAAGACAGAAAAGGAATTCTCTAAGTCTTATGACAACAAAGTAAAGCAAGAGAAGAAGAGAACGGTGGAACAAGAGACAGATAAAGGGAAAAAGGGAAAGACGGATTTTCCATTATGTGATAATTGTGGGAAGAATCACCCTGGTACTTGCCTAAAAGGAATGGGAGTCTGTTATAAATGTGGAGAAAAAGGTCACCAGGCACGTGATTGCAAGGGAAAGAAAGAGGCTGTCAAAGTTGAATGCTACAATTGTAGAGAAATGGGTCATTATGCAAATGAATGTCCTAAGCGTCAAGGAAACTTACCTCAGAAAAGGCCAAGGGATCAAGGACAATCTTATGCTATTACTACAGTTGAAGCAGAATAACTAATGTATTGGTGCTTTTGGACTCATGGATTATATTCTGGTTATTAGAATAATGTGATCTATATAAGGATTGTACTGCAGTACTTTTTGATTTCAGTAAGGTTTTAATATGATTAAGGTAATCATATTTTTAGTATGTGACAATAAGAGAAACTTTTCTTTGTTTGGGGAATCTGATGTTACAATTAATTTTGGAATTTAGAGACCTTTTAGAGAAAGTCTAGATGAAGGTATTTTGGATAACTATAAAGGTTGGAGTGGATTAAGTTGAACTTT
The DNA here is from genome assembly GCA_963277665.1 of Viscum album. Classification (NCBI taxonomy): domain Eukaryota; kingdom Viridiplantae; phylum Streptophyta; class Magnoliopsida; order Santalales; family Viscaceae; genus Viscum; species Viscum album. The sequence goes on along the minus strand of OY728145.1, from coordinate 803,230,612 downwards.
GGATAGTATTGTTTAAGGTTAAAACATTTATGAAGATTATTTTTGGAATAGTATAGTACTATATTTTTAGGAAAAGGACAACCTGCAGGGTGGGGAATAACCCGTCGCGTCGGACACAGCTGCAGGAATCGAACCCACAACCATAGTGCGACAAGCCTTTATTTCCTACCACTAGCCTACAGGAAGTCCCTGGTTGTTACAAAATCGTTTTACTAATCTAAATAGTATGTGTTAACATTTGGAACCTTATACAATTAGGATAAATAGAATATTTTTGAGTTCCGTTACCATTTGGAGTAAAAGTTGGGTTTGTGGTAAAAATTTATTAACGAATGAAAGTATACATAACAAGTATGTATATTCCCTTACGTTCTTAGTAAATCTTCTAAATAAATTCCTCAACATTATAAAAGGTAACTTAAAACAAAAATGTTGTCGGTTAACTTTTCCAACTGGGGATTCAATGACCGTTTAACCAATCACAAGTTTGTGATTTTCTTGTGGTTAAACTTTCTCCTAATACTGTTTTCTATAACTCTCCATCAGACCTTGATGGTTTGTTTCTCCTCCATATCCATATTTTTATATAATCCTAGAATGGGCTATATCGGGTGACCTTTGTAATTATCCTGCTTTCTTTTAATGTTATATATTTATTAACCTTATTTCCGATGTGGGTTTTCCTCAAAGGTATTTTCTCTTTTCAACCTTTTATTTTCCAAGAAAAATTTCAAATTGCGAGGACGCAATTTATTGAAGGAGGGGAGAATGTAACACCCCGAGCTTCTACGATACGCCTCTCTTTCAATAATGCAATAGCTTGCATTGTACGCAAGTTCGAATTCTAACACACCGCAACTAATCAAAGTAGCCGTTATGAATAGTAATAACCACCTTTTAAAATTATAGAAATTTTATATTTCAAAATGGACTTCATTTTTGTATTCGTAATATCGAAATTATCCTAAGTTGAATTTTTTGTAACTTTCTGAGAACTTCCAATTTTTTATGAATAGTGAAAAATACTTAAAACAACTTTTTTAATAAAAATAATTAATTGTCATAAATTATACTATTTAGTGGTTTTAAAGTATAATTAGAATATATTTTTACCATTTTATCCAATGGTGGTCATTAGAATTAATTTAACATTGAAAATGGACATAAACAATTGCCAATCTTTTGATATAAATTGTTTCTTAAAAACACGCTATTTGTCGTAACAGCGGGAATTAATTGTAAAATTAATTAATTCAACTTTTATGTTTGGAATTTTGTAAAATAGACATCATTTTTGAATTCGGAATATCAATTATAGCTTAGGGTGAAATTTTGGCCTTATTCTGAAAAACTTCAATTTTTGATGAATAGTGAAACCACTAAGTGGTAATCAAGCAAACTGATTTTCAGTTAAATAAAAGTTTACCACTAATGTGTATTGAATTTTGAAAATCCGACATACATGGTTGTCATTAGTATGTAAAATGTGGTTCAATGGGGTAAAAATAATTTTTTGGTGAATAGTAACTTATTAAGTTCTTAATCGCGATTAGTGGTAATTATGGTAGTTTAAGGTATAAATAATACTTTAATAATATTAAATGACCTAGACACATGTCCCAACCTCATTGGTTGTGTCATGGCCGACCAAGACAAGCCATGGCCTAACTTGGGGACCCCATGGATCCACTTTTGTTGGGAAATAACATAAATTACTTTTTATTTAATGTTAAAGTGAAAATGACACTAACATAAATTGTTTTACTAAAACAATTTTTAAGTAGGGTTACACAAGTCCAAATTTTGACTATAAATATTCATTAGAAAGCTAAAAAGATTTCCTACATCATAGTATTTGTTTTATAATTTTTAGACATTAAATAAATTAAATTATTTATGACATCATGATGATGTAGTGATGACCTCATTATTTAACGATTTAAATAAAATGAGAAGATAATGCAAAATCCAAGGCTTACACTTGTCCAAAGCCAATTGGATGAGGAGATTTCGAAACCTTATCACCTTAGCCTAGAATTATATAAGTGTGGGACCTTTAGAATCCGAAAAAGCATTTTGAAATAATGTAACATTTCAATCTTTCCAAAAGTGCCCCTCCTCTCCACTTATAAAAGGCCCCCACCTCTCCCACCTCATTTACACTTTCAAGCCATTTGGCTCGGCCAACCTCTGCCCAAATACTCTCCCAACATTCCTCCCTTACTCCTAGAAGCCTCACGTTGGGCAGAACTCTTCCCAAGGAAGCCTTTGGCTCAAATCAAAAAGAGTTACCCGATTTTGAGGTAATGTCTTTTCTAATGTTGTTTTGTTTTATTTTTCTTCTCCAACCCCCTAAACTCTTTTTATTCATTTATTTTGTAACAACACCAGTATCCTCAATATACTAGGATGTTGTTATAAGAAGGATTCGAGCTACACTTACACACACCTACATCTAATGGTTAATGAACATACGGTTTCTGTGGATGGCGAATTTCTGCCTCACGAAACGATGATTGTTCAACACTCATATAACACCTTCAAAGGTGGCCATTAAGATGTCACTATATTTATATATGATATATAATGTGTTTATGTTTTACTTATTCTTCTGTATTTATCATTTATGGCTTACTTTATGATTTCCATTATGGGTAAAACGCGATAATTTCATTTTAGGAAGTGCGGACTACCGCCCCCTCAAAGTGATTTGAATCGTTAATGCCCTATGTGGGATGTATAAAGGATGGAGTAAATGTTATTATACACTATATTATACTGGAATTATATTATACATTTATATCATTATGATTTAGTTCCATTAAATATGAAATTGAAATGAAAGTAGCGTTCATGCGTACGTACGGCTTACCGTCTCCATGAACGGTGCATTTCATTTCTTACCTCTAAATGTTACGTAATATTATAAATGAATGTATATACTGGATATATAAGATATATATAACATCTAAATCATTAATATAATTCTGGATATAATGGATATTCTACCACATGAACAACTTGTAATTATAAGAAGTTTATTGTTGACTCAAGTTACCAAAGATCGACAAAACGACCGTTATTAACTTAAATAATTACATAATGTTCATATCATTGTAATAAGTGATATAATAAGGATAATGAAATTTAAAATGGTTCTTAATAAGGTAGATATTAACTCTAGTTTATTATTCAGGAGGTTAAAGAACGGTTGAGTCAAGTCAGACGCAAGGTAAGGGAACTTCTTAACCCAATTTCCATTCTTTGGGTTAATCTCCTACTTTCAAATTATGTCATGATATTATTATGTCGTATCTTGTATTTGTACTTTATTTTTGTGTACTTATAGTGAATACACATAATATATCTATTTTATTTTAAAAATGATCTTTGTAAGGGAACTTCTTAACCCAATATCCATTCTTTGGGTTAATCTCCTACTTTCAAATTATGTCATGATATTATTATGTCTTATCTTATATTTGTACTTTATTTATGTGTAATTATATTGAATACACATAATTGATTTATTTTATTTAGAAAAATGATCTTTGTAAGGGAACTTCTTAACCCAATTTCCATTCTTTGGGTTAATCTCCTACTTTCAAATTATGTCATGATGTTATTATGTACTATTTTGTATTTTTAATTTCTTTATGTGTACCTATAGTGAATACACATAATATATCTATTTTATTTTAAAAATGATCTTTTTAAGGACTTCGTCTCAATCTCCTTTCATTGAGGCATATTTGGTTTTATACACAACTTTCTTTTATACGGTGTATAAACCCCTTTGACTTTTATGTTTATTCAAAAGGAATCTTTTTTTAACGAAGCGTTTTACTAAACGACAAAAAGGGAATGTTTTTCTTTCCGTACTTATGCGGCGACAACGACTTCTCCGCCGCCGTGACCATTATTTGAGTTTCGGCTTCCTTTACAAGCCATACCTTTTTTTAAAAGAAAAATAAATACAATGTTTTAACTTTCTTTTATTTTGGTATTGAAAATGGTTTTGAAAGCATTTTTATTATATCAATGTGTTGTATTGATATCTTGTGATTGAAATGTGGAAATGTTATGTTTCCTTTATGCATGTTTTATGTGATACGATTATGTTATGGTTTATGATATGTTTAAACCTATTCATATGAGGAATTCATTGGACTTAATAAGTGACGGGTGGAGCCCGCTATAGCTCCTCGATGCATCGGCAGGTCTCATGAGACAAACTAGTGTCTTGGCACGAGGCCTTGACAAAATCTTATTTGTGGTCTTGGCACGAGGCCTTGACTACGTGGTTATGATAGTCTGGCATTATGCATTCCATCATTATGAAAGTGGTTATTGATATTGCATGTGATTATTCGACCAGTAGAATATCCATGTGAAGAAGTAAATGGCATTATCTCATTTTACTTTTGCCATATTATGTTGATGTTCAAGTTTAAAAGGCTTTTGTTTTAGTTATACATTGCCTTAAATGTTTATGTTTATTTATGAAAGCTTCCGCAATATTGTTATCCTTACTGAGCATCTGAGCTCACCCCTTTCAATGTTTTAATATTTTCCAGGATGTGAAGAAGTATTTTATGAATGACCTGCAGGGATAGTCAGAAGAGGATATGAGTGTGGACTATGGAGACTTTTTTATTGTAGTTTTTCACTTTATGATGTAATGTAACGTTTACGAATGTATCTAGTGTTTCCAAGGCTACTAAACTAATCGGTCTTTCGAGACTTGATCTTTTGTGATCATGCCAATGTTACGAAGTAATGCACCGACTCTGGGTAGCTGGGGTCGGGGCGTTACAATTAAAATATGTAATAATGTTATAAAGTAACTCAATCGTGCATGAACCTTTAGATAGTATGGTAGTGTAAACTAAAAATTAAAGGGGAAAAATGCACGCCCAACCAGAGAAGTGTCCCAACATGACAAAACTAGAAAAGTAAATGCTGAGGGTGCCCAGCTCCTGAATCTCAAGATATGACCACCATACACGGTCCAAGCACCCAATATCTCTAAGATACTCTGAATTCATGGTCCACTTTTCCATCATCTGCAAAAGAAAAAATATGTTTGGGCAAAGCCCATGTAGGGGTGAGTATATATATACCAAGTAAAATGCCCCAAAAGGGTTAAGGGGTAGCAGTAGGTGATACAATAGAAGAGTAAAGCAGTAGATAGAACAAGGTATAGTGAAAGAGTACAACTCAACCCAACCAAGGGTGAAAGTAAAATCATCCAAAAACATGGTGCTCAATATGGTGAGAAGATGAACTTCTCATTGATTATTAGCTACCTATAGCAGGAGAGTAGACTCATCCAACCACGAGAAGCTAGACACATAAATCATGTGGTATACCTCATGAGTATTCACCTCTCTTGGAAGGAGAGTAGCCAAATGTAAGGTGTGAATCTTGAAGGAAGACTGTGTATATATATATATATTCTCAATCAAAGAATCCAAAATGAGAGAGTAAGTGGATCTTCATCTCACAGCTCATCCCAAGAAGATGAGTAGCCAATAGTTCCAAAGAATTCCATCAATGATGCCTAGAATCTCATGTGTCTATCATGAACACACAATTATAAGGAACTCAATCACCACACCTTGATACTATCCACTTTGGGTGGCACTGACTCACCCACATGGTTTTAGGTCACATCACATAAATGTGTCTCGGTGGGGAAAGTGTTCCTCTTCCTCATGAGTCTAGAGATACGCCAAACCATGTCTCTTCACTATGCCTCACAGTTGAGGGGGGTACAATTTCCATGTAGAGAACCCATGCCTTATACTGATATGGGGATTCCTCTATGTGTATGTACAAAAAGTATGGAGGACCCACACCCTGGTATGATATGGAAGTACTGTCTCCATGGATAGAGGACCCGCATCCTGGTATGATAGGGGAGTACCGTCTCTATCTGTAGAACAAGTATGGAGGAACCATGCCCTGATGCGATAGGAGAGTATTGTCTCCATGGATTGAGGACTTGCGCCCTGGTGCCATAGGAGAGTATCATCTCTATATACACAATGAGTATAGAGGACCCGTTCCCTAATGTGATAGGGGAGTACCATCTCCATGGATAGAGGACTCGCATGATGATATGACAGTAGAGTAGCATCTCTACCTTGATAATAAATTTGTAGGACCTTCATGATAATATGACAGTGGAGTACCATCTCCATGGATAGAGGACTCGCATGATGATATGAGAGCGGATTATTGTCTCTATATGAACTCTCTGATGATCATGTCTGATCACTGCCATCATCAAGCACCACCTAAAGAAATTTCATGCTCGGAACATCTCATGTCGTATCTCAAAAACCACTTATGATGGAAATATCGTGTTCTACACAAAAAAACACTCCAGATAGGCAACTCATAGGGCAAAATAATAGTTCAAATGAAGGAGATACGGAACTTTGAAGTTTCCTCAAAAAGAGGTACATGACATGTTGGGGACCCACATGGTGTGTGGTCTCACTCTACTATCTGGTTGTGTCCTCACCAAAACATGGATTTTTATCCATGTAGCACAACACGGTGTGTAAGGGAACTACATGACGTGTCTCGACCACAATCTTGACGAAAACACAAGTCATATTGCCGAACTGAGGGAAAAAATGTAATTTCACTAATATGTCTCTTAAAACATCCCTGAGAAGCCAAATTGATTACACCATTGTGATCCTCATAGAAAAACTCTCAAGATACACTATTCACTTGCCTCAATCAGACACCCAATGAAAAAGTCACATTTCACCACATCACGCATGAACGATGCTTTGTGGGCCTGATCCGTGATTCCAAATTAAATACCCAAAATTGGTCTTCAAACATCCGCCTTAATTTTAGGTTCACATCATCACAAAAAGTTTGTTATTCTGACATTATTTTAGGGAGATATGTCAAATACAAGATCACCTAATAATAATAATTTTATTATTATTGGGTGTTTCATTAACCTGAGACAGGAGTCTAAAAAAGGTATCTAATATTAGTTTTAAAATAACTGTTGTGTTTCCAGGGTCACACTATCACTGACGATTCATCAATCCAAAGTCTCGTGTAGAAGTTACATCCAGATTAAGGTTTTATAACCCAAAACATATTATTATTATTATTATTATTATTATTATATTACTATTATTATTATTTTAAAAGTAAGTCTCAAAGAATATTCACATATGGGTGAGTTTCTCCACCCCATCTCTAGCTGCTCGCACCTCCCATGGGTATTCTCCCATGTTTTAATTTCTTTTTATTTTCTTTTTAAATATCATCATTTTATATAAATAAAAATAATGATACAAGAAAAGAGTCATGGGAACACCTCTACATGCCAATAACTCTAGTCCCCCTCATCTTTAGGGTATCTTCATTTAATTTTAAATTTCAAAATTAAATACTATCTAGATTTTATTATCCAATCTTTCAAAAATTTAAATCTCATTTAAATTTTATTATCCTATGCCATTATTATTATCAATAGTAATAATATTTAATCTCATCATGTCAATCACATCCAACCACCTCATTGGATATCTGAGTCTGGCCACCATCACGTCAATTCCAAGCAGCCTCTTCCATGAGATCCCCCATACAGCCTCCACTTGAAACCGACCCCGTTACACCACACATCGTCGTCGCGTGCCAACTGGGAAAATGATGATTATCAACCCAATCCCAAACCACCTCTGATCATAAACACGCACCAGCAGTGATGGTCCAATATGTTTAAAAATCACCAACCCATTCATTTATCAACCCGCCAACAAACCATCGATATGTGTGTTGTTCGTTCTACCTCAAAGAATCTGGGGGTTCAATTGCACTCGAACCCGCCCTGACAATGCCAAATCATGAACCCATTGTATAATGATGAATAATGTGAAGAACTGTGGGGGAAAACACAAAAAAAACAAGGTTTAAATATCATTTACCAAACTTTTTTTGCCAAAGATCAAGAACAGGGACCTGAGATTATAAAACAACTGGATTAAATTAAATTTTCAATACTCCGGTACATGTAAAGGATACAAAAGGATGCAGATCAAAGAATAAAGATTGAAATGATCAATAATTTAATCAAAAGGGTTTAAAAAACCAATTGACAATCCCTAACTCAATTATGGATTGATCGTTGGTGAAGAATGCATTCGCTAGCGATGAAGATGATCTGTTGCATCTGTCGCCTATCGATTCACCTCAATTTGATCACTGGTCGTCATTCGGTCTTAATCTTCCAATAGAGAATGGGTGTAATATCCTCTCAATGATATTAGGGTTATATAGAAAACCCTGGAGATTTTTCATAGAAGCTTATTTATAGAATAAATCGGTTTAGGTCATTTAATTTAAAATAAAAAAATTATTTATTTATTTTTACTAAACTGACCCGCCAAGAGCTGCCTCATCTGAACATCTCACGCCGACCAACTTTAGGTCATGTATAGGGAAGACACCATATTAAAAACTCAAAAATGGTATCATATTTCTGATTTTATTCTCTGTCTATGAGTTATTTGGGTTTAGGGTTATTAAATAAATTAATTAAATTAATCAATTTATCCAATGCACCCACCAACGGCTGGCTCATCTAAACGTATCGCACTAACAAAATTTAGGTCGTACCTAGGGTAAAATACATGTTTTGGAATCTACTATGGTCTTAGATTTTTTATCTGAGACTCCGTTTATGAGATATTACACTTTTTTAGGAAAATCATGTGTGAGTAATAAAAATATTTTTAATATCTTTATAAAATTAATTTTAGGCTCACTAGGCCTCAAAATCATGAATTTTCTTAGTGTATTGCTCTAAAAATATTCCTAGTAATATTCCAAAGTCTTACACAGAAAAACTAGAGTCTCTAAATTATTCCATTCTTCAAAACTGTTCATTCCATAAAAGCATAAGTTAAGAAAAGAGGTGGGGACACTGAGCCTACACTTGGCTCTTCCCTACACCGGGATGTATAGACAAAAGAGAAATGTGAAACTCCCTTATCGCCTCCTCTTTCATTGTGACCAGAATCACCATTCATACCAGAAAATGGATGATGTGATTCCCTTCTCCAGAAAATATATCAGGTGAAAATTCTAAGGATATCTACTTACGCAGGATCTTGTAGTCGATGTCAAACACGCAAGGGTACCAACGAACAAGGAAGGTGAGTAGACTCATCCAACCACGAGAAGCTAGACATGGAAATAATGTGACATACCTCTCGTATCTTCACTTATATTGGAAGGAGAGTAACCCCAACCTAGAAACTCTGCCACAGCCACTAGTAGAATCCCAAGAAAAATGGGTTGAGTAGAAAAAAATCCACCAGCAATGTTTGGACTTCCTCTGACACTCCATCATAAATCTATGTAACAAGGCTCCACCAATTTCCAGTTACTCAGTGTAAAATTCTAGTTTTCAATTCAACCACTCGATCCATTGGTGTTTGGATGAGCTTGAAGGCACGGAGCACCAAATCTAGTAAATCCTCTGCTGCCTGAGGATCTAGCTCGTTGTGGAACCTCAGTGGTCTCTAGCGCTGGAACTCGTGGAGTGTTCTAAGATTATATGCATCCTCATCCTACTCTGTTGGGATGATACATTTCTCAATAGGTGGAGGTGATGATACCAGACCACTTGGAGGAACGAGGTCGCAGGATGGACCCTGAACTGAGGCACCATCGCTCATCAGATTGTCGCCACAAACCGAAGTCAGTATCATGGATGGTTCTCATCACAGATATATCTCAAAAGTGTCTAAGATGTACCACATTCATTTGAGAATATATATATATATATACATAAAAATAGAGAACTGACTCAAGAAGGATAGTCAAAGAATCAATCATATATGATTCATGTACCATTAATCCCGGCAACAAATGTCTCAACATGCCAAGTTGACAAGAAGTTAGTTAAGGTTCTGGTGAATGGATACTTCAGTCACTACACCATCACTAGACTCCCTATCCTAAGATCCACACTTGATACACTTTGATACTCTTTCCTTAAACCCAACCAAAACCTTTTTAAGGAAACATCTAAAAAACATCCCAAGGGTCGAACTTATTCTAATACCAATCTATCATGACCTGACCCAAGTTGGGGCTCGATCCACAACTACTCTAATTGACACATGTCTATCTTAGGGCATGGAAAAAGCATATTTTTATGTTTTCCTAGTGCATCATAGAGGCTGACTAGGGTCATCTCACTTGAAAAGTGTTCTCAGTTGTTCACTTACTTAAACAAATTCACCTAAACTAATTCTTTTTGTTGTTTTTATTATTTCTATGAATGAAATGGAATTTATTAAAATAAATGAAATGAAAAAATTCAATTCAAATTAATGTGAAATGCTAAACAAAATGGAATTAGTAAAGAAAGTAAGTTCTCTAGATATAACTTTTAGGGAACACCTTCATTGACCAGCTTCAAATAATCTTAGTGTACACACTCCATTATATGTGTACACACCTTAGTATACCTTGGTTATGAATAAAAATTACACTTAGTGATCACCAATAACACCCTCTATCCACCTCCTCAATTGAGGGAAAATGGTTGTAGATTAAGAAGTTAAACTTTAGACAACCACAGTGAGGATTACACCCACTATAAATTATCCTTAGAATTAACTCAGAGAATATTAAAAATATGGTCTTGGTTTCAAGAATATGATTACTCTCTTGGAATATTCCTCAGATTAGTTACTCATGGACATGAGTATTATAGTTTACGATGGTGAGATGAGAAGAATAAAAGAGGGTGGATGGGTGTACATAGAAATAAAAACAATGCATGAATTTATTAGAAATATAAATTACAATTGAAAACTAAAAAAATAAAGAAAATAAATAAATAAATAAAATAAAGGGGGAATATTTTCATCCATCCTCCCTCAGTGGAGATCTTCTCCTTGGTTCCTTGAAGAAATGGGTTGGAAAATAGGATGATTTGAGAGGTAGGAGCTCCTCTCCGTTTATAGGCATATTTCTATTATCTTAATGTTGACACATTTTTTACCCATTAAATGACCTATTCACACGTTTTACGCTTAATGAATGTTGTTCATAAATATATTTTCAATATCTCCTCAAAATTTCAGTATATTTTTACACCATATGTGGGAGTTATGGATTTTTCATTGGAGGTTTCTTTTTCTGGATGAAGTTTCCAGGAAGCTTCCTTCAAAAGTATAACACCCAATGGTAACCTTAATGACTTCCAAAATCCTTCCCATTAATTTTAGAGTTTAGAATATGTTTACTTGTTCTATTCTAGGTGTAAAAACCAAAATTGGAGGTGTGTAGACCAAGATAGACTTCTGTTGCGGTGGTGGGGTCTACGTTGTCCGCCCAAAAAATCCTTCAACTTCATTGATTGTTGAAGGCATCTGGATGCTCGAATCTACCCCTAGTCCAGAAGAAAAAGTTGGAGGAAATAAAATAAGTATTCTAAAAACTATATTCACACAATTTGGATTTATATTTTTCAAGAAATGACTAAAATACTCTTGATGTAAAAATCTGTCAAAAATCTATAATTAATCATTTTTCACCATTTTTCTCAAAAAACATCATAAATACAAAATTGAACCATATAAGCTCAAATTGATAATTTAGGAAGGTTAAAACAATTAAAATTCATGAAAAAAAGGTGGAAAATATTAGCTCTATTAATTCATTCACACTTAAACTATGCTTGTCCTCAAGCATAAAATCTCAACATGGAATTCAGTGGATACCAATGTTACCATAATTCAAATTCCAAAGTAATATAATTTTAAAAAATTAAATATCAAATAAAACATTCAAAAATACACATAAAATATCAATTTAATTTCTCATTTTTAAAAGAAATAATTAATTCATATATTTTACTTTTTCCCTTTGAAAAAATGATGGAACTTCTTCTTTCATTCATTCAAGCTTCTCAATTCACTATTATTAAGCATGACACATCATGATTTACCTAAACTTTGAATTTTTCCTCTCATATATCATGATACAATTGAATTAGAGTTGTACTCATATCATGAGAACATGCACCTTATCCATAATCATTTAAAATAATTACTTTCTCCACTTTGTAAAGACAAAAGGCACATAAAATCATGAGGACTTTCAATAAAGGTTCAAATGAATCTGAAGCTTAAGGTTGGTAGAATTTTATGTTTCAAAAATTAAGTCTCATGGAGGAGGTTTATCTCTTAATTAAAATACATGATATTATAAAGTGTAATGAAATTCTCCCCTTCAAAGTAGCAACACTCACTTCCCCCAAAACTCAAAGTATGGTCGTGATCAACGTAAATCATAATGAATGATTAATGCACCCTCTTTCTTGTTTTTTTTTTTGTTTTTTTTTTTCTTTTTTTTAAAAGTTATGATTAGATCAAATCTCACATCTATCACCTAACCACATATGATTAGAAGATCATCGGTCTGATAAATGATGATTTTTTTCCCAAATCACAACCCATTTTCACTTTTTTTTTCTTTTGGTCATTATTTTTTATTCAAAAGGGAAAAAACAATAGATTACAATGAATGATTACACAAACTTTTACAATTCCCATAATAGCACCCCCACACCTTTTCCTTACAATTTAAATCACCCCTTCCACCATGACTCCCTTCACCACCACAATTCAACTTTAAAATATCATGCAAATACTAAAAGGAGGGTTGGAATGGGAAAAAATGGATTCAAACATGGCTCATCCCTAACAAGTTCATTCATGGTCTCTATGGGCTAAAAGAAAGATTGGTGTGAAGGTGGTGTTTTAAGGATAAGTGGCTTTTAAAAAGATGTCTCAATCATTTTAAATGTGTTTTTTTATATTCATAGCTTTGAAAAGTTCAAATGCAAGTTTTGGAAGGTGATATGTCCCAAGATCACTCAAGAAATATGTTCAAGAATAAATAGGAATTACTTGGTCTAGAAATCCTCTCGGAAATGAGGTATATGATATTTGGGGAAATCACTAAAGGAATTATTTATAATAATAAATCAATTCACATGAATTTCATAAATTCAAACCATGAAAAATGGTAGGGAAATTTCATTTACATAAATCAACTAATTCCCTTAAATCATGTGTCCTCATTTCGATATATATGCTTTTTTCAATCATTTGATTCTGTATTTTACTCATTAAATCTCATTAACATTGAAATCTAAAACATGGCATCACTATAATCCTAAGAAACTCATGTATCCTAGATAAGTCATGTAAATCATTAATTCAAGTGTGGGAATTAAATTTTTATCATTAAAACTCGAAATATGTTTTGGACCAAAAAATGAAAGGAGTTTAAATTATAATTATAAAAAGTGAGCTCCCTTTTGAATTAATGCTTTGGTCATCTTCCCCCAATGCTTGGGACTTCATTCTTCCATCATGATCCTAAAAAATAAAAATTACTCAATTAATCACAAGGATAATTTCATTTAAGATCAAAATGAAAAGAGGGAGTGGGTCACATTTTGGACTAATTCCTAATACTGAATTTGAAATCTAAATTCCTAATATTGAAAATGAAAGTATTGAAAATCAAGTAAAGGATAAATCTTGGTACGATACCCCAAGTGGGCCCTGAATTTTTACTGCCTCCATAGGGAAATACCATCTATTATCCAAAGTCTGATGGTGGGTGGATTTTCTTGGATTTTAACCACCACATGTGGCTTTTCCAATCCTCTGCTTCATCCTTGTTCTTGTTGAGGAGTAATCCATGGACAGAGTATACCAGTTCTTCCCACTTCGCAATGTGGTACAGCTTTCATGGAAGGGGTAGGATGAAGTAGGGAACCTCCTCTTATTTTTTTTCTACTTATAAAACCATCTTATCTTCTAGTGATGGCTTCATAGGGTCTTCAACCTCTTGTCTGATTTCCTCAAGTTCAGCATCTTGGATCACTTCATGATGGGGTTCCTCCAGTAGATATTTAATGTCTTCAGGGAGCTCCAGGAATTCCTCAACTGGTGCATCATTTTCCACATCATCCTCCAAGGAGTATTATGAGTTGGATAGATCTAAAAATTCAATATAATTAGGATATATACTAAAATTAGTTTCAACAAAATTAAAATAATTTGAGTTTAAGAATGTACCATCTCCCTGAGTTCGTTTGGAATTAATATCCTCTTAAATTAAAAGTTCTTTTTGGATTCAATCTTTACTGGATGGAGGTAGTTAGTCAATCGCCTCTATATTTACTTTAAATTTCACCACTCATGTGGTTTCTTCCTTCAGTTTTTCTGGATCTTCTTCTTTTTAAGGCTTGAGGAGATCAAGTAGTTCCTCACATTCACTCTAGAATTCATCAAATTCATGTTTATCTCCCACATGTGGATTAGTAGGAAAGTATTCCTTCATTTCCTCCCCAGGTTCTTCAATTTCAAATATGTTTGGTGAAATTTATTCCACCACTACCTTAGGTTCTTGCTCTAGCTCAGGGTCGGGTTGCTCCTGGGTAGTATGGGCATATTCTGTTAGACTTTATATTTGTATCCTTATTCCTTCTATAGCCTCTTTAAGTTCATTCACTTGATCTCTATTTTACTCTAAAACAGATTCCTCTTGTTGTTGTTTCACCTATGAGTAGTCATTCCATGAATAGTAATTGTAATTTGGATACATCATGAAAACTTTTCTTTTTTTTTGGATTTTTTGTTTTTTTAAAGAAAATCTATCAACAATGTGAAAATATAAAAAGATAATTAAATTACTGATTGGATCTCTAGAAATAGTGCCGGTTTTTATGCACGTTTGTATTAGGGCATGGAAAAAGCGTATTTTTATGTTTTCTTAGTGTAGCATAGAGGCTGACCAGGGTCGTCTCACTTGAGGAGCGTTCTCAGTTGTTGACTCACTTAAACAAATTCACCTAAACTAATTATTTTTGTTGTTTTTATTATTTATATGAATGAAATGGAATTTATGAAAATAAATTAAATTCAAAATTTCAGTTCAAATTAATATGAAATGCTCAACAAAGTGGAATTAGTGAATAAAGGAAGTTCTCTTGAGAGAACATTCAGGGAGCACCATCATTGACCAGCTTCAAATAATCTTAGTGAACACACTCCATTGTATATGTGAATAGCTTAGTATACCCCATTTATGAATAAAAAATCCACTTAGTGATCACCAATCACACCCTCCATCCACCTCCTCAATTGAGGGAAAATATTTGTAGATTAAGAAGTTAAAATTTAGACAACCACAGTGAGGATTACACCCACTATAAATTATCCTTAGAATTAACTCAAAGAATATTAAAAACATGGTCTTGGGTTAAATAATCTTATTACTCCCTTGGGATATTCCTTGGATCAGTTACTCATGATCATGAGTATTATAGTTCACAATGGTAAGATGAGAAGAATAAAAGAGGGTGGATGGGTGGACAGAGAAATAAAAAAATGCATGAATTTATTATAAATCTAAATTAAAATTGAAAACTAAAACAAAAATAAAGAAAATAAATAAATAAAATAAAGGGGGAATATTTTCGTCTGGCCTCCCTCGGTGGAGACCTCCTCCTTGGTACCTTGAAGGAATGGGGTGTAAAATGGGATGATTTGAAAGGTAGGAACTCCTCTCCTTTTATAGGCAGATTTCTGTTATCTGAATGTTGACATGTTTTTGACCCATTAAATGACCTATTCACACGTTTCACCCTTCCTAAATTTTGTTCATAAATATATTTTCCATCTATATTCAAAATTTAATCATATTTGGACACTATATGTGGGAGTTATGAATTTTTCATTGGAGGTTTCTTTTTCTGTATGAAGGTTTTAGGAAGCTTCCTTCAAAAATATAACACCCAATGGTAACCTTAATGACTTCCAAAATCCATAACATTAATTTTAGAGACTATCCTATGTATCCTTGTTCTATTTCAGGTAGAATAACCATAATTTTATATGTTTAGGCCAAGATAGACTTCCGTTATAGTGTTGAGGTCCATGTTGTCCGCCCAGAAAATCCTTCAACTTCATTGATTTGTTAAGGCCTCTAGATGCTCTAATCTACCCATAGTTCAGAAGAAAAAGTTGGAGAAAATAAAATAAGTATTATAAAAAAATATTCACTCAATTTGGATTTATATTTTTCAATAAATTACTAAAATACCCTTGATGTAAAAAACTGTCAAAAATCCAGAATTAATCATTTTTCATCATTTTTCTCAAAACACATCATAAATCCAAAATTGAACCATATAAGCTCAAATTGATAATTTAGGAAGGTTAAAACAATTAAAATTAATTCAAAAAGGTGTAAAATATTAGATCTGTCACTAACCCCACCTCCATAGGCCAGGGGTGGCGACAAGCGCCGAAGGCACAAATAAACTCAGGGATGCCTTTGCCTAAGTACTTGTATGCACACACATAGCCAACTCAATGAAAAAGTGTATAGGTAAAGAGTAAAATATTCAATACTGATATTAAGTAACTCAAGCATGCATGAAACTCTAGATAGTATGAAATTACGGCAATGTAAACTAAAAATTAAAGGGGAGAAATACACACCCAACCATAGAAGTTTCCAAACATGAAAAAATTAGAAAATTAAACACTAAGAGTGCCTAGATTTTTAATCCTAAGCTACGACCACCATATTTTGTCCAAGTACCCAATATCTCTAAACTCCTCTGAAGTCATGGTCGACCTATCTATCATATACAAAAGAAACGACATTTTTGGTCGATGTCCATGCAGGGGTGAGTATATACATACCCAATAGAAATCCCCAAAAGGGTGAAGGGGTATAAGTAGAAGATACAATAGAATAGGAAAGTAGTAGATAGAACAAGTTATGGTAAAAGAGTACAGCTCAACCCAACAAAGAGTGAAAGTAAACTCCTCCAAACATAAGGTCTCAACATGGTTAGAAGATGAACTTCTCATTAATTCTTCGCTGCCTATAGTAGGAGAGTATAATCATCCAACCATAAGAAGCTAGACATAGAAATCATGTGGTATACCCCATGCACCATTGCATCTCCTGGAAGGAGAGTTCAAAGAATCCCAAATGAGAGAGTAAGGGTATCTCCATATCACAGCTCGTCCTAAGAAGATGAATAGGCAATAATTACAAATAAGTCCATAAATGATGCACAGAATCTCATGCATCTTCCCTAAACACACAATTCTAAGGAACTCAATCACCACACCTTGATATTATTCACTTTGGGTGGCACTGACTCACCCACATGGTTTTAGGTCACATCACAAAAACACGTCTTGGTGGGGAAAGTGACCCTCTTCCTCGTGAGTCCAGAGATATGTCAAACCACCTCTTTCTATTGTGCCCCATATTTGAGGGGGTAAAATTTCCATGTATAGGACCCACACCCTATACAGATAGGTGGATTCCACTATGTGTCTGTACAAAAAGTATGGAGGACCAGCTTCCTAGTATGACAGGGGAGTACCGTCTCCATTGATAGAGGACCTGTGCCCTGGTGTGATAGGGGAGTACCATCACTATCTGTATAAAAATTATGGAGGACCCGCACACTGATGCGATAGGGGTGTACCATCTCTATGTATGGAGGGCCTACACCCTAGTGCCACAGGGGAGTACTGTCTCTATCTGTACAATGAGTATAGAGGACCTGCACCCTGTTGTGACAGAGGAGTACCGTCTCCATGGATAAAGTACTCACATGATGATATGACAGAAGAGTAATATCTCTACCTCGATGAGAAATGTAGAGGATTGACATTCTAATATGATAGCAGAATATCCTCTCCATGGATAGAGGACTTGTACGCTGATATGACAGGGGATTACTATCTCTATCTAAAATCTCTGATGATCCTGCCCGATCACTGCCATCATTAAGCACCACCTAAAGAAGTTTCATGCTCAAAAAATCACATATCATATCTCAAAATCTTTTATTAATGGAACTATCTTGTTCTATATAGAAAAACACTCAGGATAGGATACTCACAGGCCAAAATCCGAGTTCAAACAAAGGAGATACAGAACTTTAAAGTTTCCTCAAAAATAGGTACACGGCATGTCAGGGACCCACATGGCTCATGGTTATGCTCTGATGTCTGACTGTGTCATCACCAGAACATGCATTTATAGCCATGTAGCACAACATAGTGTGTAAGGGTACTGAACGTCATTTCTCAACCACAACCTTGATGAACGCACGAGGCTTGTCGCCGGTCCGAGGGAAAAAACATGATTTTACTAATATGCCTATTCAAATAGACCCAAATTTCCAAATTAATCACACTGTTGTGATCCTCATAGAAAAACACTCAAGATAGACTATTCACTTGCCTAAATCGGACACTCGGTGAAAAGGTCGCATTTCACCACATCACGTACGAATTGTGATTCATGAATCTAAACCATGAGTTTGAATTTAATACCCATAAATTGGTCTTGAAAAGTCCACCTTAATTTCAGGGTCACAGCAACATAGACGGTTCATTATTCCGACACCATTTGAGGGAGATATATTGGATACAAGATCCCCCAATAATAATAATTTAATTATTACTGGGTGTTTCATTGACCCGAGGCATGATTCTGAAAAAGGTATCTAACATTGGTTTTAAAATGACCATCTCAATTCCAGGGTCATGCTGCTACTGACGATTCATCAATCTAAAGTTTCATGTAGAAGTTACAGCCATATTGAGGTTTTATAACCAAAATAATATTTTTATTTTTATTTTTTTATTTTTTTAAAGAAAATCTCAAAAGAGATTCACCTGGGTGAGTTTCCCTACCCTATCTTGCACCTCCCATGGTTATTATCCCATGTTTTAATTTATTTTTTCTTTTCTTTTTTAAATATCATCATTTTATATAAATAAAAATAATGATACAAAAAAGAGTCATGGGAACACCTCTACACACCCATAACACTAGGCCCCCTCATTTGTGGGGTATCTTCATTTAATTTTAAATTTCAAAATTAAGTCTCATCTAGATTCTATTATCCAATCTTTCAAAATTTTAAACCTCATTTAAATTTTATTATCCAACGCCATTAATATTATCAATAGTAATAATATTTATGCTCATCGCGTAAACCACCTATAACCACCTTGTTGGATATCTGAGTCCAGTCGCTATCACATCAACACTGAGCAGCCTCCACCATGAGATCCCCCACACGACCTCCACTATAAACCAACCCCGTCACACCACACGTCGTCATCACATGCCAACCGAGAAAATGGGGATTATCAACTCAATCTTGAACAACCTTCAATCACAAACATGCACCTACATTGTCAATCCAATCCGTTTACAAATCACCAACCTATTCATTTATCAACCCACTAACAAACCATCGATCTATGTTTTGTTCGTTTTTCCACAATGAATCTGTGGGTACGATCGCACTCGAACCCGCCCTGACAATGTAGAATCATGACCCCATTGTCTAATGACGAATAATGTGAAGAATGGTGGGGAAAAAGCACAAAAAACCAAGGTTTAACCATTCTTGACCAAGTGTTCTTGGAAAAATATCAAGAACAGGGACCTAAGATCAGAAAACAACTAAATTAAATTAAATTTTCAATACTCGGGCACATACAAAGGCTGCAAAAGGATTCAGATTGAAGAACGAAGATCAGTTTTCTCAATAATTTAATCAAAAGGGTGTAAACACCAATTGAAAAGTCCTATATTGATTATGGATCAATCTTTGGTGAATAATGAATCTTCTAGTGATGAATATGATCTATTGCGTCTTCCACCTATTGATTCACCTTGATCTGATCATCGGTCATCATCTAGTCTTAATCCACCAACAGAGAAGGGGTGGAAGATCTTCTCAATGATATCAGGTTTATGTGGCTAACCCTAGATATTTTCCATAGCAACTTATTTATAGAATAAATATATTTAGGTAATTTAATTTAAAATAAATAAATAAGTAAATTATTTTTACTAAATGCACCTGCCAACATCTGGCTTATCTGAACGTCCCGCGCTGAACAAATTTAGGTTGCACCTAGGGAAAACAATGTATTAAAAACTCAATGGTGGTATCATATTTTCGATCTGATTCTCCATATATGAGTTATTTGGATTTAGGATTATTAAACAAAATATTTAATTTATCCAATGCACCCACCAACAGGTGCCCTGTCTGAACGTTCTGAGGCGACAAACTTTAGGTCGCACCCAGGGTAAACTTCGAATTTCATATTCAATTATGGTCTTAGATTTCCAATCTGAGAATCCATTTATGATATATTACAATTTTTCAATAAAATTGTGTGTGAATAATAAAAAAAATTAATATCTTTATAAAATTAATTTTGGACTCACCGGACTTCGGAATCACGCGTTGTCTCAACACCTGGCTCTGAAAATATTCCTTGGAATATTCCAAAGTCTTACATAGAAAAACCAAATACTTTATAGGTTTATAGTGTCCCGTGAAGTTTTTAGATAATAATATCATATTTTGGGTGTGTGAAAGTATTATATTAGAATTAATTTACTATCAAGTTGTTTTCAAAGTCAAATTAAATGAATAGTTTTAAAATTGACATTTATGATATTTTATAATAAATAATGTTTTATTAGATAATTTAAAATTAATAAAAATATTATCTTCATAAAATTTTATGGGATATTGTTTATTATATCAACAATTATTCATTTATTGGTCTTTTATCCCTTTATAGTAACTATATTGACCCCCAAAAGAGTAAAATCTTTAATACCATGGTAATTGTCAAAAGGGTTAATGTAGGGTTAAAATAAAACTAAAAGGGTAATAATGTAATATAAAATTGGAAAACTTTTATTATATGAAATTATTTTGACTCATAATAATATTATATTCAAATATTATCAATTTGGAGCCATTTGAACATGTAAATTAATTTATATTAATTTAATACTTTAAGAAATTACAAGAGTGTCTCTCCCCTCTCTTATAAAAGGGCACCTGTTATTCTCATTTATTAAAACTTAAAGAACCATTTGGTTAAAAAAATACCTAAACAAATCCCATCCTTACATAACTTACCATTTAATAGGAGGCCTTGGTTTGATTATAAAACTAACCTAGAAAATATTTTGGTGTAAAACTTAAGAGGTTGTCTGAAGAAGAGGCATAATTCTTAACTAAGAATTTTCATTTTGGTTATTTTTATAACTTCTTTAAATATTATTCAATAATTATGAAATAATAACATCAATATATCACATATAATGATATTTTATTATGTTAATGTCATAACCTATATCTTTATCCTCTTTCATTAAATGGGAAATGAAACCATTATTTCACTACTAGAATTTTACACTTTACCAACGTTTCAAAACCATTGGTAAAGGCCTGGAAACTGTTGGTATATAGTATACCAATGGTTCCCCCAATCATGGCCAAGTAATCCATGACAATAGGCCTATACCAATGGTTCTATGAAAACTGTTGGTATAGGTGTCAAAATAGAAGGTATACCAATGGTTTCTACAAACTGTTGGCATATGTGTGTTAAAGTATAACATATACCAACGGTTTGTAAAACCGTTGGTATATGTGTGTTACACTTATACCAATGATTACAACCATTGGTATAGAGGGGATATGGAAAGCCATAAAGTTATACCAATGGTTTTTTTATAACCATTGGTATAGTTATATTATAGTATCTATACCAACGGTTTAAAACCGTTGGTAACAGTTACTCAATTCCACAGCAGCAGCAGGCCCCTCTCCTCTCTCTAGACCTGCAATAACATAGCTCCACAAAAACACACCTCCCCCTCTCCAGACCTTCACCAACACCAATACAAAATCCCCATCCAAAGTATTCAAAATTTAGAATTCATTTCAGAATTTAGAAATTTAGAAATTTAGAAATTCAAATGCAATAACACCCATAAGAGAAAAAGAGTACATGTTATAGGAAATGCAATAACACCCATAAGAGTATTCCAAATTTAGAATTCATTCTTCACTCAAACCACAACACCAACACACATAAGAGTATTCAAAATTTAGAATTCATTCCTCACCCAAACCACAACACCAATACACACAAGAGAAAAACCCTACATGTTATAGGAAGCACATGGGATGTTTAGTCATGGTATGGGGTTGAGTATCTTAAAACCAACAGAAAAACTTGGGTAGAGTGGACAAGGATCATGATACCCATAAGATATACAATGATAGTGGTAATGTTCTTATACCAAGGATAAGTTATATGAAGCACATGGGATGTTTATATTCCTCTAATGATTATGTATCCATGTATAAATGGTTCTTGATGTGTTAGTGGGAAACATTGGCTAATCTATACATATGAGATGGGTTACCAGAATAGCCTACATGTTCTTCATAGACTTTTCAATTAGAATAAGGGGGTATGTGGATAATTGTAATTTTCTCTCCTAGGTGTGATGTGAGATGAATCCCCATCTTGGGTAGTAGGTATGAATATTCAATTAAGTCTTTAGTATTGGGTTCCCAAAGGGACTTTGGTTTGGTCCTAGAACCCACTGTTTGAGGATGGTATTGAGGTGATCCATGGGGATATGGTGTCACCATATGTATTCCTCACCATTGGGGTATTTTTATGACTTTGAAACTTATTTTTCAAGAATCTATGTGTAGCCTAGTTGACCAATTTTTTATATGGTATGCTTGAGTGTTCATAGATTTCATATGAAATCACTATATGATATTTATTTTTTGTATGTTATTTTATAGAATGAATGACCCATGATTGAGAATTAGAACATGAGTTTTGGTGCATGTTCATGATGGGATGTCGAGACTCATTCCTAATATAATTCATGTTTTTCTATATATACCATGACCCATTCTGTTTCAATCTATGACTTTTGAATATTTTCTTCTAATAACTTATGACCAATAGACCATATTTTATTTTTTATCCCTTAATTTCAAGAATCTATGTGTAGCCTCGTGAAGATTTTTCGTATGTAAGTTGTTGTTTTCACTTAAAATGTTGTCTATTTCAAACAAAAGTGAGACACTTTGAGTGATACCAGTCACACTATGCCTTGTATTGAGGTGGGGTTGACTTGTACCCGTCACAAATGATCCATGTATCATTTTGATAATGTATCGACAAAATCTGAATGAGTTTGTTTGGTTTTCCGTATGTCGGTTGTTGTTTTCACTTAAAATGTTGTCCATTTCAAAGAAAAGTGAGACACTTTGAGTGGTTCCGGCCACATATCACTTCAGATTGAGGAAGATTTGACTCGTACACATCAAAAATGACCCATGGATTGTTTTTCTAAAGTTTCAAAAGAATATTAATTCTTTTGGTCGGTTTTTCGTATGTTAGTTGTTGTTTTTACTTAAAATGATGTCCATTTTAAACAGAAGAGAGACATTTTGAGTGGTGTCGGCTACACCGTGCCTCTTATTGAGGCGGGGTTGACTCGTACACATCACAAATGACCCATGGATCATTTTCCTAAAGTATCAACACAATATGAATGCGTTTGGTCAGTTTTAAGTATGCCAGATGTTGTTTTCACTTAAAATCATGTCCATTTCAAATAAAAGTGAGACAGTTTTAGTGGTGTCGGTCACACTGGCCCTCAGATTGAGGCGAGGTTGACTCATACAGGTCACATATGACCCATGGATCATTTTCATAAAGTTTCAATAGAATCTGAATGCCTTTGGTTGATTTTACATATGTCAGTTGTTGTATTCACTTAAAATGATGTCCTTTTGAAACAAAAGAGAGACACTTTGAGTGGTGTCGGCCACACCGCACCTCAGATTGAAGAGGGGTTGACTCGTACACGTCAAAAATGACCCATGGATCATTTTCCTAAAGTATCAACATAATTATAATGCATTTGGTTGGTTTTTCGTATGTCAGTTGTTGTTTTCACTTAAAATGTTGTCCATTTCAAAGAAAAGTGAGACACTTTGAGTGGTACCGGCCACACCGCACCTTATATTAAAGCTGTATTGACTTGTACACATCAAAAATGACCCATGGATCGTTTTCCTAAATTTTAAACAGAATCTGAATGTGTTTGGTTGGTTTTCCGTATGTCAGTTGTTGTTTTTACTTAAAATGATGTCCATTTTAAACAGAAGAGAGACATTTTGAGTGGTGTCGGCCACACCGTGCCTCGGATTGAGGCGGGGTTGACTCTTACATGTCAAAAATGACCCATGGATCATTTTCCTAAAGTATCAACACAATCCTAATGCGTTTGGTTGGTGTTCTGTATGCCAGTTGTTATTTTCACTTAAAATCATGTCCATTTCAAATAAAAGTGAGACAGTTTGAGTGGTTCCGGCCACACCGGCCCTCAGATTGAGGTGAGGTTGACTAATAAACGTCAAATATGACCCATGGATCGTTTTTCTAAAGTTTCAATAGAATAAAAATGGATTTGGTCGGTTTTATGTATGCCAGTTGTTGTATTCACTTAAAATGATGTCCTTTTGAAACAAAAGAGAGACACTTTGAGTGGTGTCAGCCACACCGTAGCTCGGATTGAGGTAGGGTTGACTCATACACATCACAAATGACCCATGTATATTTTTCCTAAAGTATCAACACAATCCAAATGCATTTGGTTTGTTTTCCATATGCCGGTTGTTTTTACTTAAAAGCGTATCCATTTTAAATGAAAGAATGACACTTTGAGTGGTACCGGCCACACCATGCCTTGGATTGATGTGGGTTTGACACATAAATGTCAAAAATGACCCATGGATCCTTTTCCTAAAGTATCAACATAATATGAATGCGTTTGGTCAGTTTTCTGTATGCCAGTTGTTGTTTTCACTTAAAATGTTGTCCATTTCAAAGAAAAGTGACACTTTGAGTGGTGTCGGCCACACCACGACTTGAATTGAGATGAGGTTGACTTTTACATGTCAAAAATGACCCATGGATCATTTTTTTTTGAAGTATCAACACAATACGAATGCGTTTGATAGGTTTTACGTATTCCAGTTGTTGTTTTCACTTAAAATGGTGTCCATTTCAAATAAAAGTGAGACACTTTGAGTGGTACCGGCCACACCATGCCTCAGATTGTGGTGGGGTTGACTCATACATGTCAAAAATGACCCATGGATCATTTTGTTGAAGTATAAACACAATAATAATGCATTTGGTTGGTTTTCCGTATGTCAGTTGTTGTTTTCACTTAAAACCTTGTCCATTTCAAATAAAAGTGAGACATACCGGCCACATCGTGCCTCAGATTGAGTCGGGGTTGACTCATAAACATCACATATGACCCATGGATCATTTTCCTTAAGTTTAAACAAAATTTGAATGTCTTTGGTAGGTTTTATGTATATCAGTTGTTGTATTTACGTAAAATGATATCCTTTTGAAAGAAAAGAGAGACACTTTGAGTGGTGTCAGCCACACTGCACCTCATATTGAGGTGGGGTTTGCTCTTACATGTCACAAATGACCCATGGATAGTTTTCATAAAGTATAAACACAATCTGAATATGTGTGGTCAGTTTTCTGTATGCCAATTGTTTTTACTTAAAAGAGTAACCATTTTAAACAAAAGAAATACACTTTGAGTGGTACCGGCCACACCGTGTCTCAGATTGAGGCGGGGTTGACTTTTACATGTCACAAATTACCCATGGATCCTTGTCCTAAAGTATCAACAGAATCCAAATGCGTTTGGTCGGTTTTCCATATGCCAGTTGTTGTTTTCACTTAAAATGTTGTCCATTTCAAAGAAAAGTGAGACACTTTGAGTGGTGTCAGTGACACCGCGCCTAGGATTGTGGTGGGGTTGACTCATATATGTAAAAAATGATTATTTATCATTTTCCTAAAGTTTCAACAAAATCTGAATGCGTTTGGTCAGTTTTCCGTATGTCAGTTGTTGTTTTCACTTAAAATGGTGTCCATTTTAAACAAAAGAGAGACATTTTGAGTAGTGTCAGCCACACCGCACCTAGGATTGAGGTAGTATTGACTCTTACACATAAAAAATGACCCATGGATCGTTTTCATAAAGTATCAACACAATATGAATGTGTTTGGTCGGTGTTCCGTATGCCAGTTGTTGTTTTCACTTAAAATCTTGTCCATTTCAAATAAAAGTGAGACAGTTTGAGTGGTGCCGGCCACACCGGCCCTCGTATTGAGGCAGAGTTGACTCTTAAACATCACATATGACCCATGGATCATTTTCCTAAAGTTTAAACAGAATACTAATTTCTTTGGTCGGTTTTCCGTATGTCAGTTGTTGTATTCACTTAAAATGATGTCCTTTTGAAACAAAAGAGAGACACTTTGAGTGGTTTCGGCCACACCGCGCCTCGTATTGGGATGGGGTTGACTCTTACACATCAAAAATGACCCATGTATCATTTTACTAAAGTATCAACACAATCCGAATGCATTTGGTCGGTTTTCCGTATGTCGATTGTTTTTACTTAATAGTGTATCCATTTTAAACAAAAAAAAGACACTTTGAGTGGTACCGGCCACACCGTGCCTCGGATTGAGGCGGGGTTGACTCGTACACATTAAAAATGACCCATGAATCCTTTTCCTAAAGTATCAATAGAATCTGAATGCGTTTGGTTAGTTTTCTATATGCCAGTTGTTGTTTTCACTTAAAATGTTGTCCATTTCAAAGAAAAGTGAGACACTTTGAGTGGTGTCGGCCACACCGCACCTCGGATTGAGGCGAGGTTGAATTTTACACATCACTTGGGAATTTTGAGTGATGTCAAGTGTGGATTTAAGATCTAGGTGAGTCTAATCCTCTCCTTGCTTCCTATTTTCGATTAGGGTTTGCACTCTTCTCTCATCTTCTTCCGAAGCTCTAAAACCCTCTTTTCTGTTGGGATTTAGGGTGAATCTTGAATAGAGATTAGATTGGGATCTGGGGTCTAGGGCAGAGGGTTTGGGGGGCTGTCCGGGGGCTGTTTGGGGTCCAGGGAGGATGGTGGGGGGGCTGTACGGGGGGTTGTCCGGGGGGGCTGTCCGGGGTCCAGGGAGGAGGGTGGGGGCTATCTGGGGGGATGTTCGGGGGCTGTCTGGGGTCCAGGGAGAAGGGGGGTTGTCTGAGGGGGTTGTCTGGGGTCTGGGGAGAAGGGTTGGGGGGGCTGTCCGGGGGGGCTGTCTGGGGTCCAAGGAGGAGGGTAGGGGGGTTTTCTGGGGTCCCTGGAGGAGGGTGGGTAATGTATATAAAACTCTATCTACATATCATACATCGAATTCCGACAGGACTGCGAACCGCCACGGGGTGTTGTCTTGGAGCAGGGGCCAAATCACAACGTGACCACGGCGTGACCGCGGCGTGACCACAGTGTGTTGGCCCGGTCCAGTGACATCCACAGGGCAGTATCTTCTGGCCAGGATTCCAAGTAAATCCTGTGTATTTGTCCTTCACATTATTGAAACTGATCTTATGTTATAAAAAACAAACTCTTGATTTGGGATTGTGGTATGATAAAGATATATATTTTATATTCATTATTTTTAAAAGTGGTACTAGGTAGTTGAAACTACTTATTGAGAGTCAAATTATCACACCCTAAACTATCACTGTGAGTTTTCGTAGACAGCGCACCTCCATTGGAGGGGTTTTATTATAAAAACATGACTTTATTTATCAAACGAAATAATTATATTAAAGAAAACTTATTCAATATATGAAATTCAATATAATTAAGCAGAATTAAGAAAGAATCTAAATTCAAATTAATGCATTCTTAAATAAAAGAGGCTACGAGAGGGACTCTACCTCAAGGGGTGTCTCCCATGGGTGTTTTGTGGTGTGTAGTGTCTATCTATGATTTTTGTGGTGCTTCTGTATTGTGGGAAATGTGTATTGCATGGTCATTTTAACAAATACATTAGTCAATTAGAAAATACACCCATAGTAAATAGAGATATACCCACTTTTGATAGAGAATACCATCCAAATAACCAACTCAGAAATCTGAGCCCAACATTTTACTTTACCAATTCCAATTACATAATATATGCAACACCAACTTATGTTTTATGAACCAATCAATTAAAGGGAAAGAAACTCCTCATAATAACCCATAAAATCTCATATATCATCACTTTCCTACAAACCATTATAACATCATTAGGATTACATATTTGGTTAAAAATAAAGAGTTATACTGAATTCAAAAATATCCATACCAGAGTGAAAAAACAGGTTCAAAAATAAAGAGTTATATAGAATTAAAAAATGTAATGGATCAATCTGCCCCTAATCACCATCCCATCACCACTTTCATCATCAGCCTCATCCTCTCGCCATATCTATCCTCATCGTCATCCTCGTCATCATCCCCATGCTCATCCTCGGCCCCATCCTCACCCTCGGCCCCATCCTCACCCTCGGCCCCATCCTCTCCCTCATCCTCATCCTCATCCTCGCCCTCATCCTCTTCAGCATCCTCGTCATCACCAGGAACGTCATCATCTCGACCACCACTAGAACTACCGTCTGGTTCATTGGATAATGCACCCATCGATGACATAAATGTCTGACAAGCCACGCTGGCCTCTGGTGGAAGTGATGGAGATAAATCTTTGACCAGTTTCATAAATTCTTTCTCCCTCGTTTGAACCTATTCTTCCAACTTTGTGGCCCTTTTATCAGACTGTCTTGCATTCTCCTTGACCTGTTTCAACTCAGTGGTACTAGAATGGATACCTAGAGAGGACCAATACCTTGTCGGGACTATATTCTTACTAGGTCGGCAGTGTACTTGACCAAAGTGCTCATCTCCCAAAACCTGATATAAATGATCATGTGGCCCTAAATTGTCAGGCTCCTGGGCATCAAGGGCCTCTAAAGCATCCTGTTAAAAATATTAATATATTATTAAATTTCAAAATAGATATTAAACTTTGAAATAAACAAATTAAAACTTACAATCTTTTCTTGTGTTGGTTCATTAACCGCAATTCCATCTTTTTTCCTTCTACTCAAGCAAAACAATTTTGCTTGAGGGATACGTCCTTCAATATTCAATTTGTGCTTCTGTAATGACATTGAAACAATATAAAGTGCAAGTATAATCATATATTCAATATTCAATAAATTACATAATTTAGGTAGGAAACAATAAAAAGGGAAAGTCCTAAAGAAAAATTATAAACAACTATATCGTACCAGCTGCCTCTCATGATCTGACATAGTAGTGCACCCCAAAGTGTGGAGGTATTGCTTTGAATCAATGTTTTTTTCAGATGATTCCTAAATAATGTTTAATAATAAATAAGATAATATTAATGCAAAATATGAAAATTGTCATTTAAATACCTTAAATGGGATTAATACCTTAAATTTGGCAGTCACCCAATGGGTAATCATTTAGCGATATTTCTCTATCGGGAAGTCATCCACGATAGATAATGTATCTAACTCTGTGCCCACTCTATCACACCAGCCAACATACAGCTCATGCTTATAAGCTCTCCAAAGCGCTTCTAGCTCCTTTAAACGTGCTAGTCGTGCACCTTCGCCATCAGGGAAGTTAAACCGAAGATGAAACCCAATAGATTAATTCATATAAATACAAAAAAATACTACATTAAATTCAATAGATTTTTTTACCCATATTTGTGTCCACTCATTATCCTTGACTTTGTGTGGCAGATGTCTCCAAGAGAGAGGGCTGACTGGAATGATGTCAAAGTATTTGGCTAGCGTCTCCAAAAAACTCTGATATTCCTACCCATATTTCTCAATCATCTGTCCATCATCATTGTATTAAACCATCAACTGTGTCGGGCGGTTCCATACCGCATGCAAGCGAGTACGCCCCCTTCCACGCCTCCTATCAGTAGATGAATCTGTTATTAAAGAAAAAAAATATCAGTACAAGTTATAAAAAAAATAAAATTTGGTATAAAAATTTGATAGAGTTATATAAATATACCAGTGATAGTTGAATCAATGGGCATCACTAGATGTGAGGAAGCTGAAGGAATAACCTATATAGGTGGAGTGTCCCTTAGTGTACGCTCCTCAGCCACATACTGTGTCGGATCAGGAGTCGAAGAAGGTGGAATATAATAGCTCAAAGATAATGAACCAGAAGAAAAAGATGATGGCACAGACATCTGGCCAACTGGTAGTGTAAACATCGAAGGCCTAAATATCCCTTGTGTCCCTAAAGACACACCAAGATCAAAATGGGGCATAGAAGATACGTCTGTGGTAGGGGCATAGTCCAATCGGGTACGACTAGTGGATCGTCTAACACTCACTCCACGAGCCCTCGTACCATCGGCCTTAGTACCAAGACCACCAGATAATCATCTAACTCTGACACCACCACCCCTCCTACCACCAGCCTCTGTATTGGGAGCAATATCAGGCTCCTCATCATATATCTCTCATATAAGGGGTGGATCCTGAAAAAAAGTTTAACACAAAAGTGAACATATGATATTATAAGTTATTGAAATATATATATTTGAAATAAAATACTCACAACAGGGATGAGTGGAGGAACGCCCATCTGTATCATGCGACGATTATTTTCTATCATCTTTTTCTGCCACCTCTCTTCAATGGGTGTCATTTCCTGCAATGAAAACAAATATGGAAGTAATTAGAAACAGATAACTAATGTGTAACCCAAAAAACAAAATATAGAAAAACCATTCTGATAAAAAAACATAAAGAAATAGAAGATTTATGGTGGTTTGAAGGTAAGTACTAGGATACACACTCTGAATGATGTAGGTGAAACATGTAGGTGAGAACACAACTGTATGATTCTATATATTTTCCACCACAACGTCAGGTTCACAATCAACTCTAAAAATTGAGCTATTGGAGTCATCATAAGTAATAAATGGATTGCTTCCAATTGCAGTAGGGATAGTGTCAAGTTCATCATCACCATAATCAAAAACATGTCTGGGATTTACTTCAATAATTACACCGAATTTAGGATGATGATGATCTTTGACATAAAAAACTTGTTTCACCATTGATGTCAATAAATATGGTTCATCGGTGGCAAGAGTGCGAGTCATGTCAATAACTTGAAATCCACAATCATCAATAAAGGTACTTTGCCTCATCATTGAATCAAACCATTGAAATTTGATCATCGTGACTCAACCATGCGAGTAATAATCCAAAATTATTATTTTCTCCATGACTCCATAATAAGCTACATTTTTAGAATAAGGTCTATTATCCAATGAACTGGCATAATAGTATGTTGTGGTAGTTAGCATAACACCATCATGTTTTGTTCTCATGTTTCTTGCTCTTTCAGTGATAATAAATTTGTATTCATTGATCACAATTGATTTATAAGCATGAACCATGGTATTAGGACCAAAATCCAAAGCTATTATTTCCTCAGAAACAGAGTCTGCAGGCAAACTCGATACCTGAAATATAAACAAATAGTAAACTTAATTAAATATTATTTTTATCTAGTTATTACAGAAATATTTTTACCTTCAATTTCAACCAAGCAGAAAACCCTTTGCTATGAAAAGTATCTTTCCTTCTCAAAGATAAAGAATGGTGCTTTCTATATATCAATTCTTTATGTTCCCTGTAGATAAAAATAATAATAGTTTAACAAATATTTAAAATTACAAGAGATAAGATAAGAGATACATGTACAATTTACTTACTTGATATACTCATCGAACAAATCACAATTGAACAACATTTTGCGATGTTCCATCTCTTGCTCTTTAAGGATTAATGTCATCAATGTATATGATCCCGGAATTCCTCCTATCTGAGGAAGTGATGGAAAACTAAGTTCAATTTTCTCATACTGTTCTTCTTAATTTATCATTGGTCTATTTATTCTCGTAGTAAGATCAGAAAAATACATTGAGCATAAATCCATACATTCTTGAGCTAATTAACTGTTCACAATAGAACCTTCAGGATAATTCCTATTCTGGACATATGATTTCAATGTGTACATGTTTCTTTCAGTTGGATACATCCAACGGAAAGCAACGGGTCCTCCAAGAAGTATTTCGGTCGGAAGATGGATAGTTAGATGCAACATGCATGTAAAAAATGATAGAGGGAATATTTTCTTTAACTCACACAAAATTAATGGTGTCTCTACCAACATTTTTTGCAAGAATGATTTGGAAAATTTCTTAGCACAAAGATCTCTAAACAAATAGCACAACTGAATAAATGAGACTCTTACATTATTAGAAAAGAGATGACGGATTTCTATTAGAATCAACTCATGCAAAAGGACATGATGATCATGAGTCTTCAAATATTTCAGCTTCAAATCTTTTATATTGACCCGTTTTGATATATTTATTGAATAGGCATCAAGAACTTTAATAGTCTCTAGCACTTCTAGAAATTAATTTTTTTCAGCAGGTGTCATCACATAAGAAGCACATGGAACTTTCCATTTATTTTCACTGATACATACAGGATGCAATTCTGGTCTGATCCCCTAATCTACCAAGTCATGACGAGATCGTAAATCATCTTTTGTCTTCCCCTTGACATTTAGAAGAATCGAAAGCAACATTTCACATGTATTCTTTTCAATGTGAATTACATCTAAGCAATGATGTAACAAGTTGGCTGACCAATACGACAACTCAAAGAATATACTCTTCTTCTTCCAATTGTAACAGGTATCATTGGAAAAAAAATTCCTCTTTCTAGATTTCATTACACCCTTCCCAAATTAATAACTGAAATCTTTCAATTCATTAAGCACATCAGTTCCAAACATATGCTGAAGTGGATCGTCAATCTCCATGGTATTGTCAAATCTTCGACGATTGTTTCTATATGGATGGTTCATTGGAAAGAATCGTCGATGTCCCATAAAACTAAAACTACGATGATATTTCAATCTTCTCGATCGAGTATTCTTCATATAAATAGAACATGACAATTTTCTTTTTGTGGTCCATCTAGAAATCATTGCATAAGCAGGAAAATCATTAATCATCCACATAAGCACAGCACACATCTGAAATATGTCTTTCGAACATGCATCGTATGTGGGCACACCCACATCCCAAATAAGTTTCAACTCTTTTATTAAAGGTTTCATGTATAAATCTATATCATTGTTGGGATTAGAAGGGCCATATATCAGTATACTCAAGAAAGTGTAAGGCTTTTTCATACACAACCATGGGGGAAGGTTATAAATGTGTATGAAAACCAGCCATGTGTTGTGCGAAGTAAGAATATTCCTAAATGGATTAAAACCGTCACATGAAAGACCTAGTCTCACATTATACACGTCAGCTGCAAATTCAGGATATCGAGCATCAAATCTCTGCCATGAAAATCCATCTGCAGGGTGAACCAAATCTTCATTATTCTTTTTTCTCTCGGTGTCATGCCATCACATTTTTACTAATATTTCATCAAACATGAAAAGGTTCTATAATTTGGGGATCAATGGAAAGTGCCACATTACTTTTTGTGGAATATGGGATGGTGTTCCATAATCTTTTGGCTTTCATTGGGAGGTTTTACATTTGATACAATCATTTCTTTTAGCAGTTTCCTCCCAAAATAAACTACAATCATTCGGGCAAGCATGATTTTTTTTGAGAATCCAAGTTCATCAACTAACTTCCATGCCATATAGTGGTTTAAGGGAATATCTGCATCATCTAAAAGTAATTCCTTCAATAAGGTAAGAATGTAATCATTATAGTATTTGAAATACCATACATAGTTTTCCCATGAAACAATCAGATTAAAAATTCCAACTTTTTCATTTTACCACATTGCTGATATACTGGAGTCATCGCAGGATCATTCAATTTTTTCACCCTATCAACATCATCATTTTCATTGGACTCATCATGTGTGCTTGTATAGAAATCATGTTGGATGGGAATCCTTTCCTTATCATGATTCCGAATAAATGGAAACCGATCATATATCAAACTCTCCAATTCAGACTTATCATTTGGATTATTAACATTTTGAGGTTCCATTTTCTCTCCATTTTGATACCACACATAATAGTTTGTTTGGGAACCATATTTGGTTATATGATAGCTAACTGCTTCACGACTCAACCAAGGTCTTCCAACACAATTAGAACATGGGCAGTGTATCTGACCACTATCTAAAGCCTTGTCAAATGCAAAATCTAAAAAGATTTTCAAATTATTTTGAAAATCGGTTGAAATCTGATCAGTTTCGTACATCCAAATTCTATCCATTATGTAAAAAAATTGAAATAAGTCATTTCAAATCAATTCAATAATATTTAAGTTTAATCAAAAAAATATTTAGGTAAATGAAAATTGTTTACTTTAAATAAAATCATAACTGACACATTACTCTATATGAGAATCATATTAAGAAATACAAAAAAATACAGTGTATATAAGAAAATAAGATGCAGAATTTCTAATGCCTATATTCAAGGATTTCCCAGTAAGATATTTTAAGTGGATCAATGAATACATAATCCTTAAGGGTCTTGTTGGGAGTACATGAGTTTTATACTTTAACTTCTTCAGGGATATTAGGATGAGGAGTAGGATGTGGATCACATCAAAAGTAGTTATGGCCTCATCAAGTTTCACCTTAACCATGGATTAAAGGATCCTAGGTTTGGGTCCATAGATCATAGGTTGATAGGGTGTATTCATTGAATCATGTCCCAATTGATTTTGGAGAGGGAAATTCAATAGTTATAGGTATGGATTTGATTATATTAATTCTATTAGTTCCCTAATGTACTACTCGATCTTCACATTCATTTATTTCTGATATCATTTTTTCTTTTTTATGGTTCTTGATAGATTTCCCCCCTATTTTTTAGGACCTTAATACAAGACTTTAGAAGAGGATGGATCATTATTAGAAATGAACAATGTTTCTTGTAGTGGTTGTATGTTATAGACATTAATTGTTTATCATGATCAAATATATTAAGAACATTGATGTTATTTTTGGTATGAGACAGTTTACATATTATAAACATCGCATTGATTTTTATAATAAGTGGATTTATTTTACCACCCCTAATGACTTGGAGTACATTATTACTTGGGATTGAAACCTAGAGGTATGCAGAGCATGTCCATGCTTAGCCATGATTGGGTCAATTATGGAATATATGGTAGGTGTGGTTCTAAGAATGAGGAGGCACTGATGTCTGGGGTCCATGGAGGAGGGTGGGGGGAGCTGTCCAGGTTTTAGGAAGGAGGGGGGTTGTCATGGGTCCAGAAAGGTGGGTGGGGGTTGTCCAGGGTCCAGGGAGAAGGGGGGTTGTCCAGGGTCCAAGAAGGAGGGTGGGGGGCTGTCCGGGGTCCAGGGAGGAGGGTGGGGGTGCTGTCCAGGGTCTAGGAAGGAGGGGGTTGTCTTGGTTCCAGAAAGTAGGGGGTTGTCCTGGGTGGACCTCAAAACACCGAATGTGGTTCCACTCTATAGTTTTGAGAATATATTATCCAAAGTTGCAAAGATTCCTCCAGTAAACATGGAAATTTTAAATCAGTTACTACTGTAATTTCATGACATTTAAGATATATGTGTTTTGTGAAAAGCTTATACATTACATTGATGTTCGTGAATGATGGTTTTTTGACCATATGTGTATGGAATTCAGTAACGAGGATGATTTATTCCATTTAACCAATGTTATAGTGTAAGTTTAGGATGAATTCTTGCATTTAACCAGTGTTCTAGTTTATTTTTAGGTGAGGTGAGTTAGAAACCATGTTAGGCATGTCATTAGAATATGGGTTCTTCCATTTAACCATGTAGTCTTGAATTTTAGGGATGAAAGTGTTTTGACTAATCTAATTACTAACCACTCTATAGTATGGACAACACATCATGTGGGCATACCCATGAAACAAATCCATGTGTAAATGGGACGTTTTCAGCACCCCATTTGGCCAAACATACTTTTCACCATAAGGGATAAGCCATGTATATTTGCATGGCTATCCAAGTCATGTACTGTGTGTACATTCCCATGTACATTCCCAGGACACTAGATTATCATAGACACCATGTCAATCGTTATACACACCATGTGAACCCTTATACCATATCGTCATTATTACAACCATTAATAACAATTTATTAAACAACATCACTTGTCAAAGATAATCAAATTGAACATAAATCAATAATAATATTGGATATATCAAGTAAAATGAAGTCATACTATATTACATCCTAAATGACCACCCACAACCATGATTAATGACCACAAAGATCCCCTTTCGGTCAAATCAAAAGTGAAAACAACACCACTTGTCAAAGATAATCAAATTGAAGATAAATAAATAATAATATTGGATATATCAAGTAAAATGAAGTCATACTATATTACATCCTAAATCACCACCCAAAACCATGATTAATGACCACAAAGATCCCATTTCGTCCAAATAAAAACTGAAAACAAAAACACCTAATTGTAGAATAACAAAATCAAGGAATCACTTACAAATTTGATGTGTAGAAGAAAAAAATCCCTTGATTGAAGATGGATCGATATGTGGAATAAGTTTGGCAGGAGGAAGATTGGATTTAGGGCACCAATCCAGTGGAGCAGAACTGTAATCGAGCGGAGGGGGAATGGATGCCCGATCTATATTTAGGGTAATTTTTTCCCAATGGTTTTTAAAAATCGTTGGGAATTTATGTCTTTACCAACAGTTTAAGTAAACCATTGGTAAAAAAGTGATATGGAAAGAATTTACCAACGGTTTTGTAAAACCATTGGTAAAAGCTTGTATAAAATCATTTATACCAACGGTTTTCTAAAACCATTGGTATACATAGCCATTCCCAACAGTTTACATAAACCGTTGGGATGTAAGTGTTGGTAAAAGTGGCATTTCCAGTAGTGTTTGTGTGTATGAGGGACCACCATCTCACGAACTGATGCAATTAATTTTTCATCACCTCCACTTATGAATGGTTATAATGATGGATTTAATGTATATATATGATATTCATGACATATTTATCATTATGAAAATATAATATATCAATACCTTCTTACCTTTCTATTCACTGGAAAATGATAACGTCATTCATGCGTACGTGTGGACTACCGCCTCCATGAAGTGATGTGATCCACTTTTCATCAAGAAATCACATGGATGATATATATAAGTGTATTTAATGAATTAATATGGTATTTAAGATATTATGATAATTCTATAAATATAAAATAATAATTACCTTCTTTCTATAGTAATCGTTGAAAAATGGAAACGTTATCATTTGTACATACAACCTACCATCTCCATGATTATAACGTAGCTCATTTTTCATAACCATATTTCATGTTTGGTTTTAAATATATAATTTATGTATAAAAATTATAATTATTTCATGATTATTATCTTTTTGATGATGGGATAATGATCTCTTTGACCATAGTCAACCTACCGAACTCATTTTTGACATATGAGACGAATATCACCAAAATGTCTGATATAAAAATAAATGATTAAGTTATTGAATATAACATGGTATTAAATAAAATTAAAGAATAATTAACTTTAAAAATATTCTTAATCAGGTAAATAATTAATATAAGTTTATTATTCATGAATATAAAGAACATAGCTGACAAGTTGGGCTCAAGGCAAGGGGATTTCTTTTAAAAAACTTTTTTTAAAGTCTCCCTTCCAACTCTTTATCTTCCATGTTTATATTCTTAAAATTGTTTTATGGATATATTTATATAGAAATAAAATAATTATAAAGTAAATTTTATGTCTCTTTTTACTTTCTTTCAATGGTTTTCAAAATTAATCTTTTTACTGAATGTTTTGACTTTCATTATAAAAGAAAAAAGTTATATTCTATTTTAATGTATTTTAAGACAATGACTTTCCCTATCACTATAACCATTAATTGATTTCATATTTTATTTAAATAAAAACTATTTCTATTTGTTATGTGTATTTTGGTATTGAAAATGGGTTTTTAAAAGGAAAGGGCATTTTGATATCCAGAAGTGTTTTGCATGTGGGCTTAAAAGAGTTGTTCAAAGGTTTTATGATGAAATGGTGAAAGTTTAAAATGTTTTATTCATGATATGGTATTTTTAAATTTTTTATAATAATGTTTTATCTCGATATATCTCATGATTATAGGTGATATCGATATAGCTTATACGATGGGTGCACCCAGATAGTACTCCAATGCATTAGGTAATTATATTGGAAGTCGACCGTATGGTTATTACAATTTGTAAGGGTTCTATGAAGATGATATAAAAATGAACCTACATGAATTTTCTATAATGTATTATGATTTTTCATGGAAATCATATGATTTCAAAAGTTAAGTAATTATTATTCACCTTTTGGGTAAAAAGGTATATTTTTTAGAAAATGTTTTTCATGGGTTCACATGTTTTCTAAGAAACCCTTGTGATTATTATTTTTCATTTATGATTTATTATAAAGTGTTTTATAAAAAAAAATTGGGAAAAAGGTTGTTTTCATGCATAATTAAATGATTATTTGATCTTAGTGTTTATTATATTAAAGGAAAGTTCCCTTTTTTATATCATGGTTTTAAAATGGACTAATGGGTTTCTTTATTCTTTTTATGTCCCTTACTGAGATTGTTTTTCTCATCTTATATTAAAAAAATCGTGGGATTTAAGGATGGGTAAGAACAAATAAGAAGACTAGTTGAAATTCATGAAGATTTATCATGAAAATAAAACATGTTCTTTTTAAAAGTTTTTTTTTTTGTGGAAAAAAATGAATACTGAATAAAAGTGACCACTTTGAAATATATGGGTTTGTTATGTAAGGGTTATCACACGACTCTCTAAAACTATAAATCGTAAAGATATTTGGGAATGAAAAAGGTGAATTCTAGTCTAAATACACTAGAATATGTAATGATAAGGTTGGGTCCTTTTAACACTGGTCAAGTTGTGGGATTTGATTAACCAAGATAAGATGTGTTCACCGATATGATGAGTTATGACATCAAGTCACTAAATTTATTTTTGACTAAGTAAGTGCATGGTCATGATAAGATAATTACATGTGATGTAATAATATAGGATTTAGTCAAATCAGGTATTGAGAAAAATAAATAAGCTATACAGGATTGATATTATCCATGTATCATGGTCAATATTGATTTCAAGGAAAAAAGAACTTTGCTAATGGGAATGTGGTGGGTTAGATCACACCAAACCCCTTTTTAATTTGGGTAGAAATGAATTGTTGATAATGTTGGTTACGGGCATAGTGGAAGTGTGCGGTGGTGGGTGATATATTAAAATTTCATTTAATTATTGTTGCCTGAAACCATGACTGAGGATCTTACACATTACATTTATAATTAATTTATTTAATATGTGAAGAAATTAATACATGGGATTAGGAACTTTCTTCATTGATTAATGTTGATAATCCAAAAAGACCCTTTCAGATTGCCTTTATTGTGCTATGAGGATCCAAAGATAGAATCCCTCTAGTAGTGATCCACACATGCTCTTATGATCTTTGAGCAATGTCACTCGATCTTCGGGTGTTGACATAGTGAATAAAATGCCTTGTGTTGTTCATTCTTGATCACTCGTTCTTCGATCTTGAAGAAATCTCTCTTGTGTTTTCTAATTCTTGAGAGGGAGAGAGAATGAGGAGTCACAAGAGAATTCGTTGCATGAAACAATTCTTTATTTCGATTACACTGATCAATATCTACATAATAGACATAACCATCTATTTATAGAGCTATGGTTTATTTTAAAATAATTATTTAATTACATGTCAGTCATTAAATAATATAATAACCTTTAATAAAACTCATTCCATATAATAAAATATTGTTATTATTATTTTTTAGCATGCACTAACTTACGCAATAACAAGTATTATTTAACTGACATGTTAATTAATATTTTTCACTAGACTCAGTCTTGGTCCATTCAAAATCCTCTAGTATTTATTGAATACTAGAATAAAATATTTTATTCTCTTAAATAAACATTTTATTCAAAAAATAGTAAATAAATATTTATTAAATATTCAATAAAATAAATAAATATATTTTATTCACAATCCGATGAATAAATATTTATTTAATTTATGCGATTAATAAAACTTGAATAAAATTATTCCTTGATCTTGAGAAAAATATTTATTCTATTAATTAAATTCAAATAGAATTTATTTGAGATCAACAGAAACACTTAGTGTGTGACTCTCTATGATTCATTCTCATTTTCATTAGGCAAGCTTTCCTAAAGTCCAAGATTAATGTCTAGCAATGGGTTAAGGTACCCAAGAGAAAGAACTTAATTTCACAATGATAAAAAAACACATATGAATGCTCACTATGTAATATAACCCCTTTATCATAATATCTCATCATTAAGGCTTCACATTTTTGTCACCAATCTATATGTTTGAAATGTCTTTCTTTGACTATCTAGAATAAACATTCTTACACCATGGAAATGGAATTTAATGTGACAGTTCTATTCCGGTCAAAGGGTCGAGATATCAACTTTAATAATTATGGAAGGGATAAATCCTTCCTCAACTTATTCATTAATGACATGTTAATCATGACACACCCAACATACCCTACTTCTCGCCAATATATTGCATGAAGGTTTTGGTTAGTAAATCTAGGTGTTCAAGTCATGAAATACATCAATGATAATATTAAAGTCTATGAACCATCACACACACTCATAGATAATAATTTTTGATGACTCCAAAATATGCAGAATTCATACTCACAGGTTTGTTCCCATAATCTCCCACCTTGGAGATTACCAAGTGAAAACTTCATAAGAAGAAGCCTCATCTGCTTACGATAAATTTCACTTGATGGTATACATGCCATGTTTCCTATCACAGTACATTATCTAACCATATAAATATATTTAAGAGATATCGCCATAGCATCTCAAGGTTATCATTATAGTGGGGAACTGCTATGACCTTATCAATGCGACAGATATTCCAAGACATTATCACACCAATTTTATGAAGAATGAAAATCAATATATGATAATATATTTATATTACTATTCACTTATTTGAATATACAAGTAATACAAAGTACAAAGTAGTTGGTTATAGGGAACCAACTCTAAAAACTCTCACTTGAACTAGATCCAACTACTAATGATAGGTTAGTCCTCGCATGTTAAACATGCTTCAAATGAGTATGGATATAGCTGTTAGGCCTACCATATTTTCGTTGTTAGGGTTGGTTAAGCCAAATTTATGTGCAACAAGTCTACTTACTGTAGGACCCTGGGACACCCTGAGAGGGGAGGGGTGAATCAGGGTGTCAAATTTTTCTTTTAAAAACAAGGATCTTGTTCCCACGTTGGTAGGAACTAGTTAAACCTATATGATGGATATGATCAGCAATGAAACATTCACATGCAAAGAGATGACACAACACTTTTTACTTGGTTCACCGCTAAGGGCTACGTCCAAGGAGAATATGCCAACAAGTTGTCTTTCATACCAAATTCCACTATTATTCACTAGTTGTGGATTACAAAAGTTCAGAAACAGTCACTCTGTCCTAGGCTCACTGCCTTTACAACTGTTTAGGGATAGCCCACTGCGTCCCTCGGGTCACTCCCGTTGACTCCCCCTAGCTCACTGCCTTTGATGAAGCCATAATCAGTTTATAGAAGTGAAGTTCTGTTCAATATATTTTCATTGAAGTCTTTTCCTCTGCTTAGCATGAGACTCTGCTTTCATCAAAGTTCAGAAATGATGCACTTAAATGCACTGAACCACTGAACCAGATAGTCAGAAACGTGCAAACAAGTTTCTTTGACAATTGTGCGCAACACCAACCCTTTGCGCACAAAACCTTACTATTTCACGCAAAATTTCCTTTTCACACGGAAAAATATTTTTTGCAAAAACACCCTTTTTCGTACACCTGAATATTTTACGCGCTACCTCAATTTTTGTGTGCAACTATTCTTTTTCCGCACATCCCAGAATTTTTCGCGCAATCTAGAATATTTCGCGCAATCCCCTTTACGCTATCCTTTTATGCGCATCAGACCTCAGATCTTCTCTAAGTCTTCAACCTTACATAATTAGGGGGGTCACCTCTTATTTATAGCCATCTGATACCCCCGCGTGCAAAACCTCCTATGGCATGAAAAACTTCTCATCTGGCGTGTAATCTTTCACGCAGGTATCATTTTTCACACACATCTCCAGATTTTCCGCACAGCCCATGCCTTTTCCATTTTTTGACATTCTGATTCCAAAACACTATTTTTGTGAAAAAACTCAATCCTTTATTTCACGCACCATGCTTTTTTTCGTGCAAAACTGCTGTTTTTCACACAAACCCATTGTTTTTTGTACAACCCTTGATTTTTCATGAACGCCTCTCGATATTCTTCACAGCACTTCCTCTTTGCACGCACTTCCTTTTTCCAACAACCTGTGTCTTCATTTTTCAATTTTGAAGCCCAAAAATTTGGAAAACACTTGGAAATGGCACCACCTTCAATACTGTTGTCTGCTTGAACTGTATGATCACTTTACTGGCACACATTTTGAACTTCCACTGAGGATTGACAACAAACACAAACCATACTCCAATTCATGAATAGAATACCCATGGTTCCAACATTTACTACAACATAACTATCTTGAAAAAATCCCCCAAGTATTAATTTAACCAAGTATCCATATCTTATTACCATGTCAGAATCCTGACATCCTAACTAATTCTATAGTCATAGTTTATCATAAAATAATAATCCTTTTTATTTTGGTATAACCCAAAATCGGAATAAGACGTTTCTAAACCACTTTTAAGTTGTATCAGAAATAACAACGTACTCATATATTATAGATATGCAAACCACTAGATATGATAAGTTTTTATTGAATATTAATATATCCTTATCAGTGATACTAGATCAACTTGAACTAAATAAAGATAAGTGTTTTATTCCCTTGATCACTATTATTCTCACTTCTCCAAACACTAAAAACTCATTCAATTTTACTTTTCAATGTATTTTTGTATAGTTTTAACTTCAAGTCCATGCAATTATATTGGATTTATTTGATATTCACCTATTATGCTTTATGCATAAGTAATATCAAACACGGGTACATATCATGGCACATGAGATAAATTCCTAACACTCAATCTTTTGGAATTATTTTAATCTCCATAATCACTTCCAATTCCTATGTATGTTTTAATGGAAGGATTATATGCCAATAACAATTCGTTCTTGAATTGTTTCAACTTATATTCTTATAATAATTTATTAATATATGTACCATGACTAGACTAAGAAAACACATAGATCCATTTATATAGATCTTGTTCCACAGAATACAACTGCTACTTTAATTCAAACTTAGATAAATTTCATTCCTTAGTATTAAAAAATTTTAATACATAAAAAAAATTTCACATGTTATTAACATATTTATCTTGAAAACTTATAGTGCTCCCAATAACCAGTCTGAGATACATGTCACTCATTTGTTTCCAAATGAATATCCTATTATCACTACGCATAATTTATTGATAATTTATTTTATGTAATCTGCATATCTTATTAACATTTATTGATATCATTATCCCTTTATATTATTCCTATTAGACATATATCATAGGATCATATTTTGGTCATGTCATATGGACATCTTTTGTAAGGATTCCTCTAAATGAGGTGGCCTTAACAATCAATATCCCAATATGATGATCATAGAAGTATGCTTTGAAAAGTATAATTTAAAAATAATTTTATCCATGATGAGAGGTGATAAGTTTTTTATAGACTAATCTTTTGATAATCAATCATGTTTTATTCCATCCATGATCAGTTTCTCTTGAATACTCACCAGCAGTATTAAGTCTTATAAACATTCAAAATAAGGAATCATGAATCTTGATATATGGATTCCATTAATTGAATTTATATTTACTTTTAAATCTTATCATATTACCATTTTTTTCTTCTTTATAGGAATCATTATTCTGAAATAATGATACATGTATCATCCACTATGATGAACATAAACCACCTCTTTGGTTATGAATTCCTATGTAGTATGTTTCTCTAGAGCTAATACACCTACTAAGATCAGTGGATTCTAATATTCCTATGCCAACTTATGGGCATCTAGAGCCTTAACCCATAGAAGTTAATTCTTCTCACACTATCTTCTAATAGATAAACATCATTTATGGAAATATATTCGATATTGACTAGATGTTAATATCCTTAGTTGATATAGGATCATTAACATCGAAGTGCCTTAGTGTTTTAATGTTTGTTTGTAGTTAAGACCATCTTTTAACAAATGGTTTTCAATAAACACTTATGGTAGTGTCTTGATAGATTCTTATCATATCGTAATTGATATGACATCCATTAGACAATATAGTTGTCATATGGTTA
The DNA here is from genome assembly GCA_963277665.1 of Viscum album. Lineage (NCBI taxonomy): Eukaryota > Viridiplantae > Streptophyta > Magnoliopsida > Santalales > Viscaceae > Viscum > Viscum album. The sequence continues at coordinate 803,186,154 of OY728145.1, read as the reverse complement.
GTTCTCACACTTCTATTTGAAAAATATGTCTTGGATGGTATAATGGAACATTTTCAATATATATAAGACTCTTAATTAATCTTCCTTTTACTATCATCAAATAATTAATGCATATAAGGAAATGTGATTTTAGGATAACCTTTACTCTACATGGTTTATTAATGATTATTTTGATAAGATTCTCTCTAACAAGCCAGCTCGAAGATTCCTATACCTTTACCAAGTGAACTCATTTACTTCACTGAGCATTTCTAAAATTTATTAAAGGAATATCATGAATTATATGAAGCTACCTTATGCTTTATAATAGTTCACATTTCCATACTTAACCAACTTTAAAATCTTTTTTATGTAACTTTATGTATAAAGGTTTATTTATTTAAAACGTGATAAGTAGTTTGTTTTTATATCTAGTAACTTAGCTCAATTGAGACTAAATACACCTTGAAGGGAATAAAAAAGTCAAGTAAATTCAGTTTATTAAATAAATAATTATCTTTCCACGATTAGGTAAGAGTCTTATATTTTATATTCATCATTCATTGCAAAGTATATAAGTGATTCAAGAGTTAATAAACTAATAGTTCAATATTCAAAGTACCATAACAAAATTTATTCAAAATGTGAAATAATGTCTCATTGTGCCTAGCCTTAAAATAAGATAATTTTTTTGGTAATACTTATTATAAACTTGAATCAATCCATTTTGAAATAATAAGTAGCGATCTACCCTTGGATAACATAGGAATTACCCTTTCTCAGCTCCTTTTGAGTTCACTTTATAATCATTCTATTATTTCTCATTTCCTATATTTAAATACATGTATGTTGTAAGCATATTAAATTTAATATATAATTGATAAATAGAAACTTGATGAATATACCTAAAGTGGATGCAACTACTTTCTTCTTTAATTCATTACAATTTATTTTCTAATGTCCAAGATTTCCATATGAGAAGAAAATTTCCCCATGGTAATTCTTCCACCTTCAAATCATTTGTCTATTTAAAGGATGTTATGAAGGATCTTTTTATTATATACTAGCCATAGTATCTTCAGCCTTATCTTTAAAACTTTTTTCCATAAGGGGTGGAGAAACAGGTTTCAAACTATCTTTATCTTCTTGGTGAAGTATGGACAAAAGTTTCTTGAGAGACTTATCCATTTTGTTTATCTAGACTTAGACAAATAAGGATAATCTTGGTGGTAAGGATAATAAAATAATATTAATGGATAATTTATTATCTAATTAAAAGCCTAATTTTTCTAATCGATCAATATACCCAAGTATTTTGAAAGCATGATCAGTAGCTATATTGTCTTATTCCAGTGTACACTGATATAGTGCATTGAAAATATTATTTATTTCAAGCCTTTACTTCTCTTTCTCAAGAGAATAGAGATGTTTTATTATAGTGTAAGCATCCATATCTTTATTTTTTATCATCAAATCTATGATAATAGTTGATAATATAATATAACAGACTTCTCTAGATATCTCTGGTAGGCTTCCCTTTCACTTTCACTCAACTTTTGGGGTGGTAGAACAAGAATAGAGGATTCCAACACATAATAAAAACTTTCTAATAATATTGCATCACATAAATGATTGTACTACATCTAAAAATTTGTATTTGCAGGGACATACCTTGAGTTAAGGAATTAATTCACTACTTTCATGGTTTTACTTTCCATTTTTTCTATAACAATTAAAACAAATGATTAGTACTTTACTTGATTAAAAATCGTGTGATAAATAATAATTATTTTATTTTATTAATTCTCCCACTATTTTATCAATTCCCAATAGCCCTCACCATTGAACTCATAATTTCTAGTTGTAGGACATTCTAGTGTCAAGGATCCTTATTCCCCTTCACATAACCCCAAAAAGGGTTGGTCGAGCTACTTGAAGGTATTTAGGTAGGTGGGACTTCGCCAACTGCAGGATTGCAGCTTCTTGATCCATTTAGTGGACTCCCCTATCCTAAAATCTTGACTTGTGTTTCCACAATACTTACCTCCAAATTACACCAAGTCTAGAAGGTATCACTCCTCTTGAAATGGTTATGTCAACCCAAATCCTTCGTAAGAACTCTCCTTATAAAAGTATGTGTCCCAATAAGGGTTGGTCAAACACTTAGTTTTTTTGAGTTTCGTTCTTAATCAAGTAATGGAAGGGAAAGTCTGACTTAATATTTAATTGTGGGATTTTAATTTATTATGAATAAATTTTATCTTGTTTTATCCTTTACGTGTATTTTTAATATTAATTAGATTTTACTTAATTAATTAAACATGTTGGATAAAAAATTTACAAATAATTCATTTATTTAAATCCTCTATTTTAACATTAATTCATTTATTTATGTGATTGTGGTCTTGGATACATAAAATAAATAATGCATAGATGGAAATAAATAAATGAAGTAAATGACTCGATCGTGAGATTTATCTAATGGTTGATTTAATGAGAGGACATTAAATCAACCTATAACCTTAGAGAATAACTCAATTTGTTGGTCTTGGTATGAGTTACAACATTCCACTTGTACACATTTGTATCACTAAGTTGTCATCATCATTGTTCCATCTTGAACTACCTCCACATGCCTTGGGATGCTCCATTAATTACAAGTATTTATTACCCACACACAAGTGAGGGGAACCAAATGATTGGTTAAATGGAATTACATAAATATCCTTGGACATGAAGGCCATACATAATAATGGAGGGAGGGGTAACATGCAGGCCATCATTTAATTTAATATTAAATATTTGCAAACCCATACGGTAAATTAAATTAAATAAATGTCAAAACATACATAGGTCTTGGTCAAGATCATGATCGGCCATACATGTAATGGATACACAAAATAACTGGCTAACATTCATTTATTTATTCGTTCTTTATTATCAAGATGAACACGCTTGCATTAATTAATTCCTTTTCATCTCAATGATCATCTGAACTTAATTGGAGATACCCATCATTTATGGAATTCATGGAAACTTAATAGCATAACCAATAATGACATATTTATTACAATAAATTAATTGAGCATTTAAAAATCTTTAAAACCAATATTAAATTTTCAAACACGCTATTATGTGCCAATCAATAAAATATAGTTTTAATGTTACAATTTTCAATTTAATGTAACTTTTAATTTTATCCTTTAATGGAATACTACATTGTGTGTACATCTAGATACACATTGTGTATTTCGATTGTCGTGTATCCAGGGTACATGTCTAGGTCTGCAGCGTGTACCTCAACCAAACTACATAGCATGTACAGACCAGCTACACGCCATGTGGTTCGCTTGTCGTGTATCTGGGATGCATGCCTATGTCTTCATCATGTCTCTCGATGGATTACACAATGTGTATAGACAAGCTACACACTGTGTGTTGAGAAACCCATCAAAAACTCGGCATGTTCTTAGGTAGGAAACTACACGATGTGAACAGACCAACTACACATTGTGTATATCTCTAAGTTGTGTGTCTGTTTTTCTCATCGAGTCACTCAGCATGTTCTTCAAATGAGGGAATTGATGAACTACATGTCACATCGTGTATATTATAAAATTTCTAGGTTTTAAATATCACATGGTTTAACTTTTTATGATGACCACATGGATTGTGCGATTTATGCTACTAACATGTGTAAACTACACAACATGTAAACCAATACACATTGTGTAATCCAACAATTCATGTGTCACCTTGGCCATTACATCACGTTTAATTACTATGTGATGCACCATGTATACCTTGACACATCCATATGTAGTACACTAGGGTATATGGTGTGTACTTTCAAGTACATGTCGTGTAACCCTATCTTACCGGCCCAAAATTTGATGGTTCCCGATGGAATCTTCGATCAGTCTTCATCTATTATTAAACCTTTAAGAAAATAAAAAACACTAAATAAACATGATTAATATTTCGAAGCATTTTAATTCAAATTGTATTAAAGAGCGGATAACATGAAATGAAAATATTACCACAGTTTAACATAGATCAACAATCAAATAAATAATTTTAAATTTAAACATGACCTCTCTGATGCCACATGTTAGTTCTGGGCGCAACGGAAGCATGCAGTGGTGGACAATATATTATAATTTCTTTTAATTTTCATTTCTTAAAAACCACGAGTGGGGATCTTGCACGTTAAATTTGTAATTAATTTATTTAATGTCTGGAGAAATGAATACATGGTCTTATAATCTTTCTTCTTTGATGAATTTTGATCATCCAAAAAGACTTTTTTCAGATTGCCTTCATTACGTTGTGATGATCCAAGAATATAATCCCTCTAGTAGTGATCCATACATGCTCTTATGTGTTGGAGTTGGTGCCTTAAAAATCAACTTATTTTTACTTTATGATAAACCTGTATTCATTGGATGAATATTAATATACTCCTTATCACATCATGTTTGTTCTTATGCATGACATAGTATGTGATAATATCCTAAGAATAGTTGTCACACTAAAAGGTCAGATCGGATCTCTACTATGATGAGAACCCAAAAGTGTCATGACACTATTCTTGAATATATGTTCTATAGATGGATGATATCATTTGAAGGGGCACAAGTGATACAGGATATCAGGGGTGGGGACTCATGAAACTTTGAGGCACATTCTCATGGTGTGCGCTATTGGTAATATCTAGGAGGATATTATAAGAAAAAGACCCACTAATAGGAAATCCACATTCATAAGTGTCATTGTATGTTTCTATCTGCGGATGTGTGTATTGGTCCTTAGACTTTAAGATTATTATTAATGGGTATTATGACTCGCGCACTTAGATGTATTGAAGAAAACCATAACGATAGATGTTTGTGGTGAGGTAGGATATTCTGGGTGTGTCACGAGTAATAATGCATTAATGAATAATGCGAGAAATGATTTTTCACTTCTACGAAAGTAGATATCTTAGGAACTTTGACAGAAATGATATAGCCTAACTAAATCCATGTAAATGATGTTCTCTAGGAAATTTCAATTCTATGAAGTCAAAGAATGAGAAATCGAGAACATGGGTTGATGGAACTTGCATACAATCCGCTTGATTAGAGATAACGGGACAAAGGGATTATATTACATAGTAAGCGTTCGTATGAGGTGACATCTCGTTGCGACATCAACTTATTTCTCTTGGGTGCTTTGGCCCGTTTCTAGATAGTAATATTGGAATTTAGGCAATCCCACCTAATACCAACGAGAAAGAGGCCTAGAGGGTCACACACTAAGTATATCTAGTATCTCATTTAAATAATTTATTTATTTAACAAGTTTAATAAATATTATTCTCAATTGTGGTTTAATAATTATTCAAGTATGTCTGATCACATTTATTTTGTCACTAGTTATTCAAGATAATATATTGTGGATGAAATATTTATTTATTAGTGAATAATGAAGTTATATTTATTTAATAAATAAATAGTCATTATTCAAGGCCTGGTAAATATTGAGGAGGATTGGCAGACTAAGTTATGGGTCTGGTGAGAAATAATATTAAATATTATTTGGTTTAATAGTATTTAAATATAATGTTCAAGTTAAGCACATGTCATGGAAATAATAGCATTGTTATTATTATTTGACATGGGGTTTTCACATGGAATAATAAATTAAGTAATAGTACATGTGCTAATTATCTATTATTACCTGGTGAATTAAATTCGTTAAGAAAATGTCATGGAAATAATAAAATTTCTATTATTATTTGACATGAGGTTTTCACATGGAATAATAAATTAAGTAATGGAGAATGTGCTAATTATTTATTATTACCTAGTAAATTAAATTCCTCGTTATGTTATTATTCTCTATATAGGCCAAGGGGTCATTCCACCGGCTAACCAATCATTGTGTGTGAAACATAATTGGAGAAAAGCTCTTAATCCTAGATAACTCTTCCCTCTGCAAGAACACTCTCAAGAATGAGAGATATCATCCTCCACCAAATCAAGGAGAATGCTTTGGAAGTGATTCTAAAGGCGGTCAAAGGTGGACATCGTAAGCACAAGGATCTTCCATGCTAGCACCCAGAGACTCCTTTGATGATGTCCGGAGATACGTGGAGCACGTGTGGATCACCGCTAGAGGATTATTATCCTTGGATTCTACATTGCAATGAAGCCACACCTAGGTTCCGTGGTTAGATGCATCAACGAAGAAAGAATCACCTTAGAGGTAATTTTATAATTTAATTTAATTAATTATAAACAAAATATGTCGATCCTCTCTTCTCGGTTCTAGGTTCTCTCCTTTGTCTTTATCTTTTATTAAATTTCATAGATATTGGCGTTCATCGTCGTATTAATCCCAGATTAATCATTGATTATGGAAATTTTTAAAGTTGGGTACAAGCTCATCATGTGCTTCCACTGTGCCTGTAACCTACAAGTGGTATCAGATGGAGGTTATATTTTCATTTATAATTATTTAAGTAATTTTTTGATGATTTACGCTTTAATAATTTAGTTTTTCAATTCATGTTTAATCATTCTTGTAATCTTAATTTTGAGATCTCTTCCTCACTTATTGTTTCTCATAGATCTAACAAAAATGAATAATTTTATGATTAAAATTAAATTGAGGATCTCATCAGAAGGTTTCGATGGTTTTGTCTAGATAACACAAAAATACATGTTTTATAGTAAGATATACATGCTATGTATTTGTGTTCAATGCATCAAGAGTAATTCAGAAATTATTCAAGATGTGTGCATCATTGACACGTGGTGTAGTTAATTCTTAAACCATGTGTTGACCAGGATAGACTAGCGCATGATCAGCCGGACTACATGTCGTGTGGACCACTAGACATGGTGTGTAGTCCCTTTGGGTCAGGTTCAAGTTGTGTATCCCATACACGGAGTTGTGTATCCCATACATGGCTTGCTCGGCTGATGACCGTGTAACGTGGAGTCTACAAATCATGTGGCCCACTAGACATGTTGTTTACTCTAAAGATTTTCAGAGTACACCTCACACGTCATTTACCCAAGCGTGTACTTTGGATGGATGGTGAGGAGGGTACACACCGTGTAGTCAGATCTACACATCGTATACTTTTTCCAGATTACGTAGATTTAAAAAAATATATTATGTAACCCTTAAGACATGTACATTCATGTGGGAATAAATTTGGGATACAACATGTGATAGGTGTTTGATATATATATATATGTATGTATGTATGTATATGTATATGTTTAATTAACATCTGTATAATGGTCAAATATATGTACATCGTGTATGAGTTATATTACAATTATAATTATGCATGCATGTTACACATCATAAAGAATAAAATTTATACAAGTATAAACACATACTGGGTAGTTTTGGATGGGTATTCACTGGGTTTCTTCCAAGGTACAAGTTATGTATAAAGTTATGGATGAGAATCTCAAGGAAATTCAAAAAATTATTAAGATAAAAATGATTTTTTTTAAAGGATGGAGTGGAAGCCTCATTTATTATTTAAAGAAAATACCTCTTTCAAACTGGGTAGAGGGAGACCCTATAGCATCCCGCCTTTTTATAACATAAACTTTCATTACATTACACAAAACTGAGGATCTTTAAGGTTTAGTGTCTTGGAAACCAGGAACATAGTACATAAAAACAACATAAAGCATTCTTCTTAAACACTTGAAAGGATTCTCCTTAAGTTCATCCTAGGTTCATTACTGCATCTCATAACCTGGGGACATACATCAAAAGAAAGGGTGAGAAGAAGGCCCAGTAAGGGAAACAAGAGAAACATTTTACATGTGAACTTGAGATACTTCAATAAGGTCATGAAAAGAACTTTAAGGCATGAGAAAGAAATCATGAGGCATATCATAATAAAAATAACATTTTTAATAACTTGAAGATGTGGCTAAAACATTTAATATTGACAATCATTTCTGTTTCACCAAAGTCCATCTCCAAGGTGTCATTAAAAATTACCAAGGTTGTTCACCAAGGCATCGTTAAAAATAGTCATCTCTAGAGATTAAGTCTTTACCCAATGCATTGGAGCGCTATCAGGGAACACCCTTGAAATTTCTTTATTATCATGTGAGCTACATATATCATCATAAATCATTTCATAAACAACCCATATAGCATAAAATAAATGGGTTTCATTTCATAATCATAATGTTTTAAAAACTACTTTAAAGACATGATCTTTATGTCACTTTAAACCCATAGAAAGGGAAAGCGGGTCTCGTGTATGTAAATCCCAGAATTTAAAATAGAAAATTTTGGTATATATGTGAATACCAATTTATAATAAAGAGCTTTGAGTATTCACTAAATAAAATAAATTAATTTTAGAATAAGAGAGAGACATTTTGAGATGGAAATTCTGCAGCATAATGGCTATGTTACGAGGTTTTAGAAAACATTGAAAAGAGAGGGGACATGGGTCACCCACTCATAAATGATTCATAAAACAGTAGAGGGGCAGAATATAAAGGATATATGAACACGGTAATGAAATTTGAAGGACATACCATTTGAAATGAAAAACATGGAAGGAAGACAAAAATTAGATTTCTCTTATGAAAATTCGGCAGTCTAACGGCGTCACTTAAACTTCAACAAAAATGAATTGACGAGATAAAATAGGGTCTCTCATCATATGAACATAAAAGTTCAGTATGATAGATATAGAGATCATACCCCAACATAATAAAAAGGAACTTGAAAGACTTGACATGAAGGTAGAACTTTGAAAAAGGAGAAAGGTGAAAGAATCCCTTAAAAATTCGGGAGCCTAACGACGTCACTTAAAACTTCAAAATACTGAATTGAAGAGATCAAATGGGGTATCTCATCATATGATCATAAAAGATCAGTATGATAGATATAGATATCATACCCCAACATAATAAAAATGAACTTTAAAGACTTGACATGAAAGTAGAACTTGAAAACGAGAAGGGTGAAAGAACCACTTAAAAATTCGGCAGCCTAACGACACCACTTAAAACTTCAAAATACTGAATTGAAGAGATCAAATGGGGTATATCATCATATGATCATAAAAGATCAGTATGATAGATATAGAGATCATACCCCAACATAATAAAAAGGAACTTGAAAGACTTGGCATGAAAGTAGAACTTGAAAACGAGAAGGGTGAAAGAACCACTTAAAGATTCGGCAGCCTAACAGCGCCACTTAAAACTTCAAAATACTGAATTGAAGAGATCAAATGGGGTATCTCATCATATGATCATAAAATATCAGTATGGTAAATATATATATCATACCCCAACATAATAAAAAGGAACTTGAAAGACTTTACATGAAAATAGATCTTTAAAAATGAGAAGGGTGAAAGAACCACTTAAAAATTCGACAGCCTAACGGCGCCACTTAAAACTTCAAAATACTGAATTGAAGAGATAAAATGGGGTATCTCATCATATGATCATAAAATATCAGTATGGTAGATATAGATATCATACCCCAACATATTAAAAAGGAACTTGAAAGACTTTACATGAAAATAGATCTTGAAAAATGAGAAGGGAGAAAGAATCTGTTACGAAAATTTCGGCAGCCTAACGGCGCCACTTAAACATTCATAAAACGAAATAATGAGATTAAGAGGGGATATCTCATTATATGAAAATGAAAAGGGCAGTAAGAGGAATATAAAAGAACATCATCCAACATAACAACATGGAGCATAAAAGAAATGACTTAAAAGAGAGTACTTGAAAATAAAGAGAGAGTTTGGATCTCTTACCTTAAAACGTAACTCTTAAAACTCAAAGGTTGGGACCTTGAGGGCTTGGGGGCACCTTGTTAGGACTTCTTGGGAGTTAATGAGACCAGAGATTTGTTGGGGGAGAGTTTTGAGTGAAAAATAAAGGAGGAAAGGGTGAGTATTTATAGGGAAAGTGAGGGGACAAGGCATTAATGGCCAAGGGACACCTCATTGGTGGTTTTGGCAAAACCATGGGCTTGCCCATGGTATTTGACCATGGTATTGGCTACTTGGGACACCTCATACCTTATATTACTATTAATAAGTCAACCATATTGATTAAATACTTAATACATCATTTAATGATGTCATTAAACACCCGTAACTTAAAAACTGTATTTTCACTATTCATCAAAAATTCAACTTTCTCAGAAAAATCCCAAAATTTCACCTTAACCAAATTTCGATGTTCTGATTTCAAAAATTAACTCCATTTTATAAAAATAATTTTCTAAATATTTTTAATTTAATTTTTAAATAAAAACACTATTTATTGAAAATTCATTTTTTTCAGAAAAATCCTAAAAAATTACCTTAACATAATATCGATGCTCTGAGTTCAAAAATGAAATCCATTTTATAAAAATAATTTTCTAAATATTTTTAATTTAAGTTTTTATTAAAAAACACTATTCACCCAAAAAAAATAATACTTGAATAATAATTTATGAAACTGTTATTTAACCATTTTATTGAATCACGTCACTTAATCAAGGTGCCTAGATTATATTAATACTTTCTTTAAGTGAGATTACTAATCCATTTGGTCACATTACTAATCCTAAGCATAAAATCACTATTCATAAATTACTATTCATCAAAAATTAAGTTGATCTTGTTAGACTCTAAATTTCGTACTGAACACATTTGCAGAAGACCATTTTTTGAAAATCATTACACATAATTAATTATTTAATGTTTACAAAAAATATTTTCAAATATCCTTTTTCTAGAATTCATCAAAAATATGCATACTATATTTATCCGTACATTTGAAAATTCACAAACTTCATCATAAGAAGGAATCATAATTTTTATTTAAGTCAAAGGATTACACAAGGCTATTACAGTATCATTACATAGCCTCTTATAACACCAGAATAGAACCTAAGAGTAAGGTGTGCTAGGGTGATAGAATCTTGGGGTGTCTCGGCCAACATTGCACGAGTAGTAATTTCTATCAATTTGAACTTCTCGCGAAGGCGATTCTGTTCTAGCTTCACATGATGAAGTTCGGCTTGGGTTTGGTCTAGAGCAAAGCCCAGTGGTGCTACCTCCTTCCCAAGTTCCGTTAGATGGGCTTCGATTGGCCTGAGACTACTGGATGAGGCCATAGATTCTTCTTTCTATATTAATTAACCAAGATCACTTGTATTTAGAGACAATAATCGAAACGTTTAGTTTCCAGCAGTCATATTGACCAACGGTCATATAACAGTCGAAACCCAATGGTCTCATTTTGATTATACTCATGTTATCAAATGAAACAGTTTTGTTGAGTATCAAATAAAATAAAATAACACACAAAATTAGGAAATAAGATTTATTCAAAATTTTGGGTCGTTAAAATCTTCCCCCCTTAAGAAATTGCATCCTCGTAATTTTTAAAATTGGGTTTGGAAATTTCATTGAAAGTCCCACATCGGAAAAAGAGTTAGTAACACTATTACTTTAAAAGAAAGAAAGGGAAGTACAAAGGTCACCCGAGTTAACCCATACTAGGATTCCATGGAGGAAAACATGGATATGGAAGAAAAACAAAGGGTCAAGTTCTGAGGGGGAGTGATAGAAAACATGATTAGGAGAAAGTTAACCACAAGAAAATCACAAACTTAGGATGTGTGCAAACGGTCTTTGATTACCCAGTAGGAAACATAAACCAAAAATGTTTTTGTTTTATGTTCCTTTTCATAATTTTGAGGAATTCATTTACTACATATAATAAAAACATTAGGAAATATACCTATATTCAAGTAGAGTTTCATCCTTTAATAATTTTCTACCACAAATAATATTTTCTCCAAACGATGAGCATTCAAAAACACTTGGTCTCATCGAAAGCACAAGAATAATCTTCTATAGAGTCACGTAATCCACAAAAGATTAACTATCTATTTCTTCTATCTTTAAACATTATCCCAAAAATAGAAAGGGTAAGATAAAATAACTCTTCAAAAAGAAAGAACCCCATAGGAAGGGAAACTACTCTTAAATCTTCAAAATTCCATGGTACTACCCAAAGTTCATCATAGACTATTCCATAAATAACTATCCTTAAAATTCCTTGAAATAAACCAAACTAAGATCGAAACCCAAATACAAGAAGGATTTGATAACATAGTCTTCCAAAATAAACTTCATCGTTCATCTCCAAACAACATAAACCACTCCTAACATCTTATAACAAAAGTAACTAACCTAAACATATTTTCCCCAAGATAAGTTAATCATTTCCATAAGTAACCTATATTACCATAAGTTCACCTTAAATTCATCTATTCTTCAAAATATAAGTCAACCTTTATTCCTCAAAGAAAATACTGTAGTAATCTATTTACCTCGATCATATAGGGTTCCCAAAATAGTGAACGTCTTCCAAAATAGTAATCATCTTTTAATCCCCTAATCAACTTTATCATATGAACATCCTTGAGACTTCGCCTTCTTCTTCCTTGATGAATTTGGTCATTCAACTAGGTACAAATTATTAATTGTGATTTTTGATAGTTGGTTTGGCATAATCACAATATGTTCAACTTGATCTCTTGTCATCACTATCACATTAATAGGGCAATCATCACATTTCCTATAAAATTGGTTGTTGGGACATGTTCTTCTATTTCCCACCATTAACTTAGAAAAGAAAGTATAATTAGGGGCTTAAATACTTAGCCAATAATCATGAAAAGGAAACTTTAAGCATAGAAGGATAAACTTTTAGAAGAAAAGTATATCCTAACTTGTGATCCCCTAGGTTCCAAACTAGGTTATCCATGATCATATATTTTTATGTGAATATTTATTTTATTTTATCTTTGTTCCTTTAATAATGGTTCATACTAAGCTTATGAATTTACCAAAGCATATCCCCCGGGAGTGTCGTAACCAAGAGTGCAGCAAGGCCCGTTGTCGTGTACCAGTTCTCATTCAAGTCTAGCTCAAAGCGGTGTTTTCGGGTTTTACCCCTATGTACATCTGTTCCAGAGCCACCTCTACCTGCTCGTATCCAGACAGGGATGTATTTACTTGGCAACCCCTTACTCAATACTCACCAAAATACCAGGAAGATTTCCTATATTTAAACTTTTCTATAGGGTTCTTCCTAAAGTTTTCATATCCTAATTTCCATAAATAACTAAACCATCCTCTGATACCAACTATAGCATCCCGCCTTTTTATAACATAAACTTTCATTACATTACACAAAACTGAGGATCTTTAAGGTTTAGTGTCTTGGAAACTAAGAACATAATACATGAAAAAAACATAAAGCATTATTCTTAAACACTTGAAAGGATTATCCTTAAGTTCATCCTAGGTTCATTACTGCATCTCATAACCTAGGGACATACATCAAAAGAAAGGGTGAGCAGAAGGCCCAGTAAGGGAAACAAGAGAAACATTTTACATGTGAACTTGAGATACTTCAATAAGGTCATGAAAAGAACATTAAGGCATGAGAAAGAAATCATGATGCATATCATAATAAAAATAACGTTTTTCATAACTTGAAGATGTGGCTACAACATTTAATATTGACAATCATTTCTGTTTCACCAAGGTCCATCCCCAAGGTGTCATTAAAAATTACCAAGGTTATTCACCAAGGCGTCGTTAAAAATAGTCATCTCTAGAGATTAAGTCTTTACCCAATGCATTGGAGCGCTATCAGGGCGCACCCTTGAAATGTCTTTATTATCATGTGAGCCACATATATCATTATCAATCATTTCATAAAAAACCCATATATCATAAAATAAATGGGTTTCATTTCATAATCATAACGTTTTAAAAACTGCTTTAAAGACATGATCTTTATGTCACTTTAAACCCACAGAAAGGGAAAGCGGGTCTCATGTATGTAAATCATAGAATTTAAAATAGAAAATTTTGGTATATATGTGAATACCCCTTTAGAATAAAGAGCTTTTAGTATTCACTAAATAAAATAAATGAATTTGAGAATAAGAGAGAGACATTTTGAGATGGAAATTCTGCAGCATAACGACTATGTTACGAGGTTTTAGAAAACATTGAAAAGAGAGGGGACATGGGTCACCCACTCATAAATGATCCATAAAACAGTAGAGGGGAAGAATATAAAGGATATATGAACATGGTAATGAAATTTTAAGGACATACCATTTGAAATGAAAAACATGGAAGAAAGACAAAAATTAGATTTCTCTTATGAAAATTCGGCAACCTAACGGCGTCACTTAAACTTCAACAAAAATGAATTGACGAGATCAAATAGGGTATCTCATCATATGAACATAAAATTTCATTATGATAGATATAGATATCATACCTTAACATAATAAAAAAGAACTTGAAAGACTTTACATGAAAGTAGAACTTTGAAAAAGGAGAAAGGTGAAAGAATCCCTTAAAAATTCGGGAGCCTAACAGCGTCACTTAAAACTTCAAAATACTGAATTGAAGAGATCAAATGGGTTCTCTCATCATATGATCATAAAATATTATTATGATAGATATAGATATCATACCCCAACATAATAAAAAATAACTTGAAAGACTTGACATGAAAGTAGAACTTGAAAACGAGAAGGGTGAAAGAACCACTTAAAAATTCAGCAGCCTAACGACGCCACTTAAAACTTCAAAATACTAAATTGAAGAGATCAAATGGGGTATCTCATCATATTATCATAAAATATCAGTATGATAGATATAGAGATCATACCCCAACATAATAAAAAAGGACTTGAAATACTTGACATGAAAATAGAACTTGAAAACGAGAAGGGTGAAAGAACCACTTAAAAATTCGGCAGCCTAACGGCGCCACTTAAAACTTCAAAATACTGAATTGAAGAGATCAAATGGGGTATCTCATCATATGATCATAAAATATCAGTATGGTAGATATAGAGATCATACCCCAACAAAATAAAAAGGAACTTGAAAGACTTTACATGAAAATAGATCTTGAAAAATGAGAAGGGTGAAAGAAACACTTAAAAATTCGGCAGTCTAACGGCGCCACATAAAACTTCAAAATACTAAATTGAAGAGATAAAATGGGGTATCTCATCATATGATCATAAAAGATCAGTATGGTAGATATAGAGATAATACCCCAACATAATAAAAAATAACTTTAAATACTTTACATGAAAATAGATCTTGAAAAATGAGAAGGGAGAAAGAATCTGTTACGAAAATTTTGGCAGCCTAACGGCGCCACTTAAACATTAATAAAACGAAATAATGAGATTAAGAGGGGATCTCTCATTATATGAACATGAAAAGGGCAGTAATATGAATATAAAAGAACATCCTCCAACATAACAACATAGAGCATAAAAGAAATAACTTAAAAGAGAGTACTTGAAAAGAAAGAGAGAGTTTGGATCCCTTACCTTAAAACGTAACTCTTAAAACTCGAAGGTTGGGACCTTGAGGGCTTGGGGGAACCTTGGGAGGACTTATTGGGAGGTAATGAGACCATAGATTCATTGGGGGAGAGTTGGGAGTGAAAAATAAAGGAGGAAAGGGTGGGTATTTATAGGGAAAGTGAGGGGACAAGACATTAATGGCCAAGGGACACCTCATTGGTGGTTTTGGAAAAACCATGGATTTTCCCATGGTATTGTCCACTTGGGACACCTCATACCTTATCTTACTATTCATAAGTCAACCATATTGATTACATACTTAATACATCATTTAATGATGTCATTAAACACCCGTAACTTAAAAACTGTATTTTCACTATTCATCGAAAATTCAACTTTCTCAGAAAAATCCCAAAATTTCACCTTAACCAAATATCGATGCTCTGATTTCAAAAATTAACTCCATTTTATAAAAATAATTTTCTAAATATTTTTAATTTAATTTTTAAATAAAAACACTATTCACCGAAAATTCATTTTTTTCAGAAAAATCTCAAAAAATTACCTTAACATAATATCGATGCTCTAAGTTCAAAAATGAAATCCATTTTATAAAAATAATTTTCTAAATATTTTTAATTTAATTTTTTATTAAAAAACACTATTCACCCAAAAAAACTAATACTTGAATAATAATTTATGAAACCGTTATTTAACCATTTTATTGAATCACATCACTTAATCAAGGTGCCTAGATTATATTAATACTTTCTTTAAGTGAGATTACTAATCCATTTGGTCACATTACTAATCCTAAGCATAAAATCACTATTCATAAATTACTATTCATCAAAAATTAAGTTGATCTTGTTAGACTCTAAATTTCGTACTGAACACATTTACAGAAGACCATTTTTTGAAAATCATTACACATCATTAATTATTTAATGTTTTAAAAAATATTTTCAAATATCCTTTTTCTAGAATTCATCAAAAATATGTATACTATATTTATCCGTACATTTGAAAATTCACAAACTTAGTCATAAGAAGGAATCATAATTTTTATTTAAGTCAAAGGATTACACAAGGCTGTTATGGTCTTGTTACATAGCCCCTTATAACACCAGCATAGGACATAATAGTAAGGTGTGCTAGAGTGATAGAATCTTGTGGCGGCTCGGCCAACATTGCACGAGTAGTAATTTCTATCAGTTTGAACTTCTCGTGAAGGCGATTCCGTTCTAGCTTTACACGATGAAGTTCAGCTTGGGTTTGGTCTAGAGCAAAGCCCAGTGGTGCTACCTCCTTCCCAAGTTTCGTTAGATGGGCTTCGATTGGCTCGAGACTACTGGATGAGGCCATCGATTCTTCTTTCTATATTAATTAACCAAGATCACTTGTATTTAGAGACAATAATCGAAACGTTTAGTTTCCAGCGGTCATATTGACCAACGGTCATATAACAGTCGAAAACCAATGGTCTCATTTTGATTATACTCATGTTATCAAATGAAACAGTTTTGTTGAGTATCAAATAAAATAAAATAACACACAAAATTAGGAAACAAGATTTATTCAAAATTTCGGGTCGTTACAGACCCATTACATAGCTCAAAGTCCCAAGACCAAGTGGTCTGAATACAAGTCCTGAAAGCCAATTTTTTGGCCCAAATGGCCCTTCAGCGAATAGTACTACTACAATCCCTAAGCTGCTATAGTACCACCACCGCTACAGTTCCTGCAAAAGTGCCTATGCCGCTATAGTGCCTCCACTACTATAGTTCTGCTACTACTATAGTACTTCTACAATGCCCTGCTACAGTACCTCATAAATCCATCCCTGCTTGGATTTGATCCTGGGTCTTTTGGATGCCAAGCAGGAGCCTTTACCACTTGGGTACAGGCTCATTGGCGATAAAAAGGATTGATTAATTAAAGATAATGATTAATCGATTCGAGCATAATTTATCTTAATAAGAACAATTAAAGAATTGAATGCTACTTTTATTAAAGGTGTAATTCATTGCATGTATGTGAATGATCATGAACTAGACCAAACCTTTGTATGTGATTGGTTCCCTTTTAATTTATTTATTAAATTAAAATTGATTGGCCTATGTGCCTTATCCTCATTAATATGTAGGGTCTGTGTGCCCATGGTTTCTTTTATGTAAACCCCATTTTACCCCTCACCTACGTGTGAGTTAAAAGAATATGTAATGGATGAAGCTCCCAATATAGTGGTGGCGGTTCAAGTTAGGAGCCGAGGAAAAACCAATCTAAGGAGATACAAAGGAAGATAGGTGAAATTTGTAAACACGAACCTTAAACGGTTCAAGGTGTTTTCCCCTAGGTCAGGGTTAGTTTATCAACTACTAGATAAACTAACCAATAGTAAAGCTCATGATCATACCCTTTATTTTATTTTTGTCAGTTATATGGTTATTCATTATGAATGTTTCAAGTGATCACATAATTCATGAACTAACAAGCATATAAGATGGAACTAAAATAAAAATGAATTATGTGTAAATATTATCTATACATGGTTAATCACTTAAGTATATCTCACTTAACATTTTCAAGAATTTGAAAAGATAATGAGTGTCAATTTACGCATAAAGGATAAAATCCCTCAATTAAATATTAAATCAGTATAGCCTTCCATTACTTCGGTTAGAATCGAACCATAGTTCAAAGTGCTTGACCAACCCTGGTTGGGGTGCTTTCAATTATCAGGGAATTCTAATTTGAAGTTTTGGGTTAACTTAACTTATTTTACATCAAGGGTTGACTACCCTAGTAGGACTTGGTGTAACTGAGAGGCAAAGGTTGAGGAAATCCAAAATTTAGGATTTTAGGGTTGGGGAGTCCACTCAACAGATCAAGGAGTTGTGAGTTAATGCAGTTGGAATTTGGAATGTCTACCTAAAACCTTTCAAGTTACTTGACCAACCCTAGTTGGGGAAATATGAAGGGCAATATGGATCATTCCCACTAGAATTTCCAAGCAACAGGATATTCTGAAGCCAATGGTTAGGGTTATTGGGTTTCGACAAAATAATGGGAGACTAATAGATATTGATTTATTTATTTGTCTATATTTATCAAGATAAAGTACTAAAACTTTGTTCATATTAATTTGTAGAAACAAAAATCAAAATAACATCAAATATATCATTGTGATCTATACTTGAGAAGGAAAACCTTCTCACCGTCACTAATTTCCAAGAGTGGCAAAGGCGTCTTCGGGTTATCCTTCGCCATGAGAGGAAACTTTATGTGCTGGAAGATCCTTTATTGGTTGCACCTAGAAATGAGCTGAGTGATGAGGAACTCTCTGTGTACAAGAAACATCTGAATGACGCTACGAATGTTCAGTGCCTCATGCTATCATCCATGACCAATGATATCTTGAAGCAACATGAGGAAATTGATGCTTATATCATGATGTCTCGCCTTCTATATCTCTAACATGAGAAGGCAAGACAAGAGAGGTATGAGATCTCCAACACCTTGTTCAAAACTAAGCTTGGAGAGTCTACGCCAACTAGACTACATGTAGTCAAGCTTATTGGCTACATTGAGTGTCTGGACATCTTAGGGATTAAATTCCCAGATGAGTTTCATACAGATCTCATACTATCATTACTACCTAAGACCTTATCTAATTTTATTGTGAATTATAATAGGAGTAATAATGAGAAGAGTCTATCGGAGCTTCTTACCCTAATTTTCCAAGTTGATAAGGACATGGGGAGTGAAAAAACTTGCAGTCCTTATGGTGAATAGGAAGAGGAAGGACAAGAAAAATGGGCCTAATATTTATAAACAATCTAAAGTCTCTGAGCACTGTCCAACCAAGAAGAAGAAGATCTGGATGCAGGGCAAGGAAAAGGAGGCAGTATTCTTTGCATGTGGAAAGTCAGGACACTGGAAGAGGAACTGCACCCAGAGGCAATAGGAGGCCAAAGGTGTGTTCATTATCAAGTGAAATATTTCCATTTATACACATTGAGTATTAGATATAGTTTGTGGGGCTCACATTTGTATTCAAATGCAAGAACCGAGTAGATTCCAGAAAATTTCCAGAGGAGAGGTGGATCTGTGAGCTACTAATGGTGCGAGGTAGGTTGCTCTTTCCATTGGTGACTGCCACCTCACATTGCTAATGAGAATAATTTTGGGTTTACATGGTTGTTATTATGTACCTAGTGTTACCAAGAACATAATTTCTGTATCGAGTTTAGATACAGATAGATTTATTTTAAAGTTCAGAAATAAATGTTGTTACTTTTATAAGGACAACCTATGTTATGGTATGGTACATTTAAATAATGGTCTGTATGTATTAAATTAAGAGAACTAAGTGTTGGAAATTGATAATGAACCAAGTTCACATGACTCATACAACACCCATTTGTGGCATCACCACCTTGGTCATGTAAATGAGAAGTGTCTGACAAAGCTCTATCAAGATGGTTATTTAGACTCTACCGAGCTAAAACCACTTGATAGATGTCATTATTGTTTACAAGGGAAAATAAACAAACCACCATTTGGTGGATAGGTTGAAAGGGACACAGAGCTTCTAGGATTGGTATACATTGATGTGTTTGGAACATTTAAAGTAGAATCTAGAGGTGGATATTATTACTTCATTACTTTTACTGATTACTTGAATAGATATGTCTATGTCTACTTAATGAGGTATAAGTATGAGTCCTTTGAGAAATTCAAGGATTTCAATAATTAAGTATAGAATCAACTTAGTAAGAAGATAAAGAAGCTTCGATCAGATCAAGGTGGAGAATATCTTAACCAAGAGTTCATTGACCTTTTACAGGAGTCTGGGATTCTATCTTAACTCACTTCACCTTATACACCACAGTGGAATGGTGTTAGTGAAAGGAGAAACCATACCTTGTTGTACATGGTGTAGTCTATGATGAGTTATAAAGATCTTCCATTATCCTTTTAGGGATATTCATTGCAAACTACATCATACACATTAAACCAAGTACCAACTAAGGTGGAAAATGGGATTCCCTTTGAGCTATGAAGTGGAAAGAAAACCCACTTTGTCGCATATACATGTATGGGGATGCGAGGTGTTTGTTAAGGATTTATCAGGTAACAAACTAGCACCTCGGGGCACGAAGTATATCTTTATAGGGTGTCCCAATGAAACAAAGGGATACTATATATACAACCCCTCAGATAAGAAAGTAATTTTTTCTAGATGGGTTGTCTTTCTTAAGAGGGAGCATATCCTCAAAAAGGATAGTGGGAGAAAGATTGGATTCAATGAAGTTGATGCTCAAGATACACAAGAGTTGGTACAGGAACAAGTTTCACAGGTCCCCATGGAATATGTAGTTCCTAAAACACAAGTACTGCATAGGAGCACAAGAGAGGTAAGGGAACCCGAGAGATATGATTTCCTTATCACCGAGGATGGTGACTCATTATTGTTGGAAAATGATGAACCTCTCTTCTACAAGGATGCATTAGAGAGCTCAGAAGCTACAAGATGGATAGAAGCTACGAATTATGAGATAGATTCCATGTATCATAACCAACTCTGGGTTCTGTTCAATGTGTTGGTTGATGTAAAGCCTATTGAGTGTAAATGGGTATTCAAAAGAAAACTGGACATGGAAGGTCAAGTTAGTACCTATAAATCAAGTATAGTGGCTAAGGATTTTAAACAGCGTCAAGGAATTGACTATGATGAAACCTTTTCAGCAGTTTCCATGTTTAAATCTATAAGAATCATACTTGCCATAGCAGATTTCCATGACTATGATATTTGGAAGATGGATGTCAAAATTGCATTCCTTAACGGGAACCTTTAGGAAGATGTCTATATGACACAACTAGAAGGTTTTGTGACACCAGGTGATGCTAAAAAGGTATGCAAGTTGAAAAGATCCATTTATGGATTAAAGAAAGCATCCAGGTCATAGAACATTCGATTCGATGAAGCCGTAAGAGAATTTGGTTTCATTAAGAATGAATGTGATCCATGAGTTTACAAGATGTTTAATGAGAATGCAGTTGTTATCCTAGTAGTGTATGGTGACGACATATTTCTTATTGGAAATGTCATACCTATCTTGCAGTTAGTCAATGACTGGTTGAAAAAGTGTTTCTCTGTGAAGGACTTAGGCAAACCAGCCTACATTCTAGGGATCAAGATCATTCGCGATAGATCCAAGGGGCTGCTTGGACTAAGTCAAAGTATATACATTAACCAGATACTAAAGAGATTTAGTATGGAACAATCCAAGAGGGAATTGGTTCTAGTGTCACATGGTATACATATTTCCAAAAAAATGTGTCCCTAGACACAACATGAGAAAGATATGATGAGTAAGATTCCATACGCTTCAGTGATAGGATCTATCATGTATATCATGTTATGTACCAGACTTGATGTTTCCTATACACTGAGCATGGTAGACAGATATCAAGTAGATCTGGGATAACAAAATTGAAATGATGTCAAAACTATCTGTAAGTATCTGACAAGAACTAAGGATATCTTCCTGGTGTATGGAGGAGACAATGAGATTTTCATCAGAGGGTATGTTTATGTTGGTTTTCAAATAGATCATAATGATCTGAAGTCACAATCAGGATATGTGTTCTATCTCAACAGAGGAGCTGTGAGCTGGAAGAGTTCAAAGCAGCTATTTGTCACTAATTCTACAGCGGATTCCAAATATATAGCGACTTCTGATGCATCCAAGAAAGCTGTATGGATTCAAAACTTTGTCCAGGAGCTTTATGTGGTGATTAGTAGTAAAGATCCCATTACATTTTATTGTGATAATACTACAGTAGTGGCTCTTGCAAAAGAGTCAAGGTCACATCAACAGACAAAGAACATACTCCAAAAGTATCACCTATTGAAGAATTTTTATCAAAGGGGTGAAGTTACAGTGAGAAGATTTTCCACAGAAGAGAATGTGGAAGATCCCTTGATTAAAGGTCTATCTTAGCAGAAGTATGAATATCATGTGAGAGCTAGTGGACTGAAGGTTGTTAGCATTTGGTCTAGTGTAAGTGGGAGTCTGTTGGAGTTGGTGCCCTAAAAACCAACTTCTTTGTACTTTATGATAAACCTATATTCATTGGATGAATATTAATAAACTCCTTATCACATCATGATTGTTCTTCTGTGTGACATAGTATGTGATAATGTCCTGAGAATAGTTGCCACACTAAAAGGTCATAGCAGATCCCTACTATGATGAGAACTTGGAAGTGTCATGACACTATTCTTGAATATATGTTCTATGGCCAGATGATATCATTTGAAGGGACGAAAATGATATAGGCTATCAGGGGTGGGGACTCATGAAACTTTGATGCACCTTCTCATGGTGTGCACCCTTAGTAATATCTAGGAGGATATTATGAGAATAAGACCCTCCAGTAGGAAATCCACATTCATAAGTGTCATTGGATGTTTCTATTTGCGTACATGTGTATTGGTACTTAGACATTAAGATTATTATTAATGGATATTATGACTCACGTACTTAGATGTATTGACAAAAACTGTGACGACAGATGTTCACGGTGAGGTATGATATGTTGGGTGCATCACGAGTAATACTGCATTAATGAATAATGAGAGAAAGGATTTTTCACTTCTATAGAAGTATACATCTTAGGACCTTTGATGGAAATGATATAACCAAAATAAATCCATGGACATGGTGTTCTCTAGGAAAGTTCAATTCTAGAAAGTCAAAGAATGAGAAATCGAGCAAATGGGTTGATGACACTTGCATGCAACCCACTTAATTAGAGATATCAGGACAAGGGGATTATATTACACAGTAAGTGTTCATATGAAGAGGCATGTCATTGCGACATCAACTTATTTCTCTTGGGTGCACTAACCCGTAGCTAGACAGTAATCTTGGACTTTAGAAAAGCTCACTTAATGTCAATGAGAAAGAGGCCTAGAGGGTCACACACTAAGTGTAGCTAGTATCTCAATTAAATAATTTATTTATTTAAAAAGTTAAATAAATATTATTACCGTTTGTGGTTTAATAATTATTCAAGTATGTATGGTCACATTTATTTCATTGCTAGTTATTCAAGAGAATATATTGCGGACGAAATATTTATTTATCAGCGAATAATGCAATTATATTTATTTAATAAATAAATATTCATTATTCAAGGCCTGGTAGGAGGATTGGCGAACCAAGTTATGGGTATAGTGAGAGATAATATTGAATATTATTTGGTTAAAGAATATTTAAATATAACATGAAAGTTAAGCGCATGTCATGGAAATAATAACATTGTTATTATTATCTGACATAGGGTTTTCACATAGAATAATAAATTAAGTAACAGAACATGTGCTAATTATTTATTATTACCTGGTGAATTAATTTCGTTAAGCACATGTCATGGAAATAATAACATTGTTGTTATTATTTGACATGGGGTTTTCACATGGAATAATAAATTAAGTAACAACACTTGTGCTAATTATTTATTATTACCTAGTGAATTAAATTCCCCGTTATGTTATTGTTCTCTATATAAGCCAAGGGGTCATTCCACTAGATAACCAATCATTGTGTGCACAACATCCTTGGAGAAAATCTCTCGAGCCTAGAGAAATCTTCCCTCTCTAAGAACACTCTTAAGAACGAGAGAGATCCTCCTCCACTGGATCATGAAAAATTATTTGGAAGTGATTCTCAAGGCGATCGAAGGCAGACATCGCAAGCGTAAGGATCTTCCACATTAGCACTCGGAGACTCCTTTGGCAGCATCCAGAGATATGTGGAGCACATGTGGATCACTGCTAGAGGATTCCTATCCTTGGATCCTACATATCAACGAAGCCACACCTCAGACTCGTGGTCGGACACATCAACGAATAAAGAATCGCCTTGGAGGTAATTCTGTGATTTAATTAAATTAATTATAAACAAAATATGTCGATCCACTCTTCTCGGTTCTGGGTTCTCTCCTTCGTTTTTATATTTGATTCAATTCTGTGGGTACTGGAATTCATTATCGTATTGATCCCGGATTAATCATCAATTATGGCAATTTGCAAAGTTGGGTACATGCTCATCCTGTGTTTCCACTGCGCTCAGAACCTACATTATGATCTCCAAGAAATGCCACTTGATTTTTGGATGCTAGTGAAGCAAATCGAATATCTTTCATTGTTCGTTTGTGATCTCTCATTCTTCGGTATTGAAGAAATATCTCTTACATTTCTCGTTCTTAAGAGGGAGAGAGAAGGAGGATTTGAGCAAGAATTCATTGTGTGCAACAATTCTCTATTTAGATTGCATCGATCAATATCTACACAATAGACATAACCATGTATTTATAAAGCTAGAGTTTGTATTAAAATAATTATTTAATTTCATGTTGGCTATTAAATAATATAACGACCTTTAATAAATATCACGCCACATAATAAAATAATATTATTATTATTGTGTGGTGCATGTCAGCTTGTGCAATAATAAGTATTATTTAACTAACTTGTTGATTAATATTTGTTTTTGGACTCATTCTTGGTCCATTAGAACTCCTCTAGCATTTATTTAATACCCAAATAAAATATTTTATTCTCTTAAATAAATATTTTATTCACAAACCAGTAAATAAATATTTATTAAATATTCAATAAAATAAATAAATAAATTTTATTCACAGTTCGGTGAATAAATATTTATTTAATTTATGCGATCAATAAAACTTAAATAAAATTATTCCTCGACCTTAAGAATAATATTTATTCCATTAATTAAATTCAAATATAGTTTAATCGAGATCAACAGAAACACGTAGCGTGTGACCCTCTAGGATACTTTCTCATTGGAATTAGGAGGGCTTAACTAAAGTCAAAAAATATCATCTAGTAATGGGTCAAGGCACCCAAGAGAAAGAAATTAATGTCGCAATGATGGCAACCACATATGAACGTTCACTGTGTAATATGATCTCTTTGTCGCACTATCTTATCAATTAGGTTGTTCATTTGTGTCACCAACCTATATGCTTGATACTTCTTTCTTTGACTATCTGAAATAAACATCATTACATCATGCCCATGGAATTTAATGTGACAATTATATTCTAATCAAATGGTCGAGATATCAATTTTCATAAAGATGGAAGTGACAAATCCTTCCTTGACTTATTCATTAATGACATGTTAATCGTGATGCACTCAACGTACCCTACTTCCCGCCAACATATTGCATGACGGTTTTAGCTAACAATGCATCAATGATAATCTTAAAGTCTAAGGACCATTACACATGCTCATAGGTAGGAATATCTGATGACACCAAAACATGTAGAATTCCTACTGGCGGGTCTGTTCTCATAATCTCTCATCTTTGAGATTACTAAGTGCAAACTTTATGAAAATAAAACTCATCCCCTTATGAGTACTCGCACCCGATAGTCTACATATCATGTGTCCTATCATAGTATGTTATCTAGCTGTAAAACTATGTTTAAGAGATATCGTTATAACATCTCAAGGTTCTCATCACAATGGAGAATTGCTACGACATTATCAATACGACAGATACTCCATGACATTATCATATCAATGTTACGCAGAAGAACAATCAATATGTGATAAGATATTTATATTAATATTCACTTCTTTGAATATACAAGTAATCCAAAGTACAAAGTAGCTGGTTCTAGGGCACTGAATCCAACACCTAAATACCGCTCTTGGTTTATGATGATGAATGAGATTCATGATCATTGCTAACTTTCTTAAGGGACCTTGGGGTCGTATATAATATAATGCTGATTGGGATTTTTGAACCAATGTAGTAAGTTTATCTCTAAAAATGTTTATGTTTATTATAAACACAAATTGGATTTATGTTTTGTGCATTTGAAATACTTAATTAAATACTAAATTTTTAATCAAATAATTAACGTGACATTATTATTTAAATAATGAGTTATTTGTGTTATTAATAAATAAACATGAGGAAATGACAAAGCACAAATGGGATTTGGACTTGGACCTGGGGCAATGGCCTTCCAAGACCCATTCATGTTGAAAAATTATTAGTCTACTTAGAGGGAACATTTAAACACCTCCTTGGCTGGCTTTAACCAATTGAGAGGCTTGTTAGTGAACCTATCAAGGTAGTTTGGGAACTAAACCACTTTTGGAAGCTATTTAATGCTCCAAATGACTATTGGGGACTGTTTATTGCACCTCCTTTGGTTTGCTATGAATTTACTGCCTTGGAGGCTATTGGATGCCCCTCTTGCTATAAATAGAAAGTAGGGGTGTAGTCTTCATTCCATTGAGAGAAAGAAAAAGTGGTATTCAATGTTCTCTAGTGTTCCTCATTCGAGAGGATCCCCAATGACTTTCTCTTTCATTCTTCCATCCTTTTCCTTGGAGGGGTGAGTGACATCACTTTGATAGGAAGAGAACCTCATCAAGGCATTGGTGATTAACATTATCGGTGGATACCAAAGGAGGTTTGGATTCAACAATTCATGCTTGATTTGAATATTTCAAAACTTTTAAAAAGTATTTTTATTTTATTGTTTTATTACCATGTTTTTCATTTACTTGTTGTAATTTTGGTGAGTTTTATAATTTCTTATGTTGTATACCGAGTGTTGGCAGTGTCATTAAAACCCCACATAAGCAATTTAGGGTAGTTTTCAAAAACATTATCTATTTATTTTAAAATCAACACAGAAAACATTATATTCCTAACGATGTTCGTGATATAGCACAATATTATATCTCTAGACAATGTTATCATTGTGACGCTACTCATGATGTATAACATTTCTATATCATCAGCTAGAGACAATATTATCTCCTTTTTTTGTCTCTTCTAACACAAGTAGCAAAAATGACCATAAGGCATCCAATGTTATGAACTTCTG
This sequence comes from Viscum album, assembly GCA_963277665.1. NCBI lineage: Eukaryota > Viridiplantae > Streptophyta > Magnoliopsida > Santalales > Viscaceae > Viscum > Viscum album. The sequence goes on along the minus strand of OY728145.1, from coordinate 803,158,806 downwards.
TTTTTGTATAATTTTTTAGTGCTTTACGATTTCTACTGTGAGTAGTGATATCTCATAATAACCTTCACGTCATGTAAGAAAAAATCGAAAAATTCACTGCTACGAATAATGTTTTGCAAAAACACTATAATAGAGAACAAAATGGCTATTGTTGTTTGTAACAACTTGTTCTTGGTATATTTCAAAAAACCATATTTTGAAACTTCACATAAGTATCAACCAATTCATTAAACAATGGAAGAAAGCTAGTAACACCCATAGATCGACTATTGAAGTGATGATGTGTGGAAGAATAACATAAAATAATTCATGTGCACCTCCTTGTTCATCTACAGGCTTGTTTAATCAATAAGGTTGATGGAGAACCCTTGACAACTACCAACAAACACTTGCCTCAACAAGTATGCACTGACCAATGGATTCATTGAACACTTCGGTGGAGCATCTTACCAATAATATGTCGACACCACTTCCAAGGCTAAGGATGAAAAGAGAATATAGATAGCTTTGATCTGTGTGACCAACTACGGTAAAGAATGAAACACTTCAATTTGTAATGTTTCTTCGATAAATGAAGAAACCTCAAATGTTAGTAACGTCTGATTGATACTCAGACTTGCATGCTTCCTTACACTTATAAAGATCGACATCATTTATTTAAGTAATCGTTGAACTCTTCAACGAGCACTTTGTTACCAATGCATCATAAAAATATATGTTACAAACTCGAATCATATGATAATCAATGCATAAGAAATGGATAAACCATAACGAAACAACATCCTATGTTGGTACTATAACTCATAGCAATTATCATCATACAAATGCATATTCTTGTAATAATAACGACAAAAAATAAAACACCAACTACCAAAATTCAAACGAAACAAACTAATAAAATAAAAACTCCATAAATAAAACAAAACAATCATTAAAATAAAGGCCGCCTACTCTTGGGAATGACAATTTAACAATGGGCATTCAAAATGAAAAATGTTCAATAGTAAATGATGCATGCACAATTATTTATCCTTTTTTTTTTATCCGCGGTTCATTCTAAATCAGCAGGTTCCAAAACCCTAATGATCTCCACCGACCTCCGAGGTCCTGTTTCGAAACCGCAACCCCTTCTCCGATTCCATCACACATTGAGATTTCTCGCCGGCACCGGTGCTTCTCCCAATGGACGACACAATTGCTGCCGCGAAGAGAGAGGTAGAGCTTCTTCTACGTCCCCGTTTGTTCGTCTAGTAAGCATTGGATCAAACGCCAGCGCTTTCAATTTCCAGTTACTTCCATGTGATTAGGAATTTTCTGTCCATTTTATATCTCCGCAACCTGAAGATATTTGGTTTCAGGTTCTCGCTGAGATGGTGAGGCTGACCCAAAAACGAGAGATGAAGGGCAGTAAAGGGAATTGGAAGGAGTTCTTGAATTTTTACGATAAGAAGTTTGGGGCTAGCCTGAGTGATCCGTCAAGGAGGTCTCACGGTGTTCTGCTCGCTTTTTTGAAAACGTTTAGCGGACAGGATGATTGTAAGGTGAACTGTATTGTTTTTTTATAACCTTTGTATTCTATTCTCGGGACAATACATTGGTTATTAATGCTGTTTTTTTGCTCGCGGTGTGAAGTTCTTCGCGAAAGTACTTCAATGCTATGCAAACCGTGAGACAGTGGTGCAATGGAATAAAAAATCAACAGATGATGAATCCTCTGAACAGGTAATGCTTGGTTTATTTATTAGCTTGTTGTGTTGCACTAAGCTGTGCTAGTTTATTTGATATGTACCCCCACCTTTTATTTCATGAATGTTTCTGAAGCATGCTGGTTTTGTTTCTGTTTGGATTTACCTATTTATCGGTTTACATTACTCTTCGATTGACTTCGAAGTTTAGGTTATTGATGGTCTTTGAAATAGAGCAATACGGTGATCATTGTTCTTTTTTGTACGCATAACTGATAAAAAGTGAACTTCATCTTGGTTCAACAATTTTCTGCATGACGTATGAAACTTGATCTGGGTGTTACATTTTTAAAAAAAATCATAATGTTTGTTTTTGGCCATGATTTTCTCCAATTTTCTGGGTTTTCATCCAATTTGGAGTGTAATGCTTGTTAACTTGGTGTGTTGGCAGTGCAGAGGCTGGTTCGATTGACCGTTGAACATCCCTTTTATCCTGAGGATTTTTCATTTCCTTCTTACGAAGAGGTTTGGTTTTTGAAACTTTTACTTTCTTTTTGTGCTACTATCATTCATGTCAGGGTGCTTGCTATGCTTCTCTGTGTCCTCTCTCTCCGTCTACCCCTCTTTCCCTCTCTTTCTCGCTGAGATTTAAATGCACTTATGACATATTTGCAATAATTTAATTGAGCACCTTCATCATTGCCTAATCTTGTCTTTTTAGTATTGCTGGATTGAGGAGGCATTATACTCTTGAACTTAACCCAGGATATCTTGGTGTCAGCACTTTCAATGTTTTAATGTATGTAGTTTTGTTTTGTGCGTAATCTCTCAATATACGTGTACTGTTACAATTATCTATAGCAGTATTCTCAGTGTTAGCACTGGTTAAACGAGTTGACCAAATTTGTTTGTCCATGGCCCTTTTGTATTCATTATGCTATTGTTGCTTTGAAATTTTCCATAAAGGAAGCCTTCTGGCCTCTATTTCAAAGCTGCATTGTGGTGTGATAGTTTCACTGGGAGGTGTTATGGATAAAACAGTGGAATCGTTGATGTAATATGGGTATCTTTTGCATGGGTATCAAAAGATACAGATCTCTGCTAAGTCACATCTTCAATGCATTTCTCTTTTTTTTTGTATTATTGTTTTGCAATCAAATATCGAGGTTTTGTCAACTTTCTGGCTTTTTTTCTTATTGCTTTCATTCTATACCCAATAACCAGATCAGCCTTTCTTTAAATTGATGAAATGGTGAAGCAGGACTGGTTAATAACAAGACTCAGAAAAAAATCAAAGCTAAGGAGATCTACTGAAATGGTTGCTCTTGACTGTGAGATGGTTCTCTGTGAAGACGGAAGTGATGCTCTAGTGCGTGTGTGTGTTGTTGATCGCAATCTTAAGGTACTGCTGGCCATCCTTTTGATCTCTGCATACGTGTTCCCTTGTTCTTTTTCTGCCAATGATTGTTTGGTTGGAAGGGCATTATATATTTCTTTCATATTTTTATTGCTGTCTGGGTGAATGGTTGGCAAATTTCTGAGATAAATTTTAGTTGCGCGCCATATCCGTAATGTTAATTCCAATTTTCTCAGGTTAAGCTTCAGGAAGTTGTGAAACCAAAAAATCCAGTTGTAGATTTCAGAACCGATATTACCGGGTTCACTGAAAAAGACTTAGATGGAGTTACTTGTTCTTTGGCTAATGTACAGGTAAATATGGATCATTATGGTTAACCGACCTCTTCATTAGTACCCTGTCTCTGAAACTCACTAACTGCATCGTGCAGAAATCCTTGGAAAAGCTGTTGTCGCATGGAACTATTTTAGTAGGCCACAGTTTGAATAATGATCTCCAAGGTACCCAAATTTAACATTTTTTATGGTGAATATCTTCCTTTTTATTTTATTGTCCCTGCACTCCATCTGCTCATTACTGCTTACATCTGCTTCTAGTTCATTAGGCTCTCTTCTGGTTCACTTCTGATGTCATTTTTCATTTTATGTTCAGTGATTGCGATAAATCATGCAAGGATTATTGTCACTTCTCCAACTTGCAAACGACCCATTTTCATTTTATTTTTCATCTCTTATAGTTTACTGAAGTTTTAATTCTTGATTTTGAGTTTCTGTTTAGTGCTCAAGATGGATCATGCAAGGGTTGTAGACACTTCTCTTATCTTCAAATTACCAGACCAACCTGATTACCGAAGGCCTTCCTTGAATAATTTGTGCAAGGTATGGTTTATCTTTGCTTCCATTTTTGCAAACCTATTGATGTGTTTGGTTTTGAAAAACATTTTCTGTTTTCGTTTTCCAAATATGTATTAGAATATATGTTGGAAACTGTTTTGAAAAGCTTAAGACATGAAACCATAGAAGTTATGTATCCAAGCATTTTCATTTTCTTGAAAACATGAAAGCAAGTTTTTTTTTTGTTTCCCAAAAACCTATCATTTTCATTTTCATTTCTGAAAAATGTTTCATTATCACAATCACAATCACAATCTAATGCATTTTTAGAAAACAGAAAATGTTTTTCAAAACCAAATGCAGCCTAAAATCTTTGTGCAGTTGTCTTGACCTCGTTCTTTCACACTGTTATGGTAGTCTTTTTTGGGATATGAAGTTCGAAAGGAAGGTGCCCCTCACAATTGTTATGATGATGCTTGTGCTGCAATGAAGCTTGTTCTTGCCAAGATAGGGGATGAAACTGATAAAGGCCGTGGCTTGGTTAATGCAAATGTATGTTAAGAACCATGGTTTCATTTTTAAGTTGCGCCGCATACAAATTTGCTAAATCATGATACCTCAAAAATCGTAGCTACAGAAGACAGCAATTGCAAAGCTTCTTCTCTACCAGATTCCAGTTGCGGTGCCTAGTGAAGAACTGAAAAAGATATTTCCACAAAGATTTACGTTTGAGCTGAAGGTATTTGCTGAATGTTTTTTCCCCTTACTGATTGATTGTAGCAAAAGATCAGTTGACTTGGCTCCTTTTGATATCATTGATTGAAAACTGGTTATAACACTTGTTACTTATGATAAACAGTTTGAAAAAATAACTGGTGTTTATTTTGTTTCTGAAAAAAAAAACACTTGTATGTAAATTTTAGAAGAAGACTGGTTTAAAAGGGACAAAAAAACTGTTTTTCAATAAACAATTTAGAACTGCGTAGGCCCTGTTTGGTATGAGGTGGATGGAAAGGCCGAGTGAGCGCCTATTGAATTTTTTAATGGAATATGGATTCTGTTCAATCTGTGGGAGTAATAGTCATTTGTTTCTTGAAAAATAATTTTTTTGAACCTAATTATCCATAATTTTATTTGTTATTGTAAAGAATACCTCATAAATAATGGAGAGGAATTATACTATATATCTTTTGTAAATAAATACTTACATTATTTAACATATTTCATCACACATTTTCCATGCATACCAAACAAACAATTTACTCACCAATCCTTTCTCCATTCTGTTTCCCTTCACTTTCCAGTTTTCATCAGGAAGGTTTCCCTCTTATAGCACTTTCCAGTTTTCAATAGCGCGTTTAACAGTTGGTGTTGTTGAGCCTAAAGCATTTAACATTGCCGACAGCCGAAAAAGAAAAGTAGAAAAGAGAAGTATACTGCTGTGGTGCTCTTTAAGAGTGAAGAGGAAGCGCATGAAGCATTTGAAGGTGTTGCGGGTGAAGATGAGTTGGTAGGTGTTTTCATGAGACATTTATTGTCTTTTTGTTGTGTTTATATCAAGCATTAACCGACTTGTTGTCAGGATTCTAGTGGAAAGCCTCGGAAATTAGTGGCATTTAAAAGCAGTGCGGGCAAAGGTGCGGGTTTTTATGTGTGCGAATTGATGAATGAGGAAGGTTCTTCGAGGAAGAAGAAGAGGTCATCATCATCAGGGGTTGAGGAGCCTGTGGGAGGATCATCATCTGGGGTTGAGGAGGAGGAGGCATTGCAGGAGTCGAAAAGGGCAAAGGTAGAGTTGAAGCTGGGGAACGGTGGTTCCGGTGCGGATCATGCGGGAGAGATCGAGAGGCTGAAGCGAGTGGTGAAGGAGAGGGAGGAGGAGATATCTGCCCTGCATCGGATTGTGGCTTCCCTTGCCAGGAAACAAGGTCTTTAGGCATGGCTAGGTGCTTTAAGCATATTGGCGGCGGCAGCAAACCTTATGGTGAGTTTTTGATATTTAAGTATTTAAAGTTGTTTAGCTGCACCATAATATATGGTGAGTTTTTCAAATAGAATATCTTTTATGTTGAAGCCCCATGTTCTCTCCCTAAATCGTGTGTCCTGTGATCTTCTTTTTTTGTTTTTTTATCACTTTTACTTGTTTCTGGATTCGTTCGTCATCGCTGATGTTTCTGCAACACATAATTTGTTGGCCTCACCAATCTATCCATACACCATACATACGGGATACTAGGCCGATCTTTTTAGGCTACCATGCTCGGGCTCCCATTTCTAGGCATTGGAAATTTAGGTGGGAATTTTCAGTGGAAATTTGAACGGGATTTTTTAGCAGTGGTAGCCTAAAAAATCCTCCAAAAGGAGACATTTTCGTCTAAAACACCAACCTGAGGGTCAGGTTTAGGTGTTCAATCTGAGACGATTTAAATCCCCTTCCATAAGGGGCATGACCATTGGCGGTAAGAACACCGCTTTTGGTTTCATTCCGGGTCATAAACACTCACTTTCCAACACTATGGATTATATGTCACGTGAGATTAGCCTTACCAAGTGATGACTAACGCAATTGATGGTGAGAGTTTCCACCAACAATTGAGGGCGATGGAGCAAAAATCGTTTTGGAAGTTCAAGATGTTGTCCATGGGAGGCAAAGGGAGAAAGTGAGAGCACTGAAAGAAAGAAATGGCAGAAAGAATAAAATAGCCGACCTTAGAATTGGGGGGGGGGGGGTGGTGAGAGCTGCTACCAGAACTCTTGTGGCTCTCACTGGACTTCCGGTGGGCCACATAGTCTTTGTTTCTCACCACCTGAACCCCGGTGGCGAGAGCACGCCCTCCTATCAAGGCCACTGAAAGTCCGGTGGCCTTCCACCGAGTTTTTTGTAGCCAATATGCTGCTTTGGTAGATTTTTTTCCACTCAATTCAGTACCTTGTTTTTCGATCTCAGGCAATCTCGCATTCCAAAATACACATAAAATGATTGAAAATAAGTCAAATTCATATTTGATGTGCGCCGGTTGTTACAAATTCCTCATCATACAACTTCTCTATAATAACCCACATCTAACACATATATTATTTCATAATTTTTAACATAAATATCCATAAAGCACAACCTAGAAATCTAGAGGTTTTGTGTTTTTGGGTGATTAGATACATGAACATAAAAATAACATCCTTTTTATTTTCATCTTCATAAATGCTCCTCTATCTCATCGTACTAATACCATTGCATGAAGTATATGTAGGGTACCGAGACGACGTAATGGAAGCCGGTGGGTCGGGAATTTAAATTTTTTTTGCATAACCGGAGTGACGTAACCCTATCAACTCTGGTGATCTTGTTCCGGTTTGGTCCAAGGATCATGCAAGGTTTAAACAGAGCACAAAAATTAAACTAAACATGCACTTAGTTCGGAATTGACGTGTGCAAGTCTGTCGCAGGACGCCGACGATCGTTGCTCGAAGACTCCGACGTCGAAACCCTCTAGATCGTCCACACACGCCTCTCAAATCTGCTCGCGCGCCGTTCGTCGAGATCCGGGTGCTAGCGCGGATCTTCGACGCTCACTTCAGCGTAACGAGGATCACCGCAAGGGAATAAGCTTCAATCCGAGATGGATGAACTTGAAGATCTTCCTTCGCTTGAGACTCTCTAGATTTCAAGAGGAGAGAGAAGCTCTCAATCTTAACACATAAATAGTTTTCATGGGAGAGCCTCTCTCTCACTTATATAGGGAGTGTTTAAAACAAGCAGTATGAATTCCCGACCCCCGTGTAATAGACGTCTGCTATATAAGTGTTATAAATAATTATTTATGACAAATAAAATTATGCCATAAATAATATTTATAATTTATCACTTGTAATATATAAATATATTACGTGATAAATTTGAGTCTTTAACTCGACTCACACCTCCTGCTAATATTAAACGAACCTAAGATATTAAAATCCATTCGAATAATATTAATACTTGTATTTACTATATAACTTGTAAATACATGTTATAAATAAATTCAACGAATTATTCTAAACTTGAATAATTAATGAATTTATTTATTCTTTGGCAATCCATAAAACCTGGATAGTGCTCGGACCCTTTGGCGGGGCCCACCAAGTTCTATATTCCTATTCCCAGAATAGGGCAGATTCTCAATGTGCTATTGTGTGTGACCCCTCTAAGTCCTTACCTCAATAGCAGTGAATAATATCCACCGACCTAGAGCGGGGTCTAGCAACCCACCGAGGCCCCTATAGAGATAATGCAAAGTCAAAGCAACGACTGCCTTCCTACAAAAACGGTTCGTATAATATAATCTCTTCGTCATCGATATCTCAATAAAGCAGAATGCATACTAATGTCATCATTCTTTATTTTGCTTTATTTTTATTTGTTGATTTGTCCGAACGGTCTTACCTTCCACTACCATGACCATGGATTTAATGAAGGTGCAACCATCCTAATCAACCAGGCCCGAGATATCTTTTCCTGAACTCGGAAGCGACAAATCCTTTCTCGATCATTCAATCAATGCCATGCCATTAATGACGTACCCGATACAAACTACCTCGCCACGACTTTGTCGCCATGGTTTTCGCCTTGCATCAAATGTACGTAATTAAATGACATCCATTGACAATGATCTCAAGTCTAAAGACCATTACACATATCCGTAGATAGGAACAATCAATGACACCTAAAACATGTGGTGTTCCTATTATGTGAGTATGTCCTCATGATCTCAACCACTAGAGATCATCAAGTGCGAACTTCATAAGAAGAAGTCTCAATGCTTATGAGCCCCCAACATCTGATGGTCACACATCATCTATGTCCTTTCAGAATGATGCAACTGGACCATAAGACGTTACTTTAAGATTAATGACATGGCATCTCAGGATTCTCATTATAGCCTGAGATCTACTATAACCCTTTGATGCGACAAGTAATCTAAGGACATTGCCATAAACAAAGTGGATGTCGAAGTATCTACACTATTATGGCAAGATAAACACATGTATTATAACAAACTGAATACATGTAGCAGTAATCAAAGTACAAAACAAGTTGGGTCTAGGGCACCCACTTTCAACACTCCCACTTACACTAGAGCCAACTGTTAACATGTTTCAATCCGCTAGCTCTCACATGTGAATCATGCTTCTGCTGAGAAATGGATTTAGTCAGGGGGTCTGCCACGTTGTCCTCTGTGGCTACTCTGCTAACTGTCACTTCACCTCTTTGAGTAAAATCCCTCAAGAGATGAAACTTCCGAAGAATATGCTTTGTTCTCTGGTGAGACATGAGCTCAGTATATCCCCTCACAACTAGTTCCTCATCTCCTCCATATACTAGGAACATATCCTTAGTATGCCTCAAGTACTTTAAGATAATTTTAACAGCTGTCCAATACAGCTCTCCTGGATTGACTTGATATCCACCCATCATGCTTAAAGCAAAGACGACATCAAACCTAGTACATAGCATGACATACATGATAGAACCCACTGCCGAAGCATAAGAGACTCTACTCATTCTTTCAATCTCCTCCTGTGTTTGTGGGCACATTTTCTTGGAGAGATTTACACCATGTGACACAAGTAACAATCCTCTCTTGGATTGTTCCATACTGTACCTTTTGAGTACCTTGTCAATATATGTACATTGACTTAGCCCAAACAGCCTTTGAGATCTATCCCGATAGATCTTGATCCCTAGAATGTAGGCTGCTTCACCTAAGTCTTTCATGGAGAAGCATTCATTTAACCAAGTCTTAACTGACTGTAAGACTTGCATCTCGTTTCCCATAATTAATATGTCATCAACATATAATACTAGGAAAACGATGACATTCCCTTCAACCTTTTTATAGACACACGACTCGCTTTCATTTTTGACAAAACCAAAATCTCTTATGACCTCATCAAAACGAACATTCCATGATCTTGATGTCTGCTTCAATTCATAAATGGATCTCTGCAGCTTGCATACTTTATTGACATTCTTTGACTTGACAAACCCTTCGGGTTGAGTCATATAGACGTCTTCAACCAACTTCCTATTTAGAAAAGCAGTTTTGACATCCATTTTCCAAATTTCATAATCATGAAAGCCTGCTATTGCAAGCAATATTCTGATGGATTTAAGCATTGCTACTGGTGAGAAGGTTTCATCATAGTCAATGCCTTGACGTTGCCTGAAACCCTTTGCAACCAGTCTTGCTTTTAAAGGTATTAACCTCACCATCCATGTCCAACTTCTTCTTAAATACCCATTTGCATCCAATGAGTTTTATATCAGCTGGAGGGTCTACCAAAATCCAAACTTGATTTTGGTACATGGACTCTATCTCAGAATTCATGGCTTCTTGCCATTTAGCAGGTTCTTTGCCTTCTACTGCTTTCTTGTAGGTTAGAGGTTCATCATCCTCAAGGACTAATGTGTCACCTGACTCAGTGATAAGAAAACCATAACGCTCTGGTTCTCTAACCTCTCGCGTAGACCTTCGCAATATCTGTGTCTCAGGAACAACTTCTTCTTCCACTTGTTCTTGTGGAGATTGTTCCTCTACCAACTCTTGTGCATATGGAGCATTAACTTCATCGAAGTCAATATTGCTCCCACTATTTCCAATAGAAATGTGTCCCCTTTCTAGAAATGTGGTGTATCTTGCCACAATGACTTTTCTATCTAAAGGATTATATAGGTAATATCCTCTAGTTTCCTTAGGATAACCTATAAAGATGCACTCAGTGCTTCTGGATGCTAATTTGTCACTTGGTAAAGTCTTGACAAATGCCTCGCACCCCCATACACGCATGTGTGTCAGGTTGGGTTTCTTTCCATACCATAACTGATATGGAATTCCATCTGCAGCTTTAGTTGGTACTCGGTTAAGGGTATATGCTGCTGTCTGCAAGGTGTATCCCCAAAATGATAATGGACATCATTGATCTGACCATGTCAAGCAAGGTCCTATTCCTCCTTTCACTAACACCATTCCATTGTAGTGTATAAGGAGTAGTGAGTTGGGATACTATCTCACTCTCCTTCAAGTGATCAATGAAAGCTTGGTTAAGATATTCTCCACCTCGGTCTGAGCGAAGTGCTTTTATTTTCTTACCAAGTTGGTTTTCTACTTCATTTTGGTATTCCTTAAAAATCCGAAAGGAATCTGACTTATACCACATCAAGTAGATATAGCCATACCTACTATAATCATCGGTAAAAGTAATGAAGTATAGAAAACCACCCCTTGCCTCTATTGGAAATGGACAACATACATCAGTATGTATTAATTCCAGCACTGCATTGGCTCTTTCTCCCTTTCATGAGAAAGGTGTTTTGGTCATCTTTCCTTGTAAACAAGCTTGACATACATCTAAGGGTTCTAACTGTACTGAGTCTAGATACCCTTCTTGATGCAATTTTCGTAATCGCTTTTCGTTTACATGACCAAGCTTGAAGTGCCATATGCGGGTGTTATTTGAGTCATGTTGGCTGTTTTTTTCATTGATTGCCATTACTGAGTTCTCTAGTTCCAGCATATATAAACCATTGTTAAGATGTGTCATACCATAACATATGTTATCCCTATAAAAGAGACAACATTTATTTCCAAACTTGAAATAAAAACCCATAGTGTCTAGAATCGACACAGAGATAATGTTTCTGGTAACAGAAGGTACATAATAGCAATTGTTTAAAACTAGAACCAAACCAGTTGGCAAGGTTAAGTGATAGTTTCCCACTGCCAAGGCTACCAGACTTGCACCATTTGCAGCTCGGAGATCCACTTGACCTTTTGTAATCTTCTTGAACCTACTTAGTTCCTGTATATATGTGTGATCCACATGCCGTATCCAATACCCAACTTGTAGATAAAGATAGATTGCATTCAATAACAAAAATACCTGAAGTAGAATCATCAACTTGCTTCTTCTTCCCAGCTCTACAATTCTTCTTCCAGTGGGCTTTTTTGCCAAATCAAAAGCAGACAGCTTCCTGCTCATTACTTTGCCTCTGAATCTTTGGCTTCTTTACAGGACGATGTATTGGTGTCTTTGGCCTTGACTTGGCCTTAGACCCCTTTGCCCTGCCCTTGTTTTTCTTGTTCACCATAAGGACAGATGAATTGATATTTTTCATATCCTTATCAGATTGGCAAACTAAATCCAAAAGGTTTGGGAGCGACTTTGTCATATCATTCATATTATAATTGACAATAAAAGTCGAGAAGCTTGACGGTAACGAGGTAAGAATGAGATCCACTGCTAGTTCTTGGTTCAGTTTGGACCCAAGGGATTCAAGCCTCTCAATATACCCAATCATCTTGAGTATGTGAGGACTGACTTGGTGCCCTTCTGCTAGCCTGCACTTATAAAGCGCACTTGAGATCTCATACCTTTCTTGACTGACCCTCTCCTCATATAGTTCTTGGAGATGTGAAAGCATCTTGTAGGCGTCCTCATCCTCATGCATTTTTTGCAATTGGCTGGACATGGATGACAACATGAATCAAGTGCATCGTCTACATGCTTTCTCCATTTATCTTTTTCCGCCTTGCTTGCTCCCTGAGGAGGCTCAACAGGAATTGGGGATTCCAGTACATAGAACTTCCTTTCTTGGCGTAGTACTATGCGCAAGCGCCTGTACCACTCCTGAAAGTTATTGTCGGTCAAGATATTTTCTTTATTCAAGATCGATCGCAGTGATAAAGTACTTGTGGTGTTGGTGATTGTCATTTTGAATCTACATCAGATAAACATTTAACAGTTAGTACTTTGTCTTGATTACCTTTTGATATTTATGATTAATAAATTATTATATCATTTTAATGTCTCCCACTATTTTGGCGAACCTTAATAGCCCTCACTATTAGATTCAGAATACTCTATCGCTTTGAGTATTCTAGTGGTAAGGATCCTCGAAACCTCCCTCGTAGTCTACAAGTTAGGGCTACGCCACTACTTGGAGGGTTTCAAGGTAGGCACTAGACTGACCAACCACTTGTTCTTGTGGTTCCTTGTGTTGTTGAGTAAAGTCCCAGCTTTTGGAATCTGAACTTGATTCCCTCAACATCTTGCCTTTAAAGTGATAGCAAGTTAGATAAGGCTAATCCTTGACTACTCACTTTAGTTAAGTCGACCCATTTCTCTCATGAAAACGCCCTGGTAGTAAGAGGCACTCTCAACTATGACTGACGAGCACCTAAACAGCTGGTTTTGTTTAGATGTGAGAAATGGAAGGCTTTTAGACTTAATATATCTTTGAGGGATTTTTTATATTTATTGACGAATATAATCCTTTTCTATTTATTATGTTCAAACTGGGTTGTCACGCTCACAACTGAACATGCAATAAAATATAATTCGTCACATCTTTATGCATTTTATCTTGTTTACTATTCTATGTGATCACGCAATAATCATACAGACACATAAAATAATAAACTATGCATAAAGTAAATAATGTGATCCAACTGGTGTTGAGCATTCTATAAAGATCGATCCATAACAGATCAATCTTGACCTTGGGACATCCATACCCGAGTCGTGACTTGACTCACGTCACAGCTTGCCCAGTGTAATGCGCTTGGCTCCCGTCTGGTTTACCGCCTCGTCTTGGCTGGGTCAGCGTCTCAGATCATCATTTAATTATAAATATACTCGCACACAGACGAGGGGGTCTAGGGGTACAAAATACATCTTGTGCATTGGACACACATGCCCTTATACATATTTGAAATTAAAAGGACGATTCACAGACCATCATTTATCTAATTAATTATTACAAACATCGCACACATTGAATAAATAATTAAATAATTAAATAAATACCAGACATACACAGTTCAGTTGCTTGCTCAAGACCAGTCGGGGTAAAATATGCACAAGAAAATTAAATTGCAATAAATTTAAATAGTGCGAGAGTGTTCTAATAAATTAAATGAATTTGATTAAATTCAAATAATTTATTTTATCGGTTCCATTTGTTTAATTTAATTTTAATTCTAAAAATTAAATTAAACCATTAATTTAATTCTAAACATAAATTAAATTAATATTTCGGATTAAAATAATTTAAACCCCAAATTAATTCTAATTAATTTAATTTAAACAACTAAATTAATTAAAATTAATTAAGGCAGGGTTACCTCTAGCCGGGGAGTCCGGAAGGACTGCGGACCGCCGCAGGGTGTCATCCTGGAGCAGGGCCGATTATGGCATTACCGCAGCTTGACCGCGGCGTGACCGTGGCGTGACCGCAACGTGACCGCGGTGTGACCGCAGCGTGACCGCGACATGACCGCGACATGACCGCTCGGTCTAGCGACTCCCGCGGCGACAACAACTTTTGGCGAGGTCCGAAGGGAGCGGGAGGAGGCCGGGAAACGTTCCGGCCAGCTGCATGGTCGGCGGCCCGCTGCTCTGGCGAGCCGACGAGGCGGCGGCCCGGTCCGACACGATCTGGACCGGTGCGGTCGGGACCGATGGCTGTCGGTGCGGTTCGGTCCGGCGGAGCTTGGGGCGGCGCGGGGAGGCAGCCCGGCGGGGCTTGGGGCGGCGCGAGCAGGCAGCCCGACGGGGCCGGGGCGGCGTGAGGAGGCAGCCCGGCGGGGCTCTGGGCGACGCGAGCAGGCAGTCCGGCAGGGCTTGGGCGGCGCGAGCAGGCGGGAAGGGGACCAGCGGGCTCGGTCCGAGGCGGCGCGACGCGACTGAGGAGGAGGTCCGGCTGCCAGGCAGTCCGACGCGCAGAGGGGAGGCGGCTCAAGGAGGTCCGACGCCGGCTAGGGTTTCTCCCTATGGGGAGATCCCTCCTTGTGCGCTGCGTGAAAGAGAAGACCCTTTTGGGTCTTCCCTTTTTTTATTTAATTTGTCTTTAGACAAATTATACCACCACCCCCCTTTTTTTAAATAAAGGGAAGAATACCCCATTTTGGGGTCTTGGTCTTCCTTTAATTTTTTTTTTAAAAAAAAGCAAGAAGACCCCAATTTGAGGTCTTGGTCTTCCTCCCCCCTTTTTTTTAAATTTTATATTATGAAAGAATATTTTCCACACACCTTTGTGGAAAATATTTTATAATAAAATATTATATTATATTTTATAATAATAAAATATTACATTTAATTTTATCTCAATTATGATTGAGATTAACATCAAATGAACGAAAAATAAACCACGACATCGATCCGATTAAATTTTTTAAATGATCGTAGCTTGATCATTTGAAAACGAAACGACGCGCGGTCGGATCCGAATGAACCGTTTTAACACACCGCATTTAAATTCAATGCATCTTAATTTTGTTGACTCAGAAAAACCTTGTGATCCCTCTGATACCACTATAGGGTACCGGGATAGCGCAACGGAAGCCGGTGGGCCGAGAATTTAAAAATTTCTGCATCATCAGAGTGACGTAACCCTATCAACTCTGGTGATCTTGTCTCGGTTTGGTCCAAGGATTACGCAAGGTTTAAACAGAGCACAAAAATTAAACTAAACATGTACCTAGTTCGGAATTGACGTGTGAAAGTCTGTCGCAGGACGCCGGCGATCGTTGCTCGAAGACTCTGACGTCGAAGCCCTCTAGATCGTCCATACACGCCTCTCAAATCTACTCGCGCGCTGTTCGTCAAGATCCGGGTGCTAGCGCGGATCTTCGATGCTCACTTCAGCGCAGCGACGATCACTGCAAGGGAAAAAGTTTCAATCCGAGATGGATGAACTTGAAGATCTTCCTTCGCTTGAGAGACTCTCTCTCTAGATTCCAGGAGGAGAGAGAAGCTCTAAATCTTAACACATAAATAGTTTTCATGGGAGAGCCTCTCTCTCACTTATATAGGGAGTGTTTAAAACATGCGGTATGGATTCCCAGCCCCCTGTAATAGACGTCTACCATATAAGTGTTATAAATAATTATTTATGACAAATAAAATTATGCCATAAATAATATTTATAATTTATCACTTGTAATATATAAATATATTATGTGATAAATTTGAGTATTTAACTCGACTCACACCTCCTGCTAATATTAAACGAACCTAGGATATTAAAATCCGTTCGAATAATATTAATACTTGTATTTACTATTTAACTTGTAAATACATGTTATAAATAAATTCAATGAATTATTCTAAACTTGAATAATTAATGAATTTATTTATTCTTTGGTGATCCATAGAACTTGGATAGTGCTCAGACCCTTTGGTGGGACCTACCAAGTTCTATATTCCTATTCCCAGAACAAGGCAGATTCTCAAGGTGTTATTGTGTGTAACCCTCTAGGCCCTTACCTCAATAGTAGTGAATAATATCCACCGACCTAGAGCAGAGTCTAGCAACCCATCGATGCCCTTATAGAGATAAGGCAAAGTCAAAGCAACAACTGCCTTCATACGAATACGGTCCGTGTAATATAATCTCTTCATCATCGATATCTCAATAAAGCAGAATGCATACTAGTGTCATCATTCTTTATTTTGCTTTATTTTTATTTGTTGATTTGTCCGGACGGTCTTACCTTTCACTACCATGACCATGGATTTAATGAAGGTGCAACCATCCTAATCAACCAGGCCCGAGATATCTCTTCCTAAACTCGGAAGCGACAAATCCTTTCTCGATCATTCAATCAATGCCATGCCATTAATGACGTACCCGATAGAAACTACCTCACCACGACTTTGTCGCCATGGTTTTCGCCTTGCATCAAATATACGTAATTAAATGACATCCATTGACAATGATCTCAAGTCTAAAGACCATTACACATGTCTGTAGATAGGAACGACCAATGACACATAAAACATGTGGTATTCCTATTATGCGGGGTTGTCCTCATGATCTCAACTACTAGAGATCATCAAGTGCGAACTTCATGAGAATAAGTCTCAATGCTTATAAGCCCCCAACACTTGATGGTCACACATCATCTGTGTCCTTTCAGAATGATGTAACTGGACCATAGGACGTTACTTTAAGATTACTGTCATGGCATCTCAGAGTTCTCATTATAGCCTGAGATCTACTATAACCCTTTGATGCGACAAGTAATCTAAGGACATTGCCATAAACAAAGTGGATGCAGAAGTATCTACACTATTATGGCAAGATAAACACATGTATTATAACAAACTGAATACATGTAGCGGTAATCAAAGTACAAAACAAGTTGGGTCTAGGGCACCCACTTTCAACAGTATCTTGGAGGCATACATAAGAAAAGGGTGAGCAATAAAGTTCAATAAGAGAAAAATTAAAGGGTAACATAGGTAGCATAGCTATAATGAGATAAATGAAATATCAAGAGGAACACATGCAATATGAAGCATAAATGAAACTTTAATCATATAAGCATGACATATGAGAACATCAGTCATGGACATGTGGCAACAACATGAAACATAACATCATAAGCATAGATTAAAACTCACAGCCAAGTCACCATAACATTGTGGATGAAGCTAATTTCACTTGACCCACACATAAAATTATGGACGAGACTAATCGTATCTTGTCCACATAATGTTCTCATGAGATATAAAGCATTTCCCAATCGATTGGGGGGCTATATAATTTCAGGTCCATCCATCACATTATTATATTTACATGCATGTGTTCCACATCGAAGGAAATTATGCCATCCATCCAAAAACCCATGAGAGGGAAATGGGTTACAAAAACATGTCTTAAAGTATAATCAAATGATATATCATTGTGATTCTCAAGAAAAGAAGGGATTAAGTCTTTTTAGATGTTTATAATTGAATAAAGAAGTATAGGTTATGAAGATATAGCTCAAGTGAAGGAAAAATCATGAGAAAGGGGTGAAGAAGCAAGTGTGAAAATGAACCTCTTAATGACGTTTTAAGAAATGGGCAAAGAAACTTTAAAGAATATAAGAGCATATAATTTTCCTTAAAACCAAAAATGAACTAGAATACTTTTCCTTAAAATAATGATTATATTTAAAAATCATAGAAGATTAAAACCTTCAAAAGTGTGGTACATGAAAAAAATAAGAAATAGAAAACTCCCATTTAATTATGTTTGATTTAAAGAAGATATTAGGAATAGAAGTTGAAAAAATTGCATATCCCCACAAAGAAATGGATAATAAACTAGGTATATATGGGGAAAACATATATACCGAACATAGAAGCAGAATGTAATGGTCCGTGCATTCTCCACCCGTCGCTTTTCCAGTTTTGATGGTTGAAGAGTGTTGGGGGTGCTTTGGAGGAAAACCTTGGAGGGTTCAGTGGAGGTTGGAGCTGTAGGAGTGCTGCAGTAGGAGGTTCACGTCGCGAAAGGGATTAACGATGTGAGTTGGTGATTCGTGATTTCTGTGTGCCGATGAAGGAATTCATGAAACAGATTCACGTGGTGTAATTAAATCAGGCCGAGGCGACACGAATTTAGAAAAAAGTTAGAATTTTGGGAATTCCCATGGAATTCACGTCATGAACCCAATCACGATGTGAAAGGTGCGAGATCCAGGTTTTAAATCCTTTTGTTCAGTTGATTTTTATTCATTCGGCTGTACCCCCTCTTGTTTCCCGGTGAACCCTAGGTGTTTTTGGAGGATCTTCCAACCCTCCTCCTGCTTTGATCCGTTGGTTTCGGTTGATGCCCGTTGGCGATTCGTCTCTTCCCTATGGGTTTCCTTTCGTTCTTTTTCAGAGATCCGCTACGGTGGTGCGGTTTTGGTTTCAGTTGTGAGTTGAGTTGTGTTTTTGATAACCCTTGATGCAGTGTAGGTTGATCCGTGGGTTTTACGTGCGGTCGTGATTTGCGGGAATTTCTTCTCCACCCTTATAACGACCAAAACTTTTATAAATGAGATTCCTTCTCTTCGAATGAATAAATGCATAATTAAGTAATGAAGTTATAGAAAACACATGTACTACTTTGGTTATTTTGGAATATTATATAATATCGAATTTAAAAGACCGTTAAGTAACGTAACTGTTGAAAATATAGCTATTAGACAATGATCATATGATTAGTATATATACAGGGTTATGTTAAAGTCTATTAATACAGATGAAAGAAGCAATGATCTCGACCAGTAGGATTGTACATTATGAAGCCCATTTATCGGAGCTTCTAAGGGAGATAACATCTCTGGGCTTTACCCTTGACCAAACCCAAGCTGATATTCAACAACTTAAGCTTGAGCAAAACCGTTTATAGAAGAAATTTAAGTTCATCGAGATCATGACCCAAACCATGTTCACTGAACCATCTTAAGAAAATCTCACCACCGCATACCTTACTCTTAGGGTGCTCGCTGGTGTAATAAAGAGCTATGTATCTCAACACTAACAATATGAATATGTATATTTTGTAAAATAATGATTATATTTACTTCTTATTGTTGTTACTTTATAAATGATTAAATAATGAGTTCGATAAAAATTAGATTTCAATACGGCAAAACTTGAATTGTATTTTTGGGTAATATGCAATTTCAATTAAGACATTCCTTTTGACGAATTCATGAATTTTCTAAATAAATGATATTTTAATAAAATATTATTATTAAATAGTATATATTAAATATAAATGACAATATAATTTTACAAAGTGAAAATGTAATTTTTATAGGGGTCAGAAAACTGTTATCGTCAAAAAACTAATATTTTTCAATAAACATAAATTTTGATTTAAAAATATAAATTCTCATATATTTATATTTTTAAATCAAAATTTATGTTTAGGAAATAATAAAGAAATCCCCTCTCTTTTCCTATATAAACTCAACCACGATCCCATTTCTATTTACTGAAAAACCTTGTAGCATGACCTTACTCTACCCATTCCTCTCCAAATCCCTCCCAAGGTACTCCCAAGATCTCAAGAAGCTCCTCCCAAGCTTTTAGAAACACCATTTCAAGGTAAGGGATCACTCTCTCTTCTTTTCCATTTCAGCACCTTCCTTATATTTATCCTTTTTAATCTCAATTGATTATGATATCATGCCTTTATAAATATCCCTTTACTTTCCAAACTGATGTTCTAATAATGAGAGATCATTTATCCCCTCTCGTTATAACATTTACCTAAGCCGTTACTATGCTGAAGGGATCTCCATCTCTTCTGTTCCATTCAAGCACCTTATTTGTAATTAGAATTTTTAAATCTCAATTGGTTATTTTGTCATGCCTTTATAAACACCCCTTTACTGTCAAATTGATGTTCTAATAATGAGATATTATTTATCCCCTTTCGTTATGACTTTTACCTAAGCCATTAGCATGACAAAAGTAAGAGATCCTCTCTTTCTCCTCTTTATTCAAGCACCTTCTTTATTTTATGCCTTTTGATTTCCAATTCCTAATGTTGGGATATGTTTTTACACATCCCTCATACTTTCCCTTTGATTTCCAAAATATGAGATACCCCTTTACGCTCTCATTAAACCATTTTATGAATATTTAAGTACGACCGTTATGTTACCGAAATTTCACTGTGTTTTTTAATGTCAAAAAAATGTGAAGTGAATTCCTGCTATATGTACCCATACTTCTTTGATCGGAGACATCCATGTTTGTAGCCCACACTCCTCAATCGTGGGGTTAATGAAGATGAAAAATATTCTTATGTTATATGATCTATGTGACACACTTATGCATGTACATGATATGATTATGATGGGTGCACCCATATAGCGCTCCAATGCATTGAGAAATGTTTTAATCTCATGAGACACCATTTAAGGTGAACACGAGTTTATCCTAAGAACACTATGTTATGGTGTCTTTTTGGTTAATCTTGGCTTATGACTATGATTCCATGTTTTAAATTGTTGCCACATTTCCATGTTGCCTTTATGCTAACATGGTGTATCATGCCTCGTTGTTCAAGATTTTGATTCTCACCCCTTTCATGTCCTATTGAAATGCTTATTGAGTAACATGTAATACTTTCATCATGTTATGATTTGTTTATTCCCTTACTGAGTTTTATAGATCACCCATTTCTTATGTATGTACCTAGGTTATCCCGTGCAGTTTTAAAACATATGAAATTTTAGAAGCATGTTAAGGAAATTTTCAATAATGTTGTTGTATCCATGTATCAAGTTGATGTGCTATGTACCAAATTCCTAAAGATAATAGGCTTCTTGATCTTTTGGGTTATACTAAGTAAAACTTTATGTAATGCATCGTGAAATAAAGTGTATTAACGATATGGGTTGTCATAGCCCTATAATGCGCATCGAGTTGACAAAGTTTCATTGAGACATGGAATCCCTCATTTCTCACTTTTGTGTATCACGTGAGAGGTGTTTTACTCTTTTTTATCCACGGGGGATGGTCTACGTTAGCCTAATCAAGATAAATTAATCAGTAAATTGAAATTGAAGGGGAAATGAGAATGATTCACATGCTTTTACACCTTTGATATTATTATGATATTGTGTTTGTATGGGATGAATACCCTATTGAAAATTATGGTAGTCGGGAGATTTGTTTGCAATGATCTAACATGAGTTGTGGAACCCTTTCTTATTGTGATTGTTTTACATCACCTTAAATAATTAGAAATTCTATAACCACTTATATTTGGCTAATAAAATGGTTGCCTCAGGATTTATGGCTTATGTGATAACACCCCTAAAATAAAGTGAAATGTGATAAAAACCCCTTTGTTAAATTAGTAAAATGATATTTGACGTGTTGTGGGTTGTTTGGTCGTGTTTTTTAGGTGGTGTAGTGATGGTTTGTTTGGACATACTTTTGGGGTGGTGAGGTGATGGTTTGTTTGGATGTGCCTTTGGGGCAGTGAGGTGATGGTTTGTTTGGCCGTACTTTTGGGGCAGTGAGGTAATAGTTTGTTTGACCATGATTTTGGGGTAGCGAGGTGATGGTTTTTTTGGCCATGCTTTTGGGACAGCGAGGCGATGGTTCGATGGGGATGATGAGATGCTTGTGAGAATGGCCACATTGTGCTAGATGCTTGGGTAATGGTGTAATAATTGTTTAATAATGATTGAAATGGATGTGGTTTGGTTTGATTAATGAGATGAACGTGGTTAATGAACAAATAAATGATAGGCTGTGTGGTTAAATGTGGTTGATTCTTAATAATGAATCGAATGGGATGGATAATGGAATTGGTTGGAAATGCAAAATGTGGCTTGTGGCTTGTGTGGTGTTATGCATTTAGAGGTGGCACCGAAAGTGGGGATGTTGCGAGTTGGTTAATACTTTGTTGAGAAACCATAGGTTAATATTGTGCGTGGTTATTTATATATACTTGTATATTCCTTGTGATTTCTATACGCCCCCACCCGCGTCGAACACTATGTACCGACACCCGTATATTCACATGAGGGGTGTTTTTACCAACACCCTGGTGATGAGGATGGATGGTTGGCTACCTGCTCTTCCTCTCTTTCTCTTCCAAGTGAGTAGATATGAAGATTTTGTGATGGTTGGAGGTCTATTAGTGCACTAGGTGGTGGATCAGGTGTCTTCAGGCGAGATATGACATGAACGTGCTGCGGGACAGTGGCCTAGGTTTCTTCAAGCAAGATGTGATATAATCATGTTGTGGGGCGGTGGCCTAGGTGTCTTCAAGCGTGATGTGATGTGACCGTGCCATGGGGCAGTGACCTAGGTGTCTGCGGGCGTGATGTGATGTGACCGTGCCGTGGGGTGGTGGTATATGTTATTCAGAAGAGATGGAAGCACCAAGGCATACGACGTTGGGGGTGAGAGGTAAATCAGTAGGAAAGCGGTGCGAGGAACCCTTTATTGATATGATTTTTATTATGTTATTATAGTTAGATTGCATTATTTGGTGAGCATGCCTTGATGAGGTTGGGATGGATAGTTGATCTGTTTAGGTGCTATTGGTTCTGTTGTTTTCTCACAGATGCATTAGTATACTTCGTTCACATGTGCATAAGAGACTTTGGTTTTTCTAATGATTATACTTGTATGCTCACCCTATATATATAAACCAATTTTTAGGTTTCTAGGACGACTACACGGAACATACTGGACATTACTAGCTTGGACCTTTGGACAGTTATTGCATTACTACTTTAGCTTTACTTTTGGGTATTTAAATTTGGAGACTTTTATTTGTACCTTTTTTATTTATACATGCATTGTGGGATGATTTTGGTTTCTTTTTATATTATGTCATGGATTTTTTGTGTGTGGATGATTCATCTTATTTTCAAATCCTATATTATTGTTGAGGGTAATGCCTCACATTTCATGAGATTTTTATACCTTCAGTGCTAGTTGTCAACCCAGGGCCTACTAGAGGCGGGACTCGGGGGTAATTATCTCTCTCCCTTCATTATGGTATCATTGGTGGGAGGGAGTCATGGAAAAGTGGTATCAAAGACTGATGGTTGAGAGATAAAATGAATTTTAGAGATTGGACATAGTGACGATTGCATTGGATGATATATAAATAGTGCCAATCAACCTTGGTGCGTGACATAGGCCAAAGAGATCGGTTATGACACACGATTTTAGCCCCCACATAATCTAGTGCATGAAATCCGAGCTCATTGAACGACCAAGTGAGACATATTTGTTTATAGGGTAGAGACCTAGGAGTGGTACATGCATCATGATGACCTTCATTTCTATTTGAATTGAATTGTTTTGGTAAAGGTAAAATGAATAAAATGAATTAAAAGAATCTTAATAAGACTCCACACTACCGAGATTAGTTAATTCTTGTTTTATTTTCAACTATGGCTCATGGACATCGTCTGTATGTGGTTCATGCAGTAAAGGCTCAGAAGGTTGATCCAATTGATCACGGGAGGGTAAATCTGGTTGAGGAGGATGATCAGTGGAAGAGGACATTGAAAGATTTTTAGCAGCATACCTTGGGGAAGTATGAGGTAATTTTTTTCAGATGTGGAGATAAAGAGATGGATGGAGGAGCTTGGGATCACTTTAAATTTGATCTGAACCTCAGTGGGGTACTGATTTCCTTTGAATGTTAGTTAGATGTGGGGAGCTGCACGTTAGTGGTGGATGCTGTATCCAGGTGAGAAGAAGGAGGAAGATGTTTCATGATTCAAATTTTAGAAAGATTTCCAAGTAGAGTTCCTTTCATTGACCATGAAGTCAGTAAAGAGGAATTATCTTATTTCTCTTCATCAGTGGAGTATTTTAGTGCAGGAGTTAGGAATTAATTTCAAGTAACTTCTATGTTTTTTACCTGATCTTTTTCTAGATGAGGATTCTTGTGTGAGACATCTTGAGGAGGCACTCCATCCTTTGATCCATTATACAATTACTCCTTTTACATTGCCAATGTATCTAGAGGTTCAGAAGAAGGTGGAGGTAATAAAGAAGATTCACTTGCAAGGATCTTTTCCATGAGAGTGGAACCAATAGGGTTACTCGAGGAGTAGAGTTTTCAGTGGCAGGTCTCAGGTTCCAGGGCCTTCAAGGTTTTAACCAGTGGGGAGTCGAACTTAGAAGCTTCCTCTTTGGCCTTATGGGGATAGTGGTTTCTGTGCTTTTATTGGGGACTTTAGGCTAGTGATTTTTTTATAGGGTTCGTGGCCATAACCATAATCAGTGCCCAGTGGTTCTTCAAACTTAGTTTAGTGGAGGAAGATAGGTTTTGCACCAGCCTCAACAACAGTTTCTGGTGAGACTATTTCAGCAGCAAGAGCAATAGGATTATGCTATTCTGAGGGGAGATGGAGTTGGTAGTGGCCGACCTCAGGATTCTCTTCTTGTTCAGGGACCTCAAACCAAACATATTTGTGGAGGTAGTCTTCAGTAGAGAGGTTGAGGATTTGGGTGTGGTTAGTTGCACATAGTGGATGCAACAACATCATAGGGGCCAAAGATCATTCAAGGTATACTCAGTTTATCATCTACCCTTGTTAGTGCTTTGTTTGATTTAGGAGTTTCACACTTCTTTATTGCACCTAATCTAGTCTATACTCTAGGACTAGATATAGAGAGGCTTCCCGTATCCCTAGTGTTGACTATGCCAGTTGAAGGCCGGAACAACTTGTTTGATGTGTGCTAAGGGTGTAAACTGATGATGGAGCCACATCTGTCCCGTAAAGATATTTTCTTGCTTCAGATATAGCCATACGATGTCTTTCTTGGAATCAGCTGGTTGTATTATATACATGTTGTTATCAACTACTTCTATAATATATTCATGTTCTCATATGTGGATAACTAGTGTGTGGTTTTCGTTGGTGATCGGGGTTGTCAGGTGGGCAATTGGTGTGTGGACCCCCTTCTTTCTTTGATGGATGAGTTATCTATGGAATCAATAGAGGCTGGGATGGTGGAGGTTCCCAGGGTTTTTGGGGAATCTTTGGATGTTATTCTTGATGTGGTTTTGATGCTACCCCCTCGACGTAATATTGAGTTTAGGATAGACTTGTAGCCTGATGCTTATCTGATTTTGATGGATCATTATCAGATGGAACCTTATGAGTTATAGGTGTTGAATATTTAGATAGATGACATGATTTAAAAGGGTTTTATCTAGAACAATGTGTTTCTGTGGGGTGCTCTAGTGTTTTTTTCCAAAAAGGTAGATGGTAGTATGATGTTGTGTATAGACTACTAGAGGTTGAATCATGTAACAGTCAATAACTGTTACCCACTTCTAAGGATAGATGATCTTTTCGACCAACTGAGAGGGGATATTTGGTTTTCTAAGATCGATATACGGTTTAGATATCACCATTTGAGGGGGAAGGAGGGAAATATCCCAAAAACTACCTTCAGATGCAGGTAAAGACACTTCAAGTTTGTGGTAATGTCATTCAGTGTCATGAATACACCAACTGTGTTCATGGGGCTCATGAAATCCATGTTCCATGAATCCTTGGACTAGTTTATAGTCATGTTCATTGATGAAATATTGATATACTCTAAGTCATAGGAGGAGCATGGAAATCATTTCAGAGACATTTTATAGGTTATTTGATGCCGTCAACTCTATGGAAAGTTGTCCAAAGGTAAGTTTTGTACATGATAGGTGCATTTACTCAGGCATGTGGTGTCTTTGAAGGGTGTGGTAGTAGACCCATAGAAAGTCGAGGTTGTTATTTCTAGGAAACACCTAATAATGTGGTAGTGGTTCACAATTTCCTTATTCTTTCATGATATTATCATAGGTTTGTGCCTGATTTCTATTGAGTTATAGTCCCATTGAAAACATTGACCAGGAAGGACCAGAATTTTGTGTGGAGTGATCAGTGCTAGGCAACATTTTTTTACCTGAAGGGGAAGTTGGTCAGTTCTCAAGTGCTTCCGTTACTTAAGAAGGGTGTAATGTTTGAGGTGTTTTGTGATTCTTCCCATCTGGGATTAAGATGTGTGTTGGTGAAGAAGAGAGCAGTGATCTCTTATGGGTCTAGGCAGTTGCATCCCCATGAGCATAACTATGCCACCCATGACCTTGATCTATCATCAATTATGTTTTCATTGATTTTTTTGTGGAATTACCTCTCTGGGGAGCACATGGTGGTCTTTGCAGATCATAAGAGTTTGTGGTATATCTTTTATCTGCATCATTTGAAATTGTGGAAGCGGTGGTGGATCGAGTTTCTTCAAGATTATTATTTTTAGATCAACTACACCTCAGGAAAGGGAAATGTTATAGTCGAAACTTTATGAAGGAAGTTTCAAATGGATGTTGTTTAGAAATCTAGAGATGTTTGGAGAGTGATGGAGGAGATAACAACATTACACTTAGATTCGAGGGTGTTTGATGGTGGAGGTTTATTATTTTAGATAATGGTGCAATCTTCTATGATTCAGTATGTGGAGGATTCTTAGTGGGGAGACTCTAAGGTAGAGGTGACGTGAAATCATGTTGTCCATGCTAATGATATAGAGGTATGGTTATAGGATGGTCATAATCAAATATTGTTTCATGGGAGACTATTCTAGAAGCGATACATGATGGTTTCCTTCATGAGTTTCAGAGTTCACCGTTAGCGGTACACCTACGAGTTTCCAAGATGTATCGTGGCTTGAGGATGTAGTTTTGGTGGCCCAGGATGAAATGGGTGGTGGTTGAGTTTGTGGTGAGGTGATTATTTTTCCAGTAGGTAAAGGATAGACATCACGTTCCTGACAATTTTTTTGCTACCTTTAGATGTTGTTGAGTGGAAATGGGATAACATCTCAATGGATTTTGTCACAGAGTTACCTCGAGATTAGGGAGGTTGTGATGCTATCTGGGTGATCATGAATTGATTGATGAAATCATTCCACTTCTTAGCGATCAAGGAGTCAGGCACAATGGTTTCTTTGGCTAAGAGGTATGTGGATGAGGTGGTGTAGTTGCATGGAGTTCTGAGGTCCATTTTAATGGATCGGGATGCACATTTTTATTCGCGAATCTGAAGGGGATTACAACATGATTTTGGAACCCAGTTATTCCTCAACACTAATTTCCACCCTTAGATAGATAGGCATATGGAGCAGACCATCCGGATTCCATAGGACATGATGCAGGAAGGCATCTTAGACTTTGGTGGATCTTGTGTGTGACATTTTCCTTTGATTGAGTTTGATTATAACAAAATCTATCACCCGTTTATTGGCATGACCCATTTTAGGCATTGTATGGGAGTCCATTTATTTCTTCATTATGTTGGATGAAGGTTGGATAAGTAGAATTTCTTGGTCCCGATGTGTTTTAGAGCATGAGATAAAAGGTTCAATTGGTTCAAGAGAGGATGAAATCAGTGCAAGACCAACATAATACCTATGTCGATCATAGTAGGAGGACCTTGGAGTTCGAGTTTGGAGTTTGAGTTTGGAGACCATGTGTTCTTAAAGGTCTCTCCTCAGCATGAGCAGTGGAGGTTTGGTAGGGGGTGTAAACTTTCTCCCAGGTTTGTTAGACCCTTTGAGGTGATGGGGCAAGTTGGAGAGGTGGAGAATCAGTTGTAATTTCCATTGTAACTGGAGAAAATCCACGACATCTTCCACATATTTTAGTTTCTTTGTTATATTCACAATTAATCTCATGTCATCGACAGAGGAGAGTTGGATATTGAGGACAATGTGATGTTCGTGGAGTGACCGGTAGAGATCTAGGGTTGTCAAGAGAGGGTGCTGCATAGACGAACCATTCCCTTAGTTCACGTGTTGTGGATGAAAGTGCCCAGTCAGGATAATTGTATCACTGAGAGGGGGAGGGGTGAATCATTGATTTTTTTTATGTTTCTTTGAAACAAACTTCACCTCCTATTAACTCCAAATATAAATTTTTATTAAAAGTCCACTTTAAGGGGAAGTGGGAAACCAAGTTCACATGGCAAAGCACTATGTGCTAAAAGAGCTCATAGAATTACAAAAAACAAGACTAAGATGGCTTGAGTTATCCACTTTATATAATTCCCAATGCAAGTTACCTGCCTGAGTTTCTGGATCCTCTCTGATAAGGACTTCGAGGTGGGACACCATCCTGTCCATTGTCAGGATGAACTCTTCCATGGTGATTATACCGCGGTTGAAACCCCGAGCAACAATCTGGTCTTGTTTGTCAATCCACTCATAAATATCATCAGAAATCTCCCCCTGCACCTGTCTTTCATAAATTTTTAAAATATCCTCCTCTGAGGCGTTCGGTCTAAGGACTTTTTCAAACATTTCTTCCTTAGAGTGAATGATGAGTTTCAAACAGTCCCTTACCTCTTCCTCTATCACTCCTGTGTCTCGGCTTGAGACACCACTATCCCTGTCAACTGAGCTTTTGTTCTCTTTACTTCTATCCTTCTTGGTCGACCTGGTTTCCATCGGTTTTGGAAAATTAGAGTAGTATTTGCATCCCTTGGGATTTTTCCCCTGGACAACAATGCATTTCCCTGCATCACGTTTACCTTTGTTCCCTTTCTTCCTTCTAGGGCTATGGGGGCCATTGACATAGGCGAGGTCCAAGCTGTCTGAGAGGGGATGATTGTGACCATCATCGCCAGAGTCATCATCCACATGCTCCTTATCCTGCATTGCCAGACTATCAAAGCGATTTCTCAGAGTTACCCCCGATTCCTCTTTTGACCTGCTCGGAGCTTCTGAATTGCCTTTCTGGGAAGGTAAGGGAATGTTTGGATCAAATGGATCCAAGACACCCACCCCCTCCTGGCCACATTGACCACAAGCAACACCTGAAGATAATCCAGGCTCCCCCTGAAGTGGTACAGTAGGTGACTCATTCTCTTTTTGAGAGTAGCCGTGACCCATGAAGATCTCCCGGTAGGTATCCTCCCAGACCCGACCCTTAAGGCCCTCGGGTCCTTGGCCAAAGATGATTGGCACCAAAACCTCCTCTACTGGTTTGACAGGGGCCTCTTGAGCCTCTAATTCTGGAATCCCCAATGATGAAGCCACAGACCCCCGCTGGTTCACATCCACCGGCGCGCAGTTCTCCAGATCCACCACCTTCACTGACACCCCCAACTGACCCTGAGACCCAGAGCTACCCAGGTCCTTCTTCAGGCGTTCGAAGACATCAGCAACCTTCGGCCCTGACTCCTTCGGCAAAGAACCATTTCTTGAACCAGAAGAGACCTTAGCAAGCGCCTCCTGGGGGCATTCATCCTGAGCCACAACAGAGCAATGTACCTTCCCATAAAGTTGGTGACCTTCCTTCAATGGGGCCAAACCACCCAGTGAAGTGCGGCGACAGGACTCAGCTAAATGCCCCAACCGGCGGCACGTAGCACAGAAGTCAGACCACGTTTCGAATAACACAGGTTTTTTGCACCGGAATTCCTCGACAACTGTGATCCAGACATAGTCGACAGAAGGTTTCGAAACATCAACCTCCACACAGATCTGCGGGGCAATAGGATGGAAGATCGATTCAGTTCTACTATCCAAACACAGATAACGACCCACCAAGTTGCCAAGCATACAAAGAATAGCCGGATTTTGGAAGGAAAGAGGAAGTTCGGGAAAACTGACCCAGATTGCTGTCAAAGGAGAATCCCGTTTCATGTAGAAATCATAGGACCAGCGGAAGAGGAAGAAGTGATATCCATTGCAGATTCGAGGAGCTCTAGACCACGCAAGGATTAAATCTTCCTCCGACGCGAACCAGACCATCATGTGCCGCCTGTCGAGAAGCCCCACAACCGCTACGTCCTTTAAGCCCCAGGAGGCGGACACGAACCTGTCAAAGTTATCGACCGAAGGACGAAGATGCCTAAATCGGGCCACCAGGGTCAAATGCAAGCAGGCAGAAGCTTCAAAGAATTCCGAAGAAGATAGAGTGAGGTTTGGGCATCCGCCATACAGATCCAGCACTTTAGGGCTAAGATCAATAGAAGGGAAAGGGGGAAGGGAATCCGGGTTTGAGAACGGAAAGAAGGCAGGACGGGATCCTGTGTGAGGATGGAGTCCCTCCCCCTCCGGCGGGGGAGGGACTAGGGTTGCGGTCATCACCGCTTAAGGCGACGCCGCCATGGAGAAGAAGAGCCGAGTTTCCTTTTGTGTTTCAATGAACACCCCCTTCACCTCCTATTAAATATTTCAATTCCCTACTAAAAACCAACCAATCACTCATCCATAGGAACACAAGAATTTACAAGGTTTACTATTCAATAAGAATATCTATGTCCTTGGTATGGGTTGGAAGTAATCCAATACCACACAATCCATTAGAAAACAATCCTTGGATTACAAAGAGTAGGATATACCCTTTCACTCATGTAGCACTATATAAACAATTCCAATAGTGCGTGTGCATCTTCTTAGCACAAATAGGGTAATACAATGTTTTTGTAACAATGCATGTTACCTGTGCTTCTTTTCAATTCCAAAAATGTATTCAATTGAAAACACATCTTCAATTTCTTACCTAGAATATGGTAATAACTTCCTAGACTTTGTTATGAAAACCCAGTCCAATTTTCCCAATCTAATCAGCCTCACTCCGATTCTACAGATCCAATTCTTCAAATCCGAATGCCCAATACGATAGAAATAATTTTGTTAGAATACAATTGAAACAATTCAGAATACCTTCCTTATTCTGGAAATCCCAATACGGAAATCCTAGATCTAACTAATTTAGTTCGATATGATGATCATCTGAATACGATTGAAAATCCAAATACAGTAATCAGCTGAATACGATGAATACTAAACATGATGGTCAGCTGAATACAACGTTGCAATATCATCTCTTATTCTTTCACTTATCCCCATCAAAACATCTTAAAAAAAGGTTCAATATGGTAAACACTATCCCCCCTTAAACATGAAGCTTCTCTCTCTTCTACAGTGAAGAATACATCCATCATCAGAAAAGTACAATGTACTTTTCACATTTTTTAGGTGACCCTCGAGTGGCTTTGGCAGGAACCCCAAAATTTTCCCGCTCAATCAAATTACACTAAATATTGATTTCACTTGAATTTAGGGTGAATCTTGACTTTGTCATCTCTTCTAAAATATTCTTTATTCTTCTATAATCTTCACTTCTTATTTAGACTTTTATTTCAATTTTAAATTCGATTTCAATTCATGAGTCTGATTTTCTGAATCCAATTTCTTCAATAGAATGCTTTGTATCAATTGAATATATAAATGTATGAAGAAATGGATACCAATTTGATTGCCGAATACAATCTTTAATTTGAATGCTAAGATCCTCCTTGATAATTCATTCATCAATCTATGCTTTCAAAATAATTTTAATTCTTCAATTATTCTCTTGACCCAGTTGGAAATATAAAACAATTTAACTCTGATACAATGGATCGTGACCCAATTGCATCCTAAAAAGTAATTCAACCCTTTTGAAATGGTTGACTACATTGTTGATCTCATTCTTCTCAATTATTTTCATTCATCAGTCTCAATCAATTCCTTCTCTGAATACGATGACATACCGAGTCTAATCAACAACTTCTTTGAATATAACACTACTTTAAGATTCTTCAAAAAAATATGCCTCTGGTGAATTTGATGAAGTACTGAATACATTAGACCGGTTTCAATAGATTTGACTTCTTCTTTCACAAAAAATCATCTTGTATCATGACTTCCTTCATGACTTTGAATTTATTAAGGATCATCTTTAACATTGTCTAACTTTTTAAAGAAATTATTGAAAATTTCCTTTCCTTCATCAACAAATTTCTTTTCCTCTTAGCTAGAATCCAATTTTCCATAATACGATCGGTCAAAATACAGTTGTCTTGAATTTGATTGGCCTAAATAAAATTTCCAGCACTATTTTCCATCCAGATCCAATTATTCTAGATACAATTTCCAGTATCTCTTTCACTCCCCCTTTCTTTCATCAAGATTGCATTATAAGTTTCACAACTTTACTTATGATTTATGAGAACTCCATGATCAGAAAAGCATCATCACATTTAATTTATCACAGTCATGTAGACTCCAATACAATCACTTTTTTCATACCGGATCCAGAGTGAATCCGATGACCATTTACTTCTAGAAAGATACATTCTCCATGCGACCAATTTTCTCATTCCAAATAATGATCAATTCCTCATTATGATCTTCTCCCATTCTGGACCTAAGGCAAATTTGATCAGAATCTTTTCTTTCAAACAACTTATCCTAATTACGATGGATAAGGTAAGTCTAATTCTTTTGAAAACAACCATCAATATGATTTTCATCAAATACAAAGTGAGGTGATTTTCTTTCTTCAAAAACATTCCTTGAAAACAAAATACAACAATTGAAAAAAATACCTTCCTCATCAGCTTGGTCCTAACAATACCCCCTTTGGATTTTGTTTCAAATAAGTTTCACAAATCACTGAACTTTGTATCCTCAAGAAATGAATCACTTGTAAATAATTCTAATCCTACATGATCTAACCCATTGTAGGAAATAATAATCATTGATAGTAAAACCATTCTGTCCAAAAATAGTGATTATGATAACCTTTTTCCTTTTTCCTTCCTCAGCTCTGCTTCAACCTTAGATTTTGTTCATCCTCCCTAAAATAAAACACAATTTATTTTCCTACAACCACTCTAACAACCAGTTAGAATAGTTCACATACAATACAATGCTGAATTCACAACTTACCTGCAACGACCCAAACTGTTATAAATGAAGTTTCCCTTTGTGATTTAATTAAACGTATTATTATGTAATATGGTTATAGAAAACACATGAACTTACTTGGTTATATCTTTGGATTTAAAAGACTATTATGAATATTACTGTTGTTAATATAGCCATTAAATAGTGATCACATGATTAATATAAATACATGGATTTAACAAATCCAATTGGCATAGATAAAGAAAGTGATGGCCTCATCCAGTAGGATTGTACCCTATGAAGCCCATTTATTGGAGCTTCTGAGGGAGATAACATCACTGGAATTTTCTCTTGACCAATCCCAAGCTGAGATTCAACAACTTAAGCATGAGCGAAACTGTTTACAGGAGAAATTCAAGCTCATCGAGATCACGTCCCAAACCATGTTTACCAAACATCCCCATAAAAGTATCACCGTTGCAGACCTTACTCTTAGGGCATACTTCGGTGTAATAAAGAGATATGTATCAATAAATTAATAATATTAATATGTATATTTTATATAATAATGAATCTGTTTTCATTTTTATTGTTACTTATAAATGATTTTGATTCAATTAAACACAAATTGTATTTTTGGGTAATATTCAAATTCAATTAAGGGATTTATTTTGATGAATTAATGGATTTTTGAAATAAATATTATTTTAATAAAACGTTATTATTAAATAAGGTTTATTAATTATAAATGGCTATATAATTTTTATGAAGTGAAATATACTTTTTATAAGTGTTCAAAAACTGTTATTATAAAAAACCCAGTATTTTTCAATAAATGTAAAATATTATTTTAAAAGTGAAAATTAAAATATTTAAAAAATTAGTTAGATAAAATGAATATTATTTTTGGAACCATAACATCTAAATTATCCAATGGTGAATTTTTCATAATTTTATGAGATTGTCGAATTTTTGGGTAAAAATTAAATACCATATAAATATACAGTGTGTTTTATTGCATCATAATGACCCAAAAATAATGTAATAAATACTATAATGGGTATCTTCGTCCAAATATATGTTTCAAAATTTAAAATAATATGATTTTTAGTTTATTTTATTAATTTTATTAATTCTTTATGAATCCTCCAAAACATATAATGTATTCTATGATTTTAAATTCATTTCTTTAAAAATTTGACTCACCTCCACATAAGAAATGGTAATATTTTAATAATTTAGGAAATTTTACTAATATAATAATTAAAAACTCTCAAATTTATCAAAAACCATGGGCAAAAACCATGTGAAGGTTTGTGGTTTGAAATATTTTATTTTATAGAGTCAAAAAACTAAATATTAAAGAAATCCCTCTCTTTTCCTATATAAAACCACCAAATATCCCACTTCTCTTCACTAAAAATCCTTGTATCATGACCTTAATCTTCCCTCTTCTCTCTATAATCCTCCCAAGGTTCCCCCAAGCTCTCAAGAATCCCCTTTCAAGATTTTGGGGTTATACTCTTAAGGTAAGGGATCCTCTCTTTCTCACTTTTATTCAAGAATATCTTCTATGTTATGATATTTTATTTTTATTTTACTAATGATTGGGTATGTTTTTTAACCTTCCCCATACTTCTATTATTATGTATAAATGATGAGATACTCCTTTCACTCTCATTAATCCCTCCCATGTACACCCATTACCATGCCAAAGTTTCATAAGAGTTCTTTCATTTCTCATCTTTATCAAAGTTTCTTTATCTTGTTATGACCTTTTATTTTCAATTAATAATGATGGAGTATGATTTATCACTTTACCCATACTTTCTTTATTATTTATAAATGATGATATACCCCTTTCCCTCTCATTAATCTCTTCCATGTACACCCGTTATTATGTCGATATTTTGTAAGAATCATTTCCTTTCTCTTTTTATTAAAGATTATTTATTATCATAAACCTTATTTTTCTAATTATAAATGTGTTTAAATCCTTACTTGTACCTATTAATGTCCAATTTATGTCCAAATTATTAGATACCCACTTCTCTCTCATCAACCCATTTTATAAATTTTTAAGTGATATTGTTATGCTGCCGAATTTTCACCGCGATTTTCCATGCCAAACCAATTGTGTAGTGAATACCGTACCCATTTCCTATAAAGGGTGTTCAACTTTATGCACATATACCTTTTTATTTGAAACTTACATGTATTTATTCCAATCTCCTTGATTTTGGAATAAATTACGACGATGAATGAATCCATGTTTTATGATCTATGCGACACACTTAAGCATGAGAATGAAATGAAAGTGATGGGTGCACCCAAAATTATATAGTGCTCCAATGCATTGGGTAATATTTAGTATCATGATATTCCATGTTGGGACAAGGGTTTACCTGATTATTTTATGGGAGTTTGTCCACCATGAATTCTTGGCGGTTTATTCTTGACCTATAATGCATTGTTTTAATTTGTTGCCCACATTTCCCATGTAATGATTATCATGCTATATCATGAATTATTATTCATGTTCATTTATTCCTTATTGTTATGAATTTTTTAACATGTATTATTATCTTCATGTTATTACATGTTTATTCCCTTACTGGGCTTTACGAATCACCCCTTTCTTATCTATTTTACCCAGGTTATCCAATGCAGTTTTAATCTCAAGCATGTTAAATAAGTTTTCAATAAAGATGTTGTAATTAATGTTTAAAGTTGTAATTAAACACACATAATTCCCAAATACACTAGAATTATCGATCTTTTGGGTTGTATTAAGTGTAATTTTATGTAATTAAATCATTTATTAATGTGTAATAAAAGAATGGTTGTTATAGTTGGCATCAAAGGAAAAGTTTAGTTATTTTTGGGATTAGGATTAGAAAACTATATAAAAATACTTAGAGATAAGATTAAGTATAAGAATACATCCCTAAAATTTTTGCGTGTATAGAGTAAGTGTTTTATCAAGAAAATACACCCCTCTCTGGATACTAGAAGTGAATGTGGTTCTGACCCAAATGTACCTAGGAGTAACAACTCCGATAAGGTGTTATGGGCCTGACTCTGGGTGACTTGGTACACGATAAGGGGCCTTAATGTGCACCTGGTTTGACACTCCTGGGGGATATGATTCAGTAATTCACAATCTCATTACTAACCATTATTAAGGGATTAAAAAAATTCATATAAGAGTATATGTTAGGAAATAGATCATGGATAACAAATATTGAAGCCTATAAATCCACAAGTTAAGGAAATACATGTAAGCTATAAGTTAACCATTTAATGTCATTAAATTACCATTTATGTGTTTAAAAGATAGAGATACCCATACTTAATTTTCCTTTTATTCTACCTAATGGCCAGAAATAAGAGGAATCGAGTAAACAATCGATGTGAAGAGAAATGTGATGACTGCCCCAATGAGATTCCCAACCCAATGGGAGCCGGAATCACACACTTTATGATGATACTCTCTCAAATGACTTAGGTTTTGAATATAAACCTAGATTAGGAGGAGCATCCAAATCCCCCCAAAAGAGAACAAGCTGTAATTGAGAGATTTATGTGATAAAGGCCTCCAAATTTCAATGGATCATCTAATCCATTAATCGCCGAACAATGGATAAACTCCATTGAGAAGATATTATCCATATTTCAATGATCCAAACAAGAGAAGTTTCTTTTTTTTGTTTATTGTATGGAGGGTGAAGCTGATCAATGGTGGACATTGATAAAAAATATAAATCCTGAGGAAGAGATTAAAGTAATGGTGTGGGTAGATTTATAGAAAATGTTTTTTTGATAAATATTTTCCCCACACCCTCTGACTTAAAATGGAAAGGGACTTCCTTCACCTCAAGTAGAAAGATGATGAATCTATCAGGGTGTACAAAGAAGACTTCAAAAGGCTTGAACGGTATGTCTCTGACTTTGTTGTTACACCCAAATAAAAGTTTGAACGCTTCTTTGGTGGGATAAAACCTAACCTACAGAAAGTTATAGTGGTCTGTGATTTTGATAGATATGAGGAAGTTGTCCGATGTGCCCTTAAAGTTGAAATGGAGATCGAAGAATCTCAAGGGTATCATGGGGATAAGAATCAGAAAGTGGAGATCAATTATGGTGGTCCGATAGAGAGATCTAATGGTGATAATAAATTTAAGCATCCCACTTTCCAAAGGTGATAAAATAAGAACCCTAGAAATTTCCTGAAGGGGACGATGAAATGTTTTAGGTGTGGGAAGGAAGGGCACCTAACCAGTGATTAATGATAGGAGAAACCCGCTACTACGATGGAGGAAAGGAATGCTCCGGTCAACCCTTAGCGTATTGTTCATTACTATAACTGCAAGTAACCAGAGTATTTTGAAAAACCAATACACTAATCCAAGGGTTTTTGGAGACAACCAAAAACCTCCAAGGCAGAAAGGGTGAGATTTTTCCATCACTACTGCCGATGTGAATATTGACAACGAAGTGGTGACATGTATGCTAGTTATTCATTCAATAATAGTGAATGTAATTTTTGATTATGGTTCTAAAAATTCCTTTATATCACAAAAGTTAAGTATAACTATTCAGACACCACCAAAAATCTTGGAAGTAGAGATGTCGGTGAAAATTGAAAATGGGGAAATTATTGCATCCTAAGTATATAACTCCTTCCTTATCAAAGTTTGTGGGATGAATTTACCATAAAACCTTTTTATACCCACTTTGGTATAATTTGATGCAATTCTGGGCATGGATTGGCTTTCCTTATATAGACCCAACATAAATTTCTACGAGAAGGACATCCCTCTCTGTATTGCGAATCGTATTTAGATTCTGTACAAATGAAAGAAGAAGGATGAATATTCTTTAGCACCATCATATCAAGCATGGATATTATTTCCTTATGAGCAAGTGTATCTAGATCAAATGATTCAGTCTAAGGAAATAATAATCTGTGAAGACATTCCCATTGTGAGGGAATATACTGATGTGTTTCTCGAGGAATTTCCTGGTCTTCCTCCTAGCCTAAATGTTGAATTTTCGATGGATCTTATACCTGGGGCATCACTGTTATCCAAGACTCCATATAGAATGGATGTTGTGGAACTTGAGGAGCTAAAGAAACAACTATTGGAGAATTTGGATAAAGGTTTCATATGCCCAAGTTCTTAGCCATGGGGTGCACCGATCCTCTTCATCAAGAAGAAGGATGGGTCAATGCACCTTTACATTAATTATCGTGAGCTCAAAAAGATCATGATAAAGAAAAAGAATCCTCTAACTGAAATTGATGACTTGTTCGATCAGCTACATAGAGCACAATACTTTTCCAATGTGGATCTTCGGTTGAGATATTACCAAGTTAGTGTGAAGAAGGAGGATATCCCCAAGACTGCTTTTTGTACAAGGTACGGGCACTATGATTCATAGTAATTCCTTTATGACTCACTAATGATCCAGTAATCTTCATGAACTTGATGAATAAAGTCTTTAGAGATTACCTCGAAAAATTTGTAGTAGTCTTTATAGATGATATTATAATATAATACAAAAGTAAAGAGGATCATGAGGACCATTTGAATACTATGCTAAAGACCTTGAGAAAGGAAAAGCTTTATGCCAAGTACAACAAATGCGAGTTCTGGTTGAAGGAAGTCTCTTTATTAGGGAATATCATCCCAAGCAATGGGATATCTATAGGTCCTTCAAATACTGAAGCAATTGAAGAATGGTTGAGGCCAACATCTGTGAAAAATATCTATAGTTTCCTTGGGTTATCTTGGTATTATCGCCGATTTGTGAGAAATTTCTCATGATTGTCAAGCCCTATTACCAAAAAAACCCAGAAAGGAGTAATGTTTTCTTGGAATGATGAATGAGAATAAAGCTTAAAGGATTTGAAAAGGAGGCTTATCACTATGTCAGTTCTCACACTACCCATAATTAGAGATCTTTTTGTGGTATTCAACGATTCTTCGAAGAAGGGTCTGGGCTGTGTGTTGATGTAAAATGACAATCATTGAATATGATTCAAGGTAGTTGGAAGTTCATGAATAGAACTACCCAAAAGATGATCTAGAGTTGGCTTCAGTGATTTTCACTTTAAAAATTTGGTGGCATTATCTCTTTGGGGAGAAATGTGAAATATATATGAATCACAAAAAGCCTCAAGTATATATCCACACAAAAAAGAGTTGAATATATGCCAATGAAGATGGTTAGATCTGATCAAATGTCATGAACCTAACCGAGTCAACCCTGAACTGGTCACCCGAGCCTGTCCGCGACATGTCTCAAAGGGCGTTTCCAATCCCCATGGGATGGTAACCAGTGTCAGGAATCAAAATTTAATTTCTAGGAATGATTTGGACCATAAAAGATAAATAAATAAACAATAATAAAAAAAAAAATAAAACTGAACTCTAGAAACGGAGAAAGAAATAAACAGAACAACTCAACACACCTCCACACGACCTTCTGGGTCACCTACCAACCAAAGGTAGACCTTTCTCTAATAGTGAGAAACTCATCCAAGAGAACCTGAGAAAAGGGGACCTGCAACTGAAATGATAAAATAGGCATGAGCATTAAAAATGCTCAATAGGGTTTCCAAGATAAACCATAGAATCCAACATCTTCTTTCCCAAAAACATCCATTAACACAAGTTTGAAATAAAAATATAAAAGTAGGGATTTCAAATTTTAAAATAAGAAACATGTTTTTCTCATTAAAAAAAACCCAACACACATGACATACCATTTCCAAAATCATTTGACATTTTATAAACTAAACCCAAAACAAAGTATACTAAAGCTGGGCTAAAGTAGAATGGGTAAGTAGTGTAAGCTAGAAATAAACTAGTATAACGGAAAGTGAACAAGCAATGAAAATAATCCAGTAACCATGGGTGATCCTAAACATCTCTAGAAGACCCCTGGATGTACTCGGTTCAGAACCACCTATCGGCGTATGATGAATCTCCTAAGTCTATAACCAACTGGCCACCCTAAAACTGACCAATCTAGTGGAAAATCCCACCCGGCCTAACAACCAATCTAGGGGGTACCAACCTGTCTGATCAGGGTTGATCAGCAACCATCACTTGATCATCTAAAAGACGCACATGAACCCATGGTGGACATAATAATACTGTGTAAGTAGGATACCCTCGAACACGTGACTCATCTCACCGCACTTTCATACCCCAAACACGAATGATTCCTATGCATTCACCCATAAAGGGTTACCCTAGAGAAGAGCGCCCCCAAATACACATTCAATCATTTTACATTAAGTAAAGTGCCAACCGGTCCATCACATCACATCCATGTTGAAACCATTTTTCTAAAAACATTTAAAACTCTGAATAGGCACAAACAATTTCCAAACACAAACCATTATAATAGTTAACACAACTTCACCCATGAGCTGGAAAAGCCAAACATGCCTTTACTCTGTCAAGTCCAAAAGTATCACCCAAAAAATCACACAAACACCACTTTTTCTTTTAAAAAGCCAAATGGGAATATGCTCAAAGATTTCATTTCAAACCATTTTAGAAACCACACAAAGAACCCAATGTCATTTAGAAAGAAAGAATCATTTTCACAAAATCACCATTACCTTTCAAACCAAACCCAAACGAACACCAAAATATATTCATCATGTATTTTAAAAACTATAAAGTGATGGAAACTTTATAAAAAAAAACCAAACAATTTCTTAGCTATTATATAAACAGACCAAACAATTTATAAAAAATTTTAAGAACAAGTCAAACAGTTTATAAAATTTTTATAAATAGATGAAACAATTTATAAACAATTTAATAAACACAACAAATAATTTATAAACAATTTTATAACAAAACCAAAAATTAATTAAAAAAATTTATAAACAGACGAAACAATTTATAAAAAATTTAATAAACATACCGAATAATTTTTAAACAATTCATTCAAACTAGAAACAATTTTACAACCTATTGCAGAGTATATCGAAGGTGCGTTTCATGATTAAAACATTATCAAAACAAAATTTTACATCCAGTGAACACATTTTTCATAAGAACATGCAAACATGACTAGAGAAGGTACTTCAAAACTATTTTTATCAAAACCAGAAAATTTGAAAACACTATATAAAGTTAACTAAGTGTATTGAGAAGGTGCAAACTAATTCAAAAAATTAATTAAAAACACCCATGTATTAATTGGACTTAATAGAAAAGGAAAACGCAAATTCGCCTACCTCGAACCAAGAGCAGAAGCGACAAAACCCTCAACGGATGGGATAACAACGTCCTGCGGTCCAATTGTACACCCAAGACAACTAGAAAAATGCACCAAACAACACTCAGGACATTAGGATTTCTCCAAATCGAAGAAACACACCCAAAAGGAATGAAAAATGAACAAACCTATGCAGCGGGGCACGATTAGGGGGCATGCACTAGAAAGGGAGGTCGTCGAATTTGAATCGCACCAAGACAGGAAGGTTACTGGGTCGGGTCGCGATGGCCAGAGCATACTGAGTAGGGAAGCTCGCCGGAGTGGAA
Organism: Viscum album; assembly: GCA_963277665.1. Taxonomy (NCBI): domain Eukaryota; kingdom Viridiplantae; phylum Streptophyta; class Magnoliopsida; order Santalales; family Viscaceae; genus Viscum; species Viscum album. Next base: position 803,117,333 of record OY728145.1, on the reverse strand, counting down.
GAGGGAGGCCAGCTGGTGCACCGCTGGCTGGAGAAAAGGAGGGTAGGGTTGGAGTGGCTTAGTTAGAATCGGGGAGGCCGGAGGGAGAGGCTGGGAGAAGATAGTGAGGGAGGTGGGGACCTACAGGGGGGTGCACCGCATACGATGAGGCTGGATGAGGTGGGCGCGGAAGGGGATAATTAGGGTGGTAGCCTGGAAAGTGGATGGCGCTGGAGGTTGAGGGAAAAAGGGAACCGGGGGGTGAGGTAGAGGTGGGGTCAGCTACAGGGGTGAAGGGTGAGCACGACGAGGGGTCCTGGAGGGTAGACAGAGATGGCGAGCAGCTACTGGGAGAGGGCGAGGCCTCCTACAATGCAGTGAGGTGGTGGGATGCGTGAGGAGAGCAACATGGAGTGGTGACTGTGTGCACATGGAGGGGAGACTGTTCCAGGGGGAAGTGCTGCTGCATGAGGGAGAAGGTCTAGGGATCTTTTTTTTCATTTTATCTTATAACAACAACAACAACAATAACAAAAACAACAACAACAACAACAACAAAAATAATAATAATAAGAATAACACCAAAAGTGATTATAATAAAGTAACAACAAAAATAATAATAATAAAAATAATAAAAATAATAAAATAATAAAAATAATAAAAATAATAAAAATAATAAAAATAATACAATAATAATAATAATACCATTAATATAATAATAAAAATTTTAATAAATTTTTTAATTTTTTTCTTAAAAACAATAACAAAAATAATGATAATAATTTCATTAATAATATTAATATTCTTAACAATAATCATAATAATAATAAAAATAACAACATAAGATTATTATTATTATTATTATTATTATTATTATTATCAAACATTCTCTTTAAATCTTAATCCATTTATTTATCTTATTCTGAAAACTGGGTAACCGTGCACTCATCGCACGACTTAATAAACTGTGTGCACAAGTTACGCGCCTCAACCCAAATCACTTGGGCACCCACACAAGCACCTGGGGAGACCGAATGATTACCACTAACCATGTAGTGCCTGTGCATGGGTCTGATACCCACCAAAATCATTAAACGTCAAAAATTTTAAACTAGGACCCAGACCGACCCTTGATGTGAGAACTCAGAGACAAGAAATAATAAAATAAAAATAAATTAAAAATTCAGGGTGTGACAATTCTCCCCACCATAGACACTTTCTACCCCTAGAAAGTCACCCAGTCGAACAATAGACAAAACAAGAATCCATGCCCGATTGAAACCAAAAGAAATCACAACGTAAGAGAATGGGAGAACATGAGAGGGTTCTCCCCATCATAAGAACTCATCTAGTAAAGAAATTTAACACACAAACATATCACCTTGGGAAGGGGGGCCTGACGCGGGAACTCCCAACTGATCCAAACTAACTTCTATAATACAAGTGAACCAACACCTCCGGGCAGAACTTAACCCAAATAGTGAATCTGAGCATAACTACAAACACCAATTCTACCATAGGCACTTACACCTCCAAACGAACACAACCAAACTGATATTTACCCATACAAGGGCCAAACATAATTTAAGAAAAAGCATGATTCAGAAAACCATAATCATACAAACAGAACTTTTTGGATTACAACATAACATTTCCATTATAAATTCATGACAAAATAATGAACTTACATTAATGTCAAAACTTTAACAACAGAAAAACAAGAATGTAAGTACTTTAAATGTTCCACTTCTTACATGAAACACAAAACCCGAACGAGGCTTCACACCCCTAGCAATTCTTGACTGCGCGGGAGCTTCACCCCAAGACCTGTGGCTGGGGATCTGATGGATGAAGCATCTCCTGCCTCATAGTTAAGAATTGGAATCCTCCATTCATAGCATATTCTTCAGGTGATGATTCCTAAAAAACTTCTCCAGATGACCCAGAGAGCCGCAACTATGTCACGTCTTCAGAGGGATGCGACATGACGACTTCACATGCCCGAACCGACCACACTAGCGGCACACTACTGAACGGTACAACGAACTGGAATCTAGAACCACTACAGGGGAATATTTAAGAACAAGACTCTCTGGTACATCCTGCTCTCCGGATAAGGAACCTTTACGAGCAACTGGATACGTTGGGTTTCCAACCATCTGCACTCCGGAGACCAACTCAGCTAGGAACGCTTCATCCACCATCTTCTTGAAATAACGGTCCTTAAAAGGGGGGACCCACTCCTTGATCTCTGGATGAATACCCCCAATGAAGAGAGAAGTCTTCATCAAATCCTACAATTCTACCTCTGAAGAAAAGGACACAAGTTCCTTGAAATGGTCAACATATGTCTTCACTGTCCATTTCCCTTGTTGAATACGCATGAGTTCTTCCATTTTCTCCATCTTCAACTCTCCATGTATGAACCATCGGATGAAGAAGGATTTAAAGACATCCCACTTCATCCCAAATTTCATTGATGGTGGGGAATAAAAATCCCATTCATCCAAAGCTGGACCTTTGAACAGACCCAAAATGGAATGCACTCTGACAACTTCGGGAGTTCCCAATATCCTGAAAATGTGCTCGACCTCTTCAAGCCACTCTGCTGCCTCTAATGGACCCCGATCATTATGGAGGATAGAAAATGTCCAATAAGGACCAAAATATGGGCATGAATTATCAAAAACCTTAGGTACCTTTCTGGGTGGCATTTTCTGAACAACATATAAAACATAAAGTCAAAACTGATATCAAATCAAAGTATAATTTAAATTAACATCTTGAGCTAGAATAACCGGATCAAAAACTGAACAAATACAAACACAACCCAAAATTCTATTTTTAAAAAACCCTTTTCATTTTAGGTTTCAAAACCGCCTTCTTTCAAGGACACTTTCCAAATACTAAACCCACTTTTCAAACCAAGTTCAATTTCCAAAATCATTTCCCCCTTTTAAAAAATCACTTTTAAAAAAACAAGGTCTTGCCTTTAATTCCAAGTACACACCCCAGTAATCCCATGAACCATTGCACATGTATTCATCTGATTTCATACATACTCACTAACATGCACTTACCATGCATTCCCTCAGATATGAAAATGTTCATAAAGAGTACCCGAGGTTGCAACCAAACCATTTCCCTACCAATTCCAAGTAAACACCATATTTTTAGACCAAGATATTTCAGTTTTAAAACCCATTTCATGAATTTAAATCCATTTAAAGAAATCATTCTCATTTCAAAAAACCTTTTTCATTTTCAAAAGCACACTTACACCAACCAGAACCAAGACAACACTCAACTTGTATCAAATTACCAGAGTGGGGGACTATTAGTCATGCTTAACCTGGCGACATGGAAGTGGGCCATACCCCAAGTAAGCATAAAAAACTAAGAGGAAATTAAACCATGTACTCAGACTCTACATGGTTTACTACTCCATGTGAAATCATGATGTAACATCATCTTTCCTCCATTGTCATCACTCAATCTAAAACAAACCAGAACGATACAAGGACTCAATTCCCGGACTACCCCTAGCGACTCGAGGTTCGGAACGAGTGAGGGTTCATGAAATCCTTCCCGTACCTACCTCTCGAGTTCTGATAGTCCTAATCTCCATCTACCAGACACCCCAAATAACAAGGTCCCCCTATGATACCATTTTTTCGTGAACCAACCCTGGTCGACCCTGAACCGGTCATCCGAGCCGGTCCGCGACATGTCCCGAAGGGTGTTCCCGATTCCTACGGGATGGAAACCAGTGCTTAGAATCAAAATTTAATCACTTGGAATGATTTGGACCATAAAAGATAAATAAATAAACAAGAATAAACAAAATAATAAAACTGAACTTTAGCAGTAGAGAAAGAAAGAAATAGAACAACTCAACATACCTCCACGTGACCTTCCAGGTCACCTCCCAACCAAAGGTTGACCTTGCTCCAGTAGTGAGAAACTCATTCAAGATAACCTGAGCAAAGGGGACCTATAACTAAAATGATAAAATATGCATGAGCATTAAAAATGATTAGTAGGGTTACTAAGATAAACCATAGAATCCAATGTCTCCTTTCCTGAAACCATCCATTAACAGAAGTTTGAAATACAAATATAAATTAGGTTTTTCACATTTTAAAATAAGCAACATGTTTTTATCATTTAAAAAAAATCAACACATGCGACATACCATTTCCAAAATCATTTGACATTTTATAAACTAAACCTCAAAAAAGTATACCAAAGATGGGCTAAAGTAGAATGGGTAAACAATGCAAGCTGGAAATAAACTAGTATAAGAGAAAGTGAACAAGCAATGAAAATAATCTAGTAACCATGGGTGATCCTAAACATCCCTAGAAGAACCATGAACGTACTCTGTTCAGAACCACCTGTCGGTGTATGGAGAAGCTCCTAAGTGTATAACCAACTGGCCTCCCTAAAACTGACCAATCCAGTGGCAAAACCCGCCTGACCTAACAACCAATCTAGGGGGTACCAACCCATCTAATCGGGGTTGATCAGAAACTGTCCATCGATCATCTAAAAGATTCCCATGAACCCATGGTGGTCATAATAATACTATTTAAGTAGGAGTCCCTTGCATGAATGACTCATCTCACCACATTTTCCTACCCCAAACACATATGCTTCCTATGAATTCACCCATAAAGGGTTACCCTAGACAGGAGCACCCCCAAATACACATTCAATCATCTCACATTAAGTAAAGTGCCAACCGGGTCATCACGTTACATCCATGTCAAAACCATTTTTATAAAAACATTTAAAACTCTAACCAGACACACACAATTTCCAAACACAAAACATTTTAAAAGTTAACACAACTTCACCCATGAGTTGGAAGAGACAAACACGACTTTACTTTGTCAAGTCCAAAAGTATCACCCAAAACATCACACAAACACCACTTTTTCTTTTACAAATCCAAACAAGCATATGATCAAAGATTTCATTTCAAACCATTTTATAAACCACACAAAGAACCCAATGTCATTTAGAAAGCAAGAATCATTTTCAAAAAATCACCATTACCTTTCAAACCAAACCCAAACGCACACCAAAATATATTCATCACGTCTTTCAAAAACTATAAAGCGATGAAAACTTTATAAAAAAACCAAACAATTTATTATCTATTATATGAATAGGCCAAACAATTTATAAAAGATTTTAAGAACAAGTCAAATAGTTTATAATTTTTTTTATAAACAGATGAAATAATTTATAAAAAATTTAATAAACATACCAAATAATTTATAAAAAATTTTATAATGAACCCAACAATTAATTAAAAATATTTATAAACAGAAGGAACAATTTATAAACAATTTAATAAACATACCGAATAATTTTTAAACAATTAATTCAAACCAGAAACACTTTCACAACCTATTGAAGAGTATATCGAAGGTGCGTGTCATGATTAAAAAATTATCAAAACAAAATTTGACATCCAACGAACACATTTTTCATAATAACACATAAACATGACTTGAGAAGGTACTTCAAAACTATTTTTATCAAAACCAGTAAATTTGAAAACACTATAGAAAGTTAACTAAGTGTATTGCGATGGTGAAAACTAAGTAACGAATTTAATTAAAAACACTCATGTATTAAGTGGATTTAATCAAAAAGGAAAACACAGATTCTCCTACCTCAAACTAAGAGTAGAAGCAATGAAACCCTCAACAGATGGGCTAACAATGTCCTGCGGTCCAATTGCACACCTAATACAACTAGAAAAACTCACTAAACAACACTAGGGATGTTAGGATTTGTCCAAATCGAAGAAACACACCCAAAAGGAATGGAAAACAAACAAACCTATGCAGTGGGGTGTGAGAAGGGGGCATGCACTAGAAATGAAGGTCGTTGAATTTGAATCGAACTATTAGGGGAAGGCCACTGGGTCAGGTCGTGCTGGCCAGAGCGCGCTGAGCAGGGAATCCCGCCAGAGTGGAATAGGGAGGACAGATGGTGTGCCACTGGCTGGAGAAAAAGAGGGTAGGGCTGGAGCGGCCTGGTTAGAACCAAGGAGTCCGGAGGTGCGGAAGTCCCGGGGGTGGCTTGGCTGAAGGCGCATGAGGCCTGAGGAAGAGGCTGGGAGTAGATAGAAAGGGAGGTGGGGACCTGCAGGGGTGGGGGGTGCTCCATGAATGGTGAGGCTGGACAGGGCGGTCATAGATGGAGCTAAGCAGGGTGGCGGCCTAGAAAGCGGCTGGTGCTAGAGGTCGAGGGTGAAGGGGAACCAAGGGGGTGAGGCGGGGGCGGGGTCGACTGTAGGGGTGAAGGGAGAGTGCGGTGAGGGGTCCTGAAGGGCAGACGAAGGTGGAAAGCGATTGTTGGGAGAGGGAGAGGCTGCCTGCAATGCGGTGAGGTGGTGGACTGTGCGAGGAGTGCAACAAGGAGTGGCAAAAGTGTGCATATGGAGGGGCGACTGCACCAGGGGGAAGCGCTGCTGCGTGAGAGAGAAGGCATATGGTTCTTTTTTTTCATTTTATCTTATAATAATAATAATAATAAAAATAATAAAACCAATAATAATAATAATAATAATAATTATAATAACACAAAAAACAATTATATAAAAAAAATAAGAATAAAAATAATACAATAATAATAATAATAACAATACCATTAATATAATAATAAAATTTTTAATAAAAATTTAAATCATTATTTTTTCTTAAAAAAAATAACAAAAATAATGATAATAATGTCATTAATAATATTAATATTCTTAATAATAATAATAACAACAACAACAACAACAACATAATATTATTATTATCGAACATTCTTTTTAAATTTTAATCCATTTATTTATATTATTCTGAAAACTGGGTAACTGCGTGATCATCGCACGACTTAATAAACCACACACACAAGTTGCATGCCTCAACCTAGACCACTTGGGCACCCGCACAAGCACTTGGGGAAACTGCATGGTTACTGCTAACCATGCGGTGCCCGTGCACGGGTCTGAAACCCACCAAAATCATTAAACGTCAAATTTTTTAAACCGAGACCCGAACTGACCCTTGACGTGATAACCCAGAGCTAAGAAATAATAAAATAAAAATAAATTAAAAATTTGGGGTGTGACATAAAAGACTACGAATGCACCATCCACTACCATCCTGGGATTGTGAATAAAATGGAAAATGCTCTAAACTGAAAGGATTTGGAAATTCTGTCATTGACAAGAATTGAAAGGGAGTCGATCTTCTTAGATTTATAAAGGATGGACATGAGAATCATAAAGGATAGAACATCATCAATCCTTTCACAAATTATTGCTGAACTATCTCTTCTGGAGAGGTTAAAGGATCCTCCAAGAGTTGATATGGGAATTCATAAGAAAGTGGAAGCTATAAGGAAAGGGAAATCCTCAGAGTTCAATTCTAATCATAAAGGTGTTGTGAGATTTGGGTCAAGACTATGTGTACTATCAAATCCTGAGTTAAAGAAGGAGTTGGTGGATGATGCACATAGGTCAACCTTCTCCATCCACCCTGGAATCACAAAGACGTATCAAGATCTATGAGAAAAATATTGATGGGAAAATATGAAGAAGGAGATCACAAAATATACATCAATATGTCTTGTATCATCAAGTGAAATTAGAAAGACAAAAATCCAAGGGTATGATGAAATCATTACCCATACCTACATGGAAATGGAAAAAAATCACCTTGGAATCTGTCACTGATCTTAAAAATACATCAAGAGGTAATAATTCTATATGGGTTTTGGTGGATCATCTTACAAATACCGTACAATTATTTGTGATATGAGATGAATTCTCATTAGATCTACTTGCACGAATATACACTAGGGAAGTAGTCAGGATGCATGTAGTACCGATATCTGTTGTATTCGATCTTGATCTAAGATTCACCTCTAAGTTCTGGAAGATTCTCTAGCACACTCTTAATACTGTGTTGAACTTCAGTAGGTCTTATCACTCTCAAAATGATGGAGAATCTGAGTGTACTATCTAGATACTTGATGACATGTTGAGAGGATGCTCAATGGACTTCAAAGGAGGATGGGATCAATATCTTCCTCTAGTTGAGTTCTCTTACAATAATAATTTCCACTCAATCATCCAAATGGATCCCTATTAAGCCCTTTATGGGAAGATGTGTAGGACACCTGCATGATGTGATGAAGTTGGGGAACAAAAACTGCTAGGTCCTAAAATGGTTGACAAAACGGTAGAAAAGGTTAAGACCATTTAGAAGCACATCAAGACTTCTCAAAGTTGGAAAAAGAGCTATGATGGAAATCATCATTGAGACCTAGAGTTTGATATTGGAGACATGGTGTTCCTCTACATATCTCCATGGAAGAAGGTGATGAGATTTGGGAAGAAGGGAAATCTTAGTCCAAGATACATCAACCCCTTTGAGATCCTTGATCACAACAGAGTGGTGTCCTATCGACTTGAACTCCTACTTAACATATCTTGAGTTCATGATGTATTCCATGTATCACTCTTAAGGAAGTATATACCTAACCCCTCACATGTACTCAATCCAAAGGTGGTACCATTAGATAATGATCTTTCCTATGAGGAGAATCTGGTGAATATCTTAGATCACAAAGACAAAGTTCTATAAAATAATACAATGTACCTTGTCAAAGTGTTATGGAGAAACCACAAGTTTGAAAAAGCAACATGGGAATAATAGGGAGTGATGAGACAAAATTACCCTCATCTGTTTAAGTGGGGGGGGGGATGAAAATTTCGAGGGTGAAATTTCTCAAGGGGGAAGATTTTAACGACTTGAACTGTTATAAATGAAGTTTTCATTTGTGATTTAATTAAATGTATTATTATGTAATATGGTTATGGAAAACACATTCACTTCCTTGGTTATGTATTTATATTTAAAAGACCATTATGAATATTACCATTGTTAATATATCCTTTAAATAACTATCACATGATTAATATAAATATAGGGATTTAACAAATCCAATTGACACACACAAAGAAAGTGATGACCTCATCCAGTAGGATTGTACCCTATGAAGCCCATTTATCAGAGAATCTAAGGGAGATAGAATCATTGGGATTTTCCCTTGACCAATCCCAAGATTATATCCAACAACTTAAGCATGAGAGAAACTGTTTACGGGAGAAATTCAAGCTCATCGAGATCATGACCCAAATCTTGTTTACCGAACACCCCCATGAAAGTCTCACCATCACACACCTTACTCTTAGGGCGTACACCAATGTAATAAAGGTATATGTATCAATACCTTAATAATATGAATATGTATATTGTATAGAATAATGATTTTTTTTTCATTTTTATTATTACTTATAAATGATTTTGATTTTAATTAAATTAAGCATAAATTGTATTTTTAGGTAATATTCAAATTCAATTAAGGGGTTTATTTTGATGAATTAATGGATTTTTGAAATAAATAATATTTCAATAAAATTTTATTACTAAATATTTTTTATTAATTATAAATGTTCATATAATTTTTATGAAGTGAAATGTACTTTTTATAAGGGTTCAAAAACTCTTATTTTCAAAAACCCAACATTTTTCAATAAATGTCAAATCTTATTTTAAAAGTGAAAATTAAAATATTTAAAAAATTATTTAGATAAAATGAATATTATTTTTGGAATCAGAATATCAAAAATATCCAATGGTTAATTTTTCATAATTTTTCGAGACAATTGAATTTTCAGGTAAAAATTAAATACTGTATAAATATACAGTGTGCTTTATGACATCATAATGAACCAAAAATGATGTAATAAATACTATAATGTTTATCCTAGGACAAATATATATTTTCACATTTAAAATAATGTGATTTTAAGTTTATTTGATTAATTTTATTAAGCCTTTATGAATCCTCCAAAACATAAAATGTATTTTATGATTTTAAATTCATTTATTTAAAAATGTGACTCACCTCCACTTAAGAAATGGTAATATTTTAATAATTTCGGAAATTTTCATAATATAAAAATTAATAACTCTCCAATTTGGAAAAAATCATGGAAAAAAACTATGTGAAGGTTTTCAGTTTGAAATATTTTATTTTGTAGAGTTCAAAACCTAAATATTAAAGAAACCCCTCTCTTTTCCTATATAAACCCACCAAGCTCCCACTTATCTTCATTAAAAATACTTGGAGTACAACCTTACTCTACCCTAATCTCTATATAATCCTATAAATATTCCCCAAGCTCTCAAGAAGCCCCTTTCAAGCTTTTTGTGTCATACTCTTAAGGTAAGGGATCCTCTCTTTCTCACTTTTATTCAAGAATCTATTCTATGTTATGACTTTATTTTTAGTTTCCTAATGATGGGGTATGTTTTAAAATATCCCCCATACTACCCTTATTATGTATAAATGATGAGATACCCCTTTCTCTCTCATCAATCCCTCCCATGTACATCCGTTACCATGCCAAAATTTCATAAGGCTTATTTCCTTTCTCATCTTTATCAAAGTTTCTTTATCTTGTTATGCCCTTTTATTTTTAATTAATAATTATGGGGTATGATTTAAACCCCCTATACTTCCCTTATTATGTATAAATTATTACATACCCCCTTCTCTCTCATTAATCCCTCCCATGTACACCCATTACCATGCTGAAATTTCGTAAACATCATTTCCTTTTTATTTTTATTCAAGTTTATTTATTATCATATGCCTTATTTTTTTAATTATCAATGTGTGTAAATACTTAATTTCCCTATTACTATCCAATTAATTTCCAAATTATGAGAGACCCATTTCTCTCTCATTAACCCATTTTATTAATTTTTAAGTGACACTGTTATGCTGCCGAATTTTCATTGTGATTTTCCATGCCAAACCAATTGTGTAGTGAATACCGTACCCATTTACTATAAAGGGTGTTCACTTTTATGCACACATAACTTTTTTATTGGGGACTTACATGTATTTATTCCACTCTCCTTGATTTTGGAATAAATTATGACGATGAATTAATCCATGTTTTATGATCTATGTGGCACACTTAATCATGAGAATGAAATGAAAGTGACGGGTGAGCCCATAATTATATAGAGCTCCAATGAATTGGGTAATGTTTAGTATCATGATACTTCATGTTGGGATAGGGGTGTACCTTATTCTTTTATGAGACTTTTTCCACCATGAAGTCTTGGCGGTTTATCCTTGAACTATGATGTAATGTTTTAAGTTTCCACATTTCCCATGTTATGATTATCATGCTATATCATGACTTATTATTCATGTTAATTTATGCCTCATTTTTATTCCTTGTATAACATGTATTATTATCTTCATGTTATACTATGTTTATTCGCATACTGGGTTTTATGTCTCACCCCTTTCTTATATATTTTCCCTAGGTTGTCCAATGTAGTTTTAAGATCAAGCATGTTAAAGAAGTTTTCAATAAAGATATTGTAATTCATGTTTAAAGTTTTAATGAAACGTATATAATTCCCAAATACACTATACTTATCTATCTTTTAGGTTGTATTAAGTGTAATTTTATGTAATTAAATCATGTATTAATTTTTAATAAAAATAAGGGTTGTTATATTACCCACAACTCCCTCTTTTTATATGAAATACACTGATTTATGAAAACAATTACCCCATTTGAAAAAACAATCCAAAGGTAAGATGAGAGAAGGGATAATAACACATACCTCAACCTTGAAGAGAAAGAGTTTATACACCCATGTTAAACCTAAATTTAGAAAATGATACCTTCGGTAAAGGTTTTGTGAATATGTCAGCAACTTGTCCCGATGTTGGAACATAATCTAGCTTCAATTCATTATTCTCCACATGATCTTTGATGAAATGATATTTGATATCAATATGTTTTGAACATTAATGTTTAATTGGATTCCTGATGAGATTGATTTTAATTTGATTATCACAACCCAAGAGAAAGGGTAACTTCACTTCAACAAGTAAATCTTCCAATTGAGTTTTCATTCACATAAGTTAAGTAGTGGATCGAGTGGAATAAACATACTCAACTTATACTGTACTAAGAGTTAATGAATTCTATTTATTTTAATTCCAAAAAACACAATTATGTCCTAGAAAAAATAATCCACAAGATGTGGATATTCTATCATCAACATTTCCTACCCAATTATCATCTGAATACCCAAATAATTTAATACTATCTAGGCTTCCATACCTAATTCCTAAATATATTATGCCTTTAATATATCTAAGAATTATTTTTCTAGAAAGTAAATGTGATTATTTTGGAGCACTCTTAAATCTTGAACATAAGGTAACAATATAAACAATGTCGAGTCTTGAGGTAGTCAAATACAACAAACTTCCAATCAACTTTAATAATTCATTCTGATCAACTTATTTTCCTTCTCCATATTTGGAAAACTTTGTTACCACTGATATCAGTGTGGAAAAAAGTTTTGAGTTTTCCATTCCAAACCTCTTAAGAAGTTCCTTAAAATAAGTTTGTTGAGAAATAAAAATGTATTCCTTCATTTGTTGTATTTGTAACCCAAGAAAGTATTTCATTTCCCCCAGTATGTAAATTTCAAAACCCTTTTTCATTTATTCAGAAAATCTTTCACAAAATCTTTCATCATTCCCAAAAAATATAATTTCATCAACATAAATAATTAAAATTAGGTAACACTCTTGGATTTATTTGATGTAGATATTTCTATCCACTCTTCCTTTCTTAAATATCATCTTTCTTAAGCATATATCTAATTTTAAATAACATGCCCTCAGAGATTGTTTTAATCCATAAAAAACCTTTTTCTATTTTCACACATAACTTTCATCATTCCTAACAATAAATCCACAATGTTTTTCAATATAAAATTTTTCTTTAAGGTCACCATCCAGGAATGTGTATTTAACATCCATTTGAAATATCTTTTAGCCTCGTTGTGCAACAATACCCAGAAAGATTATGATTTGTTACAATTATTTCTACTAGAGAAAAGGATTCATCAAAGTCAATACCTTCAATTTGGGAATACCCTTTTCACACCAATATTTCCTTGTTTCTTATCACTTCACCTTCTTTATTCATCTTGTTCTGAAAAACTCATTTTGTGCTAATAATGTTTTTTGTTTTTAGGCTTGGGTACGAGTTCCCATGTATCATTCTTTTCAATATAATCAAACTCTTCATTTATGACCTGAACCCATTATAGATACTCAAAATATTCTTTCACATCATTTAGATCCACTTTTTAATATAAAGAAGTATGTGTAATATAATTTGTTGTTATTTTTATTTGAACTTTCTGATATTGATCAACAATTATATTATGAGATTACACTTGCTTCCTCAACCTTGGATGATATTTTCAAGTATCTTACTCATCACTAGAAATGGATGAGTCCAATTCTTATTCTTGAGTAGGAGTACAATTGTATATATCCTTATCAGAATTGTTTTCTTCAACTTGATCAACTTCCTTTTATTCCTGAATATGTTTTTCTTTCTCACCTATTTCAATTAATTTCACATAAACATAAAAAAATTATTTTTGTTTCTTTTTTTAAGAATCTATATCCTCTTCCCTCTAGAGCATAGCCAATAAATATTCCATCTTCACCTTTCTGCTCAAACTTTCCATAGTTTTTTCCTTTCTTCTTTATAATACATGGACTCCCAAAAACTCTTACGTGTTTACAACTCAGAGTTTTCCATAAAACAATTCATATGTAGTCATATCTAATTGAGGACTATAGAAACAATGGTTCTGAATATAAACAAAAGTAATCATGGATTGCCTCCAAAAGTAACGAGAAAGACCATGTTCAAGTAACATAGTTCTTCCCATTTCCACCAAGCTTCTATTCTTTCTTTCAACAACCCCATTTAGTTGAGGAGTGTACGAGAAACTATACTCATGAAAAATTACATGATTCTCAAGATAACATTCGAATTATTCACTTATGTATTCACCACCATTATCTATTCTCAACTTCTTCACTGAATACTCACATTCCTTCTCATATTTCCTTCTAAAAATTTTAAACATTTTCAAAGTATTTGATTTGTGTTTCATATACATAACAAAATTAATGAAATTAAAATCATAAATAAAAGTAATGAAGTAATTATCTCCATTTTTTTATTGTTTTCTCATTAGCCCACATGTATCAGAATGAATCAGCTCCATGGGTTGTCTTGAACGCATATCAACTTTCTTATGCACTGAGTTTGTAATTTTTCCTTTATGAAAAATAGTGAAACACCAATCTCTTCTTCTTGAAAAATATGGAATGTCTCGGACACTACCCATTTTTAATAAATTTCTCATGTTTCTTTGACACATGTTTCCAAACATTTTATTCCATAATTGATTCTCTTCCACCATACTTTTGTAACAATAGTTTTGTATTCCACCAACCTGAAACAAGTTTCCTTTACGTTGGCCTCTTGTAACAATCTTTCCATCTTCCTCACTTTTCACAAAAAAACCATCTTTTCTGAAGATACATTTTTTACCCTTACCACACAATTTTGAAACACTTAGAAAAATTGTGTTTCATCCCATCAACATACAAAGATTTCTTAGATTTCATATTTTATTTCCCAATAATGACTGATCCAACACCTTTAATTTTCAAGGATTCATCATTGCTAAACTGTTCCTTCTTTAAATTCATTCACATTCTTAAACAATTTAAAATATCATGTGATATGATAAGAACATCCACTATCAAGAATCCAAGTTCATTATCATTTTTTAGATTTAAAAGAAGTTTCAATAACAAGATATTTTACTTCTTCCCTTTCATTATTCACCTTTAGATTTTGAAAATTATTAAGAATATTTTGTTGTGCCGGTAAAAAAACAAGGAATAATTTTGAAAGATGACCAGGTTGTTCACATATTTCACAAATAGTTTCCAGGGGTTGGAACCTATTTTAAATCTTTACTCCAACCTTTTTAGGTTTCTTCAAAAAAATCTACTCATACTTCTTCTTTTGAGGGAATTGTATCCCCCACAAACCTTGCCTTTCATAACCTATGGAGTAATAGTAATTTTGTTGGTTAAACCAACACATATTTTCCATATGTACGAATCTACCATAATACTAGAAATATCCATAGAATGAGTATTTTCCTCTGAAACTTCTATACTTTCCATAATTATGAAAACATTTCTCATCCACATTATTGTCTTTATTTTCTAAGCCACCAAACTTTCTATTATCAATAAGAGTCTAATTTTCTTTTCTACATAATCAGAACCATAAGTATTTGAAACTTTTCCAGATTCATATTGTTTCAAAACTTTTTTGGACTCAGGGTTCTTTGAGACTTCTGAATTCCCAATTTTGTTGGTCATGACCACATATATAACTTTCCCATATTTCTTATTTTCAGAAACAATTCCATCATTGTTTTCAACCTTTGAAGATATATTTTTTTGGTTCTTCTCAGGTTTATATTTTCGATAACTTTCACCAACTTCAGAGATATAGTTTTTAAAACTTGTATTTCTTTGTTCATATTTTGAAAGTTTTTGTTGGATAAGTTCAAACTCTTCTTCGTTTTCCTTCAACTTTACCTCCAGACATTCATTAAGACTCTTTTATTATTCAAGATATTTCTTCAAATCATCAATATAATTTAATATATTCACTTTATCATCAGAAAAACTTTCTTTATTTCTTGTTGAAGAGCATTAATCTTACAACTTTTTTTTCTTTTCAATCCTTCTAATATTTCTTAGTCATTCTTTCAACTCTTCTTTCAAATGATGCTCTAGTTGAGTTTCTTCTTCTTCAAAACTACTACTTCCGAATTATTCATCATTAAATATTTCAATAAAAGTATTTTCAATACCATACTCAACTAATTTTTTGGATTCAGCATCATTGACTTATTCTTCTTCATATTTAGATAATAATCCTCTTCTTTTCAAATTAAAGAATTTCCTATCTTTCCCTATGGAATACAATTTTTTTTGTCACCCTGTTTCTTCCACAATATTCTTAGATTTATTTCTTCTTCTTCACTATCCTATTATTTATTTCTTTAAGGAAAATTAGAAGAAAAGTTCCCAGAGAATCCACATTTAGAACATTTCAAGGGAAGTTTCCCTTCGTATTTCCCTATACCTCTTTTCAAATTTTTAGAAAACAAGGATAAAATATTGTCAAGATTTTTACATATCTTATATTTAGAATTAGATTGAATAGATTCATATTCAATATGAATCTTCTTTGACTTTTATTTATTTGTATACTTGAGAAAGGAATTTCTCTATCACCTTTTTTTTTATTTTCATAGCTTTATCTCTTCTCATTTCATAAGTGATGAGAGTGATATGTAAATCATTAAGAGATAATGTTTCAGGGTCTCTATCTTTTAGTGAAGAAACGTTTTTATCAAACTTGTATGGAAGGATTCTCAATATATTTTCAACAATTGTAGAGTTATATAAATTTTCATCTAGTAAAGAAATCCCTAACAGATTCATACTCACCCATCTTCAAATCTTTATATTTCAATCTCCATATTTGTAACTTTTCCTTCTTCACTTTTTTATTTACTTTATATATGTTTTTCAATTTATCCCATATACCTTTGGCTGTGGAAACACCTTTCACTCTTAATAATTCACTTTTTGATAGTGGTGATAATATAAAATTCTTGGCCCTTTCACCATTCTCAAGATTCTTATTATCAACATATGTAATAGGACCTTTAAAATCAATAAGAGGAAACACATATGTTGTAGCTTCAAGAACATAATATCAAATAGACATAAGATAAGTCAACAGTATATCTTTCCAAATATGATAATTATTTCCATTAAAGACCGATATACCTTTACTTTTCACATAATTCAAATTATCCATCAGTAAAGAATAAGAAAATATTACCTACCTATAATACTAGTTGAAAGTGCCCAGTCAATAGAATTGTATCACCTAGAGGGGGGGGGGGGTGAATCAGTGATACTTTTTATTTTATGTTTCTTTGAAACAACTTTCACCTCCTATTACATATTTAAATTCCCTACTAAAAACTAATCAAACACACATCCACAAGAACATTAGAATTTACAAGGTTAACTATTCAATAGAATAGCTACATCCTTGGTATGGTTTGGAAGTAATCCAATACCACACAATCCACTAGAAAGAAATCATTGTATTACAATGAGTAGGATATACCCTTTCACTCAAATAGCACTATGTAAATAATTCCAATAGTGCCTGTGCACCCTCTTAGCACAAATAGGGTAATACAATGTTTTTGTAATAATGCATGTTACCCGTGCTTATTTTCAATTAAAAAAATGTATTCAATTGAAAACAATTATTCAATTTATTACCCATAATATGGTAAGAAATTCCAAGACTTTTTTATGAAAACTTAGTCTGATTTTCCCAATCCGACCAGCCTCACTCCAATTCTCCAGATCTGATTATTCAAATCCGATGGCCCAATCTGATAGAAATACTTCTGTCAGAATACAATTGAAAAAAATTAAAAATACCTTCCTCAGTCTAGAAATCCCAATATGGAAATCCCATATCCAAATAATTCAGTCCAATATGATGATATTCTGAATATGATTGAGAATCTGAATATGGTAATAAGCTGAATACGATGAATACTAAATATGATGGTCAGGTGAATACAACATTGAAATATTTTCTCTTCTTCTTTCATTTCTTCCCATCAAAACTTCTTCAATGAAAGATCAATATGGTAAAATATTTATCTCCCTTAAACAGATATATTCTCTCTATTCTACAGTGAACAATACATTCGTCATTAGAAAAGTACAATTTACTTTTCACCTTTTATAGGTGACCCTCGAGTGGTTTTGGCGGTAATCCCAAAATTTTTCCCGCTCAATCAAATTCCACCAAATATTTATTTCAATTTAATTTAGGGTGAATATTGACTATGTCAACTCTTATCGAAGCTTCTTGATTCTTCTACAATCTTTACTTCTTCAGACTTTCATTTCAATTGCCAGTCCAATTTCAATTCATGAGTTCGATTTTCTAAATATGATTTCTTCAATACAATTATTTTTATAAATTAAATATATAAATGTATGAATAAATGGATAACACTCTGATTTCTGAATATAATATTTAATTTGAATTCTAATCTCCCCCTTGAAAATTCATTCAAAAATATATTCTTTCAAACAACTTTTACTTCTTCACTTTTTCTCTTGACCCAGTTGGAAATATAAAATAATTTAACTCTGATACAATGAATCTTGACCCAATTGCAATCTACAAAGTAATTCAACCCTATTGAAATGGATGAATACATTGTCGATCTCATTCTTTTCAATTCTTTTCATTCATCAGTCTCAATAAATTCCTTCCCTGAATACGATGGCATACTGAGTCTGATAAGTATCTTCTTTGAATACGATACCACTTGAATATTATTCAAAAAACTCTTCCTTTGGTAAATTCAATGAATTACTAAATATGTTAGTCTTGTTTTAGCATATTTAACTTATTCTTTCACAAAAATTTAGCTTTTATCATGAAATTCTTCATGATTTTCAATTTATTGAGGATCAAATTTAACATCATCTGACTTTTCAAGGAAATTATTACAACTTTAATTTCCTTCATAAACAAATTTCTTTCCCTCTTATCCAGAATCCAATTTTCTAGAATAAAATTAGTAAAAATATGATTTTCATGAATCCGATTGGCCTGAATATGATTTACAACACTCTTTTCCATCCAGATATGATTACTATGGATATGATTTCCAATATCTATTTCACCCCTTTCTTTCATTAGCTTGCATAATAATTTTCACAAATTTAATTATGATTTATGAGAACTCCATATTCATCAAAGCATCACCACATTTAATTTATCGTGGTCATGAAAACTCTGATACAATCACTTTTTTCATACCAGATCTATAGTGAATCTGATGACCATTTACTTCTAGTAAGATACATTCTCTATGTGAACAATTCTCTCATTCTATATAACAATGAATTCCTCATTACGATCTTCTCCCATTTTGAACCCAAGGAAAGTCCAATCAGAATATTTTATTTCAAATAAATTCTCCTCATTATGATGGACATAGTAAGTGTGATTATTTTTAAAATAACCATCAATACGATTTTCACCAAATAAAAAGTGAGGTGATTTTATTTCTTTAAAAACTTTACTTGAAAAAAATACAACACTTGAAAACAAATACCTTCCTCATCATCTTGGTCCCAATAGTGGAGGCATGGTGGCCTAGAGGAGAGTACTTGGGATAAAGAGACACAAATGCATGACCAGTTCCCAAAGTTTTTTTTTTGAGTTTTGTTTTGTTATTTTTTGGTTTTTCCTAGACAATGTGATGTTTAAAACCATGTTTTTTATAATATGAGATGTTTTCCCTCATGTGTGACAAATTTCCAATATATAAAAAGGGGAGTACCTGATTCCTAATCAAGTAACATTATACTATGATGTGATTAAACCCATACGGGCATGTCAGTTCCACCCAGAGTGGATAGTATCTTAACATGGAGGACAAAATTACTTGCTTTGTATGTTTTGTGTAGTGTAGTTTGTTGGTTTTAGCGGTTGCTAGTTTGGGCTGTATAGATGTTGAGATAGTTGTTCAGTGGCTATGTTGTGTGTGGTAGTTTTTGGTTGGTACCAGATGATGAGGTGTTGTGCCTGGTGAGTGGTGGTGATACATTTGTGTGGTGATGCAACTGTGTTAGCATTTTGTGGGAGTTTTGGTTAGAAAGTTTGGATGGTGGTCATGTTTACGGTATAATTAGATCCTTGAGAGGTATCTCACAAGATGGTTTTTTAGATCCTTTTTTTTGTTTTGGTTTTGATTCTCGAGGACGAGAATCATTTGAGAGGTATCTTATGTAATGTTATATGCCTTCCTAGCCCATTACTTTTATAGTCTTGATGGTTGGAGAGTGTTGGTGGAGATTTGGAGGAAAACCCCATAGGGTTCTGTGGAGGTTGGAGTTGTAGGAGTGCTACAATAGGAGGTTCACATCGTGAAAGGGATTAACGACATGATTTAGTGATTCATGGCTTGTATAGATGATGAATTCATGGCTTATGTATGAAAAGGGTGGAATCTATGAAACCGATTCATGCCATGAAAGTAATTTATGATGTGAAATTAAATTAAGCTAAGGCAATGTGAATTTCAACAAAAGGTTAAATTTTGGGAATTCCCATGGAATTCACACCGTGAACCTAATTCATGATTTAAAAGATGTGGGATATAGGTTTTAAATCATTTTAGGAAAATTTTTATTCATTCATCCATACCCTCCTCTATCATTTCTAGGATAACCCTAGGTTATTTTAGAGGATCTTCCAACCCTATTTCTCCTTATTTTATTCATTGGTTCTAGTTGATTCCCATTGAAAATTTGTGGTGAGTTCTCCTCTCTTCCCTATGTTTTTCCATATGTTCTTCTTCATATATATTCTATGATAGTGCAGTTTCAGTTTAGGTTATGAGTTGGGCTATGTTTTTGATAACCCTTGATGCAGTGTAGGTTTATCCATGGGTTTTGAGTTTGGTTGTGGTTTTCAAGCATTTATTATTCACCTTGCAATGTGCAATGAGTTGGAAAAGCTTCTTTAAGGCAGGGAATCTCTTATTTATCACTTTTGTGTATCATATAGGAGGTATTTACTATTTTTATCTATGGTGGATGGTTTGCGTTTCCATAATCAAGATAAATTAATTGGTTAATTGAAATTTAAGGGGAAAGGGGAATGATTCACTACTTTTACAACTTTGATATTATTATTATACTGTATTTTTATAGGATGAATACCCTACTGAAAATTGTGGTCATTGGGTAATTTTTTTATGTTGATATAACATGAGTTGTGGAACCCTTTCTTATTTTGATTATTTATAATAACCTTAAATAAATAGAAATTGGATTACCAATTATATTTGGCTAATAAAATAGTTACCCCAGGATTTATGTCTTGTGTGATAAAACCCTTAAAATAAAGTGAAATGTGATAAAATACACTTTATTAAATTATTAAAATGATCTTTTATGTGTTGTGTTTTGTTTGAAAATGATTTTGGGGTAGTGTGGTGATGGTTTTTTTGGCCATAATTTTAGGGTGGTGAGGTGATGGTTTGTTTGACCATGCTTTTGAGGCGGTGAAGCGATGGTTCGATGGGGATGATGAGATGATTTATAGAATGGTTGTGTTGTGCTAGATTCCCAGGTAGTGATGGATTAATTTTTTAATAATGATTGAATTGTCTAGGGTTTGGTTTGGTTAATGGTATGGGAATGGTCAATGAACAATTAAATGATGGGATTTGTGGTTAAATGTGGTTGATTCTTAATAATGAAATGAATGGGATGTATAATTGAATTGGTTGGAAATATGAAATGTGGTTTGTGTCTTGTGTGGTTTTATGGATTTAGAGGTGGTAGTGAAAGTGGGGATATTGTGAGTTAGTTAGTACTTTTTTGATAACCCATAAGCTATAATTTTGTGCGGACATTTATATAAACTTGTATATTCCTTGTGATTTCAATACATTCCCCACCCCCATTAAGCACTATTCACCGACACCCATATATTCACACAGGGGGTGTTTTTCCCAACATCAAAATGATGAGGATGGATGGTTTATTGCCATATATTTCCCATTATCTCTTCTAGGTGAGTATATTTTCATAGGTGGTGAAGGATGTAGGTCTGTTAGTACACTAGATGGTGGCACAAGTATCTTCAAGTGATATGTGATATGACTGTACTATGGGGTGGTGGACCGAGTCTCTTCAGGTGAGATATGATATGATCATGCTATGGGGAGGTAGACTAGGTGTCTTCAGGCATGATGTGGTGTGACCATGACATGGGTCGATAGAATAGGTGTTTGTAGACATTATGTGATGTGACCATGTTGTGGGTAGGTGGTATATATTATCTATAAGATATGGAAGTTCTAGGACATATAATGTTGGGGTGTGAGATCAAAAAATTATTGGGAAAGCAGCGCGATGTACCCTTTATCGATATTATTCTTATTATGCTATTATAGTTGTATTTATTTATTTGGTGAGAGTTCCTTGGTGAGGTTGGTATAAATAATTGACCTATTTAGGTGATGTTGTTTTTGATATTTTCTCATAGGTGCATTAGTATGTTTCTTTCACATGTGCATAAGAGACTTTGGTTTTCATAATGAGTATAATTTTACATTTGGAGACTTTGATATGTACCTTTTTTTATACATTCATTATGGGATGGTTTTGGTTTCTTTTTTTTTATTATTTCATGGATTTTTTTGTGAATGATTCATCTTATCTCTCACTGCTATATTATTATATATCGTAATTCCTCCCATTTCCTGAGATTTTTATACCCTCAGTGTTATTCAGAAACTTGGGTCCTGCTGGAGGTTGGACTTGGGGGTCATTATCTCTCTCCCTTAATTACAATATAATTTATAGGAGGGTGTAATGATAAATAATATGTGAATAATAGATAGAAAAATATAGAAAAAGAGAAATAACACAACCCAAATGAAATAGGGTGAGTGAAAGGACATGCTTACCTCAAATCCTGACTAGACTTGGTACACACACCTAACCACCTGAATAACCAAATTAAATTTACTTAAATACTTACTTTAAAACCCTTTTTTTACATTTATTTCATTTATTATTATTCTTTTATGTTTATTATAGTCACTTTATTTAAACACGACATTCATGTCCTTCATCCCAGGGATGTTTGTTTTATAGTTCCAAAGTCACATCGATTTATCGATAATGATAAAGGTTTTGTCAAATGTGTCAAGAACTCTATAAGTGTGATGATATGGATTTCATGTATTTCCATAAGTTCAAATAAATCCAAATGTTATTTTTTTTTCAAATTTAGGACTAATTCAATTTATATAAGTGTTGTCACATAATGGTGTGCTCATTTAAGCGATTTTACTGGGCATGATGATATTTATTTGTTTTATTTAATTTTATGATTATTTAACCATTATATAATAATAATAATAATATCATTATTATGTTTATATTTAACCTTAAAATTATTTATTATAACCATTCATGAAGGTGTAAATAATTTTTTAAAAACAAATTCCTTATAGGTGGTTATACCATCAATGAATGTATGTTTGTTAGAAAAACAAATATTGTGTTAATTATATGATTATACAATTAATATTAAAACATAATAATATCATTTATTATATGAAATAGAACATTTTTATTATATTTATAGGGTTAAATAATAAGATATTAAATAATGTAAAGGAAAGAATGTTATTAGAAGTTCTTACTATACACTTCAAGATGGCTCCTTTTCCAATCGACTAAAACCTTCTAAAGATGTTCTTTCGATGAGACTAGAACCTCTATAAAATGTAAAAGTTATTTGGGGATGGATTTTGGAATATCTTAGTCAAGTTAAGAATATTATGGTGTGAGGATAAGTATAGTGGTGAAGGTTGTTATATATAAGAGGAGGAGAGTGGTATTTTAGAATAAAATATTAGAATAAAATATTATTTCTTCAAATAGTGATCAAATTTTCAATTTAAAAGGAAGATTATTTTGATCTGACATTAAATGGGACATTAAAATATTTATTTGATTTCTATAAACCTAAATAATTTATCATATATTATAAATACCCCAACCCCAGTATCCTAGAGCCGATGGTTACTTTATTACATTGGTAGATGATACAAGAGATCACATCACAAAGGACTAAATGGTTTATTAGTCTTGGAAAACTAGATACATACTTTAATCTCACATTACATTTGAAAACATAAAATACAACATAGTGAAAGTAAATATTCTTCATCCTTAAACTCATTCAAAGATTCCTTCATCATATCCTGGGTAAAGGAAAAAAAACAAAGGGTGATCTTAGATTCTCCCTAAGGGTATGTTTACAATGGAAGATATCTTGAGTAAATAAGGAATAATCAATATGTAAAGGAAAATAACTTAAAAAACATTATATTTAATAAATAAATTGAGAATGAATAATAATATGGTAGGAATTAATGATGATCAAATAATTACATATAACTAATCACACGAGCTTGAAACTTATCCAAGAATATCATAACTATTCATATAATCACATGAGAATCAATAAATAATCTCATAATAATGTAATGCATAAATGAGTAAGGTCCCAGCCAAATACCCAAAGCAGTTTGTCTCATAAGACCTATTGATGCACCGAGGGGCTATAATAAGACTCACTCATCACTTACTAAGTCCAATACATTCATCATATGAAAGGGGAGAATAAAAATTCAATATATAATCAACATAAAAATTCATTTTGAAAAACGAGCATACAAAATGTCAATATATAACCAATCAAACTGATTATAAACCATCTAGAGAAAGAAAAAGGATGGTATCATTACAACATATCCCTATTAGAGTATAAATAAAATAAATGTTTTTTGTCATTGATGAATAAAAATACTATAAAAGATTATTAAAAACATTCTTAAGGAAAATAACCTTTTTTTACTTTGAGAATCACTTTTAAAAACTAAAAAAATTCAAAATATTAGGAAAAAAATTTTCTTTGAAAAGTAATATGTAAACTTGTAAATGAATCTTTAAAACATTGAGAGGTCATGATGTTTGTAAATTTTGTTCATGCTGTATACATTAAAAGAAATATTCCTTTCAAATTTTCAGTAAAAAATCAATAAGTACCTTGTTCGGAAAATGAAAAGAATATTCATTCTAAACCATTTTTTAAAAATAAAAAATGGGTAAAAATTTATTTAATAAATAATTATAGAATATTAAAAATATATTTTAATTTTTTAAGGAAAATATGGATATGGAAGAAAATATTTCCCAACTAAGTAGAAAAACAAAGTCATTTTTACTTAAAAACATGATTTCAGCATCTTTAGTACGTAAAGAGTGAAAAATAAAAGAAAAACTTATAATTTCCAAAAATAAATAAAGTAGAAGAAAATATTTTGAGTTTAATATAGAAAGATCAAATAATTTCCCCACCAGATACTTAAACATAAATAATCCTGAATAATGATGAGATTATGAAATAAACCCTTACTAATTTGGTAACTTTTGAATCATAACCCACATGAAGTAAATAAATTAAAATGAAACATTAAATACCATGAATATATATATATTAATGATATAACATATCAAAGGAGCAGTGAATTCTCCTTATAAAAATAATTAGGTGTATAATACTAAATGCGTTTTAATGGAGTGGAAATTAAGATGAAATATCTTACAAAGATCATGTTATTGAATTGATAATTAATAAATGAATTGATTATATGTATCAAATGTAAATTCACATAAAAAAGTGTAAATATAACATAAAATAATCAAAATTCACCATACACATAATCTTATAATATCAAAGACAATGAAGAAGTAATATAACCCAATGAAAAGAAATTGAGTTATGAAACCCCTTACCACTTGGTAATTTTCAAGTTAAATCCTATTGAATGAAATAATTTAAATTAAAACTTTAAATACCATGAATTATTAATTATTTTTAATATAACATATAAAATTGGAAACATATATACCATATAAAATAAATAAGATGCATAATATTATAATATTCCTCAATAGAAGGAAATTGAGACAAAATCCCTTACCTCATGCCTGACTTGTCACGTATGTTATTTATATTCATGAATAATAAAATTATATTAATTATTTAAATTATTAATAAAAATTTCCATGTTTATTATTTCATTTATTTTATTTAATACCATTTTATATTTAATTACTCAATCAATTAGTTTCATTTCAGACGTTTTGAAGATATTTCATATGTCCAAAATGACTTCGGTAGTTTAAATATGGTAAAAGTTTTCATTATTCCATCATATAAAAAATAATAATCATTAAATAATTATAGTTTTTATACATAAATTATACTTTTAAATCCAACCTTGAAATATGGTTATGAAAAATTAACTACGTTACAAACATAGAGATGATAAGCCTTACGTATGCACGAGTAACATTTTCATTTTTCAACGACCATGATGGAAAGAACATAAGTATTATTATATATTTTAAGTATGATAATTATATCATAAAAAATATAATTTATTTAAATAAACACACACATATATATATAATCCATGTTATGTGGTGATGGAAAATGAATCACATCGTTTCGTAGAGGAGGCGGTCCACACATATGCACGAATGACATTATCATTTTTCAATGGATGGAAAGGTAAGAAAGTATATGATATATTATATTTTAATAATGATAAATATGTAATTAATATCATATAAAAACATTAAATACATCATTATAACTATCCATGATATGGGGTGATGGAAAAAAATTACATCGGTTCACGAGGTGGTAGTCCGTCGTACACACAAACAGATGTTTTGTTTCCCATTTGATGGAAGAGGAGATAGATATAGGGTATTCCATTAACATAAAAACATATAAATACATGATATATACTTATTTTATTATATTAACATGTTTTAATAATATTTTAAGGAGGTGGAAGAAGAAATAAAACAAAAATGCTCGGTTAAGAATGATACCACTTATTCAGACAACCTCAGGTTTACACCAAAAGCCTTCCCAGGAGGGTTTTCTAATTAAACCAAGGACTCTATGATGTATTAATGGAAGTAAGTAAGGTATTTTTGAAGTTATTTGATAAAACATAAGGCTTTTTAAGTGTAAATAAAAGAGAATAGGAGGTTCTCTTTTATAAGTGAGGGGAAGAGCACTTTTGGAATTTCTTAAAATATTAAATTAATAAAAATTAATTTTAATGTTAAAATGGATCCAAATAAATATAATTAGAATATATTATTATTATATATCTAAAAAATATCATAAAATAAAATTTAACAAGTTTATTTTAGGTTTTTACCCTTATCTCTTTGTTTTAACCCACATTAACCCCTTTTGACTATTATCGCGATAACAATGTTTTTACTCTTTAGGGATCAAGATAGTTATTATAAAAGGATAATTGGGCTATAAATAGACCATATATGATATTTTTAAACATATACCAATAATTTTTCCAAAAATATAATTTTTAGTAATTTTAAATCATTTAATAAAATATTATTTATTATAAAATAACATTATTGTCATATTTGACACTATTAATTTAATTTGACTTTAAATACATCATGATAAAGGGAAAATTTAAATATTAACTTTTAAAAAATCCATAATATGATATATTAATCTATAAAAATCATGGAAAACTATAAATCACTTAAATTATATTACTTTTAATATTTTTAAAATCATTTATTTTATTTTTCAATTAATTAATGAAATATTGTGCTGATATTGCATAAGCATTTAAGGTAATTATATAATCACTAAAAATTAGAAATAAATTAACATAATTAAAATAATTTAATTCTTATAAAAATAATAATTAATATTCATTCAGAACTTTCTTTTTTTCTTATGTGAATACATAAGAGATATTTAAAAGCAAGAGAGTGACATTTTATCTTTTTTTACTTAAATTATTATATAGGTCGCTTTCACATAAAAGTATCCCACAAAGAATTAATTATAGAGGATAAGGTTATAAGGGTATAAATATAATCATCTAATAGAAATTAATATGAAAAATGGAGGTCTTATCACTTAATTTTAACCTAGGTTAACCCGATTTACCCTTTTATCGCGGTGATGAATTTTTACTGTTTTTCTATTAATTATGAATAAAAATTAATTTGAACTTATTAAATAATATTAAATGTTATTATTCCAAATATAGAATCCATTTTACCAAATTTAATTTCAATAAGTGATATAAATTTGTTTTATAAGTATCCTACAAAGCGCAATGAAAAACCGTGTTCCGAAAAAAATATCCTTGTGAGTCTAAAAGTATTTTTATACCAAGATCATGTATAATTTTGATTAATATGTAATTAATTATATTATTTATAACTAAAGGTAAAATATATTAATTTATGTTAAAATTAAAAATATTATGGGGCTTTTTCAATGAAAATAAATTGCAGTTTTACAAATATCAGTATTTTTCACTATTCACTAAGAAATAAATATTTTCTGAAAAATACTAAAATTTCACCCCAAATTAATTTTTGCATGATTATTTTGAAAATTAAGTTTATTTTTTATAATTTAATTTCTATAATTATCTAAAATTAATTATATTATTTTCTCATTAAAACCAATTTTTTTTGACAACAAATATATTTTTGAATCATGTAAAGACTACTAAAAATTGAGTACCTATTTACCAATATATTTAATTTATATAAAATATTTATAGAATATTTTAAAAAATGGGTTATTATTATTCATACTTCCAATTTTAATGGCTAGGTTATAATGAATACATTTAAATATTTTAATAGCATATCAAAATATTTTTAAACTCGGTGTTGCGTGTAACAAAATATATCTAATAAATAAAATTTATTTAAAGTGAAATATATTCTAAAATTTTAGGGTATTACATTTTACCCCCTTAAATAAATTGTACCCTTGAAATTATATTTCATTTATCAAAGGTATAACCTTTTTTGAAAACCCACATCATACACAGGGATACTAAAACTTCTTTTAAAAAAAGATAGTGGAAATCATAAAGGTTACCTGAAATATCACATATTTGGGTTCTTAGATATGGAAAATATTTCTTGGAATATAAATCATATAATTTTAAGAGAAAAAAATGTACAAGTAATAATAATTAGTGATAGAGAACATTATTATGAGAAAGTTAACAAACATAAAACTATAAATCAGTGAGGGGTGAAAAGACCACCAATTCCTCATAAATTAAGGTAATATGATGATTTTTTTGTTTCAATATCCTTTTCCTAGATTTGAGTAATTCCTTTACCATATAGAATAATAACGTAAGGAATTATACTTAACAAGTAAAATTTAATCCTTTAATCAATTTACAATACAATCTTATCCTTTTATCTATGTAATGAGTATTCAAGATGTTTTTTATGGATAAAGAACTAAAATAAATTTCTAATAGATTACATAGTCCAAAAATTATAACATGATATTCCCCCATATTTAATAAAACCAAAATAGTTATCATAATGTAGGATAATACCCAAAATGACTAAATATCCATATGAAGAAATAATACATTAATCTCTAAAATTAAACAATAAACTAAAGGTTTAACATAGATCATTCCTTAAATAAATAAACTTATATCTCAAATAAACTCAATAACCTCAACATGAAATAAGGTTTTAACGTCAAAGGTTATCTCATACCCTTCAAATCACATCTCCAAAAATGTAATGGAATTATTCTCAAATGATCCTTTACATTAAACATGAAGGTTATATATACCTCAACCCAATAAAATATCTCCCAAAATATCATTAATCACCTAAAAATCATAAAAATTTAAAGGATTTGATCATATAATATGTTTCCCATAATCAAATTAATATTTATCCATAAAACTATTAAATTAAAAACAATGTCATATTAACAAGGGAATTACATAGGCCAGTGGTAGGCTGCACCCTTGTTGCCCTTCAGTTATAGGTTCAAGCCCTATGGTCTTTCTGGATGTGAAGGGTTATCATTCAACATGCTGGTTTCCATTTTTATAAAAATATATTAATTAAATTCATATAACGTTCCCAAAAATATGATTAACATCCTCAAAATTATATTAATCATCAAATCACTTTTTAACCACTATGCTTTTCTATACAACTTATTTTTTCCAAAAAATTAAATAAACTTAATTGAATATTATTACCTTAAAATCAATGATCATATTAACCCTAAATATTATCAATAAATTCAAACTTAGGTAAAAAAATATAAAATCATTCTTCCTCAAATAACCTTTACACAAAAACACATATTAAACTAAAGGTTTGTATTGCTTAAAATTTTCCAAAAATATTCTTAATCATCTTAAACTCCCATCACATTAAACCTAAAAAGGATATCTATGAATTTAAACTTATTATCAACCTTAGACTTATTAACCCTATACACTTTAGGTTTAACCTAGATCATTCATGTCCATCATATATTCATATCCTTCATAATGGTTTGTAATGAAAATGTGAATTAACCCAAGAATATCCAATAAGAGTGTCAAACCAGGTGTACAGTAAGGGAACACTCACCGTGCACTAGAATTATGGATGAAATATACTAAACCAACTATTTTTGGGGTTACTACCCCTATATGAATCAATTCCAAAATCACACCCACTTGTAGTATTTAGACAAGGATGTTTTACTAGGAAAACCACATAATCTCTACCTTACCAAAATTTTAGGATGTTTTTATATACTTAGACTTATCCTCAAATCTAGTATTATGGTTATGTTTTCCTAAATCTAGTTCCAAATGTTTCTACTAAAATTTATATGATACCAACTATAGAGACCCAAACCCCAGTATCCCAGAGCTGGTGGTTACTTTATTACAATGGAATAAGATACAAGAGATCACATCCCAAAGGACCGAATGATTTAGTAGTCTTGATAAACTAGATACATACTTTAATCTCACATTACATTTTAAAACATTAAATACAACACAGTGAAAGTAAATATTTTACATCCTTGAACCCTTTCAATGATTCCTTCATTATATCCTAAGGAAAGGAAAACAAATAAAGGGTGATCTCAGATTCTCAGTAAGGGTATGTGTACAATGGAATCTATCTTGAGTAAATAAGGAATAATCAATATGTCAAGGTAAATAACTGAAAACACATTCCATTTAATCAATAACTTGAACATGGAGAATAATATGGTAGGAATAAATGATAATCAAATAATTACATATAACTAATCACATGAGTTTGAAACTTATACATGGATGTCATAACTATTAAAATAATCACATAGACATAAATAAATAATCTCATAATGATGGAATTCTTAATACCGAACATCATAAACTTACCTTCAATGCCTTGTTCCAAGACATATTACATAAATGGGTAAGGTCTTGGACAAATACCCATACTAGTTTTTCATATGAGACCTACCGATGCATCTAGGGTTTATTATGGGCCCCTAACATAACTTACTAAGTATAATTCATTCATCATATGAAAAGGGAGAAAAATAATTCAATACATAATCAATATAAACATTCTTATTGAAAAAAATAAGCATATGAAATGTTAATATTTACCCAATAAAACTAATAATAAAATATCCATATAAACAACAAGGATAGTATCATTACAACATATAAATAGTGGACCATAAATAAAATAAAGAGCTATTGTTTTTAATGAATAGAAATACCATAAAATATCATTAAAAACATTCTTGATAAAATACCCTTTTCACTTTCAAAATCACTTTTAAAAACTAAAAATTTTCATAATATTAAGAAAAATATTTTCTTTAAATGTAACCATGGAATATTATAAATGAAGATTAAAAAACATTGAGAAGTCCTGATGGAGGAAAATTCCATTCATTCCATGTACGTTAAAATAAATATTCCTTTCACATTTTTGGTAAAAAGCCAAAAATAACTTTTTAAGAAAATGATAGGAAGATTAATTTTAAACAATTTTGTAAAAATTTAAACACGGGTAAAAATTTATTTAATAAAAAATTTTATATTATTAAAAAAATTCTTTAAAGTTTTTTAAGGAAAACATGGATATGGAAGAAAAAGATTCCCGACTAAGTAGAAAAAAAAGCTAGGTTTCCTTAAAAACATGATTTCGAAATCATAAGTACTTAAAAAGTGGAAAATCAAAGGAAAACTTAAAATTTTAAGAAATATCCATATTATAAGGAAATATTTTGGGTTTAATATATAATGTAAAATAATTCCCCCATGTGATATTTAAACATAAATAATCCCAAATAATGATAAGATTGTGAAATAAACCCTTACCACTTTGGTAACTTTTGAATTATAATTCCCATGAAAGAAATAAATTCAAATAAAAAATTAAATAACATGAATATAAATATATCCATGATATGAAATATAAAAATGGGTATTAGATAAACCTTATAAAAATAAATAGATTCATAATACCAAATATGTCGGAAATTGAGATGAAATATCTTACAAAGATCATACCGTTGAAGTGAGAATTAATCAATGAATTTATTATGTGTATCAAATGTAAATCCACATAAAAAAATTATAAATAGAACATAAAATAATAAAAATTCATTTCACACATAATCTTATAATATAAAAGAAAACGAAGAAGTAATATAACCTAATGAAAAGAAATTGACTTATGAAACCCCATACCACTTTATAACTTTCAATTAAAATCATTTTGGATGAAATAATTTGAATTAAAACTTAAAATAACATAAATTATAAAGTATTCATGATATAACATGTAAAATTATAAATATATATATCATATAAAAGAAATTAGGTTCATAATATTAAAATTTTCCTTAATGAATGGAAATTGATATAAAATCCCTTACCTTAGGTCCAACTCATCACATATGTTATTTTTATTCCTGAATAATAAAATTATGTTAATTATTTAATTTATTAAGGAAAATATTAATGTTTATTATTCCTTTTATTTTATTTAATACCATGTTATATTTAATTACTTGTTCAATTAAGTTCACTTCATACATTTTGATGAAATTCAGTTCATATGTCCAAAATGACTTCGGTAGTTTGTCTATGGTAAAAGTGGTCATTTTTCCATCATATAAAAAATAATAATCATGAAATAATTATAATTTTTATACATAAATTATAATTTTAAATCCAACCATGGAATATAGCTATGAAAAATGAACTGCATTACAATCATGGAGACGGTAGGCCATACGTACGCATGAGAAACATTTCCATTTTTCAATGATCACGATGGAAATAACATATGTATTATTTTAACTTTAAATAATGATAATTATATAATAAATATCCAATTATTTATTTAAATAAACTTATATATATCATCCATATGATGTGGTGATGCAAAATTATTCACATCACTTCATGGAGGTGGTAGTCTACACATACGCACAAATAACGGTATCATTTTTCAATAGACGGAAAGGTAAGAAATTATATGATATATTATATTTTAAGAATTATAAATATTTCATTAAAATAATATAGAAACATTACATTCATTATTATAACCATTTTTGAGAGGTGGTGATGAAAAATGAATTTCATCGGTTCGCAAGGCGATAGTCCGCCGTACACACGAATGATATTTTTGTTTCCCATTTGACAGAAGAGGAAATTGATAGAGGGTATTCCATTAACATAAAAACATATAATTATATGGAATATAATTATGTTATTTTACCATCATGGTTTAGTAAGATTTTAAGGATTTATAAGAAGAAATAAAACAAAAACACTCGGTTAAGAACAATACCTCTTATTCAGATAACCCCTTTAGGTTTTCACCAAAAACCTTCCTAGGAGGATTTTATAATAAAACCAAGGACTCTAGAACATGGTAAGGAAATTATGGAAGGTATTTTCCAAAAAATTCTTATAAAGTGTGAAGAAAATAAGAGAGGAGTTTCCCTTTTATAAGTGAGGGGAGATGCACTTTTGGAATTTTATAAAATATTAAATTAATATAAATTAATTTTAATGTTAAAATATCTAAAAAATAATCTAATTAGAATATAGTATTATTATAGGTAGAAATAATATCATCCAATAAAATTTAGACAATTTTAGATTAGGTTTTTACCCTTATCTCCTTATTTTAACCCACGCTAACCCTTTTTGAAAATTACCGTGATAGCAATGTTTTTACTCTTTAGGGGTCAAGATATTTAATATAAAAGGAAAATTATATTTATGATATTTTTAAACATATACCAATAACTTGGTTGAATATATTATTTTTAGGATTTTTAAATCATATAATAAAATATTATTTATCATAAAATAACATTAATTCCATTTTTGACACTAATCATTTAATTTGACTTTAATTATATCATGAAAAAGGGGAAATTAAAATATAGAATTTTAACACATCATTAATATGATATATTTATCTATAAAAATCTTGGGACACTATAAAGCACTCAAAATTATATCACCTTTAATATTTTCAAAATCCTTTATTTTATTTTTCTATCAGTTAATGAAATATGATGGCGACATTACATAAGAATTTAAGTTAATTATATGATCACTAAAAATTATAAATAAATCACTATCATGAAAAAAATTTCATTATACTCAAAATAATAATTAATATTCCTTCACAACTTACTTTTTTCACTATGTGAACACATAAGTGATATGTCATAACCTGACCCACTGGGGACTACCTGTCCAGTGGAAGACTTGGCCACCACAACCCCAAGCCTGCCTAAATAAGACATGGGTTTGAAACAAGCATTGATAAGGAATAAATAAAATGGGAGGCCTTTTCCCAAAGTACCTATACTTACACACCCAACCATATCCATGAAGAAGTGAAAATGAATAATAATAAAAGACAATAACATATAGAGTAAAAACTATACATGTAACAATCTATAGGGAATACAAAAAGTTTATGATAGAGTAAACAAAAATAATAAGTAAAAAATAAATGACCACCCATAACAGATATCCCCACACAAAACAACTGAAAAATAAATACTGAGAGATCCCAGATCTAGATCTTTAAGCCTGACTACTGTACGTGGTCAATGAACCCAAGTATCCCTATGCTCCTCTGAAATCACCACCAACCTATCCATCATTTTCATAAGACACAACACATGTGGGAAAATCCTATACAGGGGTGATTATATACATACCCAGTAGGACGCCCCAAAAACTTATGGGGTATTAATAGGATAAATGATATAAGAAGTCAACTTGACCCAAATAAAGAGGGAAAAAACCCAACAACATAGATATATGATCATAAAATAAACCCAGATGAGAGAGAAAGGGGATATCCATCTCACAACCCAACCCAAGATGATGAGTCTACCTGTAGCTCCAAAGGTCCACCATTGTTGCCCAGTATCTTGTGTGTCTGAAGAAGCAACCGTGTGGAGGACCCACACCTCAACACTGTTCCTCATAGTCAAGGTGGGAAGAAACTCCAAGTAGAGAACCCACACCTTTGTATGATAAGGGGTGATACTTAGTATGCAGATATAAGACCCACACTCTAGTTTTACAGGGGGTGAAACTCAATAGGTAGAGGACCCACACCCTATTTATTCAGGGGTTATACTTATTAGGTATAGGAATCATGACCTGGTCCACTAGAGGGTGACAATCGGTAGATAGATTGAGGATCCATGCCCTAGTCTATGGGGGGGGGGGGTTCCACTCAGTAGGTATAGGAATCATTCCCTAGTCTATTATGGGGCGGGGGGAACTCAGTAGATAAATGAACCACACCCTAGTTCATCATGGGGTGGGGGGGGGGGGTGGGGGTTCCACTTAGTAGGTAGAGGACCCATGCCTGTTTTCGTTTGGGTGGATCCAATCATTAGGTAGAGGACCCATGCCCTATTCTGTCAGGGGGTTACACTCAGTAGGTATAGGAACCAAAAACGATTCTATTGGGGGGGGGGGTTCCACTAAATAGGTAGAGGACCCATGACCTAGTACATTGGGGGTGGGAGGGTTCCACTAAATAGGTAGAGGGCCCACACCCTTGTCTATTAGGGGGTTTCACTTAGTAGTTAGAAAAGTTTGGGGGACCCACACCCTACCATGAGAGGGGGTTTCCAACCCCAACCTCTCTCTCATGATCCTGCATAATCACTACCATCTTCAACCATCACCTAAAGAGGCATCACACTCAAAAAATATCAAATAATATCTCAAAATCCACTACAAAGACCACCATCACATTCTACATGAAAAAAAGTCAGGATAGGCTACTCGCAGGCCAAAATATGAGTCAAATTAAGGAGATACGAGAGAAAAAAGTCTATAGGGAAGCACATGACATGTATAGGGGTCCACATAGTGTGTAAACCCACCTTGTCTTCTAGACGTGTCTTTTCCAAACATGGCTTGGTGGAAATGTAACTGTACATGGAATATATGAGTTCTACACAACATGTATCAACCAATCAGGGCATGATCGTGTGCTCTTGACCATGATCATGTCCTTTGGACCATACCCGTGTACCTGGATGTGTCCCAAACCGGGGACCTGGACATGTCCAAGCCCATGTAGTTAGGCCGTTTCCACGTGTCTGGCCATGTCCATGCCCGTGTACTCTCAGAGTACATACCGAGATTCCAACATCGAGTCACATGTTGTGTGGGGGTCCCTCACAACATGTGATACTTATATTTACTTGAAAACCTATCCAACATATCCAGGGTACTACAAGGTTTGTGTTCATCCTAGTACACACCATGTAGTTGATATTTTTACCAAAAAATAAATCTATCACGTGACTTCTAGTTCTGCCTCTCCCACCACCGAATTTGATGGATTACTCCTTGAAACTCACTAGGGAGTGTAGAATAAGGTCCATTCGTTCTTTATCTATCACCAGTGGCTATATTCCAACCACCTAAAGGCCTCACTCAACTCCACCCATCGCCGTCATTCTCCACCTATGGAAGAGGAACTCTGATCTAGTGTTCGATTCATGTCTGCATCATTTGAAATTCCAAAAATCATCCCGATCCACACACAAAACACTAATATAGTCATTTTGTGAACACAAACTGTGAATACAGGTGTCTGATAATGCTCTAACTCACTCAAAAATGTCATACCATGGCCCTGTATCCCAACAACAAAGAACACAAAGGATAGGTGGGGGAAATGCACAAGAATAAAGGTGAATCAATCATTGGACAAGAGTTATTAGATAAAGATCATGGATCATGGATATTTGGGGTGGGAAACATGGAATAATCACAAATAAATAAAATAACCAATTTAATTCGATTCACGATCTCATGCGAAGGATTAAATTAATCAAAAATCAAAGAATAGAAGATAAGAACATGATCAATTTTTAATCAAGGGTGAAAATAGAATTTACAAGACCTACCTCAATATTGGATCAATAGTTGGTGAATAACATATTCAACAATTATGAGGATGATCCACTACATCTTCTGTTCATCGATTTACCATGATTTGATCATCAGTTGTCTTCTGATCTCAATCTGCTAATGAAGAATGAAGAAACCTCCTCTCAAAAATCCTAGGGTTATGCAACTAACCCTGAAGATTATCCATGATTGGATACTTATATCGAGAAATAGGTTTTGGGGTATTAAATGAATTAATAACATAAATAAATTAATTAATACACTTAACGTACCTACTAATGACTGCATCATTCAAACATATGTTGCCAACCAATTTTAGGTTGCGCCTAGGGTAAACCCTGCACTCTGAATTCAACTGTGGTATCTGATTTTTGATTTGAGATACTTTTTAGGAGATATTCCATTATTTTTGAAAAAATATGCATGTGTGATATAAAATATATAAAATATTTTTATAAAATTAATTAGAGTCTCATCGATCCTTGTAATTTCACGTCGTCTTAGTTCCCAACTCTGAAAATATTTATTAAAATATTTCAAAGTCTTAAAAGAAAAAAACAAAGTCTTTACATTATTCCCCCTTCAAAATTTTTTTCCCAAAAATCTAAACTAAGGAAAAAGGAAGGGATGATGAGCCTACATATGGATATCCCACTCCCAAGAGCTCTCCTGCACACTCCCATGCTTCCACAATACATGAACCAAAAGAATAGTCCATCCATACAGGATACTCTCCTACCGATCCATAATCTCCAATGGGTACTCCATGAAGGTGGATCCATCCTCAATGTTCAGATCACCACAATCAATAAAGTGCTTTGAATCATAGATGTATCTCCTCAGTAGTGAAACATGGAAGATGTTATGAACCTAATCCAACTGCAGGGGTAAGGCTAGGCAGTAAGAAACCACACTAACCCTCTGTATGTTTTTTAACAGAACAATAAACCTCAAGGATAGATTTCCTCCCCAGATGAATCTCTATAATCCTCATTATGGGGAGACTCTCAGTAAAACATGATCTCCTTGATCAAAATCCAATGGCCTATGATGTTGATTTGCAGAAGATTTATGCCCACTCTAGGCAGTCCACATTTTCTCATGGATCTCTTAGACCTTCTATGTCATCGCCTACACCATCTCTGGCCTAACAAGAGATGCATCACTGATATCAGTACAGTATAAGGGTGACCTGAAGGGTCTCCTATAAAGTTCCTTGAAAGGTTACATGATGATAGTAGGGTGATAAATATTATTATAATAAAACTTTACTAAAGGTAAGTGATCCTCCAAGCTTTGGAAAAAGTTTAATAGGAAATACCTCAACATATCCTCCAACACCTGGATAGTACTCTTGGTTTTTCCTTTCGTATGGGGGTGTAAATTTTTACTCATCATCAAATTTTACCTAAATGCCTCTTGTAGTCCCCTAAAAAACTATTACGTGAACTAAACATCATGATCAGATAAAATATTCAAGGGAAACCCATAGAGGTTTAAAATCTCCCACATTTACAACTACCCCAAACTCTCTAGAAAACTTTTCTCCCTGATAGAAAAGAAGTAAACCAATTTGGTAAGTTGACCAACTATCAAGTAGATGGAATCATGAACTATCATTTTATATGGAATCCTTTCCAAAAATTTAATAGAAATTCCATCCCATTTCCACTTTGGGATCTGAAGAGGATATAAAAAACCTTTTAGAACTTGGTTATCAGCCTTCACCTGCTAACATGTGAGACACCAATAGATGAACTCAGCCATACTCCACCTCATTCCAAACCAAAAAAACTACCACTAATGGTCCCTATATATATTCCTTACACCAGGATATATATCTAAAGTAGAAGCGTGAAACTCCTTCATTACCTCCTCTCACAACGTGATTGGAACCACCATCCTTCCCTAGAAAAGGATGACATTATTTCCTTTTCCAGAGAATCCATCTGGTGAATATCCTAAGGATATATGGTCACTGAGAACCTCATAGTCAATGTATCCTAAATAAGACTCCCTCACACACTAGATAAGAGGAGGATTCAACACCATAAACTAAATAAAATCTTAATCCTCATCCTCTACTAGGTCCAACTACTATGAATCCATATTCTCAAATGAATCATCCACTAAGTGAGACTGAGACTTCCTACTAAGGTCATCTGCCACCACATTCCCCTTCCCAGGAGTATAGGCTATCTCAAAGTCATAGTCCTATAGGAACTATAACCAGAACCTATTTATTAGGTTCATATCTCTTTATTTGAAGACATACCTGAGACTCTAATGGTCTAAGTAAATAAAAAAGTGCTCTCCCCAAAGATAGTGTCTCCACATCCTCAGAGCAAAGAATAACACTTCCAAATCCTGGTTTTGAGTCACATAGTTCTACTCATAGGGTCTCAAATTACTTGACCAATATATGAACACTACCTACCTCTTCATCATCACATAGACAATCCCATCTCTAGAGGCATAAAAATACACTACATACTCCATAACCTCCTTCGGTAGTCTCAAAATAGGATCAATCATAAGCCTCAGCCTAAACTCCTTAAAGTATCTCTAAAACTACTTGGTCTAGGTAAATAGATTCCATTTCTACATCAAGGTAGTTAAAGGGGATGCAATCTTGGAGAATTATTCCATGAACCACCTATATTACCCTTCCAATCCAATAAAACTCATCACCTATGACATGATTCTGGATGGATCCTAATAAAGAATTGCATCAATATTCAATGGGTCCATAGCTAATCCATGATCAGAAATGACATGCCCTAAAAAGTGAACCTCATGGATCTAGAACTCTAACTTAGAGATAT
This sequence comes from Viscum album, assembly GCA_963277665.1. Taxonomy (NCBI): domain Eukaryota; kingdom Viridiplantae; phylum Streptophyta; class Magnoliopsida; order Santalales; family Viscaceae; genus Viscum; species Viscum album. The sequence goes on along the minus strand of OY728145.1, from coordinate 803,077,441 downwards.
TTCCATAAAGATGATGATCCCAGATAAAGTCTAAGATTGTTCTCAAGTGCTCTGTATGATCCTCCAATGATGTATAGTGGATGAGTATGTCATCAATGAAGATAAAAAACTATCCCAAGTATGGATAGAAGATCCATTTTCTTAGATCCATAAAAAAGTGGGTGGCATTCATCACACCTAAATGTATCACTAGGAACTCATAGTGTCCACAATGACATTGAAATTACAACTTCAGAATATCAACCTCATGAACCCTCAACTGGTGGTAGATGAAACTAAGATAAATCCTTAAGAAATATCTCACACCACACAACTAATAAAAGATGCCATCAATACTCAAAAATGGGTATCATAGCCTGGTTTAGATGAAAATAATCAATACAAAGACACAAGCTCCAATTATCTTTTTTCATGAACAAAACCAGAGATCCCTAAGGGAACAAATTGGGAATGATAAAAACCTTCTCTCAAAGGTCCTCAAACTACACCCTCAGCTCATAAATCTTGGTAGGGGCTATATGATATGCTATAAAAGATATCAGAGTGGTCCTGAGGTGAAATTAGATAAAAAAATATATCTCCTTCCTCAAAGGCAGTCCTATAATTCCATCAAGGAAGACTTATATATAATCCTCTATGAATGAAGAAGCTCAGATTCCTAAAGATACTACTACACCAAGGGATAAAATATCCAACCGATGGATTTGGGTTGCATATTCCTACTTTAAAGTCCCACTTGTTCTGATATGAGATCTCTCTCACCCAAAAAAGTGGAATTTCATCCCATATTTATGAAGGCATATTACTATTCTATGGTGATAGTAAATCTGGGACCAGACCATAGGAAACTAGTCCATCCCCAATATGACATCATAAGGTCTAATCATAATGACCAAGAGGCCCCACAAAAAACTTCCTCCACTAAGTGACAACTCACACTGTCAAAAGATATGCGATATCGAAGAATCATTCCATGTAGGAACCTGAATACAAAGATGGTGGGATACAATCCTAACTAGGATCTCTAGCTCTCACACAAGGAGTAAAGATATGAAGGAATGATTCATACATGTGTCTACTAGTACTAAAATAAGAGTAGAATAAGCATAGATCACGCCTCTAATCATATCATGAGATCCTAGGTCATATGCCTCCATGGACTACAGATTACCACAGCCCTGACCACTTAATCCTTAAGCCTGACATGGGATTAATGGTGGTGGTGGTGGTGGAAGTAGCTCATAACGTTGTCCACCGTCACTAGATCCTACTCCTGGATCCCCACCTACTCTTCTTTTAGCTCCACCTCCCTTAGGGCCACCTTGGACTTTCCTAGGAGATCCATGATCACAGTGTTTCCTCTATTATGGTGGATCATCCACTGTATACCTACCCTCCTTAGCACATCAGGTTGGGAAATCATGTTCCATATGACCTTTCCCATCACACATATAACATCGCCCCTCTTTAATCCGCCCTAGTCCTTTGTGCGGTCCTTGAGCTACATGACCATGTGCCTGAGTTTGAATATGATAAGGTCTCCAATGATAAGAACCTATTGTCTGGTGCCTACTAGATACTTTATACAACTTAGTTCCTTGATTTACACTACTAGCTCTAGCTACATGTATTCTCTCAGATAGGAAGTTCTTCAACACTAGTGCCTGCTCTAACACTCTAGCATATATGAGAATGCACATGGGTACCACACTGGCATAGATGTCTCTATGGAGACCCTTCTTGAACTTACGCGCCTAGAGGTAACCATCCCAAATCATGTCAAGGGAGTACTTCATAAGGTCAGTGAACCTCATGACATACCTATAAACTCTCATCCCTCCCTAATTCAGCTTCAATAACTCCCGAATCTAAACCGAGTGAAATAATGAGGGGTAATACTCCTCATGAAATAGATATTGGAATTAATACCATGAGAGTTTTGATTCATCATGTGTATGCATGAATATACACCATAATATCCCAAATAATCTATGGAAAAGACTTAATTTCAGTGCAACTATTTGATCGGTCGGGGTATTAAAAAGTCTGAAAACTCGGATAATTGACTTAAGAAAATCCTCTATTGCCTGTGGATCTAGTTCACTGAAGAAACTCAAAAGACTCTGGTGAAAGAACTCATTAAGTTCAGTAATAATTCACACATCCTCATCTTACTCTTCTGGTATAATCTTCTACTTGATAGGAAGAGGTGATGCTACCTATCCACTTAGAGGAAAGATCTTGTGAGATAGTCCCTAAAATAAGGCCCCATCACTCATTGGATCATCATCATGATATTGAATTGATAACTTATATGGATTTATTTGTGAAGGAATCCTAAAAATTAATCAAGATATACCATGATAATTTGAGAATATATATACGGGGAGCTGATTCAAGAAGTAAAATTGAAGGACTCAATCCTATATGGTGCATGTACCAAAGTTCCCTGCAACTAATGTCTCAGTATGTTGAGTTGATAATAAGGAAGTTAGAGTCTTGGTGAATGGATATGTTGGATTATGCACCCAAACTAGGTTACCTAGCTTAAAGTACACACTTGAGACACTTTGAAACCATTTACCTAAATTCCCAACCAAACCTCATAATTGGTGACAAACTCTTAACACCATCCCGAGGTCGAACCAACTATGATACCAATCTGTAATGACCCAAACCACTATGGCCATCTTAGATGGTGGAAGACCAGGCCACCACAACCCCAAGATTGACTCCATTATTAGAGTATGGAGATAAGCACTGAGAAGGCATAAATAAAATGGGAGGCCTTTTCCAAAACTCCCTATATGCACGCACCCAACCATATATATGTAGAAGTGAAGAGGAATAATAATAAAAGACAGTAACATATAGAGTAAAAACAATTCATGTAACAATATATAGGGAATAAAAAATATTTTAATAGAGTAAACCAAAATTAAAAGGAAAAAATAAATTCTCACCTAGAAAATATTTCCTAACCTGAAAAAAACTGGAAAATAAATGATTAGAGATCCCAACTCCATATATTCAAGCCCGAACACCGTATGTGGTCTATGCACCCAAGTATCCCTATGGTCTTATGAAATCAGCATTGACCTGTTCATTATTTGTATAATAAATTCCACATGTGGGTAAATCCCATGCAGGGGTGAGTATATACATACCCATTAGGATGCCCCAAAAACTAGAGGGGAAGAAATATGAGACATGATAGAAGTAGTCATCTCGACTCAAAGAAAGAGGGAAACAAAACACAATAATATAAATATATGATCATAAAATAAATGTAAATGAGAGATAAAGGGGATATCCATATCACATCCTAGACTAGGATGATGAGTCTACTTGTAGCTATAAAGGTCCACCATCGATGTCCAACATCTCTCATGTCAGAAGAAGGAACCGTGTGGAGAGCCCAAACCTCTCCACAGTGTCACACAGTCGAGGGGGTACAATATTTAAGTAGAGGACCCACACCTATATAAGATAATGGGGTGCTTTTCAGTAGATTGATAAAGGACCCACACCCTAGTAAGTCATGGGGGTGACACTCATTAGGCAGAGGAACTAATCCCAAGTCCGGTAGGGGGGTTCCACTCAATAGATAAATAGAAAAACCACACCCTAGTTCATATAGGGGGTGGAACTCAGTAGGTATAGGACCCATTACCTAGTCTGTTAGTGGGGTTCGACTCAGTAGATAGATTGAGGACCCACAACCTAGTCTATTAGGGGGTTTTACTCAGTTGGTAGAGGAACCACACCTTATTCTATTAGGGGTTCCACTTAGTTGGTAGAGAAACCACTCTATAGTATATCAGGAGGGTTCCAATTAGTAGGTAGAGGACCCACACCCAAGTTTTTTAGGGGTTCCACTCAGTAGGCAAAGAATCCATTCCCTAGTCCATAAGGGGGGGGGGTTCCAATTAGTAGGTAGAGGAGTATGGGGGACCCACACCCTAGTACAATAGTGGAGTTTCCAACCCTATCCTATCTCTAATAGTATTTCCCAATCACTACCTCCATCAAGAATCACCTAAAGAAGTAGATTACTCAAAACATCACACATCATATATTAAAATCCACTATGAAGGACACCATTGTGTTCCATGCGGAAAAAATCAGGATAACCTACTCAACGGCCAAAATACGAGTCAAAATAAAGGAGATACAAGAGAAATTATTTGGGAAGGAAGTACACAACATGTATGGGGGTCCACACAACAAGTGACCCCGCCTCATTGCCATACTCTATCTTCTATAGACTTGGCTAGGTGTCCACGTCACTATTCATGGAATGTATGGGCTCCACACAGCATGTATCAACCAATTGGGGCCTACCCACGTGCTTCTATCCAGGACCGTGTCCTTCGGGCCATGCCTGTGAACCTAGACATGTCCAAGCCTGGGTACCTAACCATATCCAAGCCCATGTATTCGGGTAATGTCCATGTGTCTGGCCGTGTCCATGACCATGTACTCCCAGAGTACACACCAGTTAGTTAACACCAGGTCACATAGTGTGTGGGAGTCTCACATGACATGCGATACTTATCTCTACCTGAAAAATCTTGCTGCCACATCCAGGGTACTACATGAAATGTGTTTATCCAAGTACATGCCATGTAGTTGGGATTTTCACATAAACTTATATTTATCACATGGCTTCCAGATTTGATTCTCCTGCTACCAAATATTCCTGATTCTACCTTGAAACTTGTCAAGGAGCATTGATCTAGGGAAATTCATGCCTGAACCACCACTGATGGTTGGATTTTGGCCCCAAAAAGGACTCAATTGACTCTACCTATCATTGTCACACTCCACCCGTAGAAGAGGAACCATGATATGACACCCAATCCATGTCTCCATCACCCATAATCTCATAAAATATCTCGATCTGCCTACAAAACACTGATCTGATCATTGTGCACACATCCATTGTGAATCCGGGGGTATAATCACTCTTTTACCATATAACACCCCAAGATTTTGAAAATAAATATCAAATGAATTTTATAATCTAGCCATTAAACACAACTTTACCTCTTCTGTGATTGGAATTTCGAATAACGGTCATCTAGAGTTGTGACCAGTAAGTCATTTGGAGTCTGTTAGAACAAATTTGATTTTTGGTGAATAGTAACATACCCTTATGAATAGTAATATGAATAGTAACATGATCCTAATGAATATTAAATTTTATTATTATTTTAGTTTCTTAAGGCTTTAAAATAATGACATCTTGATTAATTTTTCAATGAGACATAAAAGCAGTTATAGTTTTTAAATAATTAATTTTTGAATTAAGTATGATTTTATTTAAAAATTAAATTAAAAATATTTATAAAATTATTTTCAAAAAATTAACTTCATTTTTGAAATCTAAACATTGATAAATGGTTATGGTGAATTTTGGGAATTTTTCTGAAACAGTTGATTTTTTCAGTGAATAGTAAAAAATACAGTTTTTAGTTTCGGTATGTTAATGACATCATTAATGATGTAATAATGATGTCATAAATCTGGTCGACTTGTGTATAGTTAAATAATATGTGAGGTTTCCCAAGTGGATTATACCATGGGAAAATACCATGGGAAAGCCCATGGTTTTTCAAAAACCACTCATGAGGTGTCCCTTGAAAATTATTAAAATAATCCCTCACTTTTCCTATAAATACGAACTCTTCCCTTAATTGAATTAATTCCCAATTCTCCCTCAAAGAATATCTGGACTCATTACCTCAATATTAGTTCTCCCAAGGTTTCATCAATCCCCTAAGGTCCCAACCTTCAAGCTCTAAGGGTTACTCTACAAGGTATGAAAATTCTCAATTTCTTTCTTTTTCCATTCAAGTTCTCTTTTATGTGGTATAACTTTCAAGTTTCCATAACATGTTCTTATGTAATTATTATTATTGATCTATTTATATATTATGATTCATTTTTGGATGGTTGAACCTTGTCCCCTCTCTTATTAATGTTTTCTAAAACCCTGTCACATAGCTGTTGGGTTGCCGAATATTTGTAAGAGATTTCTCACTTATTCTTTTATTTTGAGTTCCCTCCTTATTATTTCTTCATATATTCTTACCCAAGAGGAATAAAATCTCCATAAATAATTTATATTCTGTTTTTTATCATGTTTATGGAAAATAATCATCTTTATTTTTCTCCTCTCCCACTTATTTAAGGAATAAAAACATTGTCCGTGATGTATCGAATTACCGACATCATGGATGATGTAATATCAATTTACATTAATTCTTTCATGTATGGTCATGAAACCATTTATATGGTTGAAAAAGGTTATAATATATGTGTTATTAATCACTCATATTTCTTAACTTCTTTTGTACTCATGGTTCTAATTTATAAGACAAAATGAGGTTGTTATTATCAAAGAACCACTAAAATGATCTAAACGAACATCATCAATGTTTTAACTAATGAATCAGCATCATGGTATATAACCCAAAATAATTATAAGATAATTTATATCTATATAATTTCATTAATAATATGTATTAACAAATCTGTATGTTTAACCATGTTTCAAATGAACTTCCATTCATGGAAACAAGTAAACAAACCATGAAAACCAAGGAAGAAAATGCTTCCAAAAACATGAAAATTGAACCTCTTAAACCCATAGAAAGGGACATTAATGAACCTAATAAGTTTATAATAAACCAATTAAATTTATAGTAGGTTATGGAGTTATTAATTAATGAAGATAAATTTTATTTTTCAGGTCATTAAAAACAAACGAAGAACACACTTGAGCTAAGGTAAGGGGTTTCTCATCTCACTTTCATTTCTATGAGATTTTCATTTTTCACCAATTATTTCTTGTATGTGGTATATGTGTACTGAAATTGATATAGAATTAAATTATTCTATTTATAATCATGGTAATCAATGATTCATTTGAAGGTTATTAAGTTCTAGTCTTATGATTCGATCGATAACATTGTGATCAGGGACTTTGTCTCAACTACCATTTTGTTGTGACTAAATTCGTATTGTGCACCTAATAATACTTATGTGGTGTACCTACTACCCATTCAAGATCACTTTTCATTTGAAATTATATTTCTATTAAATATCCATAATCTCATATCGTGGGTATATTTATTTTCTAAACCGTATACCATTTTACGTACGGTGTATATTTGGAAAGTTATTTTAACTATGGAAATATTGATGAATCCATATTCTATACTCTATAAGGATATTGAAAAGGCATATTGGTCTTGTATTTAATCAATTTATAAATAATGATTTTGATGTAGAGGTGTGTGGGACCCACTACAACCCCTCGATGCATAGGTAGGTCTCATGAGACAAAACAGTTGGCGACAAACCCTTCGAGTTTATTTCAAAAAATGAGATGGGTTTCTACCCATATAACTAAACCATTTTAACGGTATTATGGTTTCATGTTCCATATACATGACGTCCAATTAATAAGAATTCTATTTATTCATTATCAGTTATTTCTATTATCCATGAGGTTTCCACTATGACAAAATCTATGGATGTAGTTTCATTCTCAGTTTATTTATGGCATTAGTTGTTCATTTATTCACTATGCCATTTTGATTATGTTGGATTGATTAGGATTCAATTATTATTATAATCATGATTCCACTATTTTTAACCCTTACTGAGGGTTTGATCTCACCCCTTTCATTGTTTACCTTCAACATGTTATGAAGAGGACATCAATTAATGAGTTCTTATGGATACCGTTTTTTTAGTTTTGTTATGTATTGTATATTGTAACCTTTTTCAATGTAATTTGTGTTAAATCTATGTGTCTAGTTTTCTTCAAGACTGCTAAACTGATTTTTTTCCTTTGGGATTTTCATTCCTTCTAACCATTCCAATATCACAAGTAATGCACTGGCTCCTGTCTAGAGGGGTCGAGGTGTTACAGTTGGTATCGGAGGATGTTTAGTAGGAAACTTGGAAACTAGATTAGGAAATTTATAGTAGGGAACAAATACCTAAGGTAATATTTGAGGATAAACATACAAGAATGTCCTGGTATTTTGTTAAGGAATAGATTATGTGGATCTTTTTAAGCAATACGTACTTGTCTGGATACGAGCAGGTAGAGGTGGATCTGACACAAAGGTACCTAGGAGTGAAAGCTCCGACAAGGAGTTTCGGGCTTGACTCGAGGTATCCTGGTACACGACAATGGGACTTGATGCAATCTTGGTTATTAAACTCCCAGGGGAAATGATTAGGATAATTCATATTTTCTTTACAAGCCATTATGATGGAGTTATTGTAAATTTTTCCTTAGAGAAACCATGTTTATAAGATTAGCTATGCATAGAATTTCAATCTATGTTGAGTGATTTTCTATTTGAGATTCATAAACTAATCTAGTGTATCCCATTATTTAGAAATGGAGTCTAATGGAATAAGGGGAATCAATACTCGTGGGAAAGGTAGGGATCTCCCTACTGAGCAAGTCAACACAGTCAATGTTGGAGCAGATCAGATCATGACCATATTGGGACAACTTACTCAAGTTATAACGAATAACCATTCCACACCTGTGTTGGATCGTTTCATGCGGAAGAAGCCCCCATCTTTCAGCAGGACTACTAATCCAGTGGTTGTTGAGTAATGGATCAAGTACCTTGAAAAGATATTCATGGCATTAAGATGCAATGAAAATGAAAAGGTATTGCTGGAAGTATATTGTCTCAAGGGCGAAGCTGATCAATGGTGGTCCCTGATTCAAAATACCATGGAGGAAGAAGAGATATATGATATGGAATGGAGGACTTTTAAGGAAATATTCTTCGAAAAATATTTCCCTCGTGAGAAACAGACTGAAATGAAGAGGAAATTCCTTGGCATGAAACAAAGGGAAGAAGACAGTGTTTCAGAGTATGAGGCTACCTTCACAAGGCTATCCAGGTATGCCATGGATTACGTATGTGACTTGGCAGACAAGATTGATCATTTCTTTGAAGGTCTTAAACCAAGTATTCGGAGGGCACTAGATTCTCAAACATTTTCATCATATGATGGAATTGTATCAAGTGCTATCAAAACATAGAATGAATTTTCTAGATCAAATATTTTCAAAGGAAACCAAGATAAGAAGCAGTACTCTGATAACAAAGGATGAGGAGAAGCACCAAAGAGGAGCAAGAGAACGAATAGTTTTCCATTATGCGAGAACTGTGGAAAGAATCATCTCAGGAAATTCTTGAAAGGCATGGGAGTCTGCTATAAATGCGGAGAAAAGGGTAATCAATCCGATGAATGCAAAGGGAAGAAAAAATTCAATGATGTTCAATGCTAAAATTTTATAGAGTTTGGACACTATGAAAATGAGTGTCCTAAGGGCCAAGTAAACATGCCTCAGAAAAAGCCAAGAGAACAAGGGAGAGCCTATGCGATCACAACTACAGAGGTTGAAGTTCTACTTGAAGTGGTGGCAGGTACTTTGATCATTTCATAAAACTTAGCCAATGCTTTATTTGATTCTGGATAATTTCATTGTTTCATATCTTCCCAGTTTGATAAGAAAATTATATATTTCCAATTTGATTTAACAAGGGTGTTGTCAGTCAAAACTTCTAAAGGAAGTATCATTGGAACAAAGTTTTGTGAATTAGTTCCCATTAGGGCATATAAATATTCTTTATCTGCGAATCTCATTGTTATACCCATGATTAAGTTTGATATAATCCATGGTATGGATTGGCTTTTAGACTATGATGTGAAAATTTATTGTAAGAAGAAGGAGGTTACAATCTTCGATGATGATAAGGAGTACCTTATCTTTAGAGCAGAAACGTCACCACCTGATTCTTATCTAGATCCACCCACTATAGCTCAAATAAATTCAATTATCAGGGAGGAAGAGAATGAAATAACTATGGGTGAGGAACATAATTGTCAAATAGAAGATGTACCTGTTGTGTAAGAGTATATTGATGTCTTTCTAGAGGATTTACCTGGACATCCTCCAGAGCGGGAAAATTGAGTTTTCCATTGACTTAATTCCTGGTTCAAGGCCCATATCAAAGATCCCTTATAGAATGGCCACTGTTGAGCTAGTGAAGCTAAAGAAACAACTAGAGGAATTGAGTGATAAATGATTTATTCGCCCTAGTGTTTCACCATGGGGGCCCCTTTTCTTTTTATTAAGAAGAAATATGGGTCTATGAGATTGTACATTGATTATAGGGAAATCAATGCTATTAAAATAAAGAATAAGTATCCTCTTCCACGAATTGATGATTTATTCAATCAACTTCATGGAGCCCAATATTTTTCAAAGATTGATCTTCGATCTGGATATCATCAGTTGCTTGTGAGAAATAAAGACATTCCAAAAATAGAATTTCGAACCAGGTACGGGCATTATGAGTTTACAGTAATGCCTTTTGGACTAACCAATGTGCCATCTATTTTTATGGATCTCATGAACAGAGTCTTCAAGGAATATCTTGATGACTTTGTAGTGGTGTTTATCGATGATATCCTGGTTTACTCTAAGATCTATGAAGATCATGAAAATCATTTGCGCACCATTATGAAGACTCTGAGAAGAAATGAATTATATGGTGTAAGAACCCGGACCTTCGTTCAGGTATGTTTTTCCATTTTTCTGGAGTTTTTAAGAAAAATGGTTTTTCTATAAATTTTTAAAGTACACGCCGTGTACTCTGTTCCAGCTCGAAGTCGTGTGATGGCCGTGTCCGGGCCACACACACGGTGTGTAAGGATGAGGTGGAGGCCAGATTTTTAGAGTACGGAAAATTCGAAGTACACGCCGTGTACCCAAAAAGTACACGCCGTGTACTTTTTTTTTCATTAAACAGACCGGGGTTGCGCCTAACCCCCATATTCATCTTCTTCTTCAGTTTTCGACCGTCCGAGAGCATCCGTACGACCGAATCTTCTCTAATCTCTTGCCTCTTCGTCCGTTATCCGATTCGAGCATGGTTGATTGCGTTGGAATCGCAGTGGTGAGTTCTTCCTTCTTCTTGAGCCTTGTTTCTTGATTCCTCCTTGTTTTCAAGTTATCTTGGGATGAACGTTTTGTGCGTTTTCTCAGATCTACATCGTTCTAAGGGGAATCTGTCGTCGAGGTTCATGTATATCGATCTCCTAGGATCGAGGTAGGTGGTTTGTCCCTTTCTGTAGAAAGTTGATGGATATTTTGTGCAATTTCCACCAATACCCTTGAACGGGGTATTGCGTGTTTCCTGTTTTTCCCTTGTTGCTTTCCTGCTTTGATTGATTGATTTAATAGAGGTTATTTCTTATGATTAGAGTAATTTGTTGTGCTCAGATTTCTTTATCATGCTTGCTCTGCCTGTTTGGCGTTTTGCTAGTTTCCATGCCTAGTTGTAGGATAGTGGAACTGTTGTTTTATTTTGCTGTTGAGCCTTAGTTGATAGCCAAGTAGTTCTTGAGGTTTACTTGGATGATACACGCATTGAGCATGTTTAGTTACTCAGGACTGTGAGAACCTAGAGTAGTAGACCAAAGGGGGAATTGACGGAAGGGCTTCTCCAGAGTGTCTTCTAAATCACGAAGCGAGAACAAGTGGAGAATTGACGGAAGGGCTTCTCTAGAGTGTCTTTTAACGATGGCGCGGGCCAAAAGGGGAATTGACATTGAGTGCTTCCCCAGAGAGCCTTTAGCACGATACGAGACTATAGGGGGAATTGACGGTGAGTGCTTCCCCAGAGATTCTGCTTAATTTATGTAGCTGAACTAGAGGGGTGAGACTGTGTGTGCCTCCCAGAGGGTTACTAGTACTTAGAGTTTGAACCATAGGGGTTAGACTATGAGAGCTACCCAGAGGGTTACCTGTTTTCTTCTTGTTTTTGGCTGCTTACTTGTGGGTTATACTTGTTAGAACTACAGATTGTAGCTGTTTGCGCTTTTCCATTTACTACTTCTTGTTTTATTACTGCCATGTATTCATTGACTGTTAGACAAAAATATTTGGGTGATTTCCTACTGGGATTTGTATATCACACCTTATTTGGGCCATGCTTTTGGGCCCAAGAAAACTATGTTGCTGCAGGTATAGACAAGGGCAAGCGCCCTTCTACTTCAGGATCTTGATTGCACCGGGAGATGGGGAGCATGGGACCCTGCCGTGGCTCGCGATGCTGAGGAGCTTTCTTTGTTTTCTTTTTCACTTGGTTTCAGTTGTATTTCAGCACGTTGTTGTGTTTGATGTTTTCCTTAGATACTTGTACCTACTGCATTATTATCATCATTGTTATATATCTTCATTGCTTCCACTGTTTGGTTTCTGTTGTCATGCATGTTGGTTGCTGCTTCTGCTGTTTTTGTGGTTTTCTTACCTTGTATACCTTACTGAATGAGGGAATAGTTTCCCCACTGACTCACAAAGGCCCTCACTGCTAGTCGGCAGCCTCTGGCATTCGGGGAAGCACGCTTGAGGTCATGTGGCGAACTGGGTACATGGCACCAGTGGAGGGGCACTGGACTTGGGACGTTACAAAGTGGTATTAGAGGAGTTATTTTCTCTTGATTTACTATTTGGAGACCTTATCCAGGGATAGGATGGATTTGGTACTTGGCGTTAAGCTGTGCTCAGGAGTAGCTAACCTGTGTACAGGAAAAAACCATACTACCTCGTTAATTGCAGTTTTATGGTTTTGAGATTTTATGGTTGGTATGTTTTCAGCTAGAGTGATTCGTATGACTTGTGCAGTTATTGTTTTGATATTTTGGTTCTATTTCTGTCGCAACCCGATGAGATGAGGGTATGCCATCTCATGCATTCTTACCATGCCATCTAGAGTGCATTAGTGATTGCATGCTGTTGTGATATACTTTGTGTAGATTATGCATGCTGTTGTGATGGTTGTCTGATAGATTCTCTACTGTTGTGTTAGAAAACTGTTGCTTTGTTCCTTGCTTAAAATGAACACCGAATTTTGGTTCTTGAGGTGTTACGGGCCCTCACGGATCAGAATTTGGCACCTTTCCCCTTGTTTTAGTATTTCTGGAATTCTGCGCAGTTTCTGAGCTACTGCCCAGAAAAACCCAGAATACACGGCATGTACTTTTTGGATACACGCCGTGTAGTTTTCAGTCCATGTCACTGACCGTGTGAGCAGAACACGGTGTCGTAGGAGTAACTTCGGGAACACGCCATGTACCATTGGTACACGCCGTGTGAGTTTGTAGCCGTGTACCTGGCCGTGTCACTAACAACACAGTCTGGGGAAGCTCGGGTAGAACACGCCGTGTACCCGGCCGTGTCACGAACAACATAGGCTGGCGTGAACTTCTTTTCCACACGCCGTGTTTGTTCAGAACACGCCATGTAGTCTTGCTCAGGTACCCGGCCATGTCATGAACAACACGGGACGGTGTCGCCTTCACCTATGCACGCCGTGCTTGTTCAGAGCACGCCGTGTAAGGTCCAGCCGTGTAGACGGCCATGTACTCAATAACACGGACCGCCGAAGCCTCGTCTAGTGCACGCCGTGTTTTATTCGAACACTTCGTGTAGTCTCGAGTTGAGTCGGACCGTGTGGGTTAGCCGTGTGAGGAGACTCGGGCAGGGGAATAGTTTTCAAGTACACGCCGTGTGTGGGGGTCAACACACCGTGTAGTTTGAAGTGTACACGACTTGTAGGGCAGGAGTACACGCCCATGTCAGTGGTTTAAGAAGACACGCCGTGTAGTTTTATACATGCCGTGTAGTCATGTTTTGAAATCTTGTGTGTTTTTCTTCCCCTGTTCCCATTTTGTACTCTTGTGATCCTTGTACTTGTTTTACTGATCTAAGGTGTGCTTTTGATCTTTCAGAGCTATGCCTCCGAGACATCCTCCGGTCGTACGTCTGTCGTCAGGCAGTGATCAGACGCCAGACAGGGCTGATCAGGGACTTCATGTCGATCCCCCAGCCGAGCCAGCCTTGGCACCAGTTGTTGTACCAGTTGAGGGCGCCAATTCACAGTTCAGGGAGGGTTTCATGAGGATGATGCAGGCCTTCTAGGGAGCACCGCCTCCTGCCTCGTCTATGGCAGACTTGACGCGGGTCTTTCAGCAGCAGCATCCTCCCACGTTCTCAGGGGAGGGAGGACCTCAGGCTGCAGAGTCATGGCTGGAATCCATGCTGACTATATTCAAGCATCTAGAGACGCCTCCAGAGAGGCGGGTCAAGCTCGCCACCTACATGCTCTGAGACTCCGCCAAGAGGTGGTGGGATGTGATCTCATAGGCGGGTCAGCAGCAGGCTATGACTTGGGAGGAGTTCCAGCGCGTATTTTACGACTACTTCTACTCGGAGACCCTGAGGGCCGATTGAGCCCGGGAGTTCATGAGCTTAGAGCATGGTACTCTATCGGTCATGGAGTATTCCTCTCGTTTCACTGAGCTGCAGCGTTTTACACCCCTTTGGGATGGGAGTGGGGTGTTCTTGGTGAGGAAGTTTGAGGATGGAATCAGGCGGGAGATTCGCTCACAGGTGAACATCTTCCAGCTGACTTCTATTACTTCCATCGTCAACTAGGCACTGATTGCGGAGCGCAATCTGAGAGACTTTGGAGCTTCGAGTCAGGGTGGTTCTGCTTCCAGATCTAGATTTCCTTCAGATGACAGTAAGAAGCACCGTAGGGAGCCTACGCGCGGTGATTGGAGGAAGCGAGATGCATAATCAGGCAGCCAGGTGACATGCTACCAGTGTGGCCGGATAGGGCACACGAGGCCGCAGTGCCAGAGAGACCCCGTGGAGTGCTGATCTTGCGGCAAGTTGGGTCACCTTCAGCATTTCTTCCAGGTTTTCTCACCAGCAACAGGTGACCGGGGCTCTTCCATGACTCCTCGTTTAGGAGCAGCCTCACCAGTCTCTCACCAGTCAGGGAACTGGAGTTCTTCCAACCGTTCAGGCCAAGGTGGAGGTCGAGGCCATGGCGGTCAACCACCAGTTACTCATCACCAGTAGGGAGGTTCAGCTCAGAGCGGTCAGTCAGGGGCACAGGGCCGTAGTGCAGGCCAGTCTTTTGCCGTGGAGCAGGCTTATCATGAGCAGGATCCCGACCCTTCTACTGTTCGAGGTACGATTTTAGTAGCCTCAGTTTTATCTTCAGCCCTTTTCGATACTAGTGCTATGCATAGCTTTATCTCTGTTGCTATTGTGTAGAGCCTTGGACTCTGCATCTTTTCTTCTGCCGACTCGTTGACACTAGACACACCTTTGGGAATGAGGACATCTAATGTACGCCAGTGTAGAGAGTGCCCTCTCGAGGTTGCAGGGTATCACTTCTTATGGGACCTTTATGTCCTAGAGATGATAGGATATGATTTCATCCTTGGCATGGACTGGTTGATTCCCTTCCGGGCAGTCATCGACTGCTATCGCCGCAGAGTCAGTTTCATTTCACCAGAGGGTGAATCTTTCCTTCACAGAGCCGAATGGGACGTTCGGGCGAGTCGGGTAGGACTCGAGCATCTTGGGCTAGGAGGAGTAACGACCCAAATTGCTAGTATTCATCTGGATGATCAGGGGACTCCACAGTTGGACTTTCCTCCAGTGGTGGATCGCTTCCGGGATGTCTTTCCAGAGGACTTTTCAGGTCTGCCTCTGGAGCTTGAGGTAGACTTTTCTATTGAGATCGTGCCAAGAGCGGCACCGGTGTCCATTCCTCCCTATAATATGGCCACACCTGAGTTTTAGGAGCTCAAGAAGAAGTTGGAGGAGCTACAGGCTAAGGGTTTCATCCGACCCAGTACTTCTCCTTGGGGTTCTCCTCTCCTATTTGCAAGGAAGGCAGACGGTACCCTTCGGCTTTATGTGGATTATCGGAATCTGAACCAGTTGACAGTCAAAAACCGATATCCATTACCACGGATTTATGACATTTTCGATCAGCTTCAAGGAGCCCTGGTGTTCTCAAAGATCGACTTGAGGTCCGGTTATCATCAGTTGTGCGTTAGACCATTAGATATACCTCTGACAACCTTCAGAAGTAGATACGGTCTTTATGAGTATACAGTCATGCCGTTCGGTCTCACGAATGCACCTGCAGTTTTCATGGCACTAATGAACCGAGTGTTCCATCCTTACTTGGAATCCTTCATCGCAGTCTTCGTGGATGATATCTTGGTGTACTCTCACACTCGACACGACTATGGCACCCATCTTGAGATCGTTTTGAGTACACTGAGAGAGCATCAGCTTTATGCTAAACTCTCTAAGTTCCAGTTCTGGATGGATCAGATTCACTTCTTGGGTCATGTCATCTCAGAGACAGAAGTATCTGTGGACCCAGAGAAAGTGAGAGCTGTAGTTTCTTGGGAGCAGCCGAAGAACGTTTTTGAGGTACGAAACTTCCTAGGACTGACTAGATACTACAGACGCTTCATTCGGGAATTTTCTCGTTTAGCAGCACCCTTGACAGGTCTGGACAAGAAGGGGGCGAAGTTCTTATGGTCAGATTCTTGTGAGTCAGCCTTTCAGGAGCTGAAAGGGAGGTTGACGTCAGCACCAATACTAGTCTTTCCAGAGCCAGGCAAGAGCTACACTGTTTACTGTGATGCTACAGGAATTGGGCTGGGAGCTATGCTTATGCAGGGAGATGGAGTCATTGTGTATGGGTCTCGGCAGCTGAGGCCACATGAGAGGAACTACCCTACGTACGATCTAGAGTTGGCAGCTATTGTTCATGCCTTGCGCTGTTGGAGACACTATCTTTTGGGAGAGCACTTTGTGGTCTTCACTGACCACAAGAGTCTCAAGTATATCTTCACTCAGCGTGATCTGAATCTGAGGCAGCGCAGGTGGGTTGAGTATCTACAGTCTTTTGACTTCGAGCTTACCTATACGCCGGGAAAGGGCAATGCCGTGGCAGATGTGTTGAGTAGGAGAACTCAGATCCAGGCAGTTCAGGAGGCTAGTAGTGAGTGGCAGCTGATGGATCTGTTCTCTGAGATGCATCTAGAGGTGCACGACAGACGGGGATAGACTTTTCTATCTTCTGTAGCTGTTACCTCCACGCTACTTGATCAGGTACGGATGAGGCAGCTATCAGACTCGGAAGACTTAGTCTTGCGGGAGAGTGTGTCAGGAGAGGACCCTCTTCCTGGATGGGCAGTGGGCGAGGATGAGATCTTGCGTTTCCAAGGACGCGTATGGGTTCCAGAAGACATACGCGAGGAGCTGATGCGGGATTTCCATTCCTCAGTTTGGGAAGTTCATCCTGGCATCACCAAGATGTATCGAGATCTTCATCGCCAGTACTGGTGTCCAGGTATGAAGAAGAATGTTGCTGGTTTTTTCATGAGATGTTCTACTTGTCAGCAAGTGAAAGCATAACATCAGCGACCAGCGGGGATCTTAAAACAGTTACCCATTCCGGAGTGGAAGTGGAACGATGTTGCGATGGACTTCGTGACTGGGTTGTCGAGGTCACCGCAAGGGAATGATGCTGTTTGGGTTGTCATCGACAGACTTACGAAGGTTGCTCACTTCTTATCGATCATGGAGACCTTTAGTGTCGATGATCTGGGACGACATTACATCAGAGATATTGTGATTCTGTATGGAGTTCCACACTCTATTGTTTCAGACAGAGATGCGCGCTTTACCTGTCGGTTCTGGTAGGGACTTCAGAAGGCCTTGGATACACAAGTACTTTTGAGTACAGCATACCATCCCCAAACTGATTGCCAGTCTGAGCGCACAATTCAGGTGCTTGAGGATATGCTCTGAGCTTGCATCCTTGACTTTGGCGGTTCTTAGGAGAAGCATATTCCTCTGGTGGAGTTCTCCTACAACAATAGTTTCTAGGCGACCATCCAGATGGAACCATACGAGGCTTTGTATGACAGGCCATGCTGATCACCCTTATGCTGGCTGGAGGCAGGAGAGGCAGCTTTGCTGGGACCTCATCTTGTTCAGGAGACTTCAGAGCAGATAGAGCTGATTCGGAAGAGGATGGATACAGCACAGTCTCGGTAGAAGTCTTATGATGATCAGCGGAGATGACCTCTGGAGTTTGAGGTCGGTGATCAGGTTTTCCTATGTGTAGCACCTAGGTTGGGACACAAGAGGATTCAGAGACAGGGTAAGATTTCACCATGGTACATCGGGCCGTTTGAGGTTTTGGAGAGAGTGGGGCCAGTCGCCTATCGGTTGCAGCTACCACAGAGGTATCGGGCCATACACGACGTCTTCCACATCTCTCAGCTCCGACGTTACTTTTCATACCCGTCTCATGTCTTTCAGCCTGAGGAAGTCGAGCTTGAAGTGGATGCATCATTCGAGGAGCATCCTATCTGGATTTTCGATCATAGTACGAAGGTTCTCCGCAGGCGGTCTGTTCCTCTGGTACGAGTGCTATGGAAGCACGGGCGAGTATAGGACGAGACCTAGGAGAGGGAGGCTGATGTACAATCGCAGTGGATAGAGCTGTTCAGGGATCCTTCTTCTCCACCTCGTTAGGGAAATTCGGGGACGAATTTCTTTAAGGGAGGAAGTTTGTAAGAACTCGGACCTTCGTTCAGGTATGTTTTTCCGTTTTTCTGGAGTTTTTAAGAAAAATGGTTTTTCTGGAAATTTTCAAAGTACATGCTGTGTACTTTCTGAGTACACGCTGTGTACTCTGTTCCGGCTCGAAGCCATGTACTGGCCATATCCGGGCGACATACACGGTGTGTAAGGCTGAGGTGGAGGCCGGATTTTCGGAGTACGGAAAATTCGAAGTACACGCTGTGTACCCAAAAAGTATACGCCGTGTACTTTCTTTTTTTTCATTAAATGGACCGGGGTTGCGCCTAACCCCCATATTCATCTTCTTCTTCTTCTTCAGTTTTCGACTGTCCAAGAGCGTCCGTACGACCGAATCTTCTCCTAGCTCCTGCCTCGCTGTCCGTTCTCCGATTCGAGCACGGTTGATTGCGTTGGAATCGCAGCGGTAAGTTATTCCTTCTTCTTGAGCCTTGTTTCTTGATTCCTCCTTGTTTTAAAGTTATCATGGGATGAAAATTTTGTGCCTTTTCTTAGATCTACGTCGTTATAAGGGGAATCTATCATCGAGGTTCACGTATATCAATCTCCTAGGATCGAGGTAGGTGGTTTGTGCCTTTCCATAGAAAGTTGATGGATATTTTGTGAAATTTCCACCAATACCCTTGAACGGGGTATTGCGTGTTTCCTATTTTTCCCTTGTTGCTTTCCTGCTTTGCTTGATTGCTTTAGTAGAGGTTATTTCTTGTGATTAGAGTAATTTGTTGTGCTCGGATTGCTTTGTCATGCTTGCTCTTCCTGTTTGGCGTTTTTCCAGTTTCCATGCCTAGTTGTAGGATAGTGGAACTATTGTTTTATTTTGCTGTTGAGCCTTAGTTGATAGCCAAGTAGTTCTTGAGGTTTACTTGGACGATAAATGTTTTGAGCATGTTTAGTTACTCAGGACTATGAGAACCTAGAGTAGTAGACCAAAAGGGGAATTGACGGAAGGGCTTCTCCAGAGTGTCTTCTAAATTACGAAGTGAGACAAAGTGGAGAATTGACAGAAGGGCTTCTCCCGAGTGTCTTTTAACGATGACGCAGGCCATAGGGGGAATTGACGTTGAGTGCTTCCCTAGAGATCCATTAGCACGATACGAGACTATAGGGTGAATTGACGGTGAGTGCTTCCCCAGAGAGTCTTCTTAATTTATGTAGCTGAACTAGAGGGGTGAGACTGTGTGTTCCTCCCAGAGGGTTGCTAGTACTTAGAGGTTGAACCATAGGGGTTAGAATTTGAGAGCTACCCAGAGGGTTACCTATTTTCTTCTTATTGTTGGCTGCTTACTTGTGGGTTATACTTGTTAGAACTGTGGATTGTAGCTGTTTTCACTTTTCCATTTACTGCTTCTTGTTTTATTACTGCCATGTATTCATTGACTATTAGGCACAAATATTTGGGTGATTGACTACTGGGATTTGTATCTCACACCCTGTTTGGGCCATGCTTTTGGGCCCAAGCAGACTGTTGCTACAGGTATAGACAAGGGCAAGGGCCCTTCTACTTCAGGATCTTGATTGTACCAGGAGCTGGGGAGCTTGGGACCGAGCCGTGGCTCGCGATGCTGAGGAGCTTTCTTTGTTTTCTTTTTCACTTGGTTTCAGTTGTATTTCAGCACGTTGTTGTGTTTTCTGTTTTCCTTAGATACTTGTACCTGCTGCATTATTATCATCATTTTTATATATCTACATTGCTTCCGCTGTTTAGTTTCTGTTGTCATGCATGTTGGTTGCTGCTTCCGCTGTTTTTGTGGTTTTCTTACCTCGTATACCTTACCGAATGAGGGCATAGTTTACCCACTGACTCACCAAGGACCTCGCTGCTATTCGGCAGCCCCTAGAGTTCGGGGAAGCACGCTTGAGGTCATGTGGTGAACCGGGTACGGGGCACCAGTGGAGGGGCACCAGAATTGGGACATTACATATGGGAAGTTCAGCAAGTGTGATTTCTGGCTCCAATCAATTTCCTTTCTGGGCCACATTGTCTCTAAGGATGGAATATCTGTAGATCCTGCAAAGACAAAGGTTGTTCAAGAATGGCCTACTCCAACGAACATAACTGAGGTACGTATTTTTATTGGTTTAATAGGTTATTATCGGTATTTTGTTCAGAACTTCTCCCGTTTAGCTAACCCAATGACCAAGCTCACACGAAAAGGGGTTAAGTTCGTATGGACAAAGGAATGTGAATAATTTTTTGAAGAATTTAAGAGGAGGTTAGTGAACGCTCCGATCCTAACCCTACCATCAGGGAATGAGGGGTTTGTTATCTATAATGATGCATCAAATAAAGGACTTGGTTGTGTCCTTATGCAGAATGATCGAGTGATTCCCTATGCATCTAGGTAACTAAAAATTCATGAACAAAACTATCCAACCCACGATCTTGAGTTAGCAGTGGTAAAATTTGCTCTGAAGATTTGGATACATTACCTCTATGGTGAAAAATGTGAGATATATACAGATCATAAGAGTTTGAAGTATATATTTTCACAGAAAGAACTCAACATGAGACAAAGAAGGTGGATTGAGATACTCAAAGATTACGATTACACAATACACTACCACCCGGGGAAAGAAAAGAAGGTAGCCGATGCATTGAGTAGAGAGGACCATGGAATTCTGAACAAGATGAGAGTTGAAAGGGATCCTATGTTCATGGATATAGTAAATATGGATATGGGAATTATTAAGGAAGGTAGCACATCACTAACTTTTCAAATGGTTGCCCAACCTTCTTTACTAGAGAGGATAAAAATTCATCAGGATGATGATGAGGAGTTTCAAAATAAAATTAAAGAAATAAATGATGGGAAGGTGACTGAATTCTCATATGAAGATGGCATTTTAAAATTCGGGAAGAGGCTTTGTGTTCCCGCTATTCCTGAGCTAAAGAGAGAACTGTTGGATGATGCTCATAGCTCTAATTTCTCTACACATCCTGGTAGCACAAAGATGTATCGAGATCTCTGAGAAAAATTTTGGTGGAAAAATATGAAAAGGGATATTGTTAAATATAGGTCAAAGTGCCTGGTATGTCAAAAAGTGAAGGCTGAGAGGCAAAAATCTAAGGGGATGATGCAGCCAATACCCATACCATCATGGAAGTGGGAGAACATTACCATGGACCTTGTCATTGGACTCCCAAGGACATCTAGAGGAAACAATGCTATATGGGTCATTGTGGATCGTCTTACAAAGGCTGCTCACTTCATTGCGATTTGAGAGGACTTATCATTAGATCAACTTGCATGGATTTACATCAAATAAGTGGTAAGGCTACATGGAGTACCACTCTCTATTGTATCTGATCGTGATCCTAGATTCACCTGAAAGTTATGGAAATGTCTCCAACATGCTTTAAGCACTGTACTGAACTTCAGTATGGTCTATCATCCTCAAACTGATGGCCAATCTGAGTAGACTATTCAGACACTGGAAGACATGTTGAGAGCATGTTCTGTGGAATTAAAAGGAGGATGGGACCAACATCTTCAACGGGTTGAATTCTCCTACAACAACAGTTTCCACTCGAGCATCCAAATGGCACCTTATGAAGCCCTTTATGGGAAAATGTGTAGAAAACTGGAGTGTTGGGATGAATTCGGTGAGCGAAAGTTGCTAGGACCGGAATTGGTGGAAGAAATGGTGGAGAAGGTGAAAACTATTCAGCAGCATATCAAGGTGGCCCAAAGTCGACAGAAGAGATATGCGGATAACCATCGACGAGACCTTGAGTTCAAAGTTGGAGACCTGGTATTCCTACGCATATCTCTATGGAAGAAGGTCATGCAGTTTAGGAAGAAAGGAAAGCTAAGTACTAGGTATATCGGCCCCTTCGAGATCCTTGATCGAGTTAGAACTGTGGCATATCGACTGGAACTTCCACCTACCATGACGAAAGTACATGATGTCTTTTATGTATCCCTCTTAAGGAAGTACATACCAGACCCTTCACATGAAATATCTTCAGAGGTGGTGCAATTGGAGGATGATATTTCCTATGAGGAGCAGCCAGTGAAAATCTTGGATCATAGAGACAAAGTTCTACGCAACAAAACTACTCATCTGATCAAGATACTATGGAGAAACCATAAGTACAAAGAGACAACATTGGAATTAGAGGAAGCAATGAAAGAAAAGTACCCCCACCTATTTTTGGCCTAGTTTTTAAAATGAAATTTTGAGGACGAAAATTTTGTAAGGAGGGGAGAATGTAACACCCCAAGATTTTGAAAATAAATATCAAATGAATTTTATAATCTAGCCATTAAAAACAACTTTTCCTCTTCTGTGTTTGGAATTTCGAATAACGATTATCTAGAGTTGTGACCATCAAGTCATTTGGAGTCTGTTAGAACAAATTTGATTTTTGGTGAATAGTAACATACCCTTATGAATAGTAATATGACCCTAATGAATAGTAAATTGTATTATTATTTTATTTTCTTAAGGCTTTAAAATAATGATATCTTGATTAATTTTTCAATGAGACATAAAAGTAGTTATAGTTTTTAAATAATTAATTTTTGAATTAAGTATGATTTTAATTAAAAATTAAATTAAAAATATTTAGAAAATTATTTTCAAAAAATGAACTTCATTTTTTAAATCTACACATCGATAAATGGTTATGGTGAATTTTGGGATTTTTTCTGAAATAATTGATTTTTCAGTGAATAGTAAAAAATACAGTTTTTAGTTTCGGTATGTTAATGACATCATTAATGATGTAATAATGATGTCATAAATCTGGTAGACTTGTGTATAGTTAAATAAGATGTGAGGTGTCCCAAGTGTCTTATACCATGGGCAAATACCATGGGCAAGCCCATGGTTTTGCAAAAACCACTCATGAGGTGTCCCTTGAAAATTATTAAAATAATCCCTCACTTCTCCTATAAATACCAACTCTTCCCTTAATTGAATTCATTCCCAATTATCCCTCAACGAAGCTCTAGCCTCCTTACCTACATATTTGTTCTCCCAAGGTTTCTTCAATCCCCTAAGGTCCCAACCTTCAAGTTCTAAGGGTTACTCTACAAGGTAATAAAATTCTCAATTTCTTTTTTTCCCTTCAAGTTCTCTTTTATGTGGTATAACTTTCAAGTTTCCATACCATGTTATTATGTACTTATTATTCTTGATCTATTTATGTATTATGATTAATTTCTGGATGGGTGACCCTTGTCCCCTCTCTTCTTAATGTTTTCTAAAACCCATTCGCATAGCCGTTGGGCTGTCAAATTTTTGTAAGAGATTTCTCGCTTATTCTTTTATTTGGAGTTCCTTCATTATTCTTTCTTCATATCTTCGTACCAAAGAGGAATGAAATCTCCAGAAATCATGTATATTCTGGATGTTATCATGTTTATGGAAAATACTCATCTTTATTTTTCTCCTCTCCCACTTATTTAAGTAATAAAATCATTGTCCGTGATGTATCGAATTACCGACATCGTGGATGATGTAATATCAATTTCCATTAATTATTTCAATTCTGGTCATGAAACCATTTATATGGTTGAAACAGGTTATAATATATGTCTTATGACTCACTCATGGTTCTGGAATTCTTTTTTACTCATGGTTCTAATTTATAAGACAAAATGAGTTTGTTATTATGAAAGGGACATGAATGAACCTAATAAGTTTATAATAAACCAATTACATGTATATTAGGTTCTGGAGTTATTAATTAATGAAGCTAAATTTTATTATTCAGGTCAGTAAAAACAAACGAAGAACACACTCGAGCTAAGGTAAGGGGTTTCTCATCTCACTTTCATTTATGTGAGATTTTCATTTTTCTCCACTTATTTCTTGTATGTGGTATATGTGTACTACAATTGATATATAATTACATGATTCTTTTTATAATCATGGTAATAAATGATTCATTTGATGGTTATTAAGTTTTGGTCTTATGATTCGACTGATAACATTGTGATAAGGGACTTTGTCTCAACTACCGTTTTGTTGTGACTAAATTCGTATTGTGCACCTAATAATACTTATGTGGTGTACCTACTGCCCATTCGAGATCACTTTTCATTTGAAATTATATTTCTATTAAATATCCATAAACTCATATCATGGGTATGTTTATTGTCTAAACCATATACCATTTTACATACAGTGTATATTTGGAAAGTTATTTTAACTATGGAAATATTGATGAATCCATATTCTCTACTCTATACGGATATTGAAAAGGAATACTGGTATTGTATTGAATCAATGTATAAAGAATGATTTGGATGTAGAGGTGGGTGGGGCCCACTACATCCCCTCAATGCATCGGTAGGTTTCATGAGACAAAATAGTTGGTGACAAACCCTTCGAGTTTGTTTCCAACAATTAGAGAGGTTTCTACCCATAGAACTAAACCGTTTTAACGGTATTATGGTTTCATGTGCCAGATACATGATGTCCAATTAATAAGCATTCTTTTATTCATTATCAGTTATTGCTATTATCCATGAGGTTTTCACTATGACAAAATCTATGGATGCAGTTTCATTCTCAGTTTATTTATGGCATTAGTTGTTCATTTATTCACTATGCCATTTTGATTATGTTGGATTGATTAGGATTAAATTATTATTGTACTCATGCTTATGCTATTTGTAACCCTTACCGAGTATTTGAACTCAACCCTTTCATTGTTTACCTTTAATTGGTTATGAAGAGGACATCAATTAATGAGTTCTCGTGGATACAGTTTTTTTAGTTTTGTTGTGTATTGTATCTTGTAACCTTTTTCAATGTAATTTGTGTTACATCTATGTATCTAGTTTTTCAAGAATACTAAACTGATTGTTCCTTTGGGATTTTCATTCCTTCTAACCATGCCAATATCAAAAGTAATGCACCAGCTCTTATCTAGAGGGGTCGGGGTGTTACATACCCACCCAAAAATGTCGAACTATGGCCCTGTATCCCAATGGATAAGAACATGAAGAATATGCGGGGGAAAGGAATTAGAAAAAAGGTGAATCAATATTTGGACAAACATTATTGTCCAATGATCATGGATTAGATATATTTGGGGTATGAAACATGGAATAATCATGAATAAATTGAATAACCAATTTAATTAAATTCATAGGATCGTGTGAAGGATTAAATTAATCATATATCAAAGAACAACAGATAATAGCACGATCAATATTTTAATCAAGGTTATAAACCACAATTTAAAGGACCTACATCAAGATTGGATCAATCATTGGTGAAGAACACATTCACCAGTGATGAGGATGATCCGTTGCATTCAATGTCTGTCGATTCACCTCGATCCCATCACCGATCGTCATATAATTTCAATTCAATAATGAATAATGAAGAAACCTCATCTCAATGATCCCAAGTTTATATGGATAACAATGAATATTCTCTATGACATGCAACTTATATTGGGAAATACGTTTTGGGGCATTAAATGAAAAAATTAAATTAATTTATCCACACAACATACCCGCCAATAGTTTCCTCATCTGAACATCCGACGTTGACCAATTTTAGGTCATAACTAGGGTAAAACCCATGCTATATATTCAAATATGGTCTCTATTTTTTTATTTGATACTCCTTTCATGATACATTCCATTATTTATAAAAAACTGCATGCGCGTAATATAAAATATATTTAATATTTTTATAAAATTAATACTGGGATCACCGAGCCTTGAAATATCACTCCGTCTCAGTACCTGACTTCAAAAATATTTATTAAAATATTTTAAATCCCTACAAGGCAAAAATAGAGTCTCTAAAATATATTTTAAATCAAGAGATGGACATTTTTTCATTTTCTTTACTTAAATTATTATATAGGTCATTTTCATGGAAAAGTGTCCCATAAATAATTAAATCTAGAGAATAAGGTTATAAGGATTGAAATAACTTCATCTAATAATAATTAATATGAAAAATATTGTAATTATCACATATTTTAAACCTAAGTTATCCTGATTTATCCTTTTATTGTGATAATGAATTTTTACTATTTTTACTATTCATTATGATAAAAAATTAAGTTGAAATTATTAAATAATATTAATTGTGATGATTCCAAATATTTAATTAATTTTAATAAATTCAATTTATATAATTGATAGAAATTAATTTTATAATTATCCTATAAAGCACGATGAAAAACAGTTTTCCTAAAAAATGTATTTTTTAAGTCTAAAAGTATTTTTATACCAAGTTAACGTATAATATTGATTCATATGTAATTAATTATATTATTAATAACCAAATGATATTTATATTAATTTAGGTTTAATTAAAAATATTATGGAGCTTTTTAAATGAAAACAAATGATAGTTTTACAAAAATCAGTATTTTTCACTATTCACTAAAAAATCAATATTTTTGGAAAAATAAAAAAATTTCGCCCTAAGTTAATTATGGAATACTAATTTTAAAAATTAATTTAATTTTTTTAATAAAATTTCTCAAATTGGATGAAATTAATTAAGTTATTTCCTCATAAAAAGCAATAAAAACATTTTTGATGAAAAATATATTTTTGAAAATTGTAAAGAAATTACTAAAAATTAAGTAATTATTTACCAATATATTTAATTTATCTAAAATATTTATACATAGTTTTAAAAAATTGGTTATTCCCATTCATATCCAATTTCAACTGCTACTTTATAATAGTCACATTAAAATATTTTAATAGTAAATCATGGTTTGTTTAAACTCGACATTGCGTTTAACACAAGATATATAAGATTTAATTTTTTAAAGGGAAATATATCCTAAAATATCAGGGTGTTACATTTATACTATTAAAAAATATGATACTTATATGAAACTTAAATGACACTTTATTATTCTGTAACATATATTACTATTTTTAAAAAATACCAAAACTTTGCTCTTACGAAATTTCAATGTGGTAATTTAAAAAATGACATCCATTTTATTAAATATTTTTTAAAATATGAGAAATTTAATTTATAAATAAAATATTTTTTTTGAAAAATTTTATTTTTTTAAACGATCTATTTTTTCACACTTATAAAAATTAATTATGATTTCATAAAAGTGTATTATTATTTTTATAAATAATTAGTGTTTTTTATTGAAGATACATTGTATTGATACTATGTTTCTCATAGTGAGGCTAATAAAGTAGTTAATGGGGGGATAAATCAATTTTTTGAGGAGCTGTAGCATTAATTACATAGTAAGAATAGAGAAATAAAAATCTATAGTTTAGAAAGAGGTATAGAATAAAAATCTAGATACTCAAATAAAGTTCGATGCATAAAAGATGATGAAGGACATACACTTTTTAAGGAAGAGGAAATTAAGAAAATATAGGGATAATAATTTAATAATCTCTTTAATAAAGAGTGAATTTGTAGTTTAGACTTAGATAATATAAGTATTAGAAGAGAAGAACTCAATTAATGCTAATATTTAAAAGAACATCCATAAATAGGATTTAAGAAGGATAGGAAATGGTAAAGTAGTTGGGTTATATAACATCCACATTGAAGTGTTGAAATATTCTGGGGAGTTGGGTATTAATTGGCATACTAGTTTATTTAATAAGATTATAAAATCTAAGAAAATTCATAATAAATAGAGTAAGAGTTCTCTAGTTCCTGTGTATAAATATAAAGGAGACATTTTATGTCATGGGAATTATATATACATTATGCTTATGAGTCATACCATGAAACTTTAGGAGAAGGCGATTGAACAAAGGATTAAATAGGAAACTAAATTTTTTGATAATAATTTTTTTGATTGTATATTCAACCATATAATCAATTTATTTTATTAGGGGTTTGATAGAGTATTATCGAAAAGAAGCAAAATATTTTCATATGGTTTTTATTGATTTGGAAAATGCATATAATAAAGTTATAGAGAGGTTTTATGGAAAGATATTGAAATAAAATGGGTTTAGGTGTCATATATTAAACTCATTTAAGACATGTATAAAGAGAGTTTTACCCAAGTTAGAAATCTAGTGGGTGACACTATAGACTTCCATGTCTATATAGGACCACATCAAGGTTTTTGTTTAAGTCTATACTCATTTTCTTTGGTCTTATATGAGCTTAAAAATCATATTCAAGATGAGATACCTAATTTCATGATTTTTTAGAATGATATAGTTATCATTGAAGAATCCAAATATACTATCAATTTAAAGTGGAGATTTAGAGAGAGAATTTATAATTTAAATAATTCCATCTTAATAGGGATAAGATCAAATATACTAAGTGTCATTTTAGTAAATTATTATCTAGTAATGTTATGTATGTGATATTAGGAGGCAAAATTATTTCAAAGGTTGCCTATTTTTGATATTTAGGATAATTTGTACAATTTTATAGAGATATTAATGCATATGTATCTAATATGATTAAAATTTTATGGATAAATGGAATAATTATTCTAGGGTGTTTTTTGATCATAAAATCCCTTTTAATTTAGAGGGTAAATTTTATAGGACTATTATTATCCCAACTGTTATATATGGAAGTGAGTATTGGACTTTGATGGGATATATTTAATAAAAAATATGGGTAATGTAAATGAATATTTTAAGATAGACATGTGGACATACTAAGATGGATAGGATTATCAATGAATGTATTTGAGTGAAAATTAGAGTGGCTTCGATTGATGTGAAAATGATTGAGACTAGATTAAGATGGTTTGGACAGGTTAGAAGAAGGCATGGGATGCACGTGTTAATGGGGTAATTTAAAAGAGGTAAAGGTAGACCTAAAAAGACTCTTAAACAAATCATTCAGGATGATCTTATTTTTAAATTATTTTAATGAAAATATTTTCTTTAATAGAGATAATTAGTGATGTTTGATCCATGTAACAAAATAAATTTAATTGGGTTTAAGTATTATGTTGTTTTTGTTTTTGTAATTAGTGTTTTTATAATTTTTTTCTCAAAATAAATTTCCATTTTATATTTTTATATTTATCATAAAAATTAATCTTAATGAAAAAAAAACATATATGTTTTCCCAAAAATAAAATTATGATTTCTTTGTGTGAAAGTATTATTTTATCATATTTAACACTTTTAACTAATTGTTTTATGTTATAAAATTTTTATATTTTTCTTTCATAAGATATCCAAATATTATTTTACTATCCCAATGGCTAGGTTATTATTTAATGGTAAATTTACTATTCTAACAGCTGGGTTACCATTCTTATGGCCATATTTCCAATGGTCATATAACCTTTACACACCCTATAAACATATCTTATTTCTATCATTATTTATTCACTCAATTATCTCTCAAAGTTATTTAAATTTCATTTCCAAAATTATAGTCTTGTTTCTAATAGTTTATTTTATTTTTATAGTGTTTTCCACATTTATGATAATTCTAGAAGATCACGACAAACCATAATATCAAATTATGGTTTTGTTATTTACTTGTTTTTATTGTCCTATTATATGATTTCCAATTTTATTGAGTATATTTATACTTTATATATAATAATATATATTTATGAAATAAAATAGTGTTTATTTTTATTATGTAGTGAATGTATTTTATTTATACACATATATATTAGGAAGGAAATTTCATATAGAAAATTCCAGGTCATTATATTATCCCCTTTAGAAATTTCATTCTCAAAATTTCAAATCATAATAAAAGATGAAAATAGATGAGGGTAATTATATTTCATTTCTTCCTCAGGATCCCATATTAATTATTCTTACTTATTCTTTCATCAAATTAGTTTTACAAGGTGAGTTGTCTTTTTTGTGTAGAACTTTGTCTCTACATTCTAAGATCTTCACCAGTTTCTCCTTATAAGGGAAATTATGTTCCAAATATACCAACTACAAATTTATTATATGTGAGTAATATGGTATATAATTTCTCAAGAGGTATACGTGGATAAAATCATGTTCTTTATATAGGTTTTGTGGGAGTTTTAGTTGATAGACCACAACTCCAATATGATTAAGAATCTCTAATAGATCAATGTATTTGGGATTTAAATCTACATTCTTACCAAACCTTAGGACTCTCATCAATGGATATATATGAATGAACAATTTATCTCTAACCTCAAAATTTATTTCTCATCAATTATTGTTAGTATAGATCATATATGGACTCTATACTGCTATGATGTTTTTCTGAATAAATTTAACATTCTTTGGAGTTTCTTTGGCTAGTTTGGGTCCCAATAGATTAATCCCTCTAACTTTATCCCATCATGTTAGAGTTATACACTTCTTCCCATAGAGGTATTCATACATATCCATATGGATTCTTGAGTGGAAAATATTATTGTACAAGAACACGACTAGAGGAAGATGTTGACCCTAGCCTCCTTTGATGTCTATAGAGCAAGGCTAAGCATGTATTCCAGTGTTTGAATGGTATTTTAAGATTGAATATCTATTTGAGGGTGGTATTACATACTAAAGTTAAAATTTGTGTTCAATTCAAGTTAACTAATATTTTAGAACATAGAGGTAAACCTTAGATCTTGATGAAGTACAATCAATCATGGTATCTATAAATCCGGACCACTTCTCTAATGTATATCATTATAAGTTGATCGAGTGAGAAGTATAATCAACTGATGATGAATTGGGAAGTATTTATAATATGATCCACCAAAACCCATATGGAATTGTTTACTTTGGATGTCTTTTAAATACCCATGATAAAATCCCCAGTGATTTTTCCCATTTCCATATTTATATGGGCAATGCTTGAATCATCCCCTTGGAATTTTGTTATTCCACCTTAACATATTGGCATACCAAAAACCTTTATTCATATTCTAAAATTTTCTAATTCATATTATCCCACTATAAGTGATCTCAAATATCTCTATACATATTTTTGATCCCTATATGGATAGAGAATTTTGATCTATGATTATCATCTAATACACCCTTATTTATCTCACACTATGATAGTATACATAATTGTGTCCCAAATATTATAACCCCTTCTTTATCAATGTTAAACTCCGAGATTTACCATTTATTATTGTTTAAAACTTCTTTTATACCTCTAAATTATCCAATTACGATTCATTTATCTTCTCTAAGATATATTATTGAGAAATAATTTAAGAAATGTAGAATGTTGTCCCTCCCTTTGTGATTTCCATGTCCATACTTTTCATATTTAATAAGATTGAATCCTTTTAAATCCTTATCATGGGTAAGGTTTCAAAATACTTTCTACTTAGATGACCTTCC
This sequence comes from Viscum album, assembly GCA_963277665.1. NCBI lineage: Eukaryota > Viridiplantae > Streptophyta > Magnoliopsida > Santalales > Viscaceae > Viscum > Viscum album. Next base: position 803,045,644 of record OY728145.1, on the reverse strand, counting down.
ACTTTATTCTCCCTTTTAGGATGGTAATGGATTGAACAATATTAGTCCTTGATCTTCTCTAACCATCTTTACTGGTGCATGTTGATCTCTTTATATGTGAATATATACTTTAAGCTCTTATGATTGGTATATATTTCATAATTTTATCCATAGATATAATTCCCACAAATATTTAATGAAAAGACTACTACACCCAAACCCAAATCACACATCATGTAATTTTACTCATGCACCTTCAATTTTCTTGAGGCATAACCTATCACTTTAACATTTTTCAAGAGTACACAACCCGAGCCCTTCATTAATGAATCATTATATATCACAAATACTACCCCCTTGATGTTATTTTGAGTACATATATAATAATTATCCTCTTATTTAACTCTATAAATCTATCTTTATACTCATCAATTTAGAAAATTTTTAACCCTTTTAGAGTTACCTTGTTGTGTGAGTTTGAAAATCATGAGAAGTTTCTCACAAACCATCGATAATACCTAGATAATCCAACGAAACTACAGATTTATATAATGAATGTTTTACCAGTACATTCATCTATCACATTTTTTATTTAAGGTTCAAAATATATCCCCTTGATTATGCTAAATTTCCCTAAGAATTTAACTTGTTCTATTAAGAAGTTATATGTATTGTAATTTACATATTACTTATCCCTTTTAAAATTCATGAGAAAAATACTTGAAATTATCTTTATTTTCTTCCTTTATTTTAGAGTATATGAGAATATCATCTATAAATACCACTACAAATCTATTTAGGTAATATATAAATAATCTATTCATTAAGTCTATAAATATTACGTGAGTATTATTGAGTTTTAATTGAATCATTATGAATACATAGTGTCTATATCTTGTGTGAAAGGAAGTATTTAGAATATCCTACTTCTTTACCTTTAGTTTATGATATACTGATCATAGATATACCTTTCAGAAGTACATATCCCCTAATTATTGATCAAAAAATTCATAACTATGTGCCAGTGATTACTTTTTCTTTATCATTATTTTGTTAAGATGATGACAATTAATATATAAAATCGTTGACCTATTCATATTTTACTAATAAGAAAATATTCTAATATAGTTTATCTTAAGTTTCAATGATTTTAAATACACCATTTTGAGTAAATTGTGTGTTAATATCATATTTTTTAGTTATATAAATAATCTTAAGATTAATTGATAAAAGAATTAAATCCTGAGTTTGAATTGATTATTTGATCTTTGGAATTATTAGAATAAATATTACACTAGATCCTTGGTGTTTTGATGACTATATTAGGTGGTTGTAGTTTTTTCTGAAGAAATCATGGTGATTCTATGATTTTATGGGAGTTATATAGTTTTTGTAGACATTATACTATAACACAAACATGCGGTTGGTTGATCGACTATAAAGAAGAATCTGAATTACCATGCCTTGCTGAATTGACTATGGATGATTTTTTGAAAATCCATCAACCTACCATACATTCATGCCAAATTACCACATGATGAAACCTTTCATATGGTCTATTGATCAACCATAAGAAGAGATTGACCGCAAGTTGAAATTCCATAAAGTACCTAATATACTACACATTGAATATTCAATTGACCACACGGCCACTAAATAGTCCACATAGAGAATCATTCACAAACTCACTTGTATACTATGTGGTCACTTGAACCTCATGGTTGATCTATTGAAGTTGATCCCCATGGAAAGTATAAGACTTATCCAATTATAAATAAATCTAATGGATGTGGAATTTTGGGCCGTGAAAGGTGAAAACTTGGGATTACTACATAATCATGCATGCGATCAAAGATAAATATTGTTTATGGGTTATGAACAATAAAATAATGGTGAAGGATGCACGAGAAATAAAATTTAATGCTGTGGATTTCATGGGATCTGAAGACCATAAAGGAGGAAAGATACAAAGAAACATTAATGGATAAATATTTTAAAAGTGAAAAGATATTAGAGGTTTTATTGGGGCATGTGAAGGGAAAACTCATATGTTTATAAGATAATAATAAGGAATGTTAGAAAATGGAATTTTAGCTAGACCTTCTTGTGTGTGGTTGTTGAAGTATTTTCTACTACTTACCTTTTCTCATTTAAATTTTAGTTGTGGAATGACCACTCCTTCCACCTTCTTCTCTAATACCCTTCGAATGGAGGGGTAATTATTAGGTGATAAAGGATGATAAGGAAGACACCACTTTGGTGGTGGCGTGGTGGTGAAGGTGAGTGGCCTAAACACATAGTTATTTGGGAGGTTCAGGGTTCAAATATTGGGAGTCCTCTTTCAGGGCGAGCCTCTCCCCCGGGATCCACCCGTCTTGTTAGGTTTCTCGGTCTCAATTGGGTGGAAAAAATGAGGCTCAATCCACTGTGATGACATATTTCTTTGACGAACCATCGCCGACCGGACCGTTACCCTCCAGGACGCTCTGCCATCTCAGTTGGAAATGACTCCTTCCCTGGTTGGGGCTCTACCTCCGGGCAGCGACCCCTTCGTGGGGGAGGGGGGTGACCATGTATGGAGGGTTCGAAAAGGCCACACATGGGAATTCTCTTTTATAAGAAAAAAGGATGATAATGAAAACCTTCATTTATTGATTATTTTAATTTAACAAATAAAACCCCATCTTATTAATTGGTTTTGATATTAAATAGTAGATATTAACTTTGAACATGATTGCGTTTGATTTAATTCTATTTATTTATTGTTTCCATGGTCGAGGATCCACCATATCCCTCCAATTAGTTTATACTATATATAATGGAATAGTCTAGGTTGAATTGTAAAGTCCCAAACCCACACTTCCAGATTTGGTACTAAAATAATATTGGGGTTTTTTTATAAAAGATAATTGAAAAACACATAGTATTTTATACATCTAAGGACCTTTTATGGTCAAGGTTCTGTAAAATTAGGTACAACCTTACAAGTTATCATATTTTAAAAATATTACAAAATAAATAAATCTATTTATCCACACTAGTACCATAACTTCCTTTTTAACTTTTAAGGAAAGCTATGAAAATCATTTAAAAAACACAGGGTGAGCATAAAATTTTCCAGTAAGGGGTTTTAAAACCAATAAAAAATAATTTTATATATACTTATGTAAAAATTATTTTAAAAAATTTTATATCAAATATATATATTTGATATATAAAATACTTTTCAAAACCATTTAAAAATACTTATATGTTTTAAATATATTAAAAAATATTCATTTGAAAAATACTCAAGATTAATCCTTAATATTTTTTTAAAATAATACTTTCTTTATGGATAAAAATGATACCTGGTAGATCCCTTGAAAACCATGCAGACACAAGTAGTATCACTGATAGTATAATGTTCTGTTGAGGCTATGGGTTTACTCCCTATCCCTTATCATTTCATTTGATACCCAAGTGATGATTTTTTTTCAATATTTTTTTAACTAAAGATATGAATTTATAATTAAAAACCCCTTAAAAATATTCCATAATTAATTTTCATAGACGAAAATAAATCTAATCTCAAAAAAAATCATTTTTTTAGGAGAAATAAACTTTCCAGAAAAGAATTACTTACATTTAAATAACTTGAACATAAGCACATCAAAATAATTTCTTGAATTAAAATGCATGAAATTTCATGAATTATCGATGATGTTCAAATCCACTAATATAAATGAGATTACATCAATTAAAAACCATATTACACATAAAATGATAGAATATTAATTTCATAGAGATTTTTAATAAAATAAAACTCCTTTAAAATTAAACAATAACAAAACAATGTTTTTTTATTGTTTAAAAATATGAAATAAAACCTTGAAAATTAAAGATTTGTTTAAAAAAATAATTAAATTTAATTACATAATTTGGAATATAATATCATAATTTTTTTTATGAAACATATAATCCCTAGAAAAGGGTTTTTAAAAGAATAAAATCTTAACATAAAATGATAATTTCCCTTACCTAAAATTATCATCAAAGATGATACAAGACTTGATGGTCTTTGATCACACAGAACAAAAGAGAGGGATGTTTAGGGGTGTGATTCAAGTCCTTCCAATGTATAGAATAAGGGATGTTTCTACACTTATAGTAGACTATACTCACGACATAACTTTTCTTACCTTAAATTTATATTTTTAAAAAGGTGGAAAGTTTAGTATCTGAAATATATTTTCAGTTTTATTGTGATATAAAATATATATATATTCAATTAATACCACACTATAATTGTAGCTTGAGTTTTAAAGAAGGAAAAAATCAGAATAAGAAAAAAAAACCAAAGCAACCAAGGTTTATCGATATTTTATACATGTATAGAGGTCCGATATATTAAAAAATGATAATATATATATATATATATTATACCTTTGGTTACATAGTAGAAAAACCAGATGAGCCTAGTTATCCTCCATAGTCGTTTAAAAATATCATTCATTTAAGATCAATGGAGAACCATATATTTTTTTTATATCATAATACATCACCGCCTATTATAAAAAACTCAGTCACAACCCATTTAACACCTGAAATGAAATGGTTATTACAACATACACATATATTTTCTTATTTGATTGGATAGGTCTGTAAGATTCTTTATGAAGCATATCCAAAAAACTATTCCTAGATATTGATGTGAATTAAAACTGTGTAGACTAAGAGATAATTACAAGGTTTGTATCTACTATTTTTATGGTTCCTTAATTCATGGATCTATCATCGGAGGACAATAGCAGTGTTTTGATATTGAGTCGAGCCATACAATTAAGGTGTATATTGTCACCATTTTCAGATGAGGAGAAGGATAAAGAATACTATTATAAATGGTTCTAAAAATATAGGTGGGAGAATAAAATGGAGGCATAAAAGGTTTTTCATCTTGTATTGAGGTAGACAATGAAATTAGATAGTTAAGAAGAGACTAATCGAATAATTGTGACATAACCGACCATTTTTAAAATGGATAAATAGTCACCCAGATACTGTACCACTTCAAAGATTATTGAGTTATAATAATTATTAATAAGTTAAGTGGTGATAACATTGATTTAAAATCAAAACAAACACCACACATGGGCTTCATCCCAGTAGGCATATTCCTAACCTATGCACGGTTTGCGAGCCTTATGCACGGGCCTGCCCATGCTTAGCCTGAGATATGATGAACTATTACCTTGAGGTATTATACAAATTCCCACCTCATGAAGGATACTTGGTTCTACAAGACACTTTTTATTGTATAGTTTGACCCCCTTTACCACCTTAGAAATGGTAAAAGGGTCCCTAGCTAGCCAATGGAGCTAAAATTTTAATACTAAGTAATTTTTTTAAAAAATTATAATAACTTTGATTTAGTATAACTAAGTTTTAGTTTGGATTTTTAAATATTCTTACAAAGTTTTAATACTAATAGTTATATTTAAAAATTATTACTAATCTAATTACATTTTTAATCATCAAATTTAAATTACCATCTCACTAAAACATTTAATTATTTAAAGATTACTCATCTAACTTTAATAGCTACAAACCAAAATACAACAGTTATATTTTTATAATGATAAATAAATCCTATAAAGATACTTGATTTAGAGGTATTTAGATAAACCATTATTTCTCAAAGTCTATTTTCATACTCCCAAAATGTTTCTCTACTTTCCTCTTACTCTCTGTATTTTTTCTATCTTCCTTAATGGTACTTTTATAATCATGGAAGATCCAAAAGAGGTGGGTTATAATTTTTGGAATTATTATGTTGATCAGATCTGTTCCAATTGTATTACTGATTCTTGTAATAAGTTTATTGAATTAGTTACAAGATCTTATATTGTAATGATGTATTAAAGTAGGTGTATTAATAAAATGTTATTCGTTTTTGTCTTTAAAATTTGAATATTATTTATTTAAAATATTTATTTAAAAGGAAAAATATATAAAAAGTATAGGGTGTTATATTCTCCCCCCTTAAATGAATCATTCCCTCACAATTCTTTCATACATATACCCTAATTAATTGTTTTCAAAGATTTAGTAGTGAATCTTGATGTTACTACAAAAATAACTAAAACGTTATTACTAAATATTTAATATATGCTTAAAATAATAATCACCTTCATAAAATTATCCATTTCCAGTAATTCTCATGAAAAGGAAGGATCCTTCCAACCATTCTGACCCTTAGGGTGTTTTCAAGTTCTTCGACCTCTCTCACCCATATGAAACTTGTAAACTTTGGGTTTTATCAATGGAAACACTAGTAAAAATATGATACAGTGGTATGATTGTCATATAATTTAGAAATTAATGATTAGATTTGGTCCCTATAAAATAGTCTTACCATATCTTCTTCAAATATTTCAAATTCATATTTGATTCTTCCATATAAACTAAAACATAAAATTTGGCACATATAATCTGTGATAAGGTCACCTATATTATCCACTTCATGAAAATATAGTAGCAATTCAAATTTATTGGACAAGGTAAATCATTTGAAAATACCTTTATAATACTTTCCTCATCACGCATAAAATAGAAGTTGAGTATGTATAATTTTAAAAAAGACAAATCCTGATCCTTGAAAGAGTTGAAGTATGTCAGGGGTGTTGGATATATTATAAAAGTGTTTTCAAGTGAGTCTAATGTTGGATTAGGGATCAAAGTCATCTCCTTAGGTTTTTACAAAAATTTTCACAATAAGCTAATCCTAAAGGGATAAAAGAGTTGTTTGTGTTCTTCATCCTCCATTTGTATTTGAGATGAAAATTTTTATGAAGTAAGGATTTACTAAAAGGAAGGAAATATTTAACCTATCAAAAGTCCTAATTTCCAAAGTGGTATAGACCATTCTCTGATAGCAAATGTAATGTCCTAAACCCACACTTACATATTCTGTAATAAAAACATGCTGTGTATTTTTATTTTTTCTTTTATAAAAGATAAATAAAAAATACACAGTAATTTATACATCCAAGGACATTTTCCATTATAGGTTCTGGAAAATTAGGAATAGCCTTAAAAATTATCATAGTTTACAAATATTATAGAATAACTAAATTTATTCATCTACACTAGCACCTTAACCATGTTTTGAACTTATAAGGAAACCTATGAAAATCATTTTAAAAACATAGGGTGAGCATAAAATTTCCTAGTAAGGGGTTTTAAAACCAGTGAAAAATACTTCTATACATATTTATTTAAAAATTATTTTTAATTTTTTTAAATAAAATATATATATTTGATATATAAAATAATTTTAAAAACCTTTTAAAAATACTTATAATTTATAAATCCATTCAAAAATATTACTTTGAAAAATTCTTGGGATTTCTCTTTAAAAAAATTGTTTGAAAATAATATTTCCTTTATGGATTAAAATAATACATGTCATATCCCTGAAAAACCAAGTTTTCAAAAGCAGTATCACTGGTAGGAAAATTTCCTATTGAGGTTGTGGGTTTACTCCCCATTCCTCATCATTTTATTTGATACCCAAGTGCCAAATTTTATTACAAGAATTTGTTTTACAAAAGATATGAATATATCATTAAAATACCATTAAAAACCCTTTTAAAATCTTACAAAATTTATTTTTATATAAGAAAATAACTTCTAATCTTGGAAAAAATCACATTTTTAGGACAAATCTATTTTTTAGAAAATAAATACTTACTTTTAAATGACTTGAATATGAGTGCATCAAAACAATTTCTTGAATTAAAATGCATAAAATTCCATGAATTATAGATGATGGAAATATCCACTAATATTCATGAAATTATATCAATTAATAACCATCTTATACATAAAATGATAAAATAGAAATTTCATATAAATTTTTAATAAAATAAAATTCCTTGAAAATTAAACAATAAAAAAAATGTTTTTTTATTGTTTAGAAAATTTAAAACCTTGAAAATTAATGCTTTGTTTAAAAAAATAATCAACTTCTCCTACATAATTTGGAATATAATATCATAATTATTTTTATGAAAAATATAATCCATAAAAAATGGGTTTTAAAAGAATAAATTCTTAACATAAAATGATAATTTCCCTTACCTAAAATTATAAACAAATATGATATAATTCTTTCTAGTCTTTGATCACACATAACATAAGAGATATATGTTTAGAGGGTGTGAGTTAGGTCCTTACAATGTATATAATAAGGGATATTTATATACTTATAGAAGGCCTCACTCATGATACAACTTTTATTTCTATAAATTTATATTTTGAGAAATGTGGAAATTTGAGTATCCAAAATAGATTTAAAATTTTATTATGATATAAAATATATTTATATTCAATTTATACCACACTGTAATTGTAGCTCAAGTTTCAAAGAAGGAAAATCTTAGAATATGATAGTAAAAAAAACTAAAGTAACCAAGTTTGATCGATATTTAAGACATTTATAGAGATCAAATATAGAAAAAATGATAATATATATATATATATATATATAAATATAAATATATTTTATACCTTTGGTTGCATAGTAGAAAAACTAGATGAGCATATTTATCTTTTATAGACATTTAAAAATATAATTAATTTAATATCAATGTAGAACCACATATTTTTTTATATCACAAGACATCACCACCCATTATAAAAATAGTTGAAACCCATTTAATGAATTAAATGAAATAGTTAACACAACATACACTTATATTTTATTATTTATTTGGATAATTATGAAAGCTTCTTTATGAACCATATCTGCAAAATTATTCAAATTTATTGACATGAATTACCACTATGTGGGCTGAGAGAGACTTGCAGGGTTAATTTCTACTGTTTTTATGGTTTGTTAATTCATGGATCTATCATCATAGGACAATAGTTTTGTTTTGATATTGAGACGATCCATACTCTCAAGGAGGGGATTGTTACTAGCATCGGACGGGGATAAGGATGTAGAAGACCATTATCAAAGTTTTTAAAAATATAGTTAGGATAATAAAATGGAGGTGTTGAAGGTTGGATAGCTCAACTCATGGTAGACGATGAAATTGGATGGTCGAGAAGAGACGAATAAAATGGCTACGACATAACTGATCATTTTTAAAATAGGTGAACAATAATACATATTCCATAGCACATTGAAGATTTTAGAGTTCTCTCCATGATTAATAAGTTAAGTGGTGACAACGTTGCTTTGTAATCAAAACACACAACACACATGGCCTTCTACCCTGTGGGTGGTATACCCGACATATGCATGGTCCATGGTCCTTATATATGGACCTGACAGTGCTTAGCCTGAGCCATGTTTAACTGTTAACTCAAGAACTTATACATAGCCCTGCCTCATAAAGGCTCCTTGGTTCCATAAGAAACCTTGACTTAGACAATTTGACCCTTTTTCCCACCTCAATAATGGTGAAAGGGTCCCTAACAATCTAATTGAGTTAAAATTTTAAAACAAATTAATTTTTTTAAAAAATTTATTCTACAAACTTTGATTTATCATAACTAAGTTTTAGTTTTTTTAAGTATTCTTACAAAGTTTTAATACTACTAGTTATCTTTAAGAATTATTACTAATCTAATTACATTTTTAAATTATCAAATTTAAAATATTATCTCACTAAAACCTTTAATTATATAAATATAACTCATATAACTTTGATGAATACAAAAAAAATTTGAACTCTTATATTTTTATAATAGTCAAAATAAAACTCCTATAAATATCCATTATTGAGAGCTATTCAAATAAACTATTATTCCTCGAAGTCTATTTTCTTACTTCCAAAATGGTTCTCTACATTCCTATTACTCTTTTTATTTTTCTACCATCCTTTATAGTAATTTTTTAATCATGGAAGATCCGAAAGAGGTGGGATATATTTTGGCATTATTATGTTGATTGGATGTGATACAATTTTATTACCAATTCTTGTAATAAGTTTATTGAATTAGTTTCAATATCATGCAATTTAATGATGTATTGAAGTTATTTTATTAATAAAATGTTCTTCATTTTTTTCTTTAAATTTAGAATCTTATTTATTTACAACATTTATTTAAAATAAAAGATACATAAAAAGTATGGGGTGTTACATGAGTGGTTAAGTGCTTCATGGTTTTTAGTAGATGAGGAAATTAAAAAAGTTACTCTTAGATCACTTGGGAATCATAAGACCCAATTGGGTGTTTCTTGAATGAAATAGGGGTGACTAGTTGTATCACCTTCACATATAAGAAGGAGGTTAGACCAATTTAAAGGTTTTTTAGTATATTATCCCCATAATCATTCAACCAATGGTGAGAGGTGAAGTGGTAGTATAACCTCTCATTCATAAGTTAATAAGAAGAATAACACAACATTTAGAGACTTAGATAAAATTATAATAGGAAAGATGAAATTGACCTAATTACCTCATCATCAACTATTTTCAAATCCTTATTATATTTATTTATTTATTTTCAAAATCAAAAACCCAAATCAAAATAAATTTTATTTAACCCATTAAAAAGCAAAAACTAATTTTTGTGTGAACTCATCTCTAGGATACCTCCTAATTTTCCAATATAACTACAATTAGTCTAGGAAAAAATTTATTTTTTCACTCTCCATGATAAGGCGCATTCAAAAATTGGTTCTGTTTCCAGGGATAAAGTTCCATAAATTTTTTTTAACTTTAATCTGCATGAACCAATCCTCTCATAATAAACTGTTTGATTTTAAAAAATAAATAGAAATAAATTTAACTAGATTCATACATATAAATTTAAAGTATGAATTTGAATAAATAATCCTTTTATACTTAAGTAAAATCATAAGTGTTCACTTTGATGCTGTAATCATGGTTGGAAATACCAACCAGACCCTTAAAGACCTCCTTGCACAACTTTTTATAAATTAAAATAATCAAATTGTAATAACAGCTCTAAAAAATGGGTTTGAATTAAAAATTTGAATAATATAATATCTTATTAAAGTTCATGGTCTTAAAGGAGAATACTTAAAAAACATGTTAAAGATTTCACAAATTTCTTCTCCCCTTTTAGACCTTGAGGATTGGCTAGGGATGAAGTGAAGTGGATGGAATTTTCTTTCTCACTTGAAGGAGTAATAAATGAATGTTTTTAAAACTTATAACTAGGAGATATCCAAGACTGGGATAACATATACAAACATTTTATTTAGTGGTTCTTCTTAACCTCTAGAAGAATAACTATAAGGAAAGAACTATATGCCATCATGCATGCATCTAGAGATACTCTTTATGAATATTATAAAATGTTTAATAATTTATGTTTTATTTACCCATATCAAGAAGTAAAAGTGTATCACTTTATTTTATTTTTATACTATGTCAAAATTGAAAATTATAAGATTATTATGTATGCCTTATTTGGAGGATATTTGACTGAAAAATCACCATCAAAAGCCAAGATCCTGATTGATGATATCACACAGAAGTTCCAATAATTTAGCATAATAGGAACCGCTATAATAGGTATACATAAGGTAATAATTTTTGATCTATAAACTTTTATATAAACTAAAATAGAAGAGTTAACCATTTTGGTGAGATATATGGCTCTGAAACAACTCAGTAAACAAAAATAACTATTGTATGTGGTTTATACCCACCTCCTAGTTATTTCATGGACTATTATACTGAAGTGAAGGACATGTAAATCTATAAAAAAACTTTCATTCAAGGAAAATATAAAAAAATATGTATAAATAGATCATAATCAAGTTTATTATGGATTTAGAAATCATCAGAACCAGGGTAAACACCCTTACTAAAATCAGTACTCAAACCAACCCCCATACCAATAACAAAACCAACCATTTCAGCACCCACCACCCTACCAAAAACCATGAAATAATTCATATTACCAACCAACCTATTTAAAAAAAATAATCCCGTTAAATAGACCATAAATTGTAAAAAAACCCCAATACAGAAATAATAAGAATCCAAGTTTGAGGAGATAAATAATAGATTAGATAAGTTAAAAAACACAATAAATTTTTTTATGTAAATTCTAACTTAAAATATAAGAAAAATACCAACCAAATAGTTCATAAACCTAATAAAAATGTTAGTATGATAATAACAAGTAGTGTAAAATAGATTCCACCACTAGTTGAACCTAATATTTAACCAAGACAACCAAAACTAAAAGATAATGAGGATGAAAGTTTTGAAAATTTTGGGCAGATGTCAAAAGAATAACCCCAAGATGAAGAAAGGGAAGAGGAATAGAAAAAGGATGGAATAAGGAGGAAGAAAAAAAGAACCATAAATCTAAATAAAATAAATGGGGAATAAATATTTACCCCAAAATTCCCATCAATAATGATACAAATAAATAAGATTTAGAAAGAAACACTTCAAAAAGAAATTCTGGATATTTTCCAAAAAGTGAAAATGAATGTTATCCTTATTTAAGCCCTAAAAAATCCCAAGGTATATTATGTTTCTTAAGTAAATTTGTACCAAGAAGATTAGTCTTCAAGGGTGTGAGAGGATCAACTTAGGAATAAGTGTCTCATCCTTGATCACACCCCAGTTACCCACCAAATGTCAAGATCCAAGGACATTTTCTATTCCCTGCTTCATTGGTTACTTGACTTTCTATGATGCTTTATGTGATCTTGGTGATTCAATAAATATTATTCCATAATCCGTGTTTACATAAATATATATATAAGGTTTTAATTCCATAATATTTTTAGTATTACTTGTAAATCAATCCACTACATCTCTAACAGGAGTTTCAGAAGATGTCCTTGTAAAAGTCCAAGATCTGCTATTTCCAGCCAAATTATAAATATTAAACATGAAAGATTATAGATAACTAGTATAATCAACTATAATTTTGAGTAGAACATTATTTAATATAGAAAATACCATCATCAATGTACATAAAGGAATACTCACCTTGGATTTTGGATATAGCACTATGCACTTTAATATTTTTGACTCTATGAGGCACCCTTCAGATAACCATTCAATTTTTACACTATCACACCTTGAATATTCTGAATAATTTGAAGATTCAGGTATGCTACATGAAATATTATACTTAGGAGAACATTTTTTTGATTAAAAATACCATGGTGGATAAATCTATCCCAAATTCTAGAAATTCTGTTACCAACATGGAAGAAGAGGTAAAATCTGAATTTTCTGGTAAACCCAATGATTTATTTCATAAGGAAGAATAATATGATATGTTTCATTGTGAGTATGAAGTTAAATATTTAGTATTTTGGAACCTCAATTTAATTTCATCTCTTAAAAAATCACAAAAACTGAAATTAAAACCATTTCTAACCGAATTAAAATATGTATCACACATATTAGGAGAAAAATTACCAATGATAATTTCTAATAATCTTATAAAAACCAAAATCAAACTTCAATTTAACTTTTTATAAATAATTTCCATGTAATAGGACAAATATTAAGTGATATCATAAGAATTAGTCCGAAAATACGATCACATAAAATTAAACTTGAGAGAGATTCTATACCTATTATATAGACCCAAAGGAGGCTAAATCCCACTTTGATGGAGGTAGTAGAGAAGAAGATAGAGAATATCTTAGAATAAGGGATCATCTATCCCATTTCATATTAAATATGAATCATCCCCATCCATGTAGTCATATGAAAACTATCCTAACTATTATGAGGAATGAAAAGAAATAATTAACCCTCATGATAATTTAGAATAATTAGAGATTGTGCATAGACTATATGAAATTAAGTCAGATCATTTATAAAGATCAATTATTTATCCCCTTAATTGACCATATGTTAGATAGATTGGTAAGGATAACTCATTATTTCTTCCTAGATACATTTTCAGGTTATTTCTAAGTTCCCATTACTCAAAAATACTTAGACAAGACTAATTTTACATGTCCCTTTAACATCTTTTATTATATAAGTATTATATTTGGATTATGTAATTATCTAGGTATATTTCAGAGGTATATGGTATAGAATATTTTCTAATTAGATTGAGGATTTACTCGAGGTATTCTTAGACAAATTCATAGTTTTTGGAAATTATTTTGACCAACATTTGAAAAATATAGGTAAAGTCTTGAAATAATGAATTAAAAAGAATCATATTTTGAATTTTGAAAAGATTCACTTTATGATAGAAAAAAAGATTTCCCTTGAGTATATCATTTCACAACAAGACATTGAAGTGGATGAATTAAAAATTGAAGTGGTAAATTCCTTTCCTTACCCAACGTGTGTAAAACATTTTAGATCATTTTTAGGACATGTAGGATTCTACAGGAGGTTTATCAAGGATTTAAATAAGATCACTATACCTATCTCTATATTAATTTTGAAATATTATTATTTTTATTTTAATTAGGAGTGTATGGTAGCTTTTTATGAATTAATGGGGATATTTATAACCCTACCATTGGTGTATCCACCAAATTGGGAAGAATCATTTTAGATGCTTGGTGATGCTTCTAACCAAGTAGTTGGAATAGTACTTTATTAAATAATTGAGGGAAGGAAAAAATTCATAACCTATTCCTCAATAAATCTTGATGATACCCAATTAAACTATACAACCACATAAAAATAATTTTTTGAAGTTTTATTTTCTTTGGATATATTTAGATCATATTTACTTGGAACTAAAGTTTTTGTTTTCTCTAACCATGTCGACCTTAGATTCTTGATGAAGAAGTAATATTATAAGCCCAATATTTTAAGATGGATGCTACTACTTAACTAGTTCAAATTGGAAATCAAATACAAGATGTGAGTTGAAAACTAGATACTACATCATTTGAGTATACTACTCAACACAATCAAAGTAGAGATTCATCCCATAATCTAGTACCGAACCTCATTATAGGGGATAATATCTACTTAGTTAAAAGTTAAGTGCCATATTATGCTGACATGAAAACTATTTTGTAACATATAAAACCCCATTCCATTTAAATCCCCACAAAATTACAAAAAATAAAATCCAAATCTAGGTATTATTTTTGGGAAGATCTATTTCTTTGGAAAATTTTCAATGATAAAACGATAATAAGATACTTTCCCAAAAGTAAAATTGAACATGTATTTTAGTTTTGTCAACCTTTGGATTTTGGATTACACTTTAAACCTCAAAGGAAAATAAGAAAATTCTTAGAATATATAATTTATTAGCCCACCTTATTTACGGATGCACACAAATTCTATAAAAAATGTGAAAAATGATAGTTTTCTAGAAATATTTCAAAAAGAAAAGAAATACCTTAAAGACCCATTCGATTTTGTGTAATTTTTAAGGTTTTGGGAATAGAATTTATGGTATCTTTACCAATGTTATTTGGAAATTATTATATCTTTCTTGTAGTGTATTATGTTTTTAAATAGGTGGAAGATAAAACCAAAAAAACCGATGATTCTCATGTTTTGTGTGATTTTTTAGGGATAACATATTTTATAGGTATAGAGTGATCATGGACATAATTAGTGATCAAGGGAATCACATTTACAATAGGAAAATTGATGATTTTATAAGAAAATATAGGCTAAATATAAAACATCAACACCCTCTCATCCAAAAACCAATAGCCAACCTGAAGTGTTCATTAGGGAAATCAATGGAATTATAGAGAAGACCATTAAACCCAACATTAAGAATTAGATACAAAGTTTAGAATGAAACTTATGGTATTATAGGTCAACCAAAAAAATTATTATAGAAATGATACCATATAAGATGATTTATAGGAAAAGATATCACGAAATTGTGGAATTGGAACATAAGGCATACAGGGCTTTGAGAGAGATGAATTTGGACTTAGAAAGAGGTAGAAAATAGAACTGATTATAACAAAAATAGATGGAGGAAATTATAAGATAGGTTTTTGAAAATTATATAATTTAAAAGGAAAGGATAAAGGTGGATCATGGCAAGCTTATCCAACTGAAAAAATTCCATTATAGAGACCATGCTTTTCTTTACAAATCCAAACTCATGCTAATTACAAGTAATATTTGTTCCAGATAGTAAGTTCCATTTATATTCATTGATGTCTATCATTTTGGTGCCGCATAAATTGTTAAATGAGGTCATGAAAACCCATTCATTTTTAATTGGAACTGATTGAATAAGTACAATAAGAATCTTTCCCAAAAACTAGTAGAGGAGATCACAATCCTCCACCCTGTCTATCAATGACAACCCACAAGGTTGTACCTCTCCTTAACATTTGATTGTATTTTGTGATCCCATTTATAATTATTCTATATGATAAATAATTTTTATTGAATTTATTATACCACATAATTTAATTATGGGGGAGAGAACCTTTATAGTTTATGTATTTTCAAAAGTTTTCTTTTAGAATTTTGTGTGTGTATTTTTCAAACTTTTGGGGTGTTTTTTTCATTTTTAATATTATTTTAAAACTTGTGAGCTTAACTAGAATACCCTTGAAAACTTTTAATCCCTGAAAAATGTTTTAAAAAATAATTCAAATCATCAAATAACTTTAGATGAATTCTTAAATGGATTTTTTTTCTTCAAATTTTAAGTGAAGGAATTTCATGAAAATCCCTAAATTTTTTGATACTCATTCCATGATATACTGTCTCATATTTTTAATCACATACCCAAGAGTCTTCTAAAATAATTTTGAAATTTTATTTACAATTCCCTATTTCTTGATAGAATTAATACATAATTGAATAACTAGAATTTTATGAGTAATCTTATCAAAACCTTAAAGCATTCATAGACATTATGCTTAAATGATTGGGGAATTATTTAGATTTTAAGCCTCTTTTTCAATGAAATATATTTTTCAACCATACATGTAAATTAATATATTACATAATTAAACAACCATGAATGAATTTTTATTCATCTACATTACAAGATAAATATACATGTATACCTTACTGTAGAAGCTTTTTCATGATCTAAGTTAAATTCAAGTGTAGAGGAGGGAGGAAAAGAGTTGAAAAAAATATATTGGTAGAATCTGTTTAACTTAAATAAGAATTTATAACAAATTTTATGATACTATTTTTAGAGAAAAATCCTGATAGGAAGAGTTTAAAAATATTATTGGTGGAACCCAAGTCTTACTATGAAAGCCTACCACTATTTTGAAGTTAAAAGACCCTTCTTTCCATATGAAAATTTAATTCTGCAAAAAATTATATATCTAAAAGAGTTTAAATATTATTACTGGAGAAGAGTGAAATGATATAGGATCATGATAATTCTACCTAATTTTATAAAGGTTTGACTATACATTAATACAAGAAGAGTTTGAGGATAATTGGTGTTTTTTGGGATCTAAAATTGTCTTAGAGATTCCAAAACCTGTAAAGTTTATCTAGGATAATATTTTTAGGAGGAAACACTAAATATATAGAAGGAAGGACCTAGAATTCATCATAGGGGAAGAGAATACTTCCTAATATATATATAGGTAGAAATCACACCATAAAGAATAAATTTATAATCCCAATATACATTCAAGAGTAAAAGAAAATAAAAATGGATAAAACCTACCGAAGGAAACCAAGGAAGGGTTTGTTACTACTATAAAATTGATAAAAGGTGTGGGAAATGCATGGATAATGAAAAAAACTAAAGTAGAGTTAGTGGAATAGGATTTTAAGGGAGACACATTTCTTGAAGTAAATTGAAAATCATGCATTGGGCTTCATTTTAGATCCAAGACCCCTCATTCAGCCTCTATAGTTTAACAATTAAATCCTACCAACCCATAATGCCACAAAAAAACCCTAATTAATCACTCATAATGTGAAAAACATACTTAAGTCATTAGTTAGAGATGAAAAAAATCATCAAGACTATGGTTTAACTTGTATTAATTTTGAATGATAATAACCTTGATTGGAAATCATACTTTAGTACTGAGTGAAATATTTTGGGAAGGTAGGTGTATGTTTGGATGAGTGGATGAAAGAAGTGGAAATTAATTGAATGTAAATAATGGAGAAAATGGAAATAATAAAATTGAGGAGGTATGATAACTTAAGGTATATGGTGTTAAAATAGAAATTCACATTGGATATATATTTTAACTTTGCTTTGATCATGTGTTTATATCACATTTTATAGTTTTAGAAATAATATAGGGTTTAATTGATAAACGGATTAAATATTGTGTTTTAATTGATAATTTGATATTTAGAATTATTAGAATAAATCATATATTAAATACTTGATGTTTTTATCACTATATTTAGTGGCTAGTATTTTATAAAGAAATCATGGATATTCTATGATTTTCTAAGAGTTTTTGAGTTATTGAAATCATTATACCATTATATAGCCATACAGTCGGTCGATAAACCATAAAGATGAAGATGAATGAATGTGAATTTTTAAATATACCATGGTTTAATTCCTAAAAATTCCTCAAACCACAATATATTAATGCCAACTGAATTCACAATGGAACTCATCATTCGATAAATTGATCAACTATAAGAATAGATTGACCACAAGTGTAAATTCCTAAAAGTACCCAAGAGACAAAAAATTGAAGATTTAAGTTATTTCATATTAAATATTCAAGTGAACACATAACCACTCAACCAAACATATAAATAATCATTCGATTAGCCACTTTTATACTGTAAGGTCATTTGAACCTCATGGTCTGTCTATTAAAGTTGATCCTTGTGGTATTTCCAAGACTTTAAATTCTTAATAATTCCACTGGATGGTAAATTATAGGTTTTAAAAAGTAAAAACCTGGGATTTTCACATCAGCATGCATACAATCAAAGATAAAGTTTCCATTTGGATTATAAATAATAAAATGATATCCAAGAATACATGAAAACTCCAATTTAAGTCTACAAATTTCATGGGATATGAAGATTGTGAAGGGGGAAAGATATGAGGAAAAATAAATTAATACATATTTTAAAGGGGATAATATCTTAGAGGTTTGACCAAGGTTTATGAAGGGAAAACCCATGTGTCTATATGAGAAGAAGAAGGAACATTGGAAAAGGGAATTTTAGCTAAACCTACTCATATATGATTATGGGAGGATTGGATACTACTTCCTTTTTGTAATTTATATTTTACGTTTTTAATACCTTATCCTTCTCCCTTATTCTCTGTTAACCTTCAAATATAGGGTTAATTCTTGAGTGACCATGGAAGGGAAAGCATACCTTCTTTAATACTCAAGTCTTTTTATTCTAATAAATAAAACTCTCTCTTTCTTGTTAATTGGTTTCTATATTCAATAGCATATCTTAATTTTGAATGCGGTTGTGTTTGATTTAATTATGTTTATTGATTATTTCCTTGTTCAAGGATCCATATTTTCCCTCCACTCAAATTAGAAAATATATAGTGAAGTATTCTGGGATGAGTAGTGAAGTGATTGGAAGTTGTTGGAACATGAGGAATGTACAATAGTCACTCTTAGATAGCTTAAGAATCACAAGACTCTATTGGGTGTTACCTGAGTGAACTAGAGGTGACTGGATGTATCACTTTCACTCATAGTAAGGAGGGTAGGAAAAAGTAAAGGTTTTTGTTTTTATTTTATCACCATAATAATTTAACTAATGGTGATAGGTTAAGTGACATCCAAACTTCCCATTCATCAGTTAATAAGAATAAGATAAACAAATTTAGAGACCATGATAACATTACAATTGGAAAACTGACCCTGACCTAATTAACTTATCATAAACTATTTTAAAATCCTTCTTCCATTAATTTATTTTTTTTCAAAATCACAAACACAAATAAAAAAACCTTTTATTTAACCAATTAAGAAGTGACAACTGATTTTTGTTTGCACTTATCTCTAAGAGACTACCTAGGTTTCCACTATAACAACATTTATCCTAGTAAATAATTTAATTTTTACACCCTACAACAAGGTGAATTCATCTAACTTTACCCTTCTATAAACTATATCTCTTTAAGTCTATAGGCAATTCCTTTGGTTTTGTGTGTGCTGATTATAGTACTTATACTTTGAAACATCCTATATTTTCATGTATCTATGTTGAGATGGAGCTCTCATGAACCCTTAATAAGTAGTGTGGATTTTGGTTGAGGGATAATTCAATTATTTCCAAATAATTCAGTTTGAATCTTGGATGGACTTCTACTAAAATTTATATAGGCAAGGGCATCATCTTGGTGATTATCTTTAGTGGGTATCAGGTACTCAGTTGAACTCTTTCCTTCTAAATAGTAAGAAAGTGAAGGAAAATTCTTCCCAGTATTATGAGTTGTTTCCTTCTTAAGTAAATTCAATTATTAAAAATAGACATTTGGGAAGACCTATATATTCTGATTATGGTTCCTAAGAGCTCTATAATGATTCCTTGGAAGTTATGGAATGTATTATGAATTGTTGAACTGTCCAGGAAGGTAATACTAGTTTTTTTGAGGAGGTTCATATCAAGGTGATGAGTATGATCAGGTGAGTTGTTCAAGTATTAATTACATTACCCCTACTAGGAATTATTAACTCTACCTATTTGGATATAGTTTTGGTTGGACAGGAGGGATACATTCATAAGTTAATTACGGTGAAGATGATGAAAGCACTATCTCCTCTGGAAAGTGGTGAATTTCCTCATGTTTATTCTTCAAAAATATATGTTTATTTATGAAATGATAATAAAACATATGAATATACTACCTTTACATCGATAGGATAAATCTATATATACCTACTTGATCAACCCCCTATGTTACAAGGGGAGTTAGGCTGGACAATTGTGTTGAATCTTCTCACTAGAGGTTGAAGGTACTTGTGAGACTACACCTGATAGTAGAATATGATCAGATACCACTATAGGTATGGTTATCTAATAGATTAAATAGTAGGGATATCCTTCAATATTTGATCTCAATATTAATTTTTATATTTTGAATGATAATTCATAGGATAGAGATAATGAGGTCTGCTATAGATTAGAGTTTATATAGAAGAACTATGTTCAATGATCAACTTTAGAGCTAGTCCAAGGATCTATGGATGCTTTAATAGAAGCCTTGGACACTACCCTCAATAGTGAGTCACATACTATATCTGAATATAAATAGGATATGTTTTATGAATCCACATTTCACTATTTTTTATGAATTAAAAATTGGAAGAAAAAAAGTTTATGCCTATGAATACTTTTTATTAGCTTTGGTAGGGGAAAATTATGGGATTTATTTTGAAATTAAGGGGACCAAACCAAGGAAATATAAATAACACTCCTATATTTTGAAACCCATGATGACCAGGTTAGTAGTAAATAAAATTTTCTTGAAGTAGTATGGAATTTTAGTCTTAGAGGGGTCTGAGAAGGCTCTCAACTCAAAGGTTTCAGGAGAGTCATTGAAAGGCCATATGAGGTTTCCAAATATGGTTGGATCACTGAGAGAGGGAAGGGGTGAATTAGTGATATATTTTATTTTTTGTGAGTTAATCACTTAAAACACAACCTCAATGACTAATTAAATCCATGATCCACACTTAAATAATTATCTCACCCATACTAACATGTATAAAAATGAAATCACAAAAAAAGGAAAAAAATTATTTATAATATTTGGCTAGAAATACCTAATCCTTAATGCAATTGGTAAATGAATCAATTAATTATTCTATACTATATCCAAAAGTGGTTAAAAATAAAAGGATAATCATAGTCTTATTAACATAGACTCACACCATGTTTCAAAACCTAAGTCATACTAGAGAATTTTCATCTTAACACTACCCCACTATAATGTTTTGATCTAAACAACAAAGAACCCATTTTTCTGCTCCTGATTGATTATACACCACTTGATATGATATTCCTATATGAAAAAACTAGATCAACTAGTCCACTCATGTACAAAACCTTTAATAACTTGATCCAGAAAAAATGGTGATCAATATTGCTGGTCTCAAAAATCACTCTCAATTTTGAAAGATCTTGGTCTCTCTTCCTTATGAATACTCATGAATCAAATATTCTTCTCCAGTAAAAAATATTCTAGATTCAGAATCATTATTTTATCCTTGATACAATGATATATCAGGATATTAGTTATTTATAATTCTCACACTCATAATTTTATGAGTTATCTCAATCAGTGTTAATATATATTTCTTCTTCAAGTACCTAATTTATTTTATATTCACAAATAATATCATGTGAATATTTTTTTCCATATGAATTATGAAAACTCTCTCAAGTATTGGACATAAGGTACTATTCTCATTAAAATATGGAAGCTATTTATATTTTGAATTCCTCTTTTGAAATATCTAAAAATCTCAATCGAGCCTTCCCATTAAAATTCCATAAAGACTCAAATATTTACTTATTTGTAATCCAAAAAACAATAAAATTCATTTAAATCCTATGGAATCCCCATCCACATGTGTGTGAACTTATGTATATTACATGAAATTATTGTATTTTGGTGTGAAATTCATCTCTTCCCATAATATTATCCTTTGTTGGGACTCCTAAATCCATAACTCGAATCATGATCACATTCTGGATCACGATGTTTTGATTACATTAATAATACCACATAAACATTATTAGATTTAAATAACTAAAAGATTCATATGTTTCTCCCATATAAGACTCTATGAAATCCACACTTTTATTTTCCTTCAGAATTTGAAATTTTGTAAATGCTCATAATTTCATATGGATTTAAGTCATACACTCTTAACCACTTTCATTCTGCATGAATTTCAAGTTATATGAAGTCCAAATAAAAACACTGAAAGAATCCATATGACCAATATGAAATTCATACAATTTCATATTTCTCTCAAAGTATACATGGCAGTATAACATGCCTTATCAAAGTATCATGATATCCATAAAATTCTTACACTGAATTGTTATAGTCCAGCTCAAAGTCACACACTCAGCCATGAAGTATTATGAAATTAACAAAGTCTTATAAAAGGGAAAAAGTCATATGGTGTACTCTTATGATTAAGAAAATTCACATGACCCCCTTAAAGTCATACAATATTCTTAAAATATAAAAATTATAGACTTCATATAGAGACTTTAGGGTTGTTCCAATTTAATTCCAAGCTTCTCACACCTTTCCAAACAAATCAGAATAACTCCAATTAATTATAGTAATTATTGAAATAATTCCAAACTCTTTTATATCTATTTAAAGGACTTTGAAACTATTAAAATAAAACTTATACAATATTTATGGATGAGATTTGACAACTATATATTCTAACCTAAGTTTATCTATTATTAACATGATGTAGATAGTGCTTCTTTAGGATTCAACACTTGTAATAGCTATACAAACCAGTTCTATCAATCATTAAATGTTAAAAATGATACTTTATAGTGAATAGATTGATTCCATCCAAGTGATGTATTCATTATATAGTCTAAAAAATAATCTCAATTTATGATTTTTTTTTCCTTATCAAGAATGAAATTCAATGCCAAACACCTTGTGAGTTCTATAGGAATGAATCCATAACAATTCTCCAAGCATCAACACTTTCCTTTACTAAACACATATATACATATTGAAAAAAAATAAAATCCAACACTAAGGACTCCAATGACCCAATTTGTGTTTGTTGTAAATACATACAAGAAATTATTATGTAAATATGCGTGCTTCTCTTTTCCCCCTTTATTAGAAATAAATATAAAGAAAATATAGGGGTGGTATTTCTCATATCAACTTAATTATTTTGGAACCATTTTCATATCTATTTTAAAGATATAAATGAAAAGATATGAAAATATTGAGAAGTATGACACCATATGAATTTCTTGGTAAATTAATTTAGTTAGGAAACTCTAATTCTATGTGGTATAACCCTTTATATAAAACAAGAGTGCATAACTAAGGTTGTCAATGCTATCCATAAACAAAAAACCATGCGATATCATTCTTAGATTCTCATTTTAGGGTTGATCAGGATAAATTTATCAAGTAATGTTTATCCTATATACATATCAACAAACACATATGTGAAATATACATAGATACCCTTTTAATTGTCTCTTTATTTATTAACACCCCCTTTATAATTATATTTGATATAAACAAAAATGAGTGTTGAAAGTGTGATTAGAACACCATTTTATCTAGTTTTGTATAACTTCCCAGAATTTTTAGATTCTATACATAATAAATTCTTCTAATTTTTCTCCCCCTCAAGGGATTAAATCAATAACTCCTCTCCATGGTAGTTATAAAACACCATTAAAACACCTCCTTTTCTTTCTGGAATGTACAACACTCAATATACTCCTTCAATTCCTTGTATGTTTTCACAAGTAAAAAAATGTTTAAGGGAATATAGAGGAATTTATTTGTTTCATCATAAGTAACACTGAGATCTAAAGTTTTATTTCAACCTAGTATACTCTTTACTTCCAAACTTATCACTTTTTTTTTCCAATCAATGGTCATAAAAGGTTGCTTAATCATCTTCTCCTCATGAAATTTTTTTTGTCTGAAGTAATTTTATTCACCTCAGATATTAATAAAAATTTATTATATTTTTTTAATCCTTTTAATTTTCACTTATTAGGTTGGTAGGATTATCATATAATTTTTATTCCATTCCCACATTGAACACACCTTTGACATAAATTTTCTTAAAATTTCATATCTTTATTTGTGGAAAGATTATCATAAATTTTCATCTCATATTATGAAATAACTTTCTTTACTTTATTAATTTCACTTGTATAATCTTTCTACATTTGTTTTTCTAATTAAAAATGACTATACCACACATTTAGTCATTAATTCTTAATAAGATCAACCTCATTTATTTTCTCACTAGTATTTTTTCGAGCCTCAACATAATTTGACTTTACAAATTTTCTATTCTAAACTTAGTTCCTTTTCTTAGCATAAGGAACTTTTTCTGGAAGCCTAGTCACATATATCTCATAATCATGTCATTATTTTCCACACATACCATAAAATTCTTCAAAATATCCAAATATATTTTTTATGGACAAATTTGATGCATTCTTGGTCATAAATTTCCTTATCTGAGATCCTATTATCATTTTCTCACCAATTATTCCCCTTGGTTCATGAATCTTCACTAAAAATGTCATATTATACTAAAAAAAATATAATTTGTGTTTTTACCTTCCAAAACACTAGAAATTACCTATAAATTGTGATTTTACACCTTGATAGAGAATCCAACCATAATTTTATTAGGGCTATCTTCCTTCAGTTTGAGCCTTATTTTACCTAGGTATTAGTGGTCTCCTTGGAATTTTATTCCCTTAATTTTATATGAAATATTTCCTATCAATTGTATTGTTACTCCAAATATATTTAGGTTGATTTTTAAGACCTACACTATTAAAAAACACATCTATTTTGAGACATATTAGAAACATATTTACATTTTTTATTGGTGTTATTTTTCTCACCATCCTAAGAAAATTCACCTTTAACTATAGTAGACTTGGTAAAGTCTTCTCTATTTGTTTTTACCTAATTTGGAGTCACTATAAATATAGTTTGTGTCTTAAAAAAATCTTCATCCTTTTGAGCCATTTTCTTCTCAAGATCACTTAATTCCATCTCAATATTTACCACTTTCAATCTATTCTTCTTACTCTCCTAAATGTATGTTACTTCCCTTTTGGAATACTATTTTTTCTCCACAACTATCTTGTTATTATCTCTTTTTTTTCTTTTAATTTTATATTTTCTTTATTGAGTTGTGTGTTATTCTCAAGACAGTCTTCCAACTCACCTTTCAAATGCCACTCTAATTATGTCCTATCTTCCTCATCACCACTACTTGAGGACTCAAAACCTTTTTCAGAAAAATAAAATAAATTGACTTCATCATGATATTATTTTATTGATAATGAAGAGTCTTCCTTCTCTATTTTTCTTATCAAATTCCTCTTATTTTTAGTGACCCTATTCTTATTATTTCCCCAATTATGTGTTTTAGGCCTCTTATCTTTTTCATCAGTCTCAGTATCATTATACTTATTATTTATAAATTCATAAGAAAAGTGTTAAATTACATTGAAATTATATCACTTTAATACTTATTTACCACTTCCTTTACATTTTACTTTTCTTAATATCTTTAAAATAATAAAAATAATAATTTTGAATTCTTCATTATCATTCTCCTCATCAGAATAACTTGATTATTCAATCACTTATTCTTTAAATTTTTTTCTCATGGATTAAAAAGAAATCTCATATATTAAATTCTTATTAAAAGCTTGTGTCTTTATCATTTCATATAATATGGGAATATTATAAAGTTCACATAGGGTTAGATCTTCCCTATCCTCTAAATATGAAACATTATGATTAAATATGCTCAGGAAATTTTGCATCAACATACTCATAATGGTATAATCATCCATATTTACTCCAAATACTTAGATATGGCTCACAATCTCACTAAATATTGTAAAATTGTCTTCAACACTCCCATCATCATAATCATAATCATCATCATCCAATTTTATGTTTTCAAATCTACTTATCCAGACATGTAACTTAGATTCTATAAATTTAATATTTCATTCATAATGGATTCTTAGATTGTTATAAATTTACTTTGTGGTTTGAAGTCCCATGAATTTTGTGTTCACATTTTCTGAAAGATACATAAAAATTCCATTTTTAGCCTTATCATCATTCTCTATATTTCTATTATCAAAAACTGTCATAGTATAATCCTCAGTTATGGGTGGAAATACCATTGATACAAAAACTCAAACTTCCTAGCCAAGTGATATGAGGTAGGGTAGTATCGTATTCCTCTAGCTGTGTTATTTACTTCTATTGAAAGTAGAAACACTTATACTATTCACTAAATTTATATCCCCCATCCTAAATAACTTAGTGGATCACTCAAAGGGGTCCTTATCTTTGATACCAATTGAATTTATTAGATCTGGTTAGATCACTAAGAGGGGGAGGGGTGTATAAGTTGTAAGAACCCAGACCTTCTTTTTAGATATGTTTTTCCTTTTTCTGGAGTTTTTGAGAAAAGAGGAGTTTCTGGAAATTTTTAAAGTACACGCCGTGTACTTTATGAGTACATGCCGTGTACTTCGTTTTCACTGATGGCCGTGTTCTGGCCATGTAGTAGCCACACACACAGTCTTGTGGGGTGACGTGGAGGCCGCCTAAAGTAGAGTATGGAAAAATAAAGTAAACGCCGTGTACTCTAAAAGTACACACTGTGTATTTTCTTTTTATTTTCATTAAACACACCTGGGTCATGTCTGATGGATAGAACCAACTTCTTTTAGGTTCCGTTCATCCGAGAGAACCCGCACAACTATAGATCTTCGACTAACCCCTGTGCCTCCGTCCTTTCTCCGAATCAAACACCGTCGGTTGTGCTGGAATCGCGTTGGTGAGTTGTCTCTTCTTCCAGAGCATCGTTTTCCAATTTCTCATCTTTTCCAAGTTATCGTGGGTTGAAAATTTTATATGTTTTTGTAGATATATGACATTATAAGGGGATTAAAGTGTTTTGGTTATAGTATATTGATCTCCTAACGCTGAGGTAGGTGGTTTGTGCCTTTATGTTGAAGGTCTTTGGGTATTTTGTAAAAATTCCACCAATACCCTTGAACAGGGTATTGTGTGTTTACCGTTTTATCCCAATTGTTTTACTTATTTGCTTTTATTCTAGATTAGAGTATATTGAATTTGATTAGGGTTAATTATTATGCTTTGGATGTGCTTTCCATGCATGTTTTTTCTGTCTGGACTGTTGGGTCTAGTTTTCATTTTTAGCTATTGTTTACCTTCCCATGCCTAGTATTGTAGGATGGTGTGACTGTTGTTCCTTATGCTGATATGCCATAGAATTCTATCCAAGTAGTTCTTGATGTTTACTTTTTCCATTACACGCACTATACTTGTTGAATTACACAGGGCCATGAGAACCTAGTGTAGTAGACCCCAGGGAGAATGGACATAAGGTCTTCTCTAGAGTGTCATTATAATTTTACGATGTGAGAACACATGGGGAATTGACTTTGAGTGCTTCCTCAGAGTGCCTGTAGTTTGTTGATGTGGGACACAGGGGGAATGAGATGTTTAGTGCTTCCCCAGAGCACCTTTAGTACGATACGAGACTATAGGGGGGAATTTACGGTGAGTGATTCCCCAGAAAGTCTATACTTTAGCTGAACCAGAGGGGTAAGACTGTGTGGGATTCCCAAAGAGTTACCTATTTGTGTTATCTGCTTTGATTAGCTGTTGCTTGATAATTGGACTGTGGATTGTTTGCTGATGAGTACTTTCCTGTTTACTACTTTCTGTACTTTTACCTGCCATATATTCATTGACTGTTAGGCACAGATCTTCAAGTGGTTTCCTACTGGGATTAGTCTCACACCCTATTTGGGTCATGATTTTGGGACCAAATAAATTATATTGTTGTAGGTATAGATAAGGTCAATCACCCTTCTACTCCAGGTTCTTGATTACTGTGGATCTGGAGAGCATGGGATAAAGCTATGGCTTGTGATGCTGAGGAGTTTATCTACTTTATTTTGCACTTTGGTTTAGCACTGTTTTATTCTAGCATTATGACTTGTTTTTCTGTTTTCCTAGACATATATGTATCATGCATCATTTATATATATCTTCTCCAGTTATTTTCTTTATCAGTCTTCTGCTGTTACTATTGTATACTGTTTACTGCTTCCGCTATTGTATACTTGTTTCTCTTCTGCTGTGTACTCTTCCAATGAGGGAATAGTTTCCCCACTATCACACCCAAGGCCCTCGTTCCTAGTCAGTAGCCTCTGGAATTCGGGGAAATGTACTTGAGGTCATGTGACCAACCGGGTACTGGGCACCTCTGGGTGGCTTCCGGAACCACGATGTTACAAAGTGGTATCAGAGGTCTTTTCTATTGACTTACTATTTGGAGCCTTTAGCCAGGGATAGGACAGAATTGGTACTTGGTAATAAGCTGTGCCCGGGAGTAGCTAACCCGTGTACAGGGAAAAAATCCAACCTACCTCATTTATTGCAATTTTTTTGGTTTTGCAATTTTGCAGTTGATTTGATTTCACCGTTGGGTGATTCACATGTTTTTTACTATTACTGTTGAAGTAATTGATGTTTTATTTTTTTTTCTACCTGATGAGATGAGGTTATTCCATCTCATGCATCATATAGGCACTTGATAGAAATCACATGTCATGCATTCTTTCCATGTCATCTAGGATGCATCAACGATTTCATGTTGTTGTGATAGATGTTGTGTAGAATATGCATGGTATTGTGATAGATGCCTTGATAAAAATATCTTCTTCTTGTTAGAGAATTGATTGTGTAGGGTTTTGTTTGAATGAACGCCAATATTTGGTTTGTGAGGTGTTATGGGCCATCATGGACCGGAATTTGGTAGATCATTGACCTGTTTACCTTGTTTATAACTTTTTTAAGATTCCAAACTTTGATTAGCAGGGAGTATGGGCCCTCACAGATCGGAATTTGGAACTTTTAGTGTTCCTTTCAGTGTTTTATGGGCTCTGGAGTAGTTTCTGAGGCTTACTATCCAGAAAAACCCAGAATACACACCGTGTATTTTTGACTACACTCCATGTGTTCTTCTGTTTGGGAAGAAACTGTTTTTCATAAGTACATGCCGTGTACCTTATGTACACACCGTGTAGTCTCTAACCGTGTCATAGGCTGTGTGGGAAGAGACACGAGATAGGGAAAATCTTGTGGGAACACACCGTGTACCGGTTGTGCACACCATGTAGTGTAATCCTAGGAACTTGACCATGTAGCTAACAATACGGTTGGTGGAGTCTCTTATGGTACACACCGTGTCCACCTTGAACACACTGTGTAGTCTGAACCAAGTACCTGGCCATGTCACAAACAACACGGGTCAGTGTTATCCTTTCGTATACACACCATGTGGTACGAACCGTGTGTCTGACCACGTCACTAACAACACGGGCCAGGTGAAGCTTGTATAGTATACGCCGTGTCTGCTGAGAACACATCGTGTAGTCTTGTTTTGGGAGAGCCATGTGGCTTAGCCGTGTAAAAGGACTCGGGTAGGGGAAGAGGATTCAGGTACACGATTTGTGTTAGGATAACATGCCGTGTGTTGGGGTGTTACAAGACCCATTTTGGCAGAAGTACACTCCCATGTAAATGAATTAAAATTACACGCTGTATAGTCATGTTTTGTAAAATTTGAATGCTTTATTTCTCCTGTTCCCTTCTTAAGAGCATAATTTTCAGTCCTTGATAATGTTGATCTAATGTGTGCATTTGAACTTGCAGAGTCATGACACCAAGACATCCTATGGTTGTACGCCAGTTTCTAGGCGATGACCAGACGCCAAACATGGCTGATCAGGGACTTCCAATAGATCCTCCTGTCATTCCAGTCTTGGAACTAGCCATTATACCTAACACAGGAGTTGATGCTCAGTTCAGATAGGGATTTATGAGGATGATGCAGACCTTCCAAGGAGCTCTGCCTCCTACCACATCTATGGAAGACTTGATGTGGGTTTTCCAGTAACAACATCCTCCCACCTTCTTAGGGGAAGGAGGACCACAGGCTGCAGAGTCATGGCTAGAAGCCATGCTGATGATATTTGAGCATCTGGAGACGCCTCCAGAAAGGCGGGTCAAACTCGCTACTTACATGTTACGAGACTCCTCCAAGAGGTGGTAGGATGTGATCTCACAGGCGGTTCATCATCAAGTTATGGCGTGGGAGGAGTTTCAGTGCGTCTTCTATGACTACTTCTATCCGAAGACCTTGAGGGATGATCGAGCCCGAGAGTTCATGATTCTAGAGTAGGGTACTATTTTAGTTATGGAGTATTCCTCTCACTTCACCAAGATTCATAATTTCACACCCCTTTTGGGTGGAGATGGGTTGTTCTTGGAAAGGATGTTTGAGGATGGTCTCAGATAGGAGATCCGCTCGCAGGTGAATATCTTCAGGTTGACATCCATCGCTTCCATCATCAACCAGGCACTGATTGTGGAGTGAAATATGAGAGATTTCGGAGCTGAGATCTAGGGCAGTTCCACTTCCAGAGTTAGTGCTTCACCAGCTAATAGCAAGAAGCACTGTAGGGAGTCTACGCATGGGGACCCGAGGTAGCGAGACACATCTTCAGGTAGCCAGGTGGTATGCTACCAGTGTGGAAGGGCTAGGCATATGAGGCCACAATGCCATAGAGACCCAGTGGAGTGACGATCTTGTGTCAAGATGAGTCACCTTCAACATTTCTGTTAGGTTTTCTCACCAACAGCTGGTGACAGAGGTTCTTCCATGACTCCTCATTTAGGAGCAGCGCCACTAGTTTCACACCAGTTTGGGAACTGGAGTTCTTTCGGCCATTCAAGCTGAGGTGGAGGTCGAGGCCATGGTGGTCAGTCGCCAGCCTATCAGCAACAATAGGGTGGATTAGCTCATAGTGGTCAGGTAGGGTCACAAGGCCATGGAGAAGGTCAGACTTTTGCAGTGGAGCAGACCCAGTAGGAGTAGGATCCCAGACCCTCTACAGTTTGATGTATGATCTTAGTAGCCTCAGTTTTATCTTCTACTCCTTTTGATACAAGGTATTCCCATAGATTTATCTCTTTTTCTATTGTGGAGATCCTTGGGCTCTGCATCTTTTCCTCTGCCGATATCTTGATGCTAGACACACCGTTGGGGACCAGGACGACTAGTGTACGTAGGTGCAAGGAGTGTCCTCTAGAGGTTACTGGGTGTCACTTTTTATAGGACCTCTATGTCCTAGAGATGACAGGATATTATGTCATTCTCAGGATGGACTAG
Organism: Viscum album; assembly: GCA_963277665.1. Taxonomy (NCBI): domain Eukaryota; kingdom Viridiplantae; phylum Streptophyta; class Magnoliopsida; order Santalales; family Viscaceae; genus Viscum; species Viscum album. Next base: position 803,013,759 of record OY728145.1, on the reverse strand, counting down.
TTAGTTCTATTCCATACAGTCTTTGACTGTTATCACCGCAGGGTGAGTTTCATATCACCAGAGGGTGGATATTTTCTTTAGAAGGGCGAGTGAGATGTACAACTGAGTAGAGTGGGTACAGAGCATCATGGGCTAGGAGGAGTTACAGCCCAGATTTCTAGTCTATATCTGGATGACCTGGGAACTTCATAGTTAGACTTTCCTCCAGTGGTGGATCGTTTCAGGGATGTATTTCCAGGGGACTTTTCAAGTTTGCCTCTGGAGCTAGAGGTTTACTTTTCGATTGAGCTTGTTCTTGGAGTGGCACTGGTATCCATTAATCCTTATAGGATAGCTACACTTGAGTTGTAAGAGCTCAAGAAGCAGTTGGAGGAGTTGCAGGCAAAGGGTGTCATCCGACCCAGTACTTCTCCTTGGGGTTCACCTGTCTTGTTTGTGAAAAAGGCAGACGATACCCTCAGGCTTTGTGTTGATTATCAGAATTTGAACCATTTGAAGGTCAAGAACCAATATCCCTTGCCCATGATTAATGAACACTTTGATCATCTTCGAGGAGCTCGGGTGGTCTCGAAGACTGACTTGAGGTCTGGTTACCATCAGTTGCATGTTAGACCATCTGATATACCTCTCACAGCCTTCCGGAGTAGGTATAGTTTATACGAGTATATGGTTATGCCGTTCGGCCTCAAGAATGCACTGGAAATTTTCATGGCACTAATGAACCGAGTGTTCCATCCATACTTGGATTCCTTTGTGGTTGTTTTCATGGACGATATCTTGGTGTACTCTCACACTCGAAACGACCATGCCACACATATTTAGATCATTCTGAGTACACCGAGAGAGCATCAATTATATGCGAAGATATCAAAGTGCCACTTTTGGAGGGAACATATTCACTTCTTGGGTCATGTTATCTCAGAGGAAGGTGTATCAGTAGACCCATAAAAAGTGAGAGTAGTAGTTTCTGGGGAGCAGTCAAAGAACATCTTTGAGGTGTAGAGTTTTCTAGGGATGGCTGGATACTACTGGCACTTCATACAAGACTTTTCATGCTTATCAGCACCATTGACAGGTCTGACTAAGAAGGGTGAAAGGTTCTTATGGTCAGATTCATGTGAGTTAGCCTTTCAGGAGCTGAAGGGGAGGTTGACTTCAGCACCGATACTAGTCTTTCCAGAGCTGAGAAAGAGTTATACTGTCTACTGTGATGCATTAGGTATCAGGCTGGGAGCTGTGCTCATGTAAGGAGATGGAGTTGTTGTGTACGAGTCTCGGAAGTTGAGGCCACATGAGAGGTACTACCTGATGCATGATCTAGAGTTGGAAGCTGTTGTTTATGACTTACGCTGTTGGAGACATTATCTTTTGTGGTTTTCACCGACCACAAAAGTATGAAGTACATTTTCACTCAGCATGATTTGAATTTGAGACACCAGGGGTGGTTTGAGTACCTATAGTCCTTTGATTTAGAGATTTCCTATACGTCTGGGAAAGGCCACATAGTGGATGATGCGTTGAGCTAGAGGAATTAGATACAGACAGTTCAGAAGGCCAGCAGTGAGTGGCAGCTTATGGCTCTGTTCTCCGAGATGCATTTGGAAGTGCAAGACAAACAGGGGCAGAATTTTATATCTTCAGTAGCTGTTACCTCTACCCTTCTTGATCAGGTGCGGATGAGGCGACTATTAGACTCGGAGGGCCTAGTACTGAAGGAGAGTGTGTCAAGAGAGGACCCTCTTCCCAGATGGATTGTATGTGGGGATGAGATCTTGCATTTCCAGGGGCGTGTATGGGTGCTGCCAGATATACGCGAGGAGCTGATGCGGGATTTTCATTCCTCTATTTGGGCATTTCATCCTGGCATCACCAAGATGTATCATGATCTACACTGCCAGTATTGGTGGACAGATATGAAGAGATATTTTGTTGGTTTCTTCATGAGGTGTTCCACTTGTCAGCAGGTGAAGGCGGATCATCAGTGACCAGCAGGGATTTTACAGCAGTTACCCATTCCTGAGTGGAAGTGGAATGACGTCGCGATGGATTTTGTGATAGGGTTGCTGAGTTCTCCTTGAGGGAATGACGCAGTATGGGTTGTCATTGATAGACTTATGAAGGTCTCTCACTTATTTCCAATCAAGGAGAACTTAAGTGTTGATGAGATGGGATGGTTGTACATCCGTGAGATTGTACGTCTTCATGGGGTTCCACACTCCATCGTTTTAGATAGCGATGCACGTTTTACTTCTTGGGTCTGGAAGGGGCTACAGAAAGCTTTGGGTACGCAGGTGCTTCTGAGTACAACCTACCATCCTCAGACAGATTTCCAGTTCGAGTGTACGATTCAAGTGCTTGAGGACATGCTCCGAGCATGCATTCTGGATTTTGGAGGTTCTTGGGAGAAACATATACCTCTTGTGGAGTTTTCCTACAATAATAGTTTTCAAGAAACTATTCAGATGGAACCTTATGAGGCTTTGTATGGTAGGCCATGCCAGTCACCCCTATGCTGGCTGGAGGAAGGAGAGGCAGCTTTTCTGGGACCTCATCTTGTTCAGGAGACCACAAAAAAAATAGAGTTGATTCGGAAAAGGATGGATACTGCACAGTCTCTTCAGAAGTCTTATGCTGATCAGATGAGACGACCTCTAGAGTTTGAGGTCAGGGATTAGGTTTTTCTACGTGTCACACCAAGGTTGGGACACAAGTGTATCAGGAGACAGGGTAAGATTTCTCCGATGTACGTCAGGCCGTTTGAGGTGTTGGAGAGAGTTGGGCCAGTTGCCTATCATTTGCAGTTACCTCAGAGGTACTGGGCTATGCATGACGTTTTTCACGTTTCTCAGCTCCAACGTTACTTTTCAGACCCGTCTCATGCTTTCCAACCCGAGGAAGTCAAGTTGGAGGTGGATGCATCTTTCAAGGAGCATCCTATCCGGATTGTCGATCGCAGTATGAAGGTTCTCCGTGGACGGTATGTTCTTCTGGTACGAGTTCTATGGCATCAGAAGCGAGTACATGATGAGAATTGGGAGAGGGAGGACGATGTATAATCGTAGTGGCCGGAGTTGTTTGGGCTTTCTTCTTCTACGTCGTGCTAGGGAAATTTGGGGTCGAATTTCTTTAAGGGGGGAAGTTTGTAAGAACCCGGACCTTATTTTCAGGTATGTTTTTCCTTTTTATGGAGTTTTTGAGAAAAGAGGATTTTCTGGAAATTTTTGAAGTACGCGCCGTTTACTTTATGAGTACACACTATTTACTTCATTGCCGCTAAAGGCCGTGTGCTGGCCGTATAGTATCCACACACACAGTCATGTGGGGTGACATGGAGGCCGCCTAAAGTGGAGTACGAAAAAGGAAAGTACACACTGTGTACTCCAAAAGTTCACACTGTGTATTTTTTTATTAAACACACCGGGGTCACGTCTGACAGACAGAACCAACTTCTTTTAGGTCCCGTTCGTCCAAGAGAACCCACATAGCCACAGATCTTTGACAAACCCCCGAGCCTCCATCCGTCCTCTGAATCAAACACCTTCAATTGTGCTGGAATCACGTCGGTGAGTTCTCTCTTCTTCTCGAGAATCGTTTTCCAATTCCTTATCTTTTCTAAGTTATCGTGTGTTGAACATTTTATACGTTTTCATATATCTACAACATTATAAGGGGATTAAAGCATTGTGGTTCAAGTATATCGATCTTCTAATGCCAAGGTAGGTGTTTTGTGCCTTTCTGTTGAAAGTCTTTGAGTATTTTGTGCAAATTCCACCAATACCCTTGAATGGGGTATTGCATGTTTACTGTTTTAGCCCTATTGTTTTCCTTCTTTTCTTGTATGCTAGAGTATAGGATATTGAATGTGATTAGGGTTAGTTATTATTCTTTGGAAGTTCTTTCCATGCATGTTTTTCCTGTCTGGACCGTTGGGTCTAGTTTTCCTTTTTGGATGTTTTTTTACCTTCCCATTCCTAGTATTTTAGGATGGTGTGACTATTGTTACTTATGCTAATATACCATAGAATAATAGCCAAGTAGTTCTTGAGGTTCACTTTGGCCGTTACATGCACTATACTTGTTGACTTACACTGGATTGTGAAAACCTAGTGTAGTATACCACAAGAAGAATGGATGTGAGGGATTCTACAGAGTTTCCTTATAATTTTACGATGTGAGACCACAAAGGGAATTGACGTTGAGTGCTTCCTTAGAGTGTCTGTAGTTCCTCAACGCGGGCCACAGGGGGAATGAGACGTTGAGTGCTTCCCTAGAGTTCCTTTAGTACGATATGAGACTATAGGGGGAATTGATGGTGAGTGATTACCTAGAGAGTCTATACTTTAGCTGAACCAGAGGGGTGATACTGTGTGAGATTCTTAGAGGGTTACCTGTTTGTGTTATCTTCTTTGATTAGATGTTGCTTTATAATTGGATTGTGGATTTTTTTCTACTGAGTAATTTCCTGTTTACTGATTTTTGTACTTTTACCTGCCATATATTCACTAACTGTTAGGCACATATCTTCAGGTGGTTGCCTACTAGGATTAGTCTCACACCCTGTTTGGGTCATGATTTTGGGCCCAAAAATATTATATTGTTGCAGGTATAGATAAGGGCAAGTGCCCTTCTACTTCAGGTTCTTGATTGCTATGGAGCTGGAGAGCATGGGACCAAGCTATGACTTGTGATGCTGAGGAGTTTATCTGCTTTCCTTTTCACTTTGGATTAACACTATTGTATTCCAGCATTGTGGATTTTTTGGATATTTTCCTAGACATATATGTATCATGAATCATTTATATATATTTTCTTCAGTTGTTTTCATTATCAGTCTTCCACTGTTACTGTTGTATACTGTTTACTGCTTTCACTATTGTATACTTGTTTCTCTTCCGCTGTGTACTCTGCTAATGAGGGAATAGTTTCCCCACTATCACACCCATGGCTCTCGCTACTAGTCGGCAACCTCTAGCATTCGGGGAAATGCGCTTAAGGCCATGTGACCAACCGGGTACGGGGTTCCTCTAGGTGGCTTCCGAAACCGAGACTTTACATAAGTGTTTTTTTTTCATTTTACAAGTTAATACCTTAAAACCAAACCTCTTTGGATGGTTAAGGTATCAATCCACATTCAAATAATTATCTCACCCCTAATCACATGTATTCAAATGAAATAACATAAAAATAAATATGAGTATTTACAAGGTTGGACCAGAAAGAGCCATTCCTTATCATGATTAGTTATATGCCCTAATCATGGATTCTATACTATATCCAGAGATGGTTATAACTCAAAGGACCATCACAATATTATCAACAAAAATTCACACTATTTTTCAGTTTCCAAGTTACACAAGAGATTCTATAGCTTAACACTACCCCAATACACTATTTTGATCTAAATAAGAAATACCTAATTATTTTTTCTCTTGGTTGGTTTTGAACCACTTTAGATGATAGTATTCTATGAGAAACCTGGATCAACTGGTTCAGCCATATACAACACCTTCCAGAACATTAGTAGGTACCAATGGTGATCAACACTATTAGTATCGAAGTTGGATCCTTCTATTGAATGATCTAGGTATTTATATTCCTTATAAATACCCATGAAACATGTATTATTCACTAATGATCTAGGTCTTTGTATATATTCCTTCTTTGGGTACCTACTGTATTTTATATTCACAAATAATATCTTGTGAATATTATTTTCCATATGAATTATGGAAACTCCCTCAAGTCATAGATGATAGGTTATCTTCTCATTGAAATATGGAATATATTTCCATTTTGAATTCCCCTTTTGAAATATCTCAAAATCTCAGTTGAGCCTTCCCATTTAAATTCCATAGACTTTGGAGTTTAATTATTTGTAATCCTATACAATCTGTGTGAAACTCATATCAACCCACAACATGATCCTCAGCTAGGCTTCTTGCATCCCAATATTGAATCATGATCACATGCTTGATTATGATGTTTTGATTCCATGAAGAACACAATATCTAAATCATTAAATTTAAATCAGACAGAAATATTTTAGTGTTTCCTCCATATAAGACTATGAAATCTACTATTTTATTTTCCTTCAAAATTTAATATATAAGAAATTATTATAATTTCCTATTAATTTAAATTCATAATATTATACAGTATTTCATTTTATATGACTTTCAATCCATATGAATTCCAAATTCAGACATCAATATAATTCATATGATCAATATTAAAGTTGTATTCTTACAACTTACTCTCAAAGACATATACGGAAGTCCGAAACACCTTTTTAAAGTTTTATGATCCCCACCAAAGTTATATGTTAAAGTCTTATAGTATTTATAAAATTCATATTCTTATCCATGAAGTCTTATGAAATGTATAGAGACTTAAAAAATTGACAAAGTCATATGGTGTAGTTTTATGGTCCGGTAAATTCACACGATCCCCTTGAAGTCATACAATCTGATTAAACTCTTGAAAATATAAACTTATTTTAGTGACTTAGGGATATTTTAATTAAATTATATTCTTCTAAAACCTTTACTAAAAACCTTATAATAACTCTAATTAATTGTAATAATTATTTAAATAATTAAAAATTCATTTAACTTTTTTTTCAAGGAATTGAAACCTGTTTAAATAGATCTTATATAAGCTATCTAGAGTAGATTAAACAACCATATACTTCAACCCTGACCTATATATTCTTAACATGATATAGAAAGTGTCTCTCCGTGGTTCATCATGTAGCATCATGCCCCGAGTTCCAGTCAACAGTGCCCCAAGATGGTGGGCTACATGACCTCAAGCGCATCTCCCTGAATGCTAGAGGCTTCCGACTATTAGTGAGGGCCTAGGGTATATCCATGGGGAGAATTTTCCATCAAATATCTGAGTATAATCAATGATAAAAAATATATAATAAATATATTAATCATAAATGAGGAACAAACAACAGCAAGAATAATGAAATAACCCAAGAAAAATGAATAACCAAGTAGAAGACAAATAGCTACAAAGGATGATGATGTTCACGATGATGTTTAAAATAAGAGTACATGGTAGCAAGGGATACAAAATATATACAAAATTCTATATAAATATATAAAAAGGATAAAAATAGATACAACAGTATGTCAAGCATGGTCACAATCCTCTTCCCCAAACTCTATCCTAAAGCAACAAATCAACCAAGCCTTGGAATCCACACACTTCTCTTTATCCATACCTATGATCATACAATATTATTGGTCACCAAGGGCAGACCATGAAGGGTGTGATATATAATCTCAGTAGGATAACACCCATGGTGTCTAGAACTTTCCATTTCATGTAATAAATTAATGACAATATCCCAATAAGTATAAATGAAAATCCAACATAAATAAAATGATAACAACTTGGTCCAAGTTCCAGAAAGGACACCAACACCACACCACCTACTTTAGCCTAATCTAGATATCTGAAAAGTGGTACCTATGGAAGTAAATTTATATAAATAAGCCCATGAAAAAGAATCAACCAATATAAAGGAGAAGAATCCAAGATTGTGATTTAGCTTGGAGGTCACATTGCCACATCACCATATAATTATTCTCAAAATATAAATAAGAAATACATCACATGTGCACAGGAAATCCATCAATCCATTAATTTTGAGGGTGGAGTCCCAAGTCCATCCAAGGTGATCTATAAGAATCCCAAGGGTCACTATGAGTAAGTCTGATATAACCAATACCTCCAAGTATATCCAATGAAACCCATATGACGTCCCTTATATCACTCAAGGTATGGTGACTCTGAGTTCGTACCAAGTATCTTACACAGGGGACCGGGTATCAACAAAGGCATGGCATAACCATCTTTCCAAACAGGTCCATCCTTAGTTTCTCCCTTAGGGAACCAGTGTCACTCAAGAGTATAAGTAAATCTCCCAGAGATCCCATATCTGGAAATCCAAAGTATCACTCCTGGCATGTCAAGTAAATCCAACTGAGAACAATGAGTCCATCCATGGAATCCTTAAATCGGGACCCATGTTCTCTCCTGACCTATTGAAGGTAAGAAATAGTAACCAAGGCACATCACAAGACAAGGCACATATATATATAATTACATTATTGAAAATAAATGTCTCAATCCCCATGCTAAATAATCTATCAAATATGGAATAAGGCATTAGAAACTTGAATAAGCTCAAAGATACAAGATATGATCACTAGGAAATGAACAATAAGCATAAGTAATGGAATACAAACATAGGTTCATGGAATCAACACGATTCTAATCACACATCGTTAATGAAATTTCAATATCCCAAGATAACAAGCTTTTCCAAGCATAGAATTTAATTCAATATAATCAATTTTTTCATAAGAAACAAGTATAACCAATGCATAGGAACAAGGCACATGGTATAACATAAATGTAAGCATTACATATGGAAAGAAGCATGGGTATTCTTAAAATTTCATAAGAAATTTAAATATAAGGAATATGGATTTCAATATAAATAATCCAACACAAGCATTAAAATATAAGGTGTGAGGCATGAAGATCTAAGGCCAATTTCATGGCCAACCAATATTCTCAATTTAAATTATAATTCAAGGCATTTAATCAAAGTTCCATTCACATATAGTAATTAACCATTTAAGGCATAAGAGATCATCCATAAAAAGTGGGAACACCCAATGGGGTGCCCAAAAACCACGGAAACGACCCTCATATGGTTTTCTCTATAAAGAGAGGTCACATAGGCATAAAAACCCAATTTAATTAATTTATTAAACAAGAATGAGGAATATAAAAAATAATATAGAGAATTACACAACATCAAATCATTAAAAATTAAACAAAAATGAGCGAGAAAGACCTAGGAAACCTACCTAGATGTAGTAGTACTCCACTCATCTGTTATCAAGCCCTGACTTGAACTAGAATGGAATAAATCAAAGGTTTTTTCAAAATCCCTGAAAATAGGGAAAAATATATCACACAAAAATATCGCAACATATGATGGAGGAAACTAGAAATAGATTAAAGGGGAATATGAATATTATTGAGATGGATTCTTTAACGACCCATACTTTACATACATTGTTAATACTTCAAAATTGAAGCACACTTATTACAACATATGACAAAACCACAAAGGACCGTATAGGTATAGTGTCTTTAGAAACTGGGAAACATAAACAACTGGTTCATAAATCTTCTACAGTGTCTCCCATTTATTTCATCATATCTAGGGTCCCTTTTAGCATATTCTACTTAATATCCATCTTCCTGACCTAGGGAAAAGAAAACATAAAAGGGTGAGCTCAAATGCTCAGCAAGGGAAAATAAAGGAAATAAAAATCATATCATATCTTTTTGAAAATCAAAACCTGTAAAAGAGATCATAATATCTTAACATGGAATAAATAATAGAAGTGAAAATGAGATCCCCATAATCATAACATGAAACTTGAAACTTTGTGGCATGCACACATAATCATGGAAAATCATTTCTTATTAGTCATGACTCATTGCCAAGACTATCTTAGTGGACAAAGTCCCTTTCTGAACCGAGTTCACTCCTCGTTTCAGTCCTGTATCACTGAACCGAAATAACCTTCCGTTCCAGCCATGTCTATCTCATGAGATATAAATCTTTACCCAATGCATTGGAGGGAGATATAGGTCCCACCCATCTTATAATGAATCCTTTCTTATGTGTGCCACATAATCATAAACCATACATCATAGCGTAACCCATGTAATAAAAATGGGATTCTTAAACAACATGACATCATAAAACAATTCATATAAGATAAAGGAATTCATAAAAATATTTCCATCACAACATAATCAAATCCATGTAATAATAGGGATAAAAACAGAACCCTTTTATTATCTTAGATGGAAAATAATTTTGATAAAAACATTTGAACTTCCATTCTTGAGGAAAATATCCTTTCTACTTCAAAAACACTTTTCTTTTCTTAACATGTCATACAATTATAAACTAAAAGAATTTGATTAAAAATAAACTTGAAAGATTCTTGGAAATAATGTTTTAAAAATCCATTCTTGCCGTATAAGTTAAAAAAACATTCTTCTCGTACTTTTGTCGGAAAAGTCAAAAAGGTACCTCGTACGAAAAATGACAAAAGATTCCTTTCATATCCTTTACTAAAAATTTACCGAAGGGTAAAATTGAATATAAACTATTGTATAAGGATATAAATATTACATATTTAGGAAACACGGATGTGGATGATAAAATACACCCCAGTAAATGCCAAAGTATAAACAATCTCGGATAAAAATGAGATTGTGATATTTCCCTTACCTTAGGTCCGATTTGCTTTGTATGTGTCCGAAGCTCCTGTATAATGGTTTAAATAATGTTATTGACTTATTCCAGAATCATACATATTGATATGATATCATATATGGTCATATTCTTAACTTCTTGTTAGTAATATTTCATTGTTACTTGTTACTCGGGTCTTTATTGCCTTTTGTTCTTATGCGTGTTTTGCCGAATAAATTCTTATTCTTCATTTAAGGTTATAGATAACTTATATCCAGAATGGTATTAGTGTAACATATATCATATTTATTCATTCAATTCATTTATATAATTACTATGTAATGATGATCATGTAGAACGAGTCGCATCACATCGTGGAGACGGTATTCCGTACGTACGCACGAGTGATGATATCGTTCCTATGATCGTGGAATTGTATTGGAGTATACGTATATTATTTCAGTATCAATATTACTTTATAATAATCATAAATAGTTACTCATTACACCATTATACCCATCCTTGTAAGGTGATGGTGGAAAATAGATTACACCACGGCGTGGAGACGGTATTCCGTACGTACGCACGCACGGTGATTTCATTTTTCCGTAGGATGGATAGAAGGTGAATTAGGGTTGTTTCATATTTATAATAACATATCAGTATGTAAGTAATACTTATGTTTTTACTTTATCATGAAACAACTAAAGAAGAATAAGTTGAAGAAGAAAGAAATTGAAAAGATCGGTAATGGATATTACCTCTTCTTTGGAACGCTTCTTTGAATCCTCCACTTAGGGAACTAAGACTGGTCTTTGAAGAAGACCAGGACCTCTAGGATTATTCTAGGGAAGTGGAGAGGAGAAAATGGCAGGGGTTGGCTGAGCTTGAGTGCTCAAATTGGTGTGAGGAGGAGGGGGAGGAGGTGCCCTTTTATAAGGGAGGAGAGGGGCACCTTAGGAATATCTCAAAATATTATTTTATATTAAAGTGAAAATCGGTTTATAATGGTTTCAAAGGGTTTTATTTCGAAGATAAAGTGGGGATGGGTCTAAATCCTATCAAACAATAGGATTTAGACAAGTTTAGGGTATTATTTTAACCTTATCAATTAGATTTAACTCTAAGTTAAATAATTTAACTTTTACCGTGTCTTTTTGTTTTCTTACACTATATGGTTAATACACTTACTATAACATGCCAAACGAACCCCAAATTGTTTATTATTAATATATATATCCTTATCTAAGTCATTTGGCTGAACCTTAGATTTTTAGGAATAAAATAACAATTAATAATATAATATTTGATTTAAAAACTATTTTGTGTCAATTTTGACACTATTTGATATATGATTTTTGTGAAAGTCATAACAGAATTATATGTTCGAACCAAGTTGATTAAATCAACACTAATATATCATAGTAACCTAGAAAATTAGTGGAATTCATAAAAAGTCTCAAATTACATTTATTTTGGTGTTTATAACATCAATTATGTCAATATTTCATAAATAAGATAATTACTGCATCATAATTGTGTCATAAATAAATTAAATTATTTAATGTCTAAAAATTATAAATAAAATACCATAATGTAGGAAATATTTTTAGCTTTCTAATGAATATTAATAGTCGAATTTATCTTATGTATAACCCCATATTAAAAATGATTTACTTATTAAACTTTGATTTTAACTATTGTAACCCTTCTTTAAATAAATTAATAATAAATGTCCTAATCTAATCCAAGTGGACCTAAATGGTCATATTTTATTCCTAAGTTTGTTTTTGGTCGAATTAAACTTGTCCAATAGAATTAGGACATGTGTTAGGGTAATAATAATATCATTTTTACCCTTAATTACCCTATTTACTTTTAACCGTGGTAAAAAAAAGTAAAAAGTTACTATTCACCAAAAATTTATTTTCATCTCATTGAACCACATTTTAGTCCTTGATATTAACCGTGTCTCTCGGATTTTCGAAATTCCATTCACAGAAGCGGTAAAATTAAGTTTTATGCAAAATTCAGTTTTTAACCTACCACTTAGTGGTTTCACTATTCATCAAAAATTGAAAGTTTTCAGAAAAATACCAAAGTTTCACCCTAGGCTAATTTCGGTATTCCGAATCCAAAAATGAAGTCCATTTTGAAAGATAAAATTTATAAAATTTGAAAAAGTGGTTATTACTATTCATAACGGCTAGTTTTAATAATATTTTAATAGCATATCATTGTTTAGTGAAACTCAGTATTGCGTACGACGCAAGCTATCGAGGAAGGTCACGATTGCGTGTAAAGTAAGCCAAGCTAGTATGTAGTGAAAGATTCCTTTGATGATGTATAAAAACAAAATATTACTCATAAAAATCTCGGGTGTTACAGATTCAACACTTATAATGATAAGTTATTTGGAATTAGTTTGAGAGAGATAAATCAAACACTATGTAGAGGGGAGGAGGATCACTATGCGTGGAGGGAGGATAATCCTATTAGAATGGAGGAGAGAAAGAAAAGAGGTTTAAAACATTTTATTAAGGGTAAAATCATAAAATCACCCAAAACACACTGCTTACAATTTGTATGTACGGTTGGTGAAATCGCGTGCCAACCATGTGCCTGCTACTGCTTCAAAGGGGCATACCGCATAGTTAGTCACATAGTTTACTAAAAATTCCCAACCATATGAAACCACACCTCCAAAAATATTCAAGTAGCCACACAGGCATGTGCCTTGGGTCTCATAGTTTCAGACAAACTGTGTGGCCCAGTATGCCTCTTCTAAAATCAGGGCTCAGGATGCAAATGATCCTTGGATGCACTTGACACATACTTTAACCATTTAGTCATCATTAATATGGAAATTTTAAGGAATTTGAACAAAAAATTAATGGTTCATACATTTAAATAAAGCTGGTACATTACAAATCACTTTTCATATCCATATATATGAGCTCTATTAATTTATAGATATTAAAAATGATGATTTTTATTAAATCTCTTGAATCTATCCATGTTATTTATTTACTTTTATGCCTCATGAACCATCCAAGTTTGTGATATTGGATGCCTTATCACGCATTAAATCCAATTAAAACACACCCTTATGATTTTTACAAGAATCAATACATAAAAATCCTCAACAAATCAGCAATTTACTTTACCAATAACATATTGAAATATTAAAAAAAATACAATCCAATACTTGAAAAATTCACCAGAAAAATAAGGATTCACTTCCCCACATTTTATCTAAGAAAATAAAAGATGTGTAAAAAATATTTTTGAAAGGCCTAAAAGTGGGAACTTAATGAGATAGAGTAATGTGAAATCGAGTTATCCCTAAAATAAGAGGTCATGTTGAAGGGGTTGAAGAACCCATAGAGACAAAATGAAACCAATATAATATGGTTGCTATCACATTTGTAACGGTATTTTCTAGTGGTGGATGGTGTTTATTTTAATTTTTATGAATTATTTATGGTTTAGAGCTCCATATTCAGATCCATACAATTCATTCTCTATATATATATCCCACCCTTGAAGTCAAGGACCTATCATGGAGATACCATTATATCCCTGGATTAATTGCTGGAGATGGTTGTTGAGTTCTTTTTCTATCTGGCATTTTTATATGGTGTTATGTATTACAAATATTATTTATGGGTTCAATGATACTATTTAGGATATTTACTTGGAAAAATTACAAGTAGAATTGTTGGTCAGTTTTTAAGGTGTTATTGTCTATTTAGTTTACTCCAGGTTATAATGATCTTTTCTATTATTAATAAAGTACTATTATAGAAATATGGTGAATTTTTATGGAGGGATGAACCAGGACTTAAAGAAAAAATTAATCTTACTGGATTTAAATATGGAGATATAAAACCCTAAAAGTTATTATGGAACTATCAGTTTGGGATAATAGGCGATTCACTGTGATTATACACCAGAGGGTAGGCTAAAAAAGTTGAATGGAATGATTTGATAGTTTATGCCCTTCCACCGAATTTTACCCAATATAAGAATATTTATTTCAGATGAATATATTTATTTTTGGTAATAACAAAAAATTATCCATACTCTTATGATATATAGGATGTGTGATGTGTTACATGTGTTTATTAAATCTATGATATTAATGTATAATTTTCAGTGATTTTTTTCTTTGGATTGGTTTTTAGGGTTGTAATGAAGATGTCATGTATGGTAATAGATGTGTGGGTTTCCACTAAACCCTTAAAAATGGTTATTATCATAATAAAAATATTGAATTAGTGAGAACTATTCTAGTTAAACGGGGGTCATTCGATAGGGACTCTTTGATATGGGAAGAACTCCAGGTATAAGTTTTATAAAGAACCCAATCTCTTAATCAGGAGAAAGACCTAAAAACTCTTTAGGGAATACATCTTCATACTCTGTAATAATGGTAATATCTTTAAGGACAATCCTTTACTTTGTCTCAATAATTTGGTGTCAATATTCTTTCACATAATATAATATTATCCATGCTTAAGGAGGAGTTTCCAAAGGAGATTCATTGTTATCCTTACACTTGTATAGAATCAGAGGGTAGTTTGATATATATAAAGTGATTTACCTCTCTAGATAATTGATATTGATTATATATAAGTAAAACCAATCCATTCTCAAAATTTAAATGAATTATAATAAATAGAGCACAACAGGATTCACTAGAAGATTATTCTTACAAAAATTAATTGGGGAAGAGTTATACACTTGAGTTGTAATGATTACACTGTTTGGTGTTTTCACTGATATCTCATCCTCCATGTATCAAGGTGGTATTTTAATATCTTTAGAGAAATTTTGTGATATGAATGAATGCATAGAGAAAAAATCTAATAGGAAATTTTATAGTATCTCAACTCCAGTTCCCCATATTTGATGCTTACTTATTATATTGGAAAAAGATACAAGGGATTGCACCATATAGGATTGATTAATTTAGTATCCTTGGAAAACTAGATATATACATTATTCCCATATTAAATTAGAAATATAAAAACATAAAATGATTTTTTTATTGTATCCTTTAATTTTATTTAAATATTCCTTCTTCATATCATGGGAAATGGTAAACAAAATAAAGGGTGAGCTCAAATTATCAATAAGTGTTATGTATAATAGAATCTATCATTATTAAATGATACATTATCAATATGGTAAAGTAGACAATCAAAACACATTACATTCAATCAAAAAATTTATTTCAAAGTAAATTAATGGATAATATTAGCATAAAAATCACATGGATAATGGAAAATGAATTCTCAATAAAGGAAATGTGAAATTCTGGACATTCGTGATCATACCATCAAGGTATCAAACAAGATATCATGAATATTACCATCAATGCCTTGGAAAAACAGTTTTATTTAATGGGTCGGTATACACCAATTTCCCAACTATTATGACATGATCTTACAATCATGACCTATACATCATATCAACTTATTTTGTCTCATGAAACCTATCAATGCATTGAGGGGATATATATAATTAGGACCCACCCATCACTTTCATATCCAATGAATTCCTCATATATTTAATGATAAATAAAATTAATTCTCAAAATTCCTTATAAATCAATGATTATCCATATTTAATCAAGAATATTGAATATTTCCCCAGTCAATAAAATAACTTAACAAAATTCCTTCTACTAATACGTATATAACAATGGTATATGATGGAGAAAACATAAAATTGGTGGAAATGATACTATATAAATCCCTGATACCTAAAATATAAACACAAATGAGAAAATAATGTCTAATGATATGATGGATAGTGATAGGGAATGTGATCATGATAAAGCTAATGAACACACAACCATAAATCAGTAAAGGAAAATATATGATAAGAAATTCATTGGAAATGAAGGTTTTTTTTATTAAAATCAATTCTTTTAGGAATATAAAATAAAGTGTAAGAAAATAATTAAAATTAACTTCATTGTAACTTTGAGTGAAAACAAAGTATAAATCAATTTCAAAATTCTTTTCATTCCTTTAATAACACCCTTTTATCTTGATTTTTTTAAATAAAAATTTATAGAATATTGAGAAAAATATTATCTTTGAAAATAACCATGGAAACTTTTATAGGAATCCTAAAACCATATAACAATTATTATGGTATAAAAATAGATTTTTTTGATAAATGTTAAAACAGATATTCCTTTCACACTTTTGGTAAAAATTACAATGTAACTAATTCGGAAAATGACATGAATATTACTTTTAATTTTTTTAAATGAACATAAAATATGATTGAAAATTATTTTAAAGAATCATTTTTCATATAAAATACCATTCTTGAATACATTTTATAGAAAATGTACATGGAAGAAAAAGTTCATCAACCAAACAGAAAATAAGGTCAACTTTTCTTAATAAAATTTTATTGATCATTTTAAGTACCAAAGAGATTAAAAATTAGAATAAAACATGGAATAACCAAAAATAAATATACTATATGAAAATATATATGGTTTAAGGATAATATATTATAAAATTCATTAAAAAAACATAAAAAATCTTGGGAAAAAAATGAGATTGTGAAATAAATCTTTACTGCTTTGGTAACTTTTGAATTAAAACCCATTAAAAGAGAAAAAATGAATAAAAAACTTTGAATACCATGAATAAATATTAATTAGTGATATAACATGTAAAATGGGTAGTATATACACCTTTTAAAAGAAAGTAGGTGCATAATATAAAACATGTCTCATTGAACTGGTAATTAGTGCAAATTACACTTTCCTAAAGTCCATGTTACTTCATATACATTATCAAACTCATATATAATGAATTTAAATTTATTATAAATCAATAAAAAGACCATATTCATATTTATCATATCTTATATGATTCATTTATAATATTCAATCTCCTATTTATTAATAATTCTTTATTAATGTCATCATCCTGGGCGTTAATTGTTTCATTTTTCATATATGTTTTGGTTTGATGGTTTCAGAACATTCATATTGGTTATTATTTACTCATATATATAATATTAATCATGAAATAATTATCATGTTTATACATTAAATATTTTTTTTAATCATCCATAAAATTTGGACATGAAAAATGAATCACATCGCTTCATGAAGGTGGCAGTCCACACATACTTACAAATGATACTATAATCTTCCAATGGATGGAAGGGTAATAAGGTAGATAATATATTATATTTAAAAAATCATAATAATTTATTAATATCATATATATTCATTTTATCCATCATTATATCCATACATGAAAGGAAGTGATGGAAAATGAACCACATCGCTACGTGGAGGCAGTAGTTTGTATGTACACACAATCGACACATTAATTTTCCATTGGATGGAAAAGGAGATGAACAAGGTATGTTACATAAATATAATAGCATTTAATTATATTTAATATACTAATTTTATTATATCATCATGGTTAGGATATAATTGAAGGAGGTATAAGAATAAATAAAATGAAATAACTTGGTTAAGAGTGATACGTCTTTTTTGGAATCCTCCTTTGGCTTACACCTTAATAATTCATAGGATGATCTTAGGGAAAGATAGAAAACCCAAAAATTTGGGGAAGTAACTTATTAAGGTATTTTTTAGGTATTTTTCAAGTTTATTGGGTCAAAGTTTTTTAATAATAGTGAAGAGGAGGTGCCCTTTTATAAGCGAGGTCGATGGAAAACATTAAATACTTGAAATATTAATATATATTAGGTGTCTAATTATTTTAAAATTTCTAAAAACTACTTTATATTATAATATAAGGAGTGTAAGGTAAAAATATAATCAAAAAATTAATTTTAGATAAGTTTATATGTAATTTTAAACCTTAACTTTTGGTTTAACCACCTCATCAACCTTGTTTAACCTTAATTGTTGTAAAACATTTGGCACTCATTAAGAGTCATAAAAGTCATTTTAAAAATTAAAAGTTGAAAATAAATGAACCATTCCTGATAGGATCAAAAAATTACCATAAAATAGAGTTAATATATGTTTTTTTATAAATTTATAAAGATTTAAAAATAAAATTTAAACATTAAATACCATTTAAGGTCATTTTTGAGACTATTCACATATATTGACTTCCAAGGTATCAAGATAACAAAAAAATTTAATTATAAACAATTTAGACAAAAAATATAAATTATAATTATCTAATAAACTCATGGGTAACCACAATTAATTCAAAATATATCACTTTTAATGTTTTTTTAAAATAATTTATCTGATTTTCTACATCTTGCACAAACGCTGCGCCAACGTTGTATAAAGTTTTAAGGCAGTTATACTATCTATAAAAATTAAAAATAAATAAATATAATAAAAATAGTTTATTCATATTAAAAATAACCATTTTAAACCATTAATATCTCTATTTTATTCCTATGAAAACATATTATAGATATTAAAAGAAAGAGAGTGACATTTTGTAAGTTTTCTTAACTTAAAATAATATAAGGGTAATAATCAAAGGAAAGTGTAAAAAATTCCATATTTTAAAAATTAGGATATTTATGGTTGAATTAAAATCATAAAATGAAATAAAGTAAAGTTTTGGGTTTATTTTGAGACCTTATCCCATAGTTTTAACTTTAATTAACATGTTTTACCTATTACCACAGTGATAAACATTTACCATGATTACAATTAATTATGAATAAAAATGAAATTAATTTTTTTTTTGAATTCATGATTATAAATATAAAATAAATTTTTTACGACTAAATTACTATAATTTTCATAAATTTATTTCTATATAAGTATGCAAAACGCATCAAAAATAATATTTATAAAAATGTGTTTTTAGGCATAAAAATGAACTAATATCAAATTCAAATATAATTAAAATTCATATAAAATTAATTATATTATGTTTAATAAAAGTAGACTTATGTTTCTTCTAATTCAATCTAAAATAAAATATATTTTTATAATTAAAAGAAAACAAACTATAGTTTTTTTCCAAAATTGGTATTTTTTATTGTCCACCTAAAAATAAATCTTTTCAAAAAAATTTAGAAAAATTCACCATAAGATAATTTTGATGTGATAATTTCAAAAATTATGTTAAATTTTTAAAATAATTTTTCTTAAAGTATTGTAAATTAATTATAATTACCCTGTTATAAAATTCCTAAAAACATTTTTAAAAGAAAGGTATTTTTAAAGCATAAAATTAATTTATTCTTATTATTTTAATAATAACAACAATTAGATAAATGTTAAATTTATTTAATGATTTCATTATTTTTATTAAGGAAAAATTCTCTTACATATATTTCATATTGTACTTATTTTTATTCATACCTGCCAACCCAACATGTAGGTTATAATAGTCTA
The DNA here is from genome assembly GCA_963277665.1 of Viscum album. Taxonomy (NCBI): domain Eukaryota; kingdom Viridiplantae; phylum Streptophyta; class Magnoliopsida; order Santalales; family Viscaceae; genus Viscum; species Viscum album. The sequence continues at coordinate 802,994,065 of OY728145.1, read as the reverse complement.
TTTAAATAATATTATTTCATAATTTGTTTAAGCTTGAGGTTGCATGTGGTGTGCACTATCAGACATAGTGTTCTTTTAAAAGAAAATATAAAATAAAATCATATGATATTACATTATACCCTCCTTATATAAATATAATTCTCATAATTTTAATTCTTCATTGTAAACTAAATATATCATAACATAGTAGTAAAATCAGATATATATTTATCATGAAATTTAATTTCTAGGTTACGACCATATGAAATATTATACATGTACCTATATAATATTCACACTCTCAAATGAGTTTCTGACAGTGTACCTCAGTATTTGAGTCTTACTTTACACATAATACTTGATAGATTTATCTTCAGTTTTCTTAACTTTTAGGAATTCATTTTCCATTCAGATTGAAAATATGATAAAATTTACTTACAAGATTTATTCCCATTATATAATCATGATTTCACCCTTCATTGTGAATCCTCATGTTCATGTTGATTTTTTCATGCTCGAAGCAATAAAATCAACCTTTAATCAACTATTTGATCCATAAAATAATGAACATTTATTCCTCCTATATAAAACTGAAATGGTTAGCACAAGATAAAATAGTAAAAAATATGAATAAACCTTCATAAAAATTAATTTCTAAAATATCAATAATAACCAAAGATCAACTAAAAAACTAATATAATATACTTTATTAAATTTAAACAAAAAAAATCATAATTTTTTGATCACTTGTTCTTCCAAATTCATCTCATTTTTTTATCCCCTAACAATATTTATCCCAAAAATATATATATACCCTAATTATATATTACTAAATATAATTATTCTCAAATAAAATATAAAAAATGTATTAAAATTTATCAAAGATCATCTTTCCATATCACATAATAACATTAAAGGTAATCTTTCTTCGATAAATATATTTGGAAATTTCATATTTTCATAAAAATAACTTTTTTAGGGTGATTGAAATCATTGAATATATGTTTCCAAAACTCACATTTTATAATTTTTTTATACAGTTAAATACTATTATAAAAATATTTGGTTGTTTTCTCTTAATTCTCACACCAAATTACCATTGATAAATAATACTACATAGTAATAATATATTCTCTAAATTATCTATAATTAACTTAAATTTAAATCCTTAAAGGTTATATTCATCTATGGGGGATATTATTTTATTTGATTTTATCTTAAAAAAATCAATCGATATTCCATCCATGGAGAAAATATTTCCAAGAAAATAAAATTACTAAAATAAATATTCACACCTACCAAATTTATCATTTCACACCTTTTACTCTAAAATATTCAATAGCTATTCTCACACTCTTAGTAATCATTAGAGTATATGAAGATATCACTAATGAATGTTACAAAAAAATTATCATGGTAATACTTGATGCTTGGGGAATTGGTTTCTATAATGCCACATATTATTATAGTTAATTCATTATAAATTAGTATATTATTACTTTCCTTTTCAATTATTCACATTATGACCTTTTTCTTTTCACTTGTAAAGAACTCCATTTCCCTTTAATAATTTACCCAAGTGTTTATTCCAACTTTCTTGACACGTGGGTTATTGAATATTTTTTCCTTAAATGGTCTTTATCACCTATAATTCTATGAAAATATATTTTATCTTACTTTATACATTTATAAGTTTACTTATGTTCATATTGTTTTTCATAACGTGAGCTAGATAGACATGCATAATTATAAGATCCTTCACTCCAGATTCTATCTTGTTTGGTTTCTCTATATGGGAAAGGATATTAATCATAACTTAAGTCAACTTCCCTAATATATCCATGATCTAATAATCTCCAAAACCAATTTTATTAACATTATCAATAGGATAATCCCTATATTAAAACTGGGAGTTGATTACCTTCCTTCACCCAAGAGCCATCCCTAAACAATGAAACTCACTTAGTTAGGAAAAATTCTTGATGAATATTAATCCATGTAATAAAAATACCTAAAAAAATATCAAATACTATAAGGTATTATCATAATTATTATGTTAGAAAAGTTCTTCTAAAATATAGTTTCCAAGGTTATTACTAAACTTCCTTTGATACCAACTGTAGCATCCCAAATCAAGTTTCCTAGATCTAGGGATTACTTATTACATTGGTACAAGATATAAGGGATCACACCACATAGGATCAATTATTTTATCAGTCTTGAAAAACTAGATACATAAATGATTCCCATATTACATTGGAAATATAAAATCATAACATAATAAAAAATTTCTCTCATCCTTGAATTTCATTCAAAGAACTCTAATTCATAACCTGGGAAAAATTAAAAAAAATAGTGAACTCAAATGACTAGTAAGGTTTACATACATCGGAAGCCATCATGAGTAAATAAGGAATAATAAATATGATAGAGTGGATAATAAAAATTCATTTCATTCAATCAATAACTTGAGTTCAAAGTACATCCATGGTTTACATCAATATATAAATCACATGGATAATTGAAACTGAATTCTCAATAAAGTAAATTTGAAATTATGGAAATTCATAATCTTACCACCAAAGCCTTAGAAAAGATATCATAAATATTACTATTAAGGCCTTTTACAATACACTTTCATTGAATGGTTATGTATTCATGAATTACCCAACTATTATGACATGATTTCATAGCCTTGAATTATACATCATGCCAACTTGTTTTCTCTCATGAGACTCATTGATGAATCAAGGGGATATCTACAACAAGGATACATATTTCACTTTTAAATCCAATTAATTCTTCATATATTGAATTATCAATGCAATTAATTCTCAAAATTCCTTAAAAACCAATAATTATTCACATTGAATCAATAATATGAAATATTTCCCCAGTAAATTATAAAAATTTCTTAAAAAACTTCCTTCAACCAATACCATATATAGAAACAATATATGGTGGATATAATATAAAATTGGTGTAAATTATGATTTATAAATATATGATACTTAAAATATGGATATGGAAGATAAAATAACGTCCAATAAAGTTATGGTGAGTGATATGGAATGTGATTATGAGAAGGTTAATGACTACACAACCATAAATAAATAAAGGATGAAAAAATACCATAAATTCATCCTAAATGAAGGTTTAATAGTAAAACCAAGACTTTTTGGAATATAAAAGAAATTGGAAGAAACATATTAAAATTAAATTCCTTGTAAATTTTTGTAAAAAAAGTTATAAATCAATTTCATAATTCTTTTCATTCCTTTAAGAAAAATACCCTTTTCTTTTGATAATATTTTAAATAAAAATTCAAATAATATTGATAAAAATATTTAATTTTAAAATAAACATGTAAAATTGTAAAGGAGTATTTAAAACATAGAATAGTTATTATTTTGGGAAAATCTGTTTATGTGGTAAATGTTAAAACAATGATTCCTTTCACACTTCTGGTAAAAATTACAAAAGTACCTCATTTGTAAAATGAAAAGAAGATTCCTTTTAAAAATTACAAAATAAATTAAAATATTATTGAAAATTAATTTAAATAATCATTTTATTCTAGAATATAACATTCTTGAAAACATTTTAAGAACATGGTCATAGAAGAAAAAGTTTTTTGACCAAAGTGGAAATAAGGTTGAATTTTCTTAAAACATTTTATCGATCATATTAAGTACCAAATAGATAAAAAATTGGTTGAAAACATTTAAACCCCCTAAATAACTAGAATAGATGAAAATAGATAGTGTTTGAGGATAATAGATCCTAAAATTATTTCAAAAAAAATTTAAACATAAACAATCTCTGTAAAAAATGATATTGTGAAATAAATCCTTGCTACTTTGGAAAATTTTGAATCAAAACCCATTAAAAGAAAAAACCTAACTAATAAACTTTGAATACCATGAATAAATATAAATTCATTATATAAAATGTCAAAGGGGAAATATATACACCATATAAAATAAATTTGGTGCATAATGGAAAACATATCTAATTGAAGTGGACATGAGTGAAAATTACCCTTACCTCAAATACAACTTGCTTTGTATGATCTCTTAAATTCATGTATAATAAATTTATATTTATTATAAATCTATAATAGAACCATATTATTATTTTTCACACCATATATGATTCAATTATAAAATTTTATCACCAATTTATTAACAATTCTTTATTAAAATCATTATCTCAGGTGTTAATTATTTTGTTTTTCATGTATGTTTTGGTTTGATAGTTTCATTACTTTAATACTGGTCATTATTTAACTATCTTTAGAATATTAATCATGAAATAATTATCATTTTTATACATTAAATACAAATTTTATAATCATTCATAAAAGGTGGACATGTAAAAATAATCACGTCACTTCATGGAGGTGATAATCCACACATACTATCATAAACTCCCCCTCCAGAGGTACCCCTCCTAGGATGAAAATAAGGAAAGAGATATAATTAAAACTAAGTCCCACCTCCAGTAATCCCCAGGTTGGTGACAATAACTAAGGGTATAAAAATATCACATATGGAAGACATTACCCTCTATAATAATACAAGATCCGGATATAGGATAAAAAACAACAAGAAACCACAACACATAATATAAAAGTAAACCCCAAACCATCCCATAATGAATGAAGAATTTTAAAAAATACAAATAAAAATCTAAAAGTAAATACCAAAAGGAATGTACTATGATAGAGAATAAAAAAAAAGCTCTAAAATACAATCTATTAATGACTAGATCGGTCACCAAAGTCCTCCTGGAAACCTGAAATATAGTTTATATATACTTAGGGAGAGAATAACATGTATAATCAATAGGACCATACCCAAGGTCTCTAGTTCCCATGTGAAAAGATCATACTAATGCACCAATGAATAAACAACAGAACCAACAAGCACCTAAATAGATCAACTAACCAATCCAATCCTCACTATGGTTCTCTCATCAAATGATGCATCCAATATAGTAACATAGTATCAAGAAAATAAACAAAGGTTCACCAAATTCACTTACCCACTGGTTTTACACTTTCACACCCTAAAGTTAAACTTTCTATGCTCCCATCCCTTCCATACATATCTCATAACATATCCAATCATCTCTGATGTGGGTTGGGGAACATCCCTACCTACCCCACCCTCAAATGGTCTTGCATATGGTGCTAACACCAATTATCATCACATCATAGACTAATCACATTGCTACCTCATCACATCACAAACTCATCACATCACAACCTCATCACATAACCAGAGGTGTGGGGTATCATGAACATCAAAGAGATCATCCTCGTGCCCTCCCCCCATCATGCATGAACCCCACTATATATCACATCCTCATATCCACTAGGTAATCTCTAACACTAACCTATATCATCACTATTAAAGGATGAGTGTGGAAGTGAGGGTAGCCATCCATCCATATGACGACCATCCTGGATGTTAGGGAAAAAACATGAAACTCAAAACCATTGGGCATTGGAAAGGTTATCCAACTCCAATGGGTCATATTTAGAAATTACATAAAATAAATGATAGATATATAGTACAAAAAACCCAACCTATAGGTTAACATCAATTGCACTAGTATATATTTCACTAAAAAACATCCATCACAATTCCCGCCATCACAAAATTCATCACATCACACAAAAATCATATATAGCCACATAATTTCAATTTTAATTAAAGGTTCATCCATTTTCTAGATTTAACAAGTTTCCAATAAATCCTATTTAGTAATCCATTTCATTTACATTTAAACAACCCATTAATTTATCATTATATTAATTTAATCCAATTACCACACATCAATTCTATCCCATTCTTATTTATTTACCAACCTATGGAATTTCATTTCATCATTATAGTTTATTCCTTGGATAACCAAGAAACTATAAAAAACCACACTATAGAACAACTCACCCATCTCACATAAACCTTCTCCACAACATCATATCTTCCAACCCATATCATCACAACAACCACACGCCTCAACCACCGCACAACACAAACACATCACAATACAACAACCACATCACATCCTATGCTAACCAACCATCACATCACTGCCCACACATTTCACAACCCATCTATCCACCGCCATCACTACACCACTACCCATATCACACAAGGTAAAATAACATGAACAACTAGATATAACATCACATCTCAAATTACACAATTTAGGTTCAAGGGATTACATTACATTACTTCATTATTTATCATGTGTATTCTCACTAAATTCTAGATTTTTATGGGAGAAAAATTAATTATCCATATATAAATTATTATAATTTTATTTAGGGTTTGATCAAAAAATCAACACAATAAGGGTCTCACATATATATTAACTAAAAAAAATCAAGGATCCCAAAAACTGTGGTTTTTAGTAATGGAAAAAATATGTATAATCCCAACAAGAATAACATCAAAAGAGTAAACCATGTGATTTCTCCTCATTCCATCAATTTTAGATTTATCTAATTTATTATATTTATTAAGATAACCCTTAATATCAACCCAATAGAAGAAAAAATCATGAAATCCCCATACATTCATGTAAATTTGGAGAGAATGAGGCTCCACTACCTCAAAGAATCTTTCCAAATCATTGTAAAAAATAAGGTGAATGAGAAATAATTATAAGACCATAACTAGACAAGGAAACCATATATCAACCTAGATCACATCAAGGTATCTTCAAAAATTCATCCCAAACTCCCCATGAACCAAAAAAACATCATTGTTGTGAACCATAGAAAGAATAATGAAATTAAAAAAGGGAAGAAAGAGGAGAAATCACCTTGGATTTACAATAATCAACCTCCAGATTACAAGGATCTAAGTAGGACAAAAGAGGCTAGAAGATCTAAAAAAACCTTGGGTTTGAACAAAAATTAAAGGAATAAGAGAGGAATGGGGTAAAACTGAGGTCCCCCAGAATTTATAAGAAATATGGACGTTGACAGATTCATGACATGAAACCCCTATTTGCATCATTAATTTTTATGTGGCCCTCTAATTCAAGATATGAAACCTATTTAGTCCATGAATACTTTGAATTCCAAACTCGATGAGCATCTGCCAATTTTCATGGTAACTCATCCTTGATTTATTTAACATTTTGAATCATCCTTTCACATCATGAGTTAATTTAGCATATATATCCTCATCTAAACTCAATACATGATTAACTGGACACCTATCCATGAACCAATATCTAATTATGTGAATACATATTCATGTTTTAAAATACACATTGTAGTAAAGTTTCATCCCCAAATCTGCCGAACCCTACTTAAGGCTCCTTTGAACACCTACAACTACCAAACTAGAAAAGTAATGGGCTAAGAAGGAACATAACATTACATTATATATTTTTCAAATGATTCTAATAAATAAGTATAAAAACCAAACCTAAAAAGAAGGGATAAGTTCTTAATAACCATCCCATGATATACCTCTCAAGGATATCATTACACCACAAACACTACCACTAACCAGACACACCAAACAAAAATATCTACAAAACACTCCACAAATACATATCACTATCTTGCTAGATACAACAGCACACCACCTCACTCTAACCACAAACCACCTATCCTACATGTAACTATCCTCACTACCATTTTAACCTATGCATATCCCAATCCAATAACCTCCTCAAATGTCACAAAACATTACCCCAAGTACACGAAATAAGGAAACACCCCTCTATAGAAAGATATTATCCACTTTGGGTGGAACTGACTTTCCGTTAAGGTTTTAAAATGCATCGTAAACATAACACATCTTGATTAGGAATGGGTGTCCCCCTCTTTATATACTCAATTACATAACACACATTACTAGAAAGTAAAAAATAAATTTCTAATAAAATCAACAAGGTCAAAACATCACATCATTAAAGAAAAAAAGGACAAGGAAAAACTCAAAACAAATCTTGGAATGTGCATGAATATGTGTCTCATACTCCCAAGTAATCTCCTCTAGGACACCATTCCTCTATAGCATATGAACCAAGGGGATAGTTCATCCACACAAAACTTTCTATCAATGATCCTGGATCTCTACTGGATTCTCCAAGGATATTGCACCATCCTCAGTATCCAACTCTACCCATTCAATGATGTGGGAGTCATCATGAATATACTGATGAAGCTGTGTCACATAAAAGATATTAAGTATATTTTCCATTTGTGGTGGAAATTCAAACTCACCCCAACACCTTAAAATAATTGAAAAATTGGGGATAAAGCTTAGTCCCTCTACCAAAAACTCCACTACCTTGATGAGAGAAAACCCTGAAGGACATGTGGTCTCCAATATCAAACTATAGAGGCCTACATATACAATTATCATAGACCTTATGGTGGTACTTAACCACCCTCATTCTCTCTTATACCAACTATATCTTCTTGGTCATGATCTACACCACATTAGGACCAAAAAACTGTTGACTCCCCAACCTCCATCCCACATAATGAAGAACGACCTGGCCACCCATACAATGACTCAAATAGATCCATGCGAATAAATGAGTGATAACTGTTGAGGTAAGTAAAATCAACCAATGGTAGGTTTTTTTCCCAGGATCTACTAAAATAAAATAAATAAGCTCACAATATATCCTCCATCATCTTGATGGTCTGATCCTTATGCTCATCTGTTCAAGGGTGAAAAGTAGTTATAAGGATAAACTAGGAGCCAAAGGAATTATAAAATACCCTATATAACTATGAGGTAAAATGAGGATCCTGATCATATATGATGGTCCTTTGTACCCTGTAAATCCTAACCACATCGTATATATACCACTTCACCAAGGCATCCACAACAGTCAATTCACATATCACTAGAAAATGATATGACTTGTTATCCAGTAAAAAATAACCCAAATTTAATCAAATAATCCCTAAGATCAAGGTAACATGGTGATTAAATCCATCGATATGTCATCTCATTTACACTTTGGAATATCCAATTGATTCAACAAACCTCCCAGAACATAATGTTACTTGTTTACCTACTGAAAAACTAGAATATTTACCAAAAAATATACCACTACCTATTTCATCCCTATCCACCAAATATGTATCCTAAATCCATGATACATTTTGGTCACATAAGAATGCACAACTAAAGGTGATCTATGAAACTCACAGATAACTCCCTTACGCATCACCAACAAAACAAAAAACCTCCCTTAAAAGAACATCTAGTTTTAAACAGCCTCTAACCATCCCTATAGGGACTTACTATGGCTAACATGGTCACACATCACCCCCACCCCCAAGTATCCCCACTGAGACTACTCCACCTGCTGCATCAAAAACAAATCTACAGTCATATGATATAGAAAACCTCAGCTTCTTCTTTCCTCCACATCAAGATGCATCACTGTAAGATCCTCCACCCTTTTCAAACATCTGTAAACTCCTAAACCACATATATTGAGACTTCCAACTTATCACATCATTAATAAAATTCCCCTTTCCCATGGTGTAGGATATCTAAAAATCTTAATCACATAGAAACTCTATTCACTTCCACTAGTGTAGATTCAAATCCCACTGAGATAAGATATATTTTAGGATCTTGTGTTTTGTAAAAAGAAAAAACATTCACTAAAGAGGTAATAATAATAAATATTTAGTGCAAACAAAAATTCTAGAAAATCTAGTCCATGGGTGGAATAATTACACTCATGGGGATGTAACTTCCTAGACCCATAAGATATTACCACTCTATATTACATCAAGATGAATCCTAAACCTAGATGAGGAGCATACCAAAAAACCTCAAACATAACACCCTCCATAGAAAACCAAATCACTATAGAACTGATCAAATTATCCTTTAGGTAATCAAACACTTCATATCACTATTTATCCCATACAAAATATTGGTCCTTCCTGGTCAATGCAGTCAACAGGGCCACAATCTAAGATAAATAGGACACAAACCTCAGATAATAGAATGAAATACCAAGGAAAATATGAAACTATTCCATGTTATTAGGTTATTACCAAGAATAAATTACCATGATATTTTATGGGTCCATGAATACACTCTATTGAGAAACCACATGTCCAAAGAAATGCACCTCTTATGTCCATAACATACACTTGGACAACTTTTCATGTCATTGTTGGTGTAAAAGGAACTGCAAGAAAACTATGAGATGATCATAATTCTCCTCATATGGATTCAAGTAGATCAATATATAATTGATGAATACAATGATTAACTAGTACATAAACTCATTTAATATGTATTTCATGATCCCCATGAATATAACTAGTGCGTTCATGACATTGAATGACATGACCATGAACTTGAAGTTACCTTACATGTACCTAAAGGTAGTTTTTGGTATATATTCATATTTCCCCATCATATGGTGATATATATATAACAAAAATCAACCAAATGGATCCATTTTATTGGTTTAATAGATAATCAATCCTTGGAAGAGGGTAATAGTTCTTGACTGTCACTTAATTTAACCTCTGATAGTCTATGCATAACCTCAAACTACTATACGCCTTCTTGGAGAAAAACACCAAATAACCCCAAGGAGACACATTGGGTTAGATGAAACCCCTATGTATCGGTTCATCAACTTACAACCTCAACTTGCATAACTATATAGGTACCATTTGATAAGGATCCATAGAAATTACAGATGTTCCCAATTTCAACTCCATCACAAAATCAACATCATGTTGAGGGGATAGGGTCATAACATCATTTGAGAAAAAAATAAAATAACTCTTCCTAAAAACTATAAACATACTCTAATTAAGCTTCCACTAATAAATCCTCTAACTAAGACAAAATAAGACCCAATTTCCTACCACCCTTCGATAACCCCTCTCGCCAATGAGCGCGACTCACTGGCCCTCCACATCAGAAAATATAACTCTCCTCTAGAAGAATTAAATGAATAAATTTATATAATAAAACCAATCCATGCCAATTATAACATTATATGACTGTATTTGAAGTAAAAACAAATCCCTAACTGGATGGTTCTTCCCTATCATTGATATACATATTCAGAAAACATCAAACAAATCAGTCCAACCTTCAACCATCGTAGATAACATTATGGAAACTAGAAGAATATCCAAATACAGTCCTAAGGTATACACCAAAGTAGGATAAACAAAGGAGTTTTAGGATCTTGAATCAAACAAGGAAAAACATGGGTATATGATAAACTGATCATGCCTCGGATAACTTTGAACCTTTTGGTGTCACCGCCTCTAATGCATACATTTGACAACACTCATATCCTATACCACTATGATTTCGGCCTCCATGAATATGATATATCCTAGATACCTAAGTAAGGGGACCATCATGAGGATTTTCTATACCAAAACCATTTTACCTTAACAACGCTGATGGTCCCCATTGCTGAAACTGCCTTAGAGGAAACTGCTGCTGCTGTTGAAAAGAGGTTTGATTGCCCATCTGAAACTGGCCTCCCTAGGTAGTTGAACACTAATCTTGGTGGTGGCCATATACCTTGTAGACATATAATGAAGAAAACCCCTACCAAGTGACCTAAAACCACTAGTCCCAATAGGATGTTAAAAGATCTATCATGGCCAGGCCCCACTAGTCGGAACCCCAATTGTCTAAACACTTGTAACCTATTTCCTAAAGCTCTTCTCCTAAATATACCATACTGGGCACTATCTAGAGAATCATCTCCTAGAGAAATAATCCTCTCTTTAACCTCTAACTTCTTCTACACCTCTATTTATGTATAAATCCTAAATGATGTGACTATCCTGATCCCTTGGAGAAACACCTCCTCCAAACACTGTGCTCTAGACTCCACATCAAGAATGACATTTGGAGAAAAGTGTAGGAGGTAATTGAATTTGATCCAAACCTGCTATACACTTAGGATCCCTTTTAAAGGGAGATTATCTAATTACTATTTAATTAATTTATCATCATCAATAGTAATTCTAATCATAAATACTTCTAGAATTCTGGTCACAACTCATCTTCCTCTTTTTGGTCACCAAGATATATAATCTACCACTGATGCACAACTCCCCACATATTAATAACTACTAATGACACCCAAAAACTCAGTTTGTGATTTAATTAGACCAAAATCAATATCTATATCCTCCAAACATCACTCTATATATGGATTAGTGACACTACCCTCATACTTCCCTAAGAACTTCAGCTGAAATTCATGCAAAGCCCTCTTCCATGCCTCATCCTCCTTTATTAGGTCAATCCTCCAATAATCATCCAGATCAGCCTACTACACCTCTATATCCTAATCCACTAATGGATTATGACCAGGATCCATTATTGAAAATAAATAAGAAACCCTAATCTTAGTAGTATGGAATTTCATTAAATATTATTTAATCAATTCATTATAATTTCCTACAATCACCCAATTGAGACACGAAAAAAATCAATCATGATGCATGTACCTCTCCTAGGTGTCTACCCTATAAATAAGATTATCTCATTTTGAGATTTAATAATCTTATAGTCCTTTCATCGGATCATGGGGACCCTGAAATCCCATGTCCTAGCCCATCTCCCTTGCCTATGTCATACACAAAGATTGACTAGCATAATTTCCCTACCAACCCATGAAATCATTATAGTTACCAACTCTAAAATCCATCCCATATCTCAAAAAAAATCTTTGATACCACTTTATCATGAACCCTCCCTCCATAGGTACTCCTATTGGGCTAGTAATAAAAGAATATAGATAATAACCCCTCGATTCCGGCCTCTAGTAGACACTAGCTTGGCTAAAAGTACCGTGGCTATAAAAATATCACATATGGAAGGAATTACCCTATATAATAATATAATATTAGGAGATATGATAAAAAACCACCAAGTAACTCCATCACATAATATAAAAGTAAACCCAAAACTATCCCATAATGCATGAACAATGTCAATAAATATAAATAAATTTATCTAATTAAATACCAAAATAAAAGTCTTATGACAACGACTCAACAAATCTAAAACCCAAGATAGTAATGTATAGATCATTCCACAAAGTCCTCCTAGAGACCATAAAAATAGTTTAAATATATGTATAGTGAGAATAACATATATAATCAGTAGGATCATACCCAAGGTCTCTAATGAACATGTAAAAATAAAATACTAATGTGCTAGTGAACAAACAATATAACCAACAAGAACTTAAACTAGTCAACTAACCAATACCATCCTCAACATGGATCAATCACCGAATCACACATCCAATATTGTAACATAGTATCAAGATCATAAAAAATGTGCTCCACAACCACTTACCCACTAATTTTCTACTTTTACACCCCAATCCCAAACTTCCTGTTCTCTCATCCCATCCATAAATATTACATTACATATCCATCCATATCTGATGTGGGTCTGGACACATCCCTACCTATCTGAACCTAAAAATTTCTAACATCTAGTGCTAGTATCAGTCATCATCACAGAAGAGACTCATCACATCACTGCCTTATCACATCACATTGTCATTACATAACCAGGGTAGTAGGGTATCCTGAACATAAAGGAAATCAACCTTGTTCCCTCCCACAATTCATGAACCCCAAAAAATATCACATCCTCATCACCACTAGTTAATCTCCAACACCATACCATATCATCACTATTGAAGGAATATTAGGGAAGAGGGGGTATCCAACCATCCATATTACCACCATCTTGGATGTTAGGGAAAACTCCTGAAACTCAAAACTTTTGGGTATTGGTAGGGTTATCTAACTTAGGCGGTGAACATATAGAATTAGTATAAAATATATTATAGATATAGAAAACACAATATCCAACCTATGGGATCACATAAATTATACTAGCATACACCAAAACACCACTATTGTATCACACAAAATTCATCACAACTGTTGCCACAACTAAATACATTACACCACACAACCACCACAAAGATCCACACAATTCCAATTTGAATTATAGGTTCCACCATTTAATATATTTAATGATGTTACACTAAATCCCGTTCAATAATCCATTTCATTTACATTTACACAACCTATTCATTTATCATTCAATTCATTTAAGTTAATTACCACACATTAGTTCCATATCATTGTTATTTATTTTCCTACCCATGGAATTTCATTTTAGTATTACAATTTATTACATGGATAACCGGGAAAATAGAACAACCACACCACATAATAACTCAACCATCTCACATAATCCTTTTCTACATCACCACATATTCTAATCCATCTCACTACAAAAACTACACAGGGTAACCACTGCACAAAATAAACACCGCACAACATAACCACCACATCAAATCCCATTCCAACCAACCATTACATCACTTAACCACAAATTTCATAACCCATAGGATCCACACTATCACAAAAAAACATCACACATAACACAAGGAAATAAAACAAGATCAACCACACATAATATTACATCCCAACTTCCAAAATTTTGGTTCAAGGACTTATATTACATTACTTAATTATTTAGCATGGGTATACTCACATAATTACATATTTCTATGAGTAACCAATTAATTACCCATATATAAATTATTATAATTTTATTTAGAGTGAGATAAAATAATCAACATAGTAAGGGTATCACAAACATATCAACTACAAAAAAATAAAGACTCCCAACAACTATAATTTTTATCAATGAAAACAATCATTTATAATCTCAAAAGAAACAATATAAAAGAAATAAAACATGTTATTTCTCCATATTCAAATCAATTTTAGATTTATCCAATTAATTATCATTATTGATATGACCCTTAATATCCACCCTATGGAAGAAAAAAGCATGAAATCCCCACATATGCACATAAATAGGGAGAGAACGAGGATCCCATAGATTAAATAATCTTTCTAAATCATTTCTCATAATAGGTAAAGGAGGAATAACCAAAAAACCACAACTACATAAGTAAACCTTGGATCAACCTAGATAACATCAAGGGATCATAAGAAACTCATCCCAAACATTCCCTAAACTAGAACAACATCACCACTAGGAATCCATGATAGAGGAATGAAAGGAAACAAGGGAAAACAGAGGAGAAACTCACATAATATTTATAATGATAAACATATGGAATCCAAGGATCAATGGAGGAAAGGTCTAGAATATATCCCAAAATGCCTATGGTTTTTCTAAAACCAAGAGGAATAAGAGAGAAATAGAGAAAAATCAAGGTCCCTAGAATTTATAAGCAAGTTGGATGTCGGTTAATTCATGGTGTGAAACCACTATTCACATCATGAATATTCTAGAGGCCCTACAATTCAAGTTGTGAAACCTATTTAGGTCATGAATAATTCAAATTCCCAACCCGATGAACATTTATAAATTTTCATGGTGCCTCAGTCTTGATTTAATTCTTGTCGTGAATCATCCTTTCATGACATGAGTTAATTTAGAATTGAAATTCTAATCAGAACTCAAGTAGTGAATAACCATCCCCCTAGCCATGAATCAACCTCTCACAATGTGAATATATATTAATTTCATGAACTACCTTATGTAGTAAAGTTATAGCCCTAACTCCACCAAAACCTCCTTGAGCCTCCTCCAAAAATTTCAAACTACCAAACCAACAAAGTAATATTCCAAGAAGGCATTAACCGTTATATTAGATACTTTATCAAACAATTATCATCATAGAGAATCAAAACCAAACCTGAAAATAAAGGGGAGGGTCCAAACTACCATCCTGTGAGATACTTCTTAGGGATATTGTTAAAACCCAAACAATACTCAAAACCAAACACACTAAACCAAAATGTATTCAAAACACCCCACATAACCACATAACTATCTCACGAGCTACAACACCACATTGCCTCAATACAACCACAAACTACCTCACTTCCATGTAACCATCCTCATTAACATTTCAACCTTTTCTAACCGAATCCAAAAACCTCCTCAAATGTCACAAAAAACTTCCTTGAGTACATGAATCAACAAAACCTTCCCACTATATGAATTTATTATTTACTTTGGGTGGTATTGACATAAACACTCAGTTTTAAAACATTACAAAAACACAACAGATATTGATTAAGAAGGGGTTTCCTTATATTTATATACTCTAATCCATAAAACACATCACTAGAAAGGAAAAAAGGAACATCTCATAAAATCAATAAATATCAAATATGAAATCATTAAATAAAAACAAAATAAGGAAAAACTCAAAATAAATCTCAGTATTGGGCACACATTTGTGTCTAACACTCCCAAATACTCACCTCCAGGACACCAGGCCTCCACAACACACAAAACAAGGGGATATTTCATCCATGAAGTACTCTCTCTCTCTCTCTCTCGATGATCTTGGATATCTAATAACCACTCCATGATTTTCACATCATCTCTAATATCCAAATCTCCCTTGTTAATGACTTGGGAGTCACCGTGATGATACCAATGAAGTTGGGACATGCTGAAGATTTTGTGGACCCTATCCATCTATAGTGGAAATGACAACCAATACAACACCTCACTAATTCACCTCAAAACCTCAAATTTTTGACAAATCGTGGAGAAATATTACTCTATCTACCAAAAATACACTACCCCCGACGAGGGAAAACTATCAATAATTCTTGGTCTCCAACCTCAAGCTCTAGGGGCCTCTAAATATGATCATAATAGGCCTTATAATGGTCCCAAATCAACCTCATAATCTCTTATAGCAACTATATATTATCATTATTACTCTAAATAACATCAGGATAAAAAACCTAAGACTCCCCAACCTCCATCTAGAATAAAAAAGAATGACAGAACTACCCATAAAATTCCTAAAATTGATCCATGATAATGTATGGGTGATAACTATTGATGTAGGTGAACTAAACCAAGGGTAGGTTCTTTGTCTAGGATCCTTAAAAAATCCAATACACAAGCTCACAACATATGTTCCAGCATTTAGATGGTTCACTCTGCCTGCCCATCTAGGGTAGAAAGAAGTGGTAAGGAATAATTAGGATACAAAGGCATACTACAACCCCTCATGACCTATGAGATAAAACGAGGATCCTTATCAGATATGAAATTCCTTGGTACCCCATGAATCCTAACCACATCATCTATATACCACCTCACTAAATCATCCATGAAATTTAATTCAAGGATCTCTAGAAAATGATCCAACTCCATTAGCCAGTCTATGACCACCCAAACTACATCACATCCTCCCAAAGCCTGGGGTAACTCAATTATGAAATACATCAAAATATCCTCCCATTTACAATTGGAAATATCATATGGATGCAAAAAACCTCAGGGAACACAGTGGTCCACTTTCACTTACTGAAAAACAAAACACTTATCTATAATATCTTTGAACCAATGTTTCATACCCATACACTAAAGCTATCTCCTAAATAAATTATGCATATTGGTAAATATAATATGTATCACTAAAGTTTAGCTATGAAAATCATGTAGAAATCCCTCAAAAATCATCAAGGGAATAAAAAACCACCCCTGATATTACATCCTTTTTTACCATCCTCCAACCATCCCCTTGGGGCATCACCATGGACAACATGGTCAGTATCAACTCTACCTTTGAGTTTACTCAATGATAATACTCTACCTACCACATAAAGTATGATCCAAAATCATATAATATAGAAAACCACATATACTTATTTCCTCCACATCAATATCCTTTACTACAAGCTCCTCCATCCCTTTCCAAACATCTACATACTCCCGAACCACATCTCCTCACAACTTCCAGCTCATCACATTATAAAACAAATTCCACTTTACTATAGTGTACGATATATAAAAAACACAATCCTAGAGAAAATATATCCACCTATGATAGTGTAGATTTAAATAACACTGGTAGAAGATATATTTCAGGCTCTTGTGGTCTGTGAAAACCACAAAATGATCACCCACAACTTCAATGAAAAAACTAATATTGTTAACTCTAGGTCATGGGGGACATAGTAATTCTTATGGGGATATAACTTAGTAGACCTATAATATATCACCACTCTCTTCTATATCAAGATATATCCCAAAACCAGACGGGACACATCATAGAAAACCTCAAACATCCTACCCTCTTTAGGAAACCGAAGCACCAGAGCACCGATCAACTTATCCCTTAGGTAAGTGAACACTACTTGGAACTGATAAGTCCATAAAAAATCTTATTCCTTACTAGGTAATGCTATCAGAGGGGTCTTAATCTAAGATAAATTAGTAAGAAACCTCCTATAATAGTCTGTAAGACCAAGAAATCAAAAAAAAAATCTTCCTTGTTCTTGGGTTATAACCAAGAATAAAATGCCTTGATCTTCAATGGGTCCATGAATACACATTTCTATGACACCACATATCCAAGGAAATGTACCTATCATATAAAAAAAATTAAACTTGGAAAGATTTCCATAGATCTAGTAGTGTTAAAGGACCTGCAAGAAAACTTTGATATGATCAACATGCTCCTCCTATGACTTCAAGTAGATCATGATATCATCGATGGACATGATGATGAACTAGTAGAGGAATGCATGGAATATGAAGTTCATGATCCCTATAGACAAAACTAGTGATTTCATGACACCAAATAGTATAACCATGAAATAAAAGTACCCATGACAACATATAAAGGAAGTTTTTAGGATATATTCATCTTTCATGCCCATATAGTGATATCCTGACTACATATCGATCTTTGAAAACAAACAAGATACCTTCAGCTGGTCAAATAGATCATTTATCTGATTCTAACTCTGATAGTCTATGTACATCCTTAGAATAAAATATTCCTTCTTGAATAAAAACACTTGAGAACCCCAAGGAGACACACTAGGTTGGATGAAACTCCCATGCATTATATCATCAACCTACACCCTCAAACTGTGAAACTCTATAGGTGACATTCGATAATAATCCATCAAAATAAGAGACATGCTTAGTTAAAACTCTATCCCAAAATCAAAATCATTTTTAGTGGGTAGGGTTATAACCAAATCTGAGAAAATATCCATGAACTATTACATAACCCTGAGAACATCCTCTACCTGAGATTCCACTGATAGCTCCACTAACTAAGACAAAAATAGGCTCTATTATTCCCATCAGATAACCCCTCTTTCTAATGAACACCACTCACTGTCCCTCCACATTAGAAAATGAAACTCTCCTATGGAATAAATTTATGAATAAACATATAGAATATAACCAATTCATTCTAAGGATAACATCATATGGATATATTTTAGTCAAGAAGAAACCTCCCACTGATTGGTGCTTCCCATCACTAATATACACTCCCAACACACATAAAAAGGAATTATAACCTCCAAATAGCATAGATAACACTAGGGGAATTGGAATACTCTCTACATATAGTCCCAAGGTATGGTCCAAAGTATGAGAAACAAATGAGTGGAAGTCTCTAGAATCAAACAAGGCACAAACAAGGGTAGATGATAAACTAATTGTACCTTGGATAACCAATTTCCCAACAAGTGTTTCTTTCTCTAATTCATACATATGAACACCCCCAAATCCTCTAAATATTATTTCAGCCTACATGACCATGATTTTTACTCATTCCTTGAGGATGGGGACCATCATGAGGCTCCCCCTAAAAAATCCATTTTCCCTTGGTAGCAACGATAGTCCCTAGAGCCAAAACTACCTTAGAATAAACTATTTATACTACTAAAATGAGGCATGACTACCGATATGAAAATGGAATCTTTGGGAATTCATTCACTAAGCCCGATGGTGTCCATTTCCACTAAAGGCATAACATGAAAATGGGAATCCCTTGGAGGTGCTCAAAATTTAATAATCCTTGAAGGACGTGAAAGGATTTTTTGTGATTGGTTACTCACTAGTTGGAACCCCAACTACATAAACATTTACCACCCACTTCCTAAATCTCTATCATTTGAGATGCCCTACTGGACACTCTCTTTAGGATCACCTCCCAAAAAAAGAATTTTATCTATAAAAACAACCTTCTTTTAGACCTACAGGTATGTAGAAAGCATAAATGGGGTGACCACATACCTGATCACTAGAAAAAATATCTCCTCTATACACTGTTCTCTAGACTCCTCATCTGTAAATACATTAGGAGAAAATGCAGAAGGTCCTTGAATATGATCCCATAATCCTGTACACTCTGGATCTCCTAATGAAGGGATATAAGCTCCTTTATCTTTGATTACTTCATTGTTTCTGATATAATTCCAATAGAAAATCCATCTGGAAGTGTGGAAACAAAATAAATACCTACTTTAGGTTACAAAGATACATCATCAACCAATGAAGTGTAACTTCTCACAACTGACTAATTTCTAATGGTAACTTAAACATAGCCTAAGTTAGAATCATATCAAAATAAATCTCCAGATTCTCCAACCAACACTCCATCTCCATATCAGATACACTCCAATCATACATCCACAATCTCTACCAATGAAAGGCACACAAGGCCCTCTTCCATGCCTTATCCTCTTCTATCAGGTTGATCCTCAGATGATCAACTAGATCAGACTACTGAACCTCTATTGTTTGAGGCACTCATGGATGACATCCAGAGGCATTATTGAGAATCAAGGAGAAATTATAAGATCAGTAGCATGGGATTTAATCAAATATTATTTAATTCAATAATTTGAATTTCCCATAATCACCTGATTTAGACTTTAAAAAAACCAATCATGATACATGTACCTCTCTTAGGTATCTACCCTGAAAACAGATCTACCTTACTTGGTTGTTCAATAAGATTATATTCCTAGCATTAGATTATGGGGGGACCTAAAATATTGTATCCTAGCCAGTATACCTAGCCTATGTCACATACCAAGATCAACTAGAACGTTTTCCCTACCAACCCATGAAATCCTCACATCTCCTAACTCCAAACTCCATCTTATAACTCAACCAAAACCTCTGATAACATTTTACCATGACCCCTCCCTCTATAGGTACCCATCCTGGGCTGTCAATGAAGGAAGAGAGATAATGAACCCCGAGTCCCACTAATGATAGTCCCTAGGTTGGAAAAAATCATTGAGGGTATACAAATATCACATATGGAAGGCATTAATCGCTATAATAATATAATATTAGAATATAGGAGGAAGAAAAAACAAGAAATTCAAAAACTTAATATAAAAGTAAACCCAAACCATCCCAAAATTCATGAACAATGTCAACAAATACAAATAAAGGTCTATAAGTAAATACCTTAAGAGAAGTCCTATGATAATGACTCAATAGCAGCTACAAAACCCAATCTATTAATGTTCATCCTGGTCCCCAAAATCCTCTTGGAAACCTAAAAAATAGTTTATATATATTTAGGGTGATCATAAAATGTATATAAAGTAGTATCATACCCAATGTCTCTAGTAAAAATATGAAAAGATCATACAAATGTGGTAGTTAAAACAAATAATAACCAAAAAACACCTAAATAGTCTAACTAACTAATCCCAGCCTCACAATGACCCACTCATCAAATCCTACTTACAATACAGTAACATTGTATCAAGAACATAAAAAACGGATCCTTACAACCACTTCTCCACTGATTTTCTGCTCTCACGCCCCAATATTAAATGTCCCGTGCTCTCATACCTTCTATACATATCATATCACATATCCAGACATCTCTGATGTGGGTTAATGATATCCTCAAATACAACGCCCTCATAAGGCCTAACATATGGTGATAGTAGCAGTCATCATCATATCATAGCCTCATCACATTATATCCTCATGTCATTACAACCTTATCACATCCCAACCTCATCACATAACTAGTATAGTAGGTTTTGATGAATTTGAAAGATATAAACCTCATTCCATCATCCCACCAAACATAAACCCCACTATATATCACATTATTATCACCACTGGGAAACATCTAACACTAAACCATATATTCACTACTGAAGGAAGAGAAGGGAAGAGGGGTGGTTAGCCATCCATATCACCACCATCTTGGATGTTAGGGAAAACACTCAGAACCCAAAACCATTGCGAATTTGTAAGGTTATCAAATTCAGGTGGGGATGTATAGAAATGAAATAAAATACATGATATATAGATAAAAAATACCCAACCTATGAGTTCACATCAACTACACTAGAATACACCACAACACTGCTATTTCACCACACAACATCTATCACAGCCAACACCACCACTAAATGCATCACACCACACTATCAACACATATAAACACACAATTACAATTTCAATTACAAATTCCACCATTTTATAGATTTGAAAAGTTTCCACTAACTCCCATTTACTAATACATTTCAATAAAATTTACATTACTTATTCATTTATCATTCAATTCATTTAAGCCAATTACTATGCATCAGTTACAAAAAATTCTTATTTATTTACCAACCCATGAAATTTCATTTCAACATTACAATTAATTACATGGATAACCAGGCAATTAGAACAACTAGACCATAGAACATCTCAACTATATCACATAAACCTTCACCAAAACACCACATCTACCAAACCATATTACCACAACAACCACTTGTCTCATCCACTACATAATACAACCACCACTCAACACAACCACCACATCACATCCCATTCCAACCAACCATCACATCACTTCCCCATACATTTCATAAAACATATGGTCACCACTATCACCACACAATAACACACATCACACAAGATAACATAATAATAATAACCACACATATCATCATATCTGGATTTCCACAATTTAGGTTCAAGGGATAAAATTACTTTAATTCGTTATTTAGCATGGTTATTCTCACACAATTCCATATTTCCATGGGAAAACAATTAATTATCCATATATATTTTCTTAGTATTTTATTTAGGGAATGATAAAATAATCAACATGAAAAGGGTCTCACAAACATGTCAACTACAACACAACCAGGTATCCAAATAGTTGTGTTTTATATAAATGAAAACAAAAATGTATAATCTCAATAATGATAACATCAAAGAAGTAAAACATATGATTTATCCCCATTACCATCAATTTAAGGTTTATAAAATTCATTATATTTATTAATATAACACTAAAATCCACCCAACAGAAGGAAAAATTATGAAATCCCTACAAATACACATAAATAGATAGAGAATGAGGATCCCCTACCTGAAAGAAGAATTCAAAATCACCACGCACAATAGTGTGGAGGAGAAACAACCAAAAGACTATAATCATACAAGGAAACCTTGGATGAACCTGGATCATATTAAGGGATAATAAAATATTTATCCTAAACACTCTCAAAACCTGAAAAATATCACCGATGGGAATCCATTAAAGAATAATGAAAGGAAATAAGGGAAAAAGGATGAGAAATCACCTCAAATTTACAATGATCAACCTTTGGAATCCAAGGATAAAGGGAGGAAAGGGGATGGAATATATCCAAAAAATTCCCAAGGTTTTCCCAAATCTAAGAGAAACAAGATTAGGATGGGATAAAACCAAGGCTCTCAAGAATGTATAAGCAATATGGATGTCGAAATATTCATGGTGTGAAACCCCTATTCACATCATGAATTTTCATGAGGTCCTTCAATTCAAGCCATGGAACCTATTCAGGATATCAAAACCTCAAATTCCAAAACTAATGAACATCTTCTAATTTTCATAGTTCCTCAACATAAATTTAATTCATTTCATGAATCATACTTTCATGTCACGAGTTAATTTATCAAATAACTCCTCATCCGAACTTAGGTCGTTAGTCGTTATCCCCTAGCTGCGAATCAACATCTCATGAAATGAATACATATTCACATTGTGAACTACCTATTGTATAAAATTTGTAACCCCAAATCCACTGAACCCTCATTGATCTTCCTTTTAACACCTCCAAACTCCAAACAAATAAAGTAATGGGATGAGAAGGCATGAACCACTACATGTACATACAAATGACGTTATCATTTTACAATGGATGAAAGGGTAAGATGTCTGATAATATATTATATTTTAAAATGCATAATTATTTCATTAATATCCTCTATATTAATTTTATCCATCATTATATCCATCCATGAGAGGTAGTGGTAGAAAATCAACCACATATCTACATAGAGACAATAGTCCGTACATACGCACAAGCAAATATTTCATTTTCCATTGGATATAAAAAGTAACTAATAAGGGTTGTTGTATAAATATAATAATTTTTTTATATGGAAGATAATAATGTTATTATATCACCATAGTTAGGATATAATTGAATTAGTTAAAAGAACAAATAAAATTAATGAACCCGGTTAAGTGTTATATCTCTTCTTTGGAATCCTCCTTTGACTTACACAATAATCATTATTAAGATGGTCTTAGGGAAAGAAAAGAAGCTCTTGGATTTGGTTAAGGGATATAAGAAGTTATTGTTTCATTTATTTTTCAATCTAATTAACTTAAATTTTGTGAATAAGAGTGGAGAGTTGGTTTTATTTTATAAGTGATGTGGGTGGAAAACTTATAAATACATGAAATATTAATATATAATATATGTATAACTCATGTAAAATAGATCCCACATACATTATATTTTAAAATAAGGAGTATAAGGTCTAAATATAATCAACCAATCAATTTTATACATGTTTAGGTGTCATTTTAAAGCTTATCTTTTGTTTTAACCCCTTGTTAACCTTGTTTAATCTTAACCACTATAACAAAAGTTTCACTCTTTAAGACTCATGAAAGTAATTTTAAAAATTACACGTGGAAAATAAATGAAACATGAATTACAAGATCAAAAATTTTCCATCCACTTGAGTTAATATATGATTTTTATGATTTTATAATGATTTAAAAATAATTTTTAAACTTTAAAACCATATAAGTTTATTTTCATGACTATTCACATATCTTGACTTAAAAGGAATCATGATAAAAATAGAATTAGAATATAAAACCTTTAACTATAAAATATACACTATAATAATAAAATAAATTCTTGGGTAATTTTAATTCATCCATTATATATCACTTTTATTTTTTTTGAAATCATTTATTTTATTTTTTCTACTGCTTTGCACAAGCGCCGTGTTGACGTTACATAAGAATTCAAGGAGATTATACTATCTCTAAAAATTAACAATAAATTATTATCATAAAATAATTATTCATATGAAAAATAACCATTAAAAAATTTATATATCCTTTTTCTTCATATTTCAACATATTTGAGACATTAAAAGAAAGAGTGCGACATTTTGAAAATTTTCTTAACTTAAAATAATATAAATGTCATAATAAAAGGTATGTGGTGAAAAAATGACATATTTTAGAATTTTTGTTGTTTATGGTCTAATTAACCTTATTTAATGAAATAAATGGAAGTTTTCGGTTTATTTTGAGACCTTATCCCACAACTTTAACCTTAATTAACTCATTTTTTCATTAGCGTGGTGATAAACTTTTACCATGATCAGTATTCATCATGAAAAAAAATTAAATTGAACTATTTACTAAATTTGAAAATATCGATTATAAATATGAAATCCATTTTTTAGGATTCAATTTCTCAAACTAGAATATTATTTTTAATATAAGTATGTGAAATGCATTAAAAATAGTTTCTAGAAAGATGCATTTTTAATCAAATAAATGAACTTATAAAAATATTAAATATAATATTTATTTATATGTAATTAATTATATTATTTTTAATAAAAATTTTCTTATTTTAATTCCAATATAATCTAAAACAAAATGGATTTTTTAATTAAAATAAAATAAATTATAGTTTTCACAAAAATCACTATTTTTCACTATTCACCTAAAATGAATTTTTTTGGAGGGATTAAATTTTTTTTTCCATATGGTAATTTTGATGTACTGATTGAAAAAATGATATTAAAATTTTAAAATAAAATTTCTAAAATTATCATATTTTAATTCTTATCACTCAAATATAAAACAATTATTTTTTTTAAAATAAAATTATTTTTAATGCATAAAATGAATTTATTCTTATTCCTTGGATAATAAAAACAATGAGATGAATGTTAACTTTATTTATTTAATTAATTATTTTTATTAAAGAAAACTTCTCTTAAATATATTTTGAAATTTTTTTATTCTAATTCTTCCACACCAACCCAACGACTAGGTTATAATAGTCATATTTAAATAATATTATTTCACAGTTCATTTAAGCTCAGGGTTGTGTGTGCTGTACGCTATAGAACATAGTGTTTTTTTAAATGAAATATGAACTAAAATCTATATTTATTACAAATTTTATTTTCATGAATGAATAAAAGGTGTAACTATCCCTAATTCATTCTCATGAACGACCTTAGTGGTAGGGATAAAATTTACTATTACTTATTACCTTGGATTTAGTGGTTGTGGTCTTCAGTTATTCACAATGACCTTTAGATTAGTGAATTTAGTTTCATAGTGTCCATGTTCCTTAAAATTAAAATATTAGACCATCATAGGAGTATTGAGTAAATACTCCTTCTCTCCCATTATATTGATTGGATTCTTCAGGTCCATTCAACACTTATTAGTGTTATAAACTTCTTTTACACACTAAAAGCATCTCCTAGTTCCTTTGAGATAGTTCTTAGTGTGATTATTTACATAGCTTTAACACATGGGTAATGAATCTTTTTCTATCTATGAGATTCATCAATTAAATATTCAAATTTAAACTCCATTATTCACCTTTTATCTACGTCCCCATGAGGCCATTAAGATTCATCAATATCTATATCCTCCTCAAGGTTAAATTGGGTAATTTTTTCATAGTTCTAAAAGTCTAAAATCACTAAATATTTTTGAATACTCATATTTAAGTCAGTAAAGAAGTATTTTACTTTGATTTTGGGGGCATAAAAAAAGATAGAGGTTTACCTTGAAATCCTTGTGAAGTTTACCTCATAAAACCAGATTTATTAATCATTAATTTTATTGAGCCTAAGAAATACCCTATTCATTTCAGTATGGAGAGTGTAAGAAAAATATTTATTGAAAAATAATTTCTTTAATTCATTCCATTACATTGGGTCGATGTCATCCTTGGGATTAATATTCTTAATTAGTAACCAACCCAGATTGACTTCTCCTTCAAGGTGATATACATCCAATAAAACTTTTTCTTACTCAGATTAATGTATAAAATAAAATATCTTCTTAATGAAATCAATACATTGTACCGTGATTAGGGGATCAATAGATCCAACAAAGGAGGGAGGTTGTTGTCATATAAATGACTCACTCACAACTTGATCTCTCTTAGTAGAAGAAGGTAACTTCATGTGGTTCAAGTTATTACTTATAACTTTATCTAGATGACTAAGTATCATTATGATTCTATCCACTCATACTCACATCATATTTAGAATCTCATTCGGGAAATCATTACACAACACACCACATTGGTTTTCAAACAATTCCTCCTATTTCCAACCATTTAATAAAATAAATGAAATTTAGGGATGAGAATAATAAAATTCTAAGAACATAAAATTAAAATAATTAAATTATAATGAATAAATCATAAATGAATTGTATATCCAACCTAATGTATTTCTAAGTTTCAATCCAATTCATTTATGTTGTGTTTTCTATACTTTTCTCTAAATAAACCCCCCCAAAAAACTAGACCTTTATTTGATACTAACTATGATAAACCACATCACATATAGATATTATTAAATAATTTTTAACATAAATATCCATAAAACACAACCCAAAAATATTGATATCTAGTGTCTTTGAGTGATTAGATATATGACACATGAATATGAAAATAACAACATCCCTTTTATTTATATAGTCACATATTCTCTTAGATCTCATTTTATTTTTATCACTATATGAAATATCCTTGGGTCATACATAAGAAAAGGGTGATAAATAAATCCTAGTAAGGGGATGATAAAAGGGTAACATAGGTAGCATAACCATCATCATATAAATGGAACATTAAGAGAAAAATGCGTGATTAATACCCCAAAAGAAACATGAATCATGGAATCATAGTATAAGAGAACATCAATCATGGATATGCTGTTGGAGTCAGTGTCCTAGGTCTAAATGTTTTCACTTTGATTACATGAATATTCAATATATTAAATATTAATAAAACTTCTTATTACATATATTTTTTTTCTACATGACTCTAATGTAATAATTTCTTAGAGTATACGTCACACTGATAAGGTCATAGAAGTTCCACTCTATGATGAGACCATTGATTTTCTATGATGATATTCTCAAATAATGTTCCACGGTTGGATAATGTACTATGATGGGAAACATAGTAAATATAATTTCATGTGTGAGTACTCTTAAGAAGATGAGGCTTCTTCTCATGATGTTTGTACTTGGTAATCTCTAAGATGGAAGATTATGAGATCGGACCCGCCAGTATGAATTCTGCATGTTTTGGTGTCATCAGATATTCCTATCTACGAGGGTGTGTGATGGTCATTATACTTTAAGATTATTATTAATGCATGTTACAAATTGTTTACATAGATGTATTTCATAAACCATGATGATAACAGTTCATGGCGAAGTTGGATAATTTGGGTGCGTCATGAGTAACATGTCATTAAGGAATAAGTCAAGTAAGGATATGTTCCTTCCATATTTATAGAATCTATATCTCGACCCTTTTATTGGAATAAAACCATCACATTAAATTCCATGGCCACGGTGTAAATATGTGTTTATTTCATATAATCAAAGAAATACATATCGAGCATATAGGTTGGTGACACAGTTATGAAACCTACATGATGAGATATTGTGACATAGGGATTATATTACAAAACGAGCATTTGTATTTGGTTGTAAACATTGTGATATTAAGTTATTTCTCTTAGGTTCCTTGACGCATTGCTGGACAGTAATCTTGGACTTTAGGCAAGCATGTATAATTCCAATGAAAAATAATCCTAGAGGGTCACACACTAAGTGTTTCTGTTGATCTTGATTAAAGTCTATTTGATTTTAATTAATGTAATAAATATTATTCTCAAGTATGAGGAATAATTTTATTCAAGTTATATTGATTGAATAAATTAAATAAATATTTATTCACTGACATGTGAATAAAATATTTATTTTATTTATTGAATATTTTAATGAATATTTACTTTTTAAAAAGTGAATAAAATATTTATTCAGTGGTTCAATAAATGATAGATAACCCCAAATGGACCAAAACTGAGTCTGGTGACAAATATTAATTAACAATACCATTATATAACATTTGTTATGGCGCAATTTGGTGTGTGCCATAAAATAATAATAATATAATTATTTTTATGTGGAATGAGGTTTATTAAAGGTAGTTAATGTTATTTAATGGTCGAAATGTAATTAAATAATATTTTAACTTAAATCTTAACTCTATAAATAGATGACAATGTCTATTGTGAAGAGCATCCAAAAATTGAGAATAGAGAATTTTAGTGCACAATGAATTCTCTCTTAACTCCTCATTCTCTCTCCCTCTTAAGAACAAGAAGTAAAAGAGAGATTTCTTCAAGAATGAAGAATGAGTGATCAAGAATGAACAACACAAGACATTCGTCTCTCCGTGCTAGCACCCAAATATTGAGTGGTGTTTCTCAGAGGTCATAGGAGCATATGTGGATCACTGCTATTGGGTTCTATCCTTAAATCCTCACAACCCAACAAAGGTAATACAAAAGGGTCTTTTTGGATGGTCAAAATTCACCAATAAAGAAAGTTCCTAAGCCTAGGTATTTATTTCTTTAAATATTAAATAAATTAATTCTAAAATTGACATTCAAAATCCTTTCTCTTGGTTTCGAGAAAATATTATTAAAAGAAATTTTAATATATCTCCCACCTCCATACTCTTCCGTTGTTCCGAAAACCATCAAGTGGTATCAGAGTGGTCAGGTTTAAATTTATAATTATTTATTTTATTTTTGATATATGTGAAATTGTGGTTTGATTTTTATTTCATGTTATTCTTTCGGTAATATGATTTTAATTAACATTTTATCGATAAATTAATCATGTTTGTTTAGTGTTTCATTTTCTTAAAGGTTTAATAACAAAAGAAGAATGACCGTATATGTAGTGAATCAGGTTCTTCCCTGCCAGACTTTGGAATGTTTATAAAAATATTTAAGAATCTAGTCACTGAGTCAGTGTAGAAATCCAAGGGCTGGTGAGCCTCGGTGTGGTGATAGTAAAAATATTTAATATATTTTATCACCCATGTGCAGTTTCACTTGAAACTTGAGTAAATCATGAAAAGATTCTTGGATCAGATTTCTGAGAGTGAGGTTGAGTTTAGAACATCACATTTACCCTAGTTGTAACATAAAATTTGTTGGCACCAAGTGTCGGGTTAGAGGCGAGTTGAGCCAGGGTGTTAAGTGGATATTTTTTTAATAAAAATTAAAAAAATTTCCCCTCACCCTTCTCCCCTTATGTGCATGAAGATACTTGAATCTACCTCTTCCCCTTTTCTTCTCCCTTGGACTGACAAATGAATCAAGGTGAGGAGGTGCCTCCAGATCCGATTTTTGACACTAATCATCACCAGATTGAGAATCAACATGTCCTGTGCATCATTATACACCTGAAGCTTTAGCGTTTCACCCTCGAGGAAGGTGGTTTTTCATTTTATTCCTAATACCCCTTTTTTATGCATTGTTTTAAGGTTTTATAGCCTATATACAACTTCTAGAGACCCCCATGGGTCAATATGTGCGTTTCATGGTGAACGGGGGTGTTTCAGGATATTTTCAAGGATTTCTCATTGGATTTTCCCATCTACATGACATGTAAACTAGTCACACACACCCTATGTTCTTTCTATTTGGGGAATAAGGACTCTTTAGAAGTATACTCCGTGTACTCTAAGTACACTCCGTGTAGTAGCACATGGCCGTGTGTCTAGCCTTAAGGAAAAAGAACATGGAAATATGGTTTAGTACACACCGTTTACTCTAAATTAAATGAAGTTTTAGTTTTACATAGGAAGAACCCATGTTTCTCTATACATGTAAAAGTTCATGGCTAGGAGGATATATTAGAGTACACACTGTGTAATCTAGAGTACATGCCATTTACTTTTTCCAGCTTAGAGGTTTTGGGTATTTTGTGCTATAGAAGTCAGAATTAGGCATGCGAGTATTCCTTTCTGGGTATTTTTCCACATAGAATGCGATGGTGTCCAAGGTTTGGGCTTATGAGGTGTGGTGTGAAGGCATTGTGTTGTGGGTTAGCTACACCTTGACCGACTTGGTTAAGTGGTTCCCCTAGTCCTTGTTTGTGATGTTTAGACCAACAGGGTTGAGTGGTCCCCCTTGGTCTCTGTTGGTGATGTATCGACTGACAAGGTTGAGCAGGTCCCCCAGGTCTTATCACTATGAGGGTTTTTGCTATCATTCCCCCTTCAGCGGACTGTGACCCCTCTTCAGCTAATTTACGTATGTGCAGCGTTGATGAATTTCCACTTTCTGGACTGAGTTATTTTAATCCACTTCAATAGTAGACTCAGTGGATTTGGAGCATGTGTTTCTCCAAGAGGCCTAGTGTGATCCTCACATCCTTTCATTTTCCCTGGTAGGGTGTGACCAATATTTACACGAGCATCAATCCTTTACCTAGGATGATTGTTATATTAGGGTACGGAGCCCCTAATGATCCCTAAGTGAAGACCCTCTATATGTGTATCAAGATGAAATTATTCCTTATGTGATATATCATGACGTTTTCCTCAGTGGTGTTCTCAGGTTCGACATGACCGACTCTACATGGGAATTGATCCTCTGCTAGGTGAGTTGTTCCAGAGTTGGGTTGTTGTGTGATACCCTCTCCGAGTTCTGTGTTATAGCTAGGATTTTTAGTGTCCCCTAGTGGAACCTGGGTGGGATCCCTTACACGAGGAGTTGGAGTTAGTTCATTCCCTGGGTGAATTATTCCGTGGTGCTGTCTATCAAGCGTGACCATGCAGATAGGTACCACAAAGGTTTTTTAAGTTGTGCTATTAGTTATTTTTCACAATAAAGTGAAATCTCTCGGTTGAGTTCCATCTGGGATGATGAGGCCTAAAACTAAATATTGGTACTTTTACCCTCTTATTTTTCATGCCATCAGGAATTTATAGGCTCTAGGTGTGAGTTCTTAAGGAAGGATTCTTCCTTCGGGCCTCGAGCGGGATCCTGTTGCTATCTATAAGGTCAGAGCCTCATGATACCATTGTGAGTGTTGCATTGGAACCTCGAGTAGGCTGCTGTGGACAATCTATGGTCGATACCATGAGAATAAGAGTCAGAGTTGAGTATAGTTGGTTATGTTTTAGGATTCCCTATGGTATGTGCCGATTAGTTGACATATCGGGGTTGTTGAGGTGACTAGTCATGTTTAGTCGAGGATGGTCTTGAGATGGAGTTTCTCTCTCATTTGGGTTCCCTATGGATGGGTCGGGTTAACTGATTCCTATCAGTTACTCCCTTTTTGGTTTGGGATTTTGGGGTGCATATTGAGGATTCTTATACTCACCCCTTCATGGGATTTTACTGCATGTGATTTGTCTTGTATAGACCATGGGTCCTTCAACGGAGTCCTAGTTGGATCCAAAGTAGGTAGAGCGTAGTAGCTAGACCAACCAGTATTTACCGGAGAGATACCACAGAGCTTTATGGTGGGTGTTTGTCAGTGATCCCCTCTATCTAAGCAGGTTGGACGCTTTTGTAGTTTCCTTTTTGTGGGAGTGTATTTTCCTTTTTTCTTTTGATGTACTCTGGTTTGAGATAGATGTATTCATGAATTTTAGTTTTAATTTTTCTATATATATATATATACATCTCTTAACTATTATATGGAGGCGTATGTGGGTGCGTGTGTATAGGTACGATAGGATAAGGACTCCCATGTGTGTGATATCCTACTCGATGCTAGTCTCAAGCCCTTGGCCTATTAGAGGTAGGCTTGGGGGGTCATGGATCGAGCCTCATTCGGTATGTTTTTGATATTAGATTCCATCGGTAGGTGGAAAATAATTGGATGGTAAAATTGGGTTACATAGCCTGCGGCCGGAGAACACTCCATATACCCATACTCATTGAATCTAGATGCATCGAGAAATTAATTACACATGGTTATTTTATTTCACATCGCATGTTGATCGGGAAAACCTGGAACATGACAAGAGGATACAGGGTGTGTAGCTGGAATGTGCACACCATGTTTTCTAACCATGTTAACATGATGAATCCCCAGACATGTGGCTTGAATATATGACAACTGAGGTACTTAATGTTTAACTGCATGTACATGCTGTGTAGTCCTCCATTAATGGAAAAAATTAAATTTACATTAAATTTGAAAATTTCATCATTAAAACTTTATTTTATTGATTGACACGCCATTTTTTATTTGGAAATTTAATAATAGTTTTAAATAATTTTAAATGATCAATAAATTTATTGTAATTAATATGTCACTACTTGTTCTGTCATTTATTTTCTGTAAATTCCATTAATGATGGGTATCTCCAAATAAGATCAGATGATCATTAAGATGAAGAGGAATTAATTAATAAATCAATAAATTAATTAATTAATGAAAGTGTGTTTATATTAAATAATAAAATAATAAATAAATAAATGAATGATAGATATTTAATTTTGCGTATTCACTGCATGTATGACAGTTTATGATCTTGACCAATAGTTGTGTATGTATTAGATGTTTTAATTTAATTTATTTCATGAGTTTTCAATTATTTAATATTAAATTAAACAATTTCCTCTGAGTCATCCCTCCCTCCCTTATTATGTAGGACCTACATGTCTAAGGATATTTATGTAATCCCCTTTAACCAATCCTTTGGTTCACCCCACCTACATGTGAGTAATAAATATTTGTAATTAATGGAGCATCTCAAGGCGCATGGAGTTAGTTCAAGATGAAACCATAATGACGCCAACCCAGGTGATACACAGGTGAATAAGTGGAATGTTGAAACTCATGCCAAGACTAGAAATATGAGTTATTTCCCTTAGGTCAAAGGTTGATTTAATATTTTCTCATTAAATCAACTGTTAGATATGGATCATGAATGAGTCATTTAATTAAGTAATTATTTCTA
Organism: Viscum album; assembly: GCA_963277665.1. Classification (NCBI taxonomy): domain Eukaryota; kingdom Viridiplantae; phylum Streptophyta; class Magnoliopsida; order Santalales; family Viscaceae; genus Viscum; species Viscum album. Next base: position 802,959,846 of record OY728145.1, on the reverse strand, counting down.
TCTATGCAATTATTTATTTTATAGATTCAAGACTATGATCACATAAATAAATAAATTAATTTTAAAATATAGAAATTAAATAAATAAATTACGTGTAAGTATTTTATCCAACATGGTTAATTAATTAAGTAACATCCACTTAATATTAACAAAACATGTAAAGGATAAAACAAGATAAAAATATTATTCCTAATAAATTAAAATACCTTAATTAAATATTAAGTTAGACATAGACTTCCATTATTTGATTGGGAATGAAACCATAGTACTAATTTTAGTACATAACCAAATTCTGGACGCATAATTTTATTGGGGAGTTCTCACAAGAGTTTTGGGTTGACATAATCGAAATTGTGTTGAGTTTAACAGCTAAAGTCTATTTAATACAAATTTGGAGGCATGTGTTGAGGAAATATAAGTTAGGATTTATGACAGGGGAATCCACTAAAGGGATCAAGGACTCACAAGTTCTCAGTTGAAAATACTACCTATATAATTACTTTATTATGGTTTTTATAGAAAATATCTGGATCATTAAGAAAAGTAATGGGGATCCTTGCCACTAGAATGTTAAAGCAACTATACATTTTGAGTATAATGTTGAGGACTATTGAGACTTGATAAAATAGTGGGAGATTTAATAATTAAATAAATTAAAACATTTAAATTATTATATATAACTTATTTTGTAATAAAGAAAAGTATGAATAATATGTTCTTTTTAATTATTGAATAAAATTAAAAGTTCATCATCCAAATTATCCCTTTGATAAATATTGGAGAAAGATAACCTCAACTGGTAGTAACTTCTAAGAGTGGTTTATATGTCTTCGGGTTATGCTACACCATGAAAAGAAATCTTACATGCTAGAATACTCAATGCCGGATCCTCCTACTAAAGAGGAGAGTGATGAAGAGTTCCTTGTATATAAAAAACATTTCAGAGATGTAGTGTATGTTAAATGTTTGATGCTTTCATTGATGTATAGTGAACTAATGAAGTCTCATGAAAACATGGATGTGTATAACATTCTTGAGAAAATTTGTGGTCTTTACTAGGAGAGAGATAAACATGAACGGTTTGAGATTTCCAAGGCGCTCTTTCAGAGAAATCTTGGAGAGGGTGACCCAAATGAGCCTCATGTAGTCAAGCTCAATAGCTATATTGAGTACTTAGAGGTTCTTGATTTAAAACTCCCTAAAGAACTAGGTACCAACCTCATTCTATCATCACTCCCTTAGAGATTTTCCATTTATTTTTTAAATTTAAATATGAACAACATTGAGAAGCCTCTACCATATCTTCTTACTCTTATTTGCTAAGTAGATAAGGATACAAAGCATGAAAAACCTTCCATCCTTATAGTTAACAAATAGAAATTGAAAGAAAATATATTTAGGCCCAACGATTTTTCATACCCTTCCAAGAAGAAGAATATCAATGAGGAATCAAGGGAACAAGATGCTATCTATTTCTCATATGGTAAGAATTTCCACTAGAAGAAAAATTTCACCCATACAAAGAAGAAAGGGTAAGATTTAGGTACATTTGTTATCGAGTGAAATTTATCTATTTATATAAATTGGGTATTAGATAAAACTTTTGGTAGTCACATATGTATTCAAATACAGTAACCAAGTTGATTTATAAATATTAAATGAGGAGAGTTAGATCTTAGAGCATCCAAGAGAGACAAACCTACTTTTGTAGCTATCAGGGACTACTAACTCACATTTATAACTAAAACGATCTTTGTTTTAAAGGGTTTTTATTATGTACCTTCAATTACCAAAAACATTATTTATGTATCCAGACTTGATAAAATGGATTTATTTTCAAATTTAGGAATAAATGTTTCTTATTTTATAAAGATAACATTTATTATCGTAAGGAACATTTAAATAACGGTATTTATATATTTAATTACACTAACCAAATAATGGAAATCGATAAAAAAGTTACTTCAAATGAATCATACCACACCCAACTTTGGAAACACTGGATATTTCATGTAATTGAAAAGTGCTTGACTAAATTACATCCAGATGGATATTTAGATTCTTTTTAATTAAAACTAATTGGTTTATGTCACACATGTTTACAAGGGAAAATGACCAAATCCCCATTTAGTGGGAAAGGTGAAAGGGATAAAGAGATTCTTGAATTAGTTTATACTGATTTGTATAGACTATTTACTATTGAATAAAGGGGTGGGCCCTCATACTTCATAACTTTTATTGATGATTTTAGTATATATGGATATGTGTAATTAATTAGGTATAAGTTGAATTATTCTGAAAAATTCAAGGAATAAAAGAAAATAGTTGAGAACCATCTTGGTAAGAAGATTAAGAAACTTCACTCAGGACATGTTAGAGAACATCTTAATCAAGAATTCATTGATTATATATGGGAGTTAGAGATTTTATCTCAACTCACTCCTCCTTATACGCCTCAGTGGAATGGTGTAAGTGAAAGGAGGAACCACACCTTGTTGGATATAGTGTGATCAATGATGAGTTATGTGAGTCTTCCATTATTCTTTTGGGTATACATGTTAAAAACAACAGAATACATACTAAAATAAGTGCTAAATAAATAAACAGACAATATACCATACCAATTATGTAATGGAAAGAAACCCATGTTGTCTTAATTACATGTGAGGGGTTGTGAAGAATTTGTTAAGACCTATTCATGTAATAATATTTCACCCTAAGGATAAAATTTTATCTTTATAGGATATCCCAAAGAAACAAAGGGATTATATCTATACAATCCTTTAGAAAAAAATGTCGTGGTTTAAATAAATCCCATATTTCTTTAGGATTATATTATCTCTAAAAGAGATAATAGGATAGAGATATACTTTTATGAAGTCTAGATTCATGATACACAAGAGTTGTCATAGGAACAAATTCCACAAAGCCTCATGGAAGAAGAAATTGTTCCAAAGACACAATTACTGCATAGGAGTACTAGATAGGTTAGACAACTAAAAGGGTATGGTTTTCTAGTCATTGAGGATGGAGAATAATTATTAGTTGATAATAATTCCCTTATAACCTACAAGGAAGTAGTAAATAGAATAAATGTTTCCAAGTGGAAAGAATCCAGGAATTCTAAAATGGATTACATGTACCAAAACCAAGTGTGGATTTTGTTAGAACCTACATTAGATATAAATACCGTTGGTTTCAAATGGGTATTCATGTAGAAAATGGACATGGAAGGAAAAGTCTATACCTATAATGTGTGATTAGTTGAAAAAGGTTTTAAACAACGTTAAGGAATTATATATGAAGAAACATTTTCACCATTTTCAATATTGAAATCCATCATAATTTTATTTGTCATTACATATTTCCATGATTATGAGATTTGGAAAATAGTTGTCAAAACAGCCTTCCTTAATGGGAACCTTTAGGTAGATGTCTATATGACAAAACCAAAAGGGTTTATGACTCCAATGGATACTAAAAAGGTATAAAAGTTGAAAAGATCCATTTATGGATTAAATAAAGCATCTTGGTCATGGAACATTTATTTTGATGAGGCCATAATATAATTTTGTTTCATAAATAACGAATGTGATCCATGTGTTGGTAAATAGTTTAGTGGGAGTGCAATCATTTTCTTAATAGTATATGTTGATGACATATTACTCATTAGAAAGGAAATACTAGTATTATAGTCTGTTAAGGCTTGGTTGAATAAATTATTCTCTATGTAGTACTTGGGAAAGGTAGCATATATTCTTGGGATGAGGATCCATCATGATAGATTCAATAGGTTTCTCAGCCTAAGTCAAAGTACATACATTGACAAGATACTGAAGGGATTCAGTATGGTAAAATCCAAGAGGGGATCATTACCAATGTCATATGGAATTAATATTTTCAGGAAAATGTGTCCTAAGTCACATGAGGAAAGAAAGGATCACGTGTGGATCACCACTAGAGAGATGAGGCGTACTAAGGACTTGTTCTTTCTTTATAGAGGAGATGAGGAAATATTCATTAGAGGATAAGAAGATGATAGTTTCCAAACTGATCAAGATGACATAAAGTCACAAACGAGATACATATTCCCTTTTAATGGAGGTTCTGTGAGCTGGAAGAGATCAAAGAAGGCTATGGTTATAGATTATATAGAATATTTTATGTATATTGAAGCTTTTTAGGAATCTAAAGAAGTAGTATGTATGTGTAACTTCATCCAAGAGCTTGATATGGTAACTATAAATAAAGATCCTATCATACTCTATTATGATAATACTGTAGGGGTGGATCTTGCAAAATATCCAAGGTCACATCAATGGAATAATCACATACTTTATTAGTATCATCTCTTGAGGGATTTTTCTTAAAGAGGTGAAGTTTCAGTGAGAAATATTTATATAGAAGACAATGTGGAAGACCCCTTGACTAAAGAATTGACTCAACAGAAACATGAATATCACGTGAGGTCTAGCGGACTGATGTTCATAGGTAGTTGGATATAGTACAAGTGGGATTTTTTTAGTGTTAGTGTCCTAGGAAAAACTTTTTCAAATTTGATTACATGAATATTGAATGTATTTAATATTAATAAAACTTATTATTACATTTTTTTGTTCTGTATGACTCAAATGTAATAATGTCCTCAAGTATACGTCGTATTGATAAGGTCACAGGAGTTCCCCACTATGATGAGAACCTTGATGTGCTATGAAGATTTTCTCAAATAATGTTCTGTAGTTGGATAACATACTTTAACAGGACACATAGTACACAAACTATCAGCTGTGAGTACTTGTAATCATACAATACTTATTCTTATGAAGTTTGCATTTGGTAATTTCCAACATGGAAGATTATGAGAACATACCTACTCATAAGAATTACACATGTTTTGGTGTCATCAGAAATTACTGTATGCGAGCATGTGTAATGGTCCTTAAACTTTAAGATTATTATTAATGCATGTTACAACTCACGTACTTAGATGTATTTCATAACCCATGACAATAATAGTTCATGGTGAAGTTAGATATGTTGGGTGCATCACGAGTGAAATCTCATTAATTAATAGGTCAAGGAAGGATTTGCCCTTCCATATTTATAGAAGCAATATATTGACCCTTTTATTGGAATATAACTATCACATTAAATTCTATGTCCATAGTGTAATGACATGTTTATTTCAAATAGTCAAAGAAAGGCATATCGATCATATAGGTTGGTGACATGGTTATACAACATGCTTGATGAGATATTATGAAAAATGGATTATTTTACACAATGAGTATTTTTATGCAGTTGTCAACATTTAAACATTGAGTTCTTTCTCTTGTGTCCCTTGACCCATTTCTAGATAGTAATCTTGGACTTTAGGAAAGCCCGCCTAATACCAAAAAGAAATAATCCTAGAGGTTCACATACTAAGTGTTTTCATTGATCTCGATTAAATTTTATTTGATTTTAATTAATGGAATAAATATTATTCTCAAGTTCGAGGAATAATTTTATCCAAGTTATATTGATCGTATAATTTAAATAAATATTTATTCTCCAACATTTGAATAAAATATTTATTTTATTTATTGAATATTTTCATAAATATTTATCCCCTAGATAGAGAATAAAATATTTATTAATGAAAAAAATATTTATATGGTTGTTCAATAAATGATATAGGATCTTGAACAGACCATGACCGAGTCCAATGATAAATATCAATTAATAAGACCATTATATAATATTTGTTAATGCGCAAGTTGGAACGCACTACAAAATAATAATAATATAATTATTATTATGTGGCATGAGATTTATTAGAGGTAATATATTTTATTTAATGGATGATATGTAATTAAATAATATTTTATCTTTAATCCTAACTTTATACATATATGGTTATATCTATTGTGTAGAGCATCCAAAAATTTAGAATAGATAATTTTTACAGACAATGAATTCTCTCTCAACTCCTCCTTCTCTCTCCCTCTCAAGAACGAGAATTGAAAGAGAGATTTATTCAAGACCAATGAATGAGAGATCAAGAACAAACATCTTAATACATTTTAATAATCGCGATAACACCCAGAGATCGAGTGGTATTTCTTGGAGATCATAGGATCACGTGTGGATCACCACTAGAGAGATTCTATCCTTGAATCCTCATAGAGAATTGAAGGTAATATGAAAGGGTTTTTTTGGATGATCAAACATCATCAATGAAGAAATTTTCTAATCCCAGGTATTTATTTATTAAAATATTAAATAAATTAATTATAAATTTAATGTGCAAGATCCTTACTCTTGGTTTTGGGAAACGATTATGAAAATAAATGTTAATATATCACCCACCTCCGCATGCATGTGCTGCACCCAGAACCATCAAATGTGGAAAAAAATATAACATGAAATCATAAGAGTTGGTCAAGTCTCAATTCCAATACTTCATAATATCATGGATGAAGCCAACTATTATTTCCCCATTCATAATATTATGGATGAGGCTGACTATACTTGGATCATGCATGATAATCTCATGAGATATAATGCATTACCTAATCGATTGGGGGGATATATAATTCTAGGACCATCCATGAAATCATAATATGTACATGAATATGAATTCCATATAGATGGAAATTTTATATAAACCATAAGCATGAGAAATACCCATGAGAAGGATATGGGTTACATAATCACGTCTTAAATCATAAACAAATGATATAACATAATTATTACTAGTAGAAGAAGCGATTAATTTTTTTGATATTAATAATTTATAAATAAGTATATATCATAAAAATAAAGATAAAGTGAAGGAAAAATATTGATAAAATATTTAATAATTAGGTGTAAAAATGAACTTCTTAAATGATGTTTTAATAAATGGGTAAAAAACCTTTAAAGAAGATAAGAGAATAGAATTCTCCTTAAAACCAGAAATGAACTAGAATAACTTTTCCTAAAATGATGATTATTTTTATAAATAATATAAGATTAAAATATTTATCAAAGTGATACATGAAAGGAAATAAGAATATAAAATCTCCATTTAATTCGGTATTCTTTATAGAATATATTGGGAATGAGACTTGAAAAACTTTCATAACACCAACAAATAAAGGTAAAATAAATTAGGTATATATGGGAAAAAATATATAAAGAATATATAATGATAAAATATTATGAAGATATTGAAAAAGATAAATAAATATAGATAACATGAAGTGCCCTTTGGATTGGAGGAATTGTTGAAAATGTTTTGTTTATTGTATTTCTTGTCAACAAAGTCATTGAAGTGTTTTTGGGGAAATTTATAGTATTTTAGTTGTTTCTAAAGTTTTTTTAAGTTTTTATGAACTTAAATGAATGATTATATAATTTTTGTGTACAATCATAAAAATTTCCAACTCTGTAATTTTTTATAAGGTTCATATCCCTGTGCAATGTAAGGATTATTAGTGTCTTGAATAAACATAATCTAATGTAGATGTTTGAAAAAAGAAAAGTCTTATATGAAAAATCATGAATAGTATATCCATATAAGGGTTATTATATATATAATAATGGTTCCAAAGTTTTTAAGGATTAATTTTTATGTGAATAATAATTATCTAGTGCAACATATGCATGAATTTTTATATGCATAAACATGATCTTCCTTCGTGTAAGAATCAAATCAATCTTCATGGATATCAGTTGTTTGTCTGCATAAACATAATTGAATTAATAATAATGATATGAACCTATGAAACCATCATCTTTAATTTCATAAGGATGAATTCCTAGAATATAAGGGTTATCTTCAATCTTTATAGGGATATATACTTAGAGAAAAATATAAGTTTCTAGAAGTCAAATTTTATAATGAATTAAAATCAAATGATGATATATAATACTCAATGATAAAATCATAAAATGTAAAATGTGATTCAATGAACATGAAGAATATATGATCCCCATATCACGAAGAACATGAGTTTTAACTAGTACAAAAGAATGAGGGATATCTCAATGACGTTGAAATACATTTATTATATTTTTAAGAATAATAAAGATATTTAATTGGATGATTAGTTTTTGTTCTTCAGTTCCTAAATCACATGATAATAAAGATATGATGCAAGCTATTTTTTTTCGAAATTATAAATTATTTTAAATTTAATTTTGAATTATTAGTTGATCCGTTAGATACAATTTATTCCACAAGTACTCATTTATGAGTATTTGTGAATACAAAAGTTTAAATGATTTTTGTTGAATTTTTTAATGATGGATGAGCTTATTTCTTTTGAGTTATTATATAATTCTTAGTGCTTATATTTTGAGAAGGTTAAAAATTAAAGGGATATTTTAGAAAATCCTTGATATAAAGGGATATGAGTGACTAATCTATGTGTTGGGATTTATAAGGAGATCCCATGAGATTGTGGATAAAGAAAAATCATTAGGTGATTCTAACACCCTAATATTTTATTATTTATTCTCTTTTAAATATAACCATTATATATGATAACTTGTGATGCAACCAATGCTGAACTAAAGTGAATAATACTTAATTAAAATATAGGTGTACACTAATAAATTATGAATATTAAATTTTCAAACAAATAAATTAACACTCATTATTTATTAAAATGAAATAAGGTTAAGAACACTTAAAGTTTAAAAGGTAATTTTCTAGAAAGTAGTTTTTATTTATATTTTATATTTTATTTTAAAAAATAAATCTATGAATTTTAATTTGATGAAATGAAAATAATTTTTAAATTCATCACGTCAAAATTAGTTTAGGGTGAATTTTGTAGATTTTCCTGAAATGATTATTTTTTTGATGAATAGTGGAGAATACATTTTTCATAAATACTACCATTTTTATGGAATCATATTGATATATGAATGAATTAAAAGTTTATGATTTTTTTATAGAATAAATATGCATTTAATTATTAGAATATTATATTTAAAAATGTTATGTTGAATTTATAAACCTATGTTTGAAATTTTAAAACCTAGGTGATGATTTATTCTAATAAAAGAACTATTTTGATCCTTTACTAAAATTAAGTATTTACAAGGTTAAATTCGAAATTGGATCTGTTTTAAAGTAAAATAAATTTAATTTTTTATTAATAAACCAATAAATTTCCTAAGGATCAATTCTACACATAATATTGGTGTTAAATCATTTTTATGCTTAAAAATTCATTTTTTCTAAAAACTATTTTTGATTGTATTTTTCATACTTATATTAAAATTAGTTTTTACCACCAATAGAAATTTTATTTTTTAAAATGGATTACTTATTTAAAATAATGATATTTAAATTATCTAATAAATTCCATTTAATTTTTAGTCATAAAATTATGTTATTATAACAAATGTTAGTCACCACAATAAAGGTTAAATGGGTTAAAGAGGGGGGTTAAACTAAAGGAAAATGCATTAAATATCACTAAAAAATATATAAATTTGATTTTATGAGTATATTTAAACCTTAAATTATCTTATAATTTATGATCTTTTCTATTTGGTTCCACTTTACCTTGAAAATGACTATATTATTTTAAGGTTTTGAGTATTTATTAGAGTGACAATCGCCACACTTATAAAAGGGCCGCTCCTCTACTCACTTATACAATCAATTTTAGCACTTTATCTTAACTAATATCTAACAAAATAACATAAAAAACCATTATAAATTACCAATATGTTTTTTACTCATCAAAGATCAACGAAATTGGGTTTAATGAGAGATCTAAAGGAGGATACCTAAGGAAGCAGTAAGGGTCTCAACCAAGCTATTTTTAGTTTTCTTTCTTATTAAGACTCTTACATATATTATATAAATATATTAAAATAATAAAATAAGTATTATTAGTTTAATTAAATTTTATTATGTTTATGTAATTACCATCATCTACTTCCTTTCCATCCATTCTAAAATGAAAACGTATCCTGTGTGTATGCATAGACTATCGCCTCCACGAATGACATATATCATTTTCCATCACTGAATGAAATAAATGGTTATAAAAATTTATTTAATGTATAAATATTATATTTATAAAATTATTAAGTTCTTTTAATTGTAATATATATATATATATTATTGAAAAATAAAATCAATTGTTTTTATTGAATCAAAATTTATAACAAAACGATTTTCAGGTTTCCATGAAAATCACCAACATAAGTTCCATAAAGTGACTATATAACTATATAAATATATCCAAAATACACTATAAATATTCATAATTTTTTTGAAAATGATTAAAACATGACCAAGTTTTAGGGATTGAAATCGTCAAATTGGAACATGCATGGAAAACAGAGTATTTTACCTAGAAATATTGATTTTAACAAAGAGTTATTACTAAGTGGGTAATAATAAATTATAAGTGGATATTTTATAGTAATATAAATATAAATAGGGTTATTATATATATTTATAATATATCAAAATTTATTTGAAAATTATGTTAGAGCATGTTTGACTTAGCAGAATCCAAGGTAAAAGTTTCTCATGTCAAACTTCCTTGAGACATGTTTTGAATTACACATTTATTTATATTTTATAGTATTTATGATTCATCTTAGAAATATTATTCCATGATACAATATTTTATAATGTTATAAAAATTTCCATTTCAATTTATATCTTTAAATTTTTTTTATTAAAGTGTTAAAAAATCCGTAATATTTTATTTTACAATCTCACTTTTTATTGGGATTGTTTATGTTTCAATCATCATTGGGGTAATTTTATGTTATTTATATGATAATAAACATTTATTTTATTCTAATATTGTTATTTTTATGGTTTTAAAATATTATTTTCATTTTACCTCTCTTTGGTACTTAAAGACACTAAAAAAATGTTCATGATAAAAGATGAACTTATTTATCCTTTTTGGTTAGGAATATTTTCCCTCTATATAGATATTATTTTTATTTTTTATATAATGTTATTATATATATTCCAATGATTTATCATGTCCAATTTTTTATATATTTTACTTATTATTAAATTTTTTAAAATTAATATTATTAACATTTTCTATAAAAGTCATTTATGACTTTCTTTACAAATGTATAAAGACAACATCTCTTTAAACATTTTCTACATCAATGAATTTTCCTACTGTCATGACCATTATTCATGATTTGGTTTCCTTTAAAGGTTTTTATGTGTTTAAAAAGTAATATATATTCCAATTATTCTATCAAATTTTCAAAAGAAAAAAAATATTATTTTCATTAATGTTTTGAAAAGGTATTTTTTCCACTTTTGTATATTTTTTGTCTTCTACTTCACGTTTTCTAAATTAGGAATAGTTTATTTTCATGATAAAATTGTTTTAAATTATTTTACAAAAAATGTTTTAAATATATTATTTAAATCCCATGAAAATAGTTTTTAAAGTGGCTTTTAACTTTTTTGGAAACATTGTTATAAAAGATTTAAAGGAAAAATAATTTTGTAATCTTTATTCTATTTTCCAAAGGACATATCTTTACTTAAAAAATTTCATTTATGATGAATCGATGGTATCCTTATTGAGAATTTTCTTTATTATCCTAGATGTATTATAAATTATTTATATTACTAACTTAACTGTATACTCATTACTCTATATAGTGTAATTAACCTATCATACATAATCATATTGGTGAGTGTTTATGAAGAAAGACAATTCAATTATTAACTATGAAAATATTGATGATCTGTATATTCATTAATTCAACACATATGATTATTGATTACTAAATGATGATTTAATATATATAGAGTAAATTTTGAAATTAAATATATTTTATTTAATAAAGATAATTTTTTATTTATAAGGCATATTGATAATGTGTTGTTTATGGTGAATGCATTAGATATGTTTAACTAATGGCTGGGGACCAGTGTTATATAGCCCCTCGATTCATCGGGTAAGGTCTCATAATAAAAAAGAATAAGTATCACTTGGTTTATTCTAACCCATACAATGTAACATGTATTAGTTGAGAGGTATTGATGTTATGTAATATGTCTTGGTTAAGAGGCCTTGATAGAATATAAAATGTCTTAGTTAAGAGACCTTGATGGTATAAAATATATCTTGGATGAGGCCATGAAGATAAGATTAAGATGTTTAGAAATAGGAATTTCATCATTGTGAAGAAAATTATTGATGATCTTGTGATTATTTACTTTGTTATGCTATACATGGATATATTTCATGCTAAATTTATTAATTATATGGGAAATTTATTTATTATTTACTCTGCCATTTTATTCATGTTTTATTCTCTATGAAAGGTTCCATCATATGCTACCCTTATTGAGATTACCCATATTATATTTTTATTTAACCATGTTATGAAAAAGTGTAATATATATGATATATCTAGAAGGGTATCATGTGTGGATTATTTTATAAGAGATATTGATGACTTATTATGGAATAATAAAATTTGGGTATAATGGAAAAAATATCTATTGGATGGGAAAGATATGGGTTTTTCTATGTAATTTTTTTCATAATTCTCAAGATATATATACATAAAAAGTTAGTGGGTATGTAAATGAATCAATAATTTATTTTGATGAATATAATTATGGATGGTTAAAATTGTGTCTCTTGAGTTGGTAGTAAATCTAGTATGTTAAAATTGTGTTTTTAGAATGAAATCTAGGAGTATGAGTCTAGGGTGTCTCAGTTGGTACCAGATCAGGGTTTATACAACTTAATAGATTAGGATGTTATTAATTAAGGATAATTTAAGATATATAAATAATATCATGGTTTAATAAGTTTAAGGTTTTTTATATGTTCAAATATATCAATACCCTTTTAAATTATTATGTGACAATATTTTAAAGGGTTTTAAGATATTTTGAGATGCATTTATGGGAACACATGATTAAGGTAAATATAAACCTTGGGTTTAGTATGTGATTTAGTGTGGTGGTTATTTGTAATTTTTTTTATTTTTAGAGATAATTTGAATGTAAAGATAAATAATATGTTGATATATGAATTTTAAGTCATGGTAGTTATTTTTATTTTGAGAGAAATAAATTTATCATATTTTTGGGAATGTATAGATAACCTTTAGTTTTGAAAGTAAATTTTAGGGAAATTTTATTTAGTAATATGTTTACCATAATTTAGTATTATGATATATGTTTTGTAGTGTGTAAATTGATGATATTATTTACAGAATAAAGACCGAGTTAACTTTTGGAAGCATATATGATTTTTTTGTGGTTTTATATTAAGGTTATTTAAGTTGTTTGAGGTTTATTAACATATTTTTTTGAGTATATATTTCCATGTTTTTTGTGTTTAGAAATTTTTGAGATAAAATTTTAGGTGGTTTTCGAAGAATATGTAATCAAATCTTTCTGATTTTTGGGTTTTAAATTTATTCAATCATATTTTGAATATTTTTAGGATTTAATTATTTTTTGGAATGATTTAGTTTGAACTTTGGGTGTTATTATTGATATTTCAGAGATAAATGTATTACTTATTCAAATTAAGGATTATTTATATGTAGTATTATCTTAACTTGTGCAAACCATTTTTGGTTTTAGTAAATGAATCGAGGCAAGAGGAATAATTTTTCATTATTTTGTGGATCTAATGATCCATTAAAGTTTGATTTTCATGATCTAGGAATTAAAAATTCAGCATGGTTATTTGTAATTTAGGATATGATATGATGTATAGGTAGAAAAATAATTAAAACACAACTGAAGGATGAAATTACCCTTTTAGGATGAAAATAAACCAAGTATATTTTCTCATATTCACTTTATGGATGGTAAAATAACTCATGAAACTAAATAAAGTGAAAGAAAAAAATATTTATTCTTATATTTAAAATATCATTTAGGTATCAAGGTATGTTTTTGGAAACCTATTCACAAGTATGAGTCTTATAAATCTACATGCATGGTTTTATAAATATTTAATTATGAAATACTAAGATTCCCATTAGTAACTTAGGATTTGTCTATTAAGACAAAATAAATATATAAGATTATAAATATGTAAATATAAATTCATTATGGTTAGAATGAATTTAAATTACAATGATGAAATTTATTTAAGTGTGGGAGAATGTTACACCCCGGGATTTTAGTATGTATTCTCTTTTAATTAAAACTAGTATGTACGATAACTTATGATATACACAACAAAAAAATAAAGTGAATAATAATTTATTAAAATTAAAGGTAAACATTAATAAATTATTAATATACTATATAAAAACAAATAAATGTATACTCATTGATTATTCACATGAAATAAGGTTAATAACACTGAAACTTTAAAAGGACCATTTTCTATAAAATAAATTTTTATTAATATTTTATATTTTCATTTAAAAGATAAATTTATGAATTTTAATTTGATTAAATTAACTTTATTTTTGAATTCATGATTCCAAAATTATATTATGGTGAATTGTTGATATAATTTTTTAAATGGTTGATTTTTGGGTGAATAGTAAAGAAAATAGTTTTTACAAATACTATCATTTTTATGATATAATCATGATATAACACTGATTTAAAAGTTTATGAAACCATTTGGGTATAAAAAAAATGTTTTTAAGTATTAAAATATAATATTTAAAATGTTATATTGAATTTATAAACCTATTTTTGACATTATAAAATCCATGCGATGATTTATTCTAATAAAAGAACTATTTTGATCCTTTATTTAAATTAAGTATTTAAAAGGTTACATTTAGTTTTGGATTGGTTTTAAAGTTGTATAATTCTATTTTTTTAATTAATAAACCAATTAATTTCATGAGAATAAATTTGGTTCACTTTTTTGAGTAAAATCATTTTTATGTTTAAAATGATATTTTTTATAAAAACATTTTTTGTTGTGTTTTCTGTATTATATTAAAAATTATTTTTACCACCTCTACAAATTGAATATTTTAAAATAAATTATATATTTGTAATTATAAAATTAAAATTATTTATTAAGTTCCATTTAATTTTTAGTCATAAAATTAAGTTACCGTAGTAAACTTTAGTCATCACGATAAAGGATAAATGGGTTAAAGAGTGGGTTACACTAAGGGACAAGGCCTCAAATATCACTAAATATTGTCTAAATTTGATTTTATGAGTGGTTTTAGACTATAAATTATCATATATTCCAAAATTGTTCCATTTTTTTCCACTTTCTATTAAAAATGACTTTACATTATCTTAAAGTTAAGAATATTTAAAAGAGTATCGCTCCAGGAACATATAGAAGGACCCCACATATCATCACTTCTAAAAACACTTATAAAAATTTATTTTGAACAATATATACCCAAATAATTTAACAAAACCCTTATACAAGACCTATAGGTTCTTTTCTCACTAAAAAACCAACCCAAGAAGTCTTAAGGAGAGATCCAAAGGAGGATACCTAAGGAAGAGATAATCATGTTAACCGAGATCTTTTAAGTTTGTTTATTCTTAAAGCACCTCCAAATATTCTACAACAATATTAACATAATAAAATTAGTATTATTAGTTTACCTAAATTTTATTATTCTAATGGTATATCCATTATCTACCTCATTTCCATTCGTTGGAAAATGAAAACATCACTGATGCGTACGTGTAGACTACCGGCTCCAGGAACGATATATTTCATTTTTCATCACCACATGACATGTATAGTTATGAAAATGTATTTAATGTATAAATATGATATTTATTACATTATTAAGAATCTATAATATATATATATATATATATATATATATATTCACTAATAAAATCATATCTTTTTATGCAAACCAAATTTCTAAAAAAAAGAGGTTTTTAAGATCTCCATGAGAATCATCACCATATGTTCCATAAAGTAACTATATAACTTCATAAATATAAAAAAACATAATATAAACCTTAATAATCATTCTATAGATGATTAAATAATGACCAAGGTGTAAGGACCAGAACTAAAAAATTAAAACATGCATGACAAAATGAATAGTTAACACAAAAATACTAATTTTAATAAATAATTATTAATAAATGGGTAATAAGAAATTATAATTGAGTTGTATATATTAATATAACTATAAATATGGTTATAATATAAACATATGTATAATAAATATAAATTTATTAACTAAGGGTTTTACAGTGCATCCGACTAAGAAGGAATCCAAGGTCAAGGTTTCTCATCTCAAATTTCCTTCTTTAATACATGTTTTGAATTACACACCTATTTCCAATATATGGTGTTTATGATTCCTATTTGAAATATTATATCATGATCCAATATTTAATCATAGAAATTAAAGTTATATTGTAAGTTCTATCTCTTAATAGGTTTTTGATTCTTTATGATTTAGATTTCTTTCTAACTTTTAATAGTGTTCCATAGTAATATTTATTCTAATTATTATTTGAATTTTAAAAAGACAAAGGGATATTATTTTTGTAAATGTTTTGAAAAGTTATTTCATTCCACTTATGTATATTTTTATCTTCCACTCCACATTTTCTTAATTAAGTATAGTTTGTTTTCAAGATTCCATTATTGTTAGTTATTTTATAATTTTTTAAATGTATTCTTGATATCTTACGAAAAGAGTTTTGAATGTGACATTTTTCATTTTTTTAAAAATTTACAAAATAATTAAAGGAAAAAACTTTTTAAAAATATTAAATTCCATTTTCTCTCTATTTTCCTAAGAAATTATCTTTACTATAACACCTTTATTTCGGATGAATTTATGTTCTCCTTAATGTACATATTCTTTATTATCATGGATGTATTCTATATTGTTTCTAGTATTGACTTAACTATATACTCATCACTATATACGATGTGAATACCCTATCCTACATAAATCATATTGGTGGGTGTTTTTCAAGAAAAATAATTCAGTTATTGATTGATAAAATATTGATGATTCATATATTTATTAATTCCATAAGGATGAGTATTGATTTATAAATGAAAATGGAATATATAATAGTGAAATATTTATTTCCTTATATTTGATTAAATATTGATATATATTGATTGATCAAGCATATTTATAATGAGTTTTTTATGATGAATGCATTTGATATGTTTAAGTAATGATCAAGCCATGATATTTTATATCCCCTCAATGTATCGGGTAAGGTCTCATAAGACTAACATGAATGGGTATCTATTAGTGTATGATAGCCCATAAAATATAATATGTCTTGGTTTAGATCCCTTAATAGTATATAAGATTTATTAGTTCATAGGCCATGATTAAATAAAAGTTGTCTTGGTTGAAAGGCTTTCATGATATGAAATTGGTCTTGGATAATGCCTTCAATTTAAGATTAAGATGTAAAACTTTGTTCATTTCATCACTATGAAGATCGTTATAAATGTTCATGTGATTATTTAATTTGTTATGTTATCCATGTATATATTTATTCCTTAATTTATTGATTATATGGCACATTTATTTATTATTTACTCCGCTATAATGTTGTACTACTAATGTTGTTCCAACATATCCCATGTACTTTAGGCTTTAATGATCTCAAATACCATTTGTACTTTATTGATGATTTTTAAGTGTGTTTATCAAGTTATATATTATTTTAATTGTTTTAGCTATTTAAAACCTTAAGTTTTCTATTCTGGATGTTTTTTATGAAATTTTCCTAAGTATAAAATATCAGATATATGAGGAATTTGGATACATAGAGAAATAACTACATGAGAATTATGTTATGTTAATCTCTAATGTGAAGGATTAACCTATTTAAATTATCTATGTTTTAGAACTGGCTACGTGGAAATCATCTACGTTGATGAGATCAGCTATGTGAGAAATCGAATAAGTATTTTAATCAGTCATATGAACCAGTTACGTAGAGTAATTGACTATGTGAATTAGATACATGGTGGAATCATATCTGTGGTTTCAAATAGTTACACTAAATTTGGATAAGTTAATAAAAATCCCCTGCGAATCAAATTTCTAGGGGATGTAAAATATCTATATGAAGAAGTTCTATGTCAAATAAACTACATGTATTAAAATGAAGAAATTGAATATGTGATGATTAGAAATCAACTACATCATTCTGCAATATATATTTAGTACCGTTGAATCACTTTAGTGTGCTTTTAATGCTTTCATAATATCTTTAAATGATATATTACCTATTTATGGTAAAAAAGATTATAAAAAGAGGAAATTACTGAGAAAAGAAACAATTATAAGGATAATTTATTCCTATTTACTATTGCTGAAGTATTTCGAAGAAAATGGCATGTCTCTGATCCTATATTTTAGGGATCATGTGTTGTGAGTTTAAGTGATAAGTTTTTTTCATAATTTCCAAGTATTGAAATAAAGAATGACCTCTGATAAGAATATAAGATAAAGATATATATATATATATATAATAATGGGTGTTTGACTTCTTGAATATTCAAAAACACTCTCTCAAAGATCTTCTGAATTGCGCTGTTTTATGTGAAAAAGAGGAATCTTTTTGATCTACATTTTTTGCGATATCAATCAACTTTCATTTTATTTTAGAATAGTCTCCTCAAGATTCATTCATACTCTGATCATCTATCCTTGATATCTCTTCCTTCTATTAGTTGTATCTTACAACTATGTGCTACACCTATAATATCTATACTTTATCATATCTTATTATTAAGGTTCCCAGTAAAAGAACCTGAAGACTATTTTTTTAAATCCTTACTAGTTCCTGGTTGAAAGATCATGTGATTTTGTAACAAGTTTAGACTAATTTCACTTAGTCATGTATAACCTATAAGAAAGAATGGAAGTCCCTAAAAAATGAACCAATATAGTGAAAATTAGCATACTCGTAGAGAAGAGTGTTGGTGGAGTGGACTAGGGGACTTCTATTCCCTATAACACTATAAATCTATGAATTTGTTTCTTTTCCTTATTCTTTTACTTTCTATTACTTATTATGATAAGGAAATAATAGGAAGTTATCCATATTTAAAATAGGGTGGTTTTCTAAGTGAATAAAATTTCAAGAACTCAATTCACCCTACCTCTTGAGTCTTTTAAAAACCTTCCAAGAAAAAATTGGTATCAAAGCATAGTGACTCTCAATTTCTCAGCTATCAAAGGTTTAATTTTAAATACAATTTCGAAAATTTCCTTAATGATTGATATAATATAAGTTATATTTATGTTAATAGAACTCTAATTTAATGGTGACAATTATGGTTGTTGGAAGGCACGAATGACCATTTATGTAAAGAAACTTGGTATGATCGTTTATATCAAAACCATAAAGCCTTATGAATTTATAAAAACTCAACCAGAAAAAGGTATGTTGATACTAAATCAAATTATGATTTTAATTACAATGATATGGGTGCTATAATTTGTGAACTAGGTACATATGAGTTCAACATAGTATCTCAATTCAAAACATTCCAAAAAATGTGGAATACCATTTTAGTTTCTTATAATGGTAAAAATAATGTGGGGGACCTCATATATAATACGTTCAAACTTAATTTTGATACATTTAGAATGATGTAAGGAGAGATCATCACTAAATTAAATTGAATGATTATAGAGATTGTTAATAATGTTGCTGCTTTAGGAACACCAATCACTGATATAGAATAATATTTGAAATTTATAAGAGTTTTACCACCTAGGTGGAGTAAAATTTCACCTACCATTCTACAATATACAGAGGTCAAGAATTTTAAAATGAAATATTTTGTTGTAACTCTTATGATGTGAAAGGAAGATATGGAAGATAAAGTTGAAGAGAAAATTTTAGTTTATAAATAGAATGTTTCTTTAAAGGTATCAACTTCAAAATATGACATTAAGTGAAAAGAAATTCAAATGGTTCTATCATCTGATGGAGAGACTTCAAAAAGTTCTTATTTAGATAGTGATCTTTCCCAATTTTATAGGAAATTTAGAGAATTATATAATAAGAGAAGTGGTTTCAAGAAACCTTTCAATAAGTAAAAAACGTATAAAAGAAATTCCAAATAAGTGATATAATATGAATGAAATAATATTATATATATCAATTCAGATTGCACATAGATACAAGACAATTAGAAGTTAGAGAAAAAATATTTCAAGAAGGTTTGTTATAATAAGAAATACAAAAAATCTATAAAGGATATTTGGAGTTCTTATGAAGATTCTAGTGATGTTACATCTTCAAAATCAGAAGAAAAACACTCTAATCAGAAGGAAAACATGTTCTTTATGGAACATTATAATTAGGTACATTCATATTTTTATTATGATCATGATGTTGAATATGAAAATAAATTTTTTTCTTACTATGAATTAAATGAATAATGTAACATACTAGAAGCTAAATACGATCCTTCAAAAAAGAAAAAAAATCATTTAAAAAGTCCAATAATGATATGATAAATGAAAAATGGGACTTTAATAAATATATTTCATATTCAAAAAACTATATGGGTTTTTTTTCATCTTGTATTGAACATGGAAATAAGATTTAAAATTAAAAAAAGAAGTTCAATATTTCAAATATGTTGCTAGATTTTTTTACTAAAGGTTATTTTTTTAAAACAAATTCTAGGAAACAATAAAAATAATAATTATAAGTTTATAATAATAATTAAAGGTGAAAACCAAAGTTTTAAAAAAATACTTTGTCCATAGTTCTAAGAAAAATAACTTTTATAAAATAACTTTTTTTTTCATTGTGGTGAGATAGGAAATTATGTCAACAATTATAGTTTGAAAAAACCACAATTTTATAGAGTTATTTTTTTAAATGATTTTTCAAAATTTAGTGATAGAATTTTTGGATATCACAAATAAATTTGGGTTCCAAAATATTTTGTTGCTAACATTGCTAAACCCATGAAAATATGGGTCCCAAAACAATTTATTATTTGATTTATCTTTATAGAAAAAGGACTAAAATCATAAATGATAAATGGTACATGGATAGTAGATGTTCAAGGGATATGAATATAGATTTATCAAATTTTCATTCCTTATCAATAGTTAACAGAGGCTATGTCACTTTTGGTGATAATGCCAAAGGAAAAATTATGGGTGTTGGATCAATTGGTAATCCAAGATAAGTCCCTATTAACAATGTTCTTTATATGGAAGTATTAAAGAATAAAATGATAAGTATTTATCAACATTTTAATGTAGTTTATTTTGTTGATTTTTTAAATAATGTATATTTTTTTTAAAGATAAAATTATTAAATTTAAGTCACGTAGAATAGAGAATGTATATACTGTAGATCTGAATTCTTTAAGTAGATAAAAGTTAAACCATTTTATTTCTAAAATAGATGAATCTTTGATATGACATATAATATTGGAAAATTGTGATTTTTATGCTTTGATAAAACTATCCAAAATGAATTTAGTTTTAAATTTAACTCAACTTAAATTGAATAAAAATAATTTATGTGATGCATGCCAAATGATAAATCAATATAAGTCGTCTTTTAAACCGATTAAAGAGGTTTCTACTTATAGATACCTAGAACTAATTCATATGTATTGGTTTGGTCCATCAAGAATTTCATTCCTAAGAAGGGAATACCATGTTCATGTATTAGTTGATGATTTCTATAGATTTACTTGGGTTTTCTTTTTTAAGTGTTAAGAGTGAATCTTGTTATATGTTCACAAGTTTTTGAAAATTGGTTCAAAAAGATAAATATGCCAAAATTATTTTTTTAAGAAGTGACCATAGAGGAGAATTTTAAAACCATGAGTTCAATTATTATTATTATAGACATGGAATAAAACATACTTTTAATTCACCCATAACACCTAAAAAATTGGTTTTTTTGAGAGGAGAAATATTACTTTTCAAGAAATTAAAATAAGAATGTTATGTGAATATAACCTACCTTCTCATTTTTGGGATGAAGTTGTGAATAAAGCATGTTATGTAATAAAAATAGTTATAATAATATATATTTTGAACAAAAACACCCTATAAGCTATGGAACAATAGAAATAAAAAATTGGTTAATTTTAAGTTTTTGTATGGAAGGTTTATATTCTAAACACTAAGGATAATCTTAGTAAATTTGATCCAAAAGTAGATGAAGTAATATTCCTAGTTTATTCTAATACTTCCAAGTAATATAGAGTTTTTAATAAAATTTAAATGTTTTTTGAATAATATACTTATGTTAAATTTGACGAAAGTGATACTTTTGATCACAAAATGACTCATATTTATGAAATAATAGATTTTTTTTTACAAAAAAGAGGACTAAAAATATCTTTAAAAGTAAAAATGACGATGATTTGGAAATGATTTTCCATAATCAAACCCTAAAGGTATGTATACTAGTGAACCATAAAGGGTAATTCTTATACAACCTAGAACCCTTAATAACCATCCATTAGAAAACGTTATATGAAGATTATATGAAGGTATTAAGCCTATAAGGAGTGTGGGAAACCTTGTAGAGTTTTATTAATTTTATCTCATCTAGAACCTAAATATATATAAGAATACTTAGTAGATGACAGTTGGGTGGTAGCAATACAAGAGTATTTAAACCAGTTCAAGTGGAAGAATTTTTGGGAATTAGTTGATTGACCCTCTGAATATCCTTTTATAGGAAAAAAATGAATTTTTAGGATTAAACATGATGATAATGGTGTGATCACTAGAAATAGGGATAAGATAGTAGCTAAAGGTTACAATTATAAGGAAGGTATATATTGTCAGGAGACCTTTTTCACCTATAACAATTTTAGAATCTATTAGAATTCTATTATTCTATGCATCACATATGAATTTAAAATTATATCATATGGACATAAAATATTATTTTCTAAATAGTTTTCTTATAGAGATGGTTTATGTTGAATAACCTACTGTTTTTGAAAATCCTTATTTTCCAAATTTAGTTTTTAAACTTACCAAAGCTATTTATGGATTTAAACAAGCACCTAGATCTTGGTATGATCATTTAAGTTCTTGTATTTTGTCAAATAGTTTTTCAATAGGAAATTAAGATCCTATTTTTTTTAGGAAAAATTAATCATTAGATATTTTTCTAGTTCAAATATATGTCGATGATGTGATCTTTGGTTCTACAAATAAAACAATTTGTAACAAATTTTCAAAAAACATGAAAAAATAATTTAAAATGATCACGATGGGTGAATTAAATTATTTTATAGGTTTTATGATTTATCAAAAGGACTTTGAGAATGTTCTAAATCAAATAAAGTACATACCCAACTTACTTAAAAGATTTTAACTCAAAATTAGTAAAGTACATACAAATCCTATGATTTCTAATGAAAATATTTACTTGGATAAAGCTACAATTCTAGTTGAAAAAAGCTTTATAGAGGAATAATCCGAAGTTTATTATTATTAACTACTAGTAGACTGAACATTATCTTTGTTGTATTTCTTTGTTCTATATTTCAAGAAAATCCTAAGGAATCTCATTTAAAATCTTATAAAATAATTTTAAGGTATTTAAAATGAACAATTTCTCTTTCCTTACCTTTTCCAAAAACATATGATTTTAATTTAAATTCATATTCCAATTCCAGATTTGGTGGTTATAGAATATATAAGAAGATCACCTCAAGAACCTTCTATTTTATTATAAAATATTTGGTATCCTAGTCTAGTAAGGAAGAAGAATCTATTTCTTTATCCACCATTAAAGTAGAATATATTGATATTAGTAGTTTTTTGAATAACTATTGTGAATAGAACACACCTTTATGGATTTTGAATTCAATAATAGTAAATTATCGATTAAATTTGATAACACTAGTGCAATCAACATTTCTAATAATCCAATAAATCATTTGAGAAAAAAACTGTAAGAACCCGTGTCTTTCCGAACTGCAGTTTTGAGCAGAAATTTGAATTTTTGCTGTTTGATGCCCGTGAGGGGTAAAATGGTAATTTTACCCTACCAGTTGGTCTCAGATAATTTTTTTGAGCTCTCCGTTGGTCCTAGAATAGGGTTTTTACCCTAGGATAGAAGTTTGGTCAAAATCCGAGCTGTTCTAATTTTGGTAGAATATTTAATATTTATTATAATTAAATTAAATATTAATTTATTCATGGAGGTTTGTTTGGTAATAAATTTTAAATGGAATTTTGGATTGAATTTCTATCTGTGCCGCTGAATCCGGAATGGTGAGTTTATCCTAGGGACGACATAAACTCATGTCGGACACCGGGGCTGGCCCGGACCCCTTTTTCTTCTTTTCTTTTTCTTTTCCTTTCTTTTCTTCTCTCTTCCTTCCTCCTACTTCTTGTGAACACTCCATATGCGCTCCTCCTTTTCTGTTTCTTTTGGGAGTTTTTTTAGATTTAGAAATATAGAGAGTTAGGAGAAAAGAGGGGTACCGATTCGAATCTCTCGACGCGCTGAGT
The DNA here is from genome assembly GCA_963277665.1 of Viscum album. NCBI lineage: Eukaryota > Viridiplantae > Streptophyta > Magnoliopsida > Santalales > Viscaceae > Viscum > Viscum album. Next base: position 802,935,414 of record OY728145.1, on the reverse strand, counting down.
CGGCGTGCGACAACCAGGAGCCGTGAAATCAACCGAAGCTTCGACGGTTTCCGCCCGAATGTAGGGACGTTTATGTTTTCACAATAGATCCCATTAAAACATGTTGTTTTATGTTTTAAATCCTTATATTACTTGCTTGTAATCCCATGGGGTTCGATCAGTTGTTTCGGGGGCGAAAACAGGTGTTTCATGCGTTTTGAGGGATTTCCCATCGGAAATCCCAGAATACACGGAGTGTGTTCTAGGGGAACACACCGTGTGTTCTTCTAGTTTGGGGAAGATGAATTTTTCTTAATTACACACTGAGCACACGTCGTGTAGTAGGTGGCCGTGTGGCTGGCCGTGTTAAATAGAACACATAATAGTGGGGTTTTTAGGAGTACACGCTATGTAGTGGTACATGGGCATGTGTTTTAGTGAAAAAACACACGGGGTGACTTTTTGTGAACATTACATTCCATGTACAGTAAATTACATGCCGTGTATTATTACACAGGCAAGATCAATGTGTTCTGGCCATGTGCTCTAGCCATGTACTACTTCAGTTTAGTAGTTTGGGGATATCTTGGGCCCTGGAAGTCAGAATTGGGCGTGTGAGTAGTTGATTCCGAGAGTTTTTCCATATAGATTGCAATGGTGTAATTATTTTTACATTTAAAAGTCATCTAATTGGGGTTTTGGGGGTTTATATCTAAATGGAGGGGTTCTTCCTCCAGTTATCGAGTTCAGTTGTCACTTAAGAGTGAGACTTGGCGTGGATAATAGGTTGGGTGATCGGACCAACTTAGTTGAGACCTTTATTAGGAGATGAGATATGAGATATCTCCCTTAACCTATTCTTTATAGGACTTTCCATTTTTGAGACGTTCCCTTATGGCCTATGAGTTTGTGAGACCAGATACTTCTAAGGATCCCCTGAGGTATGCCTTTACTTGTGTACTGACCTTGGGAGTTCCTTATAGGATCACTCTCCTATTTTTCCTTTGATAGGACCCATGTTATGGAATGCCTATGTTTTCCTTACTTTGAGGATCCCGTATAGGATTCCTCCCTTGATCTTCGCTAAGGATCCTATGTAGTATGCCTTCGCTCTTGTTTACCTGGAGAATCCGAAGTAGGATGCTTCTTCAGTGTTTGAGTTGAGGGACCTAGTGGGTGCTCATTGTTTGAACGACCCTGAGTTGTTATGCCGATTTTGGGTAGAGATGGTGATCAGGTGTCACCTAGAACCCGTACCAACCTGGTGATCCCTTTGGGATTTGGATGTTTCATTAGGTTGGGTGTTTGGGCCACCCGCAATCATTTGTTTATATCTGACATGGTTTGCTGATGCTATAGTGGTTACCAGAGGTGCTTCCTGGTTGGTGGCTATTGAGCCTGACGCGAGGCGTCTTCTTGTTTGTTGGGATGCCTACCTTGCCTTGTGTGCCTGATTAGTAGGTGGTCTTGTGTTTAAATCCAACTATTGAGTTGATTTTGTGTACCGCTGTGCCACACTCCCATGTTCGAGTGTCGTGTGGCTGTGACTTTAATTGTTGAGATATCTAGAACTGCATAGGTAATCTAATAGTTACATATAAAAACTTCTGTTTGAGATCGTTGCTTTGATCTAGGGCCACCCCGAGGGTGAATTTCCCTTGTTTAGCCATTTGGCTAGGATACCTGTGGGTATGCCATGATTATATCATGATTTGAGTTTTCTTGAGAGGAAATGTATATGAATTGCTTGATTATATTTGGGCTCGTCCTATTTGTTCTGTTAGCCTGAGGGCAATGTTCTGATTAGCCTGAGGGAAAGGTTTGATTAGCCTGAGGGAAATGTTCTGTTGAGCCTGAGGGAAAGGTTATGATTAGCCTGAGGGTAAGGTTCTGTTTCGCCCAAGGGAAACATTCTTATGACTGAGAGAAGTAGATTCTATACCTGAGGGAAATATTCTTATACGCCTGAGGTCACTATTCATTATGCCTGAGGGCAGTCACCTGAGGGCCTCGTTTCTGTTCGCCTGAGGGTGAGGGTTCACATGTCTGAGGACAATGGTTTCTTGTTTTTGGTTAACTTGTTCAGAGATATATATTTCCAGCATTGGCCGAAGCAGGTACATGTCGATGAGATTACTGACCCATATATCAACTTAATGATACACGGCTTGAGTGGCACAACGTCTAGCTCAAATCCCTTGAATATGATTTCCAGGAGATTAGGATTATGGTCCCAAGGATCAACTGCTGATGTTGTTTCTTATTATTTGAATCACTTAATCATGAATATTCATATTTATGTATATGTGTATAGGTATGGGACTATACATGTGTACATATATAGATATGGACATCCATGGTGGAACTTGCCCAGTTGAAAGGGATTACATACCCTGAGTTCGAATGTGGTTGAACGTTTGGGTTTACTTTTTTTTTGTTTTGTTCCAGCTATGCTGAGACCATTATTGTTGCATACACTTTTAGAAGCACAGTTATAGGTTTCTTGTCGAGGTGCCCTACTGAGATTATTTCTCACCCCTGCATGTGCACCTCGGTGTACATGTAGAACTTATGTCTGTTTTTCAGGTTGAGCACGAGTTGCATGGTGGATAGGGATGAAGACTAGTGTTGCATGATTGAGCGAAGCTGATCAAGTGGTTCTACTGATCGGGCTGCTACAGTTCAATAGTGTCTGGAGATCGGGTATGTGGATTGGCTCAGAGTTAATAACAGAGCCCTAAACTTTTACTTTTAGTTTCTTTTGTACTTGTATCTGTATGTTCATCCCAGTGGGTGACCAGTGTTGTATTGTATTGCATAGCTGTTTGGGCTTTTACAACATTTTACTATTACAGATTGTTCTATTTCAGTTGTTTATTGCTTCCACACTCTGTTTACTTTCCACTGTGTATGATACTTAGTTATTTATACTGTTTTATTACTTTGGTATGAGGGAATAGTCTCCCAACTATCACACCCAAGTCCCTCGCTGCTAGTTGGTAGCCTGTGGAATACAGGGAGGCATGCTTGAGGCCTTGTGGTGAACTGGATCGGAGCACCAGTTTAGTGGCTTCCGGGTCAGGACGTTACAAAGTGGTATCAGAGGAGTTTTCCTTCATGGTATTTACTATTTGGGATATGGTAGACAGGATTATTAGGAATGTGTTTGAACCTGTGATGGATATCGGGCTGGTGCATCAAGAACAATTGTTCCGGTAAGAATTCCTAGTTGCCAAGGTTTGGGATTGCTGTTCTGATTTTGCGATATTATAGTTGTATATCATTTTCACCTTGAGTGACACACATGTTGTGTGGTGTTTTGATTTAATATGGATCTCTGGATCTTGGACATTAGTAAGATGTCAGGGATGGATTTTGAATCTTGGCATGCAAGGGCAAGAGGCATCTCATTCATCATACTAGGCACGTATGATTCACAGCATAGAGGCCTGCTAGTGTGTGTTTTTACTGACGACTGGGACCTTTTGATCTGCTTACACATACTTTTTACTCTGGTGGAAGGTTACATGGATCTACGTTGAGGAATTTTTGTTGAGGCTGATGACTCAGTCCTCGTGCATAGTTGGTACAGTTACCCCAGTTGGTCGATATGGCATGTGATGACTTTCTATTTAACCCCTTATTGGGTGTTGTTTTTAAGGTCTGTGGTTATCTAGTTGGATCGTTGAGAACGATCTTGATAGATACCAAGTATTTTATTGTGAACTAGAACTCCTTGGGGCATTCCTGTATATGGATGGCCAATGGGTGTTAGTTCAGTTTCTCTTCTGCTTGGGTTGTGAACTCCAGGGAGTAGTTCCTTCTGAGGATGCTTAGATAGGATCAGTGCCCTTATAGGTTGTGTTTCAGTTTTGAATTTCCTTTGTTCATCATGATCTTTACCATCTTCTGAGAGGTTTTGGATATTTTGGGCTAGGTGGTTAGACCTTGTGACCCAGTTGAGAGTCTTTTTCTGTGGGGCTAGGTGGTTAGACCTCGTAACCCAGTTGAGAGGTTTTTTCTGCAGGGCTAGGTGGAGGACCTAGAGACCGTTGGTTTTTATTTGAACCCTAGTAGGACGATTTCTGTTCTATTCTAGGGAAACCTGTGTGAGAAATGTTGGCATGTGTTTTCCAATTCCTTTTTGGCGGTGCTTGTTTTTCTTGACTGGTTTCGACGGGTAGGACTGTTCGGGTGCCTGGACTTGTCAACTAGTGTTTTTTTCCCAAGGTAGTGTTCTGGTCAAATACCAAAACACCAAATATTAGTAAAAAAGGAGGTTACACAAGTCTAAAATTTGGAATTTTTTTAACATCCCTAACATAAAGTGGGAGTAACTATGGAAGAAGATCATCCCTTTAATGCAGATCATGGGTAACACCTAAATTGGAAAGCCCATCAGCAATCCTGTTAGCTTCACAGTAGGTGTGGGTGGCGATGAAGCTTAGTCCAGCTAGAGAGTTCAAGAAATCCATCCAACGTGAAGTGAGAGTCCAAGAAAGTTGGATGATACCATTCCAAATATCCTGAATGATGGTAGTGAAGTCACTATCGATCCAGATGTTGTTCCAGTTATGAAGCTTGGAAAAAGAAATGGCATGAATGACAGACATCATCTCAGCTTCTAGGGAAGTGGAGAAACCACATGATCCATAGAAGCAACCAAGCATCTGGTCTAAATTATTTCTGAAGATGGCACCACAGCCCGCTAGTCCAGGGTTTCCTTTAGAGGCTCCATCCACATTAACTTTAATCCAGCCTGGGGGGGGGGGTGAGAGCCAAAACAATTCAAGAGTATAATTAGGGCTGGGATATTTACCCTCCACACTAACTCATCTGAAAATATCAAAGTCATGAACTGAGTTGTTGCAATGATCTTTTTGGATCTAAGCCGCTTATCAAATGGCCATGGGGATCCTCTCTTTTCCTGTATTAATTTTAAATGAGTTATTATGAAAAATCAAAACATTTATACCATACCAGATTACAGGAAGAAGCTCCGCTACAGCAACAACCAATTTTTTTTTGAGTTGCTGGGAGATAGATAAGTCAAATCATCATTGAATCTACATGGTAATGGATTCACAAATCAACCATCTGCACTCAAAAATGTCAAGAATGTAATGCCAAAGAGAAGTTTCTGTGTCACAAGAAAGAAAAAGATGATTTATATCCTCTCGATGTTGATTGCACATGTGGAATTTTGAAAATAAAATGATCCCAAAAGTTTGTATACAAGTATCCATGGGAATTCTATTATGAACAATCTGCCAGACTAATGTAAATCTTGAGGGTTTTAACCAGGATTTATTAAAGTTACTTAACCAAGAAAAATTATTGTCAAAATTATTGAATAAATGATTATAGTAATTTTTGGAATCAAGAATCCCATTATGGGAAGGTTCCTAAATAAGTAAATCATTCGTATTAATGAAGTGATAGTTGTCAACAATTTGTTTAACATTCTTAGGAAGATAGGGTTTTTTCATATGCATGATAGTTTTAATAGAGTCATGAGATTGGGGAGGAGAAAAGTTGTTGTCTATCAAAGAGATCAGAGGAACACCAATCCAATTATCCAGCCAAAAATTTAAGTTGGAATCCTTATTATCCATACATATAGAGTTTGTCACAATAGAATTGAAAGTGTTTTTGATGGAGGGCCATATAGTGGACGTAAGGAAGTGAGAATGGTTATTTATAAGTTTATCCAGAAAATGAGCCCTAAGAAAATCCGTAGAAGGAGAGGTGTTATGAATGAGATTCCATGTAAGCCTATCTTGAAGAGATTCATTAAAATTAGAGATATTTTAAATTCCTATCCCCCTTTATCAACAGGTTTGCAATAAGATATCTAGGGGATAGTCACCAGTTTTCTCTCCAACATAATTCTAGTCCAAACAAAATTTTTAATAGAAACATTAATGCGTTTTAAAAGACTCTTTGTCCATTTATAAATCATCATAGAGTAAACCATTTTAGAAACAATGGTAGATTTAACCAGACAAATTCACCCAGCCATCAAAAGATTTTTACCCTTCCAGGAGGAAAGATGATGAAGCGTTTGATCAGTGATGAGAGAAAAATAATTCGCTTTTGGTCTACCCCAGAAGATGGGCACTCCAAGGTAACTGAAAGAAAGTGAGCCTTCTTTGACACCTAAAGCATTAGTGATGGTAACTTTCCTACCTGAAGAAAAGTCCTTGCCAAAAAAGATGTTTGATTTATTCCAGTTGATATATTGACCAGAGACTTTCTGGTAGTGAAGAAGGATAGTTTTCAGAGCCAGAATGTTTATTTTACCCCCCTGAGTAAAGAGAATTATGTAATCAGCATAGAGAAGGTGTGAGGGAGCATTTAAGTTTCTAGAAGCATAAATAGGTTTTATAGAACCTTTATCTGTCACTTGAGAGATTATCCTACCTAGGTAGTCTTAAGTAATTTAGAAGAGAATAGCCGAGAGAGGATCACCCTATCTCACTCCTTTCAAACAATTGAAATAGCCTCTAGGTGAACCATTGATTATAACAGAGATATAAGATGAATTGAACAAAGATGTGATCCTATTAATAAAAGTTTCATTAAATCCGAATTTACTGAGGACTTTATACATGAAGTTCCAATCAATGGTATCAAAGGCCTTAGAAATATCCAGTTTAATAGCAACATTCCCACATCTATTATTTTTGTTAAGAAGATTGGTGGCTTCAGAGGCAAGACAGATGCAGTCTTTAATAGACCTGCCTTTTATGAACCCAAATTGGTTCTAGGAAAAAATTATATTACTAATGGAAGATATTCAGTTGGAAATTAATTTAGTGATGATTTTGAATAGATAATTAATGTGAGCAATGGGTCTGAAGCTTTTAATGTCATCAACATTCTCGGTTTTGGGAATGAGAACAAGAAATTGGGAATTAAGACCATCTGGGAGAATGCCTCTAGAGAAGAAATATTTTACCATATTGCAAACATCATTTTGAAGAACATCCTAGTGTTTTTGATAAAAACCATTATTAAATCCATCCAACCCAGGAGCACTATCTAGATTTAAACTAAAGACAATGTATTTAATTTCATGGTCAAGGGGGATGCTGTTTAGAAAGGAGTTATCAACACTAGTAAATAGGGTTGGAATGATGTCCTACATAAGGTCTTTGTCAATACTAGAACCATTGAAGATATTATGAAAGTGAGAAACAATATGATTAGCAATACTTTCATCAGTATCAAGAATCTGATCCCCATCTCTAATATAGGCTAGGGGTCTATAGGATTTTCTGATTCTGTCAAGGGCATTATAAAACATAGTATTTTTATCCCCATCATTAAGCCATTTGTCTTTAAAGAGTTTCTTTTGGATATTGTCTTTAAATTTGAGCAAAGAGATAATCTTGGAGGATATGTTAATTTCATGTTGAGAGTCTTGAGAAATGTTTAAAGTAGAATTAGTATTTTGGAATTGAATAAGACCCTTTTCCAAGAGGTTGATATTATTGTCCATTTCACTTACCTTGGATTCACACCAGCTTTTGAGAGTTAGTTTAAGCATTTTTAACTTCACCAGGCAAGAAAAAGGATCAAATTGGCCATACATATTAATCCAAGTCTTCTTAATGATGTTTATGCATTCTGGGTCAGATGACCAAGCAATGTTATATCTGAAAGGGGCCCTATGTTTATTAAGTTTATGAGAGAAGGAAAGAAGGATGGGGTGGTGATCAAAAGCAATCCTCGCAAGAGTAATTCTAGAAAATTTATCCCATTTATCCAGGGCATGTACATTGGTGAAGGCTCTATCAAGTTTACTGGCCACAATTCTACTATAATGTTTCCTATACCAAGTAAATTTAGCTCCCAAGAGATTGATCTCTGCAAGATTATTCATTTCAATACAAGAATTGAATTCCCTAGAGGAGATAGGGGCATGTGAAGGGCCAAGATTTTCAATCGGGACTAGAATAACATTAAAGTTTCCAACAATAAACCAAGGCTGATTAATAGAATTACTAAGGTGGGTGAGTTCATTCCAAAGATCCCTTCTATCTTGGTATCTAGTACATGCATAAACAAAAGTGGAGTAGACATGTATATTCTCAAATATGTATTCACATGTAATTACTTGATTCGAGCAGTTAAAAATACTGACATTATGCAAAGAAGAATGAGCAAATAAACATAAAGAATAAGTAGATGTCCCATTATTACGAGCCCCTAGAAAAGAATAACCAAAAGGGGCTTGATTTAATCTAAGATAAAAAGATGGGTTTAGGCTCAATAATAGCAAAAATAATTAGGGAATGTGTGCTAATTAATATTTTTAAAACATTGAAGGTGTCAAGGTTAGTAATTCCTTGACAATTCCAATATAATATATTCATTTAGACCTCTTTTTAGTGGGGCTGTCCCTTTTCTTCTGGAGGCCATGGCCTTTGAACTGGTTGCAACTCTAGGAATACCCTCTTTTGAAGGATTACTATGCTTGTCATTCAATGAAAAGTGGGTTGGAAATGGAATAACAACACCTTCACTATCTCTTCTTTTTTAGTTTAGCTGGTGTTATAGAGTCAGATGATATCTTCATGCAAACAGATTCTAGTTGCAAAGTAGTCGGGTTACAGGGGTCCTGAATGGCAGGTGACTGAGAGCCCAGGGCAACAAGACACTGCAAAGTGTTCCTTCTCCCAAACTGTATAGTTTGAGTCCCACTGGAATCCTACCCCTATCCTTACATAAGGGTGAAAAAAGAAGGGCAACCCTGTAATTATGCTCTATAGGCTTGGGGATGTCTACATTTTCAAATGCATGTTTTATTTCAGAAATAGTAGAAATGATTTTTGGATGAGTGATATTGATTTCAGGTAAGGGAAACTATTTATTAGTATTAGCATTATCAATTTCAGAAGGAGTGCAAGGATTTTCCTTAGCTGCATTATCAAGGACTGGGGAAATAGTGGAGGAGTGCTTCATCGTTGGGACCAAAGAAGCAGGGTATTTTTAAGGGGGGTCTTCTGGAACAGAATCAGGGATGGGGTGAGAGAGAATATCAAGGACATCATCTTCAATTCACTTTTTAAAATTCTGTACAAGAGTTTCTAATTCCTAGACTTCAACAAGATCAGCCTAAGATTTCTTTTTATCAGAATCCAATAGCCCAAATGAATTAACTTTGGAAACCCATTTCTCCTCTCTTTTCTTTGATGTTTTAGGTTTGTCAATAACATTTTCTTTCTCCCTCCTATTCCTTTTAATTTCCATCCAGCCAAAATTATTGGTTTGTGGAGGATTCTTGTGAACTCTCCTATAGTAGTGGATAGAGTGTCCAACCAGCTTGCAATACTCACAATAAGAGGGTAGTCTTTCATATTCAAGCCTCACCACAACTTTAAAATATTGAGCAGTGAAAGTGATAGTTTAGGGGGATTTGATTCTAAATTAACTTCAAAAATTACCCTAGCATATAAACCTAGATCCCCATTAAAAGTTCTATGGTCCACCATAAGTGGTGTACCAATGCAAAGAGATAGATCATTGAGGATATGAGGATGCCAAAAAAACCAGTTGAGGTTAAAGAATCTAACCCAAACCTGGGCAATATTATTTCTATGTAAGTTTTGGTTAAAAGAAAAGTCCCACTCAGTGAGCCTAAGATATCCTAGTTTCAAGTTTAAATTGCCTATATTCCAAGCCTGGTCCAAGTCTGATTGTGATGAAAATAAAATATAAAATAGCCTTTTCCTAAAGGAACAAGATTTCAGTTGGAGAATCCCCAGTAAGAAATAATTCTAACTTTGAGATCTGAAAAGGTCCATGGAGTATCATCTTTGAGGTATGAAACTCGACCCACGAATGAATACTCACAGAGTTGGGATCGTTGTTGAACCGCAACTGGGTCATCTTCAACACAAAATCCACCATCTTCTAGTTTCTTAACTCTTCTTGATTTTTTCGAAGGCTGTTGCTCAGAACCCGTCAGTGCCTCGAGGAAGGAGATACCCTTCGCCATCGGGTTTGCGATTGTGATTTGAGATGGTTATCCCTTTTGGATTCACCATTTCTTTTGAGTGGAGTTCCCCTATTAGATCTACTAACGCCATTATAAGAAGCAGATGAAAGGTGAGAGAAAATCCCTTCGAAGATCAAAGAACTAGGGTTTGTGGAAGAAGTTTTCGAGCCGAGAGTGAGCTGTTGGCCCCATCCCCTTCTCAACCAGCATTTTTGAAGTTGCTGTTGCGGGTGGAATTGTTTGAAACTAAATCAGTGAGTGGCTGGGTGCGAGCCGAGGACTGATGTTTCAAGACTTTCTGTGGACTCGGATCCCAGAATTTGTGTTTTAATGTACCTATATTTTATAGGTGACTTTGTGAAATGCAGGTTACCGTGAAATGGTTGAACTGTGTTGGAATCCTGGTTGGTTTATGGTAAGATGTTAGCGTGGCTTGGAGGGAGCTGGACACGCCTTTGGTTAAATCTTAATGTACTCCTATTAGAGATGATCATGCACTATCTTGATTAGTCTTGAGTATACTAAGATAGCTTAATCCCTACACCGAGCTCCTTTTTCTTTCTTAATGTTCATCCCTATTGAGGATGGAACCTATTCCGGTTGTTCTCTCAGAGCGGTTTAAGGAAATCCATATGGTGGAGAGAGCACCATTGGCTGTTTGAGGGTGGTTATCCCCATTCTGGTTAATCTTCGATGTTTTTTATGAGCTTCTGAGCTCTGGGTTTTCTTTTAAGACGATGATAAGGGTATTCCTATGGTGGGGAGTACCAGATCAGGCGTAGTTGAGTGCCTTCTATAAATAAGGTGGTTGTTAACACTTTAAGGATAGTCATTAGACAGTCCAGATAGCTTGGTTGTGCAGATGCTCGGTTTGTGAGCACGACTGCTGGTCCTTCACTGGGATTCTCAGGGATGAGAAGGTTTATGGTGGGGAGTTTATAAGAACTCGTGTTTTTCCGGACTGCAGTTTTGAGCAGAAATTTGAATTTTTGATGTTGGATACTCATGAGAGGTAAAATGGTAATTTTACCCTACCAGTTGATCTCAGATAATTTTTATGACCACTTCGTTGGTGCCGGAATAGGGTGTTTACCCTAGGATAGAAGTTTGTTTGAAATCCGAGCTATTCGAATTTTGGTGGAATATTTAATATAATTAAATTAAATATTAATTTATTCTTGCAGGTTCGTTTGGAAACAACTTTTAAATTGAAGTTAAGATTTCATTTCCGTCTACTCCGTTGAATCCGGAATGGGGAGTTTAGTCTAGGGAAGGCATAAACTCATGTCGGGCGCCGAGGTTGGCCCGGAACCCTTTTTCTTCTTTTCCTTTTCTTTTCCTTTTTTTTCTTCTATCTTTTTTCCTCCTCCTTATTGCGCATGCTCCACATGCGCTCCTCCTTGGCTGTGTCTTTTGGGAGGATTTGGATATTGATAAAGAGATAGAGTTGGGAGGCAAGAGGGGTACCGATTCGAAGCTCTCAAAACGCTGAGTCGGCGTGCATCAACCGGGAGCCATGAAATCAACCAAAGCTTCAGAGATTTCCACCCAAAGGTAGGGCCATTTATGTTTTCACCATATATACCCTTAAAAAATGTTGTTTTATGTTTTTAAATCCTTATATTTCTTTCTTGTAAGCACACGGGGATCTATCTATTGTTTCGAGGGAGAAAACATGCGTTTTGAGGGATTTCCCATCGGAAAACCCAGAATACATGGTGTGTGTTCCAGGGGAACACACCATGTGTTATTCCTATTTGGGGAAGATGGAGTTTTCTTAAGTACACTCCGTGTACTTTGAGTACACTCCATTTAGTGGGTGGTCGTGTGAAATAGAACACAGAATAGTGGGTGTTTAGGAGTACACACCGTGTACTATAAGTACATGTCGTGTAGTGGTACATGGGCATGTGTTTTAGTGAAAACACACACGGGGTGACTTTTTGTGAATAGTACACGCCATGTAAGGTAAATTACACACTGTGTACTAATACACAAGCATGCCCAATGTGTTCTGGTCATGTACTACTTCAGTTTAGTAGTTTGGGGATATCTTGGGCCCTGAAAGTCAGAATTGGGCGTGTGAGTAGTCGATTTTGGGCGTTTTTACATGTATATCTCAATGGTTGAATCCTTTTGACATTTAGAGGTCATATAATGGGTTTTTTGGGGATTTATATCTAAATGGAGGGGTTCTTCCTCCAGTTATCAAGTTAAGTTGTCACCTGAGAGTGAGACCTGGCGTGGATAATAGGTTGGGTGATCGGACCAACTTAATTGAGACCTTTATTAGGAGATAAGATATGAGCTATATCCCATAACCTATTATTTAGAGGACGTTTTCCTTGTGATATGTTCCCTTTTGGCCTATGTGTCTGTGAGACCGGATACTTCTAAGGATCCCCTGAGGGATGCCTTTACTTGTGTACTGACCTTGGGAGTTCCTTGTAGGATCCCTATCCTGTTTTTTCTTTAATAGGACCCATGTTATGGAATGACTATGTTGTCATTACTTTGAGGATCCCATGTAGGATTCCTCCCTTACTCTTCACTAAGGATACCATGTAGGATGCCTTCACTCGTGTTTATTAGGAGAATCCGAAGTATGATGCTTCCTCGGTGTTTGAATTGAGGAACCCAGTTGGTGATCATTGTTTGAATGACACCGAGTTGTTACATCGGTTTTGGGTAGAGATGGTGATCAGGTGTCACCTAGAACCCGTGCCAAACTGGTGATCCCTTTGGGATTTGGATGTTTTGTTGGGTTGGGAATTCGGGCCACCCACACTCGTTTGTTTAAAATTGACTTGGTTTGCTGATGCTATAATGGTTAACAGAGGTGCTTTTTGGTTGGTGGCTGTTGATCCTGACACGAGGCGTCTTCTTGTTTTTTGGGATGCCTACCTTTCCTTATGTTCTTGAGTAGTAGGTGGTCTTGTGTTTAAATACAACCATCGAGTTGATTTTGTGTACCGCTGTGCCATGCGCCCATGTTCGGGTGTCGTGTGGCTATGAATTTAATTGTTGAGATACCTAGAACTGCATAGGAAATCTAATAGTTACGTATAAAAACTACTGTTTGAGATCGTTTCTTTGATCTAGGGCCACCCCGAGGGTGCCTTTCCCTTGTTTATCCATTTGGCCAGGATACCCGTGGGTATGCCGTGATGATAGCATGCTTTGAGTTGAGAGGAAATGTATATTAATTGCTTGCTTATTTTGGGCTTGTCCCATTTGTTCTGTTAGCCTGAGGGAAATGTTCTAGTTAGCCTGAGGGAAAGGTTTGATTAGCCTGAGGGCAATGTTCTGTTGAGCTTGAGGGAAAGGTTATGATTAGCCCGAGGGAAAGGTTCTGTTTCGCCTGAGGGAAACGTTCTTATGACTAAGGGAAGTATCTTCCGTGCCTGAGGGAAAGATTCTTATATGCCTGAGGGAACTATTCATTATGCCTGAGGGTAGTCACCTGAGGGTCTCATTTCTATTCGCCTGAGGGTGAGGATTCACATGTCTGAGGACAATGGTTTCTTGTTTTGGGTTAACTTGTTCAGAGATATATATTTCCCACGTTGGCCGAAGCAGGTACATGTTGATGGGATTACAGACCCATATATCTACTTAATGATACACAACTTGAGTGACACAACGTCTAGCTCAATAACCTTGAATAGGCTGTCCAGGAGATCGGGCTTATGGTCCCAAGGATCAACTGCTGATGTTGTTTCTTATTATTTGAATCAATTAATCATGAATATTAATATTTATGTGTATGTGTATAGGTATGGGAATATACATGTGTATGAATATAGATATGGACGTCCATGGTGGCACTTTCCCAGTTGACAGGGATTACATACCCTGAGTTCGATTATGTTTGCACGTTTGGGTTTACTTTTTTTTGTTTTGTTCCAGCTATGCTGAGACCATTGTTGTTGCATACACTTTTAGCAGCACAGTTATAGGTTGCTTGTCGGGGTACCCTACTGATATTATTTCTCACCCCTGCACGTGCACCTCAGTGTACATGTAGACCTTTGGTCTATTTTTCAGGTTGAGCACGAGTTTAATGGTGGATAGGGCTGAAGCCTAGTGTTGCATGATCGAGCGGAGCTGCTCGAGTGGTTCTACTGATCGGGCTGTTGTAGTTCAACAATGTCTGTAGATTTAGTACATGGATTGGCTCGGAGTTAGTAGAATAGCCTTGAACTTTTACTTTCAGTTTCTTTTGTACTTGTATCTGTATGGTCAGCCCAGTGGGTGACCAGTGTTGTATTTTATTTCATATTTGTTCGGGCTTTTACAACATTTTACTATTACATATTTTTCTATTTCAGTTGTTTATTGCTTCCACACTCTATTTACTTTCAGTTGTGTATGATACTTATTTATTTCTGCCGTTTTCTTACTCTGGTATGAGGGAAAAATCTCCCCACTATCACACCAAAGGCCCTTGCTACTAGTCAGTTGCCTTTGGCGTACGGGGAGGCGCGTTTGAGGCCTTATGGCGAACCAGCTCGGAGCACCGGTTTAGTGGCTTCTGGTTCAAGACGTTACAAAAAAACATAGATTTAAGGCATCATTTATCAAGAGATCATACTCAGAAAGGTGATATTAGTATTGAATTTATATCTACTAATAATTAGTTAGTATATATTATGACTAATCCCCTAGCATGTGAAAGTTTTGATTTTTTTAAAATAGAATTTGGTTTGTTTGAATTTAAATTAATTTTGATTTATTTTATGCCCTTGAATTTTAATTTGTGGTATATTTGTTAATATTTATTTTAATGATTTATAAATATTTAATTATAATATTTTGATAAGTTTTGTGAATTTAAGAAATAAAATGTATTTATTTTAGATTTTATTTTATTTAATTTTATACATTATTTGGAATTGACCCAAAACCCATTCCAGTACGTAAGTGTTTTGGAAATCGGGTTAGTGACCTAATTCTTATTTGGAACTCATCCCATTCTAGATTTGCATACATATCTTATCACTAAAGCTAAAACATATATCTATACCTAAATTTTTTTTATCCTTGATCAAAATCCAACTGAACCTGTTAGCCAAAGGAAGGTTGAAGCGTGCAGATGAAGGAAGTTGCAGTTCTTCTATGAAATCCAAAGGTAGTTCATCTTGATGGGTAATCACTATAAAATACATCAATAGGGCATGGATGAAAATAGTAGAGATGTTGTTGAAGAAAGTAGTTCAGTTTCAGGGTTGGGAGTTTTTGTTTGATGAGAGAATTCAGGATTTCTAATTTAGGAAAAAATAAACAAATTTATGAGTAATATGGAGTTCCAGTTTAATCAAACAAAGGCTGCAGTTTCGCTAAGCATCAATAGAAATATAGTGATAGGTTTTTCTATCCAAATGGATGAGATGTTACATTTTCCCCATAAGGGGGAGTATAATTTTAGTTAGACCATAGAAGATATAATTTCTTTTAGTATGCAATAGGTGTTTAGGTTTTTGTTTAGAACTTATTATTTTAAAAACAATCCCGTGAAATATTTTCCAGTATAGTAGAAAGTGTTTTTTATTTTTTTGCAAACTAGAATAGATTAGAGTGCTAGTGAAATGGATAAGGTTTTATTTCAATACAAGTATTTGTTGTATGTTTTGATAAATAAACTTATGTTGAATTTTCCAAGGTATATTATTCTCTTTATGCATGATTATTAAAAAGGAATGGGTACGATCAACTAATATCCTTATGGTATTTTTATCTCCCAGGTTATGAAGAAGAAATAAGTAGATATTAATGATGAAGATGTATTTAAGTGTCACAAAAGTAACACTATTTCTACTGTTTTATTAAAGAAAATTGGTTAATTTTTGGGATCTAATTTAAATTCCTTGAATCCAGTACAATAGGAAGGTTTGGATTAGGAGAATACATCCAAAACCTTTGTACCTATAGATGCAGTACCTTCCAAGATAGTACCTTCTAGGTAAGTCAAGGAGTAAAAACTTTCTAGATTTGAGACTTAAATACCAATTATAAGTACTAATATAGTGCATACAGTTTAGAGTCCAGAAGAGGTTTATCAAATCCAAGTTGTTAAAGTTGGTATTGTTGTTCAGAAAGTTGAGGAACCAGTTGTTGAGACAAATATAGTAGTTCATGAGGAGAGACCAGCTAAGATTGTGCCCAGAGTTTCTGATGACCAAAGAAGGTCTGAGGTTTAGATAGAGGCTCAGAAAGTATATCTAGTTCTTTTAGGATCACCTGTTGATAGAGAAAGGGATGATTTTTTATTTATGGAGTCTTCTACGTACCCCTTACACCTCCTATAACTTCACCACCTCTATTTTTTCATGAGGATGCTCCCTTAATGAGTAAGATCTTAAATATATTAGGAAATCCATATTTTTATTCTACTATAATAGATGAGTTTAATAATCTAAGGGTATATTATTATGATTTGAAGGTGAATTTTCTTACAGAGATGAGATCAGAGGACTCAAGATTCTTCTATTTCTAAATATAATTTTGGAAAACTATTTGGGTTTTTATATACCTAGATTAAACTGATAAAGAATATTTATTCCATTCCTTCAGTTCATTATACTACTGATTATAAAGTATGTTCTAAGGAACTTGAAGAGATTAAATCTATAGTAATTGGTTTGAAGGATATTTCCCCCACTAAGGATAAGTTTAAAGTGCTTGGTACTTTGGAATCATATCAAAGGGATATGATTTAGAAACTTCATGGTATATAATCAGGTTTATCTCAATAAGTTCTTAATGGGTTTAATTCTTTTAAGATGGAAATTAAGGAAAATTTACACACTTTATAAAGTGTGGTGATAAGCTAGTTTGAATTTATCAAGAAATTTCAACATGATACTGCCACTCCCTCATAATAACTAGTTGTGCCTAATTTTAAAAGTAGAGTTGATTAAGTGATATTAGAATTAAATTCAATTTCATCTCATCTTCAAGGTCTTCAGAGTGATATAATTTAATTTGTTCTATTATAAGAGTTGGAGAAGGATCTTGCTGGTGGGTTCCATGATACCAAAGAAAATTTAAGGAAGATTATTATTAGAGTTTATATGTTATTGAATGACTATGTTGGTCATCTTAAAAAATCTCTTGGTAGAATGGTATAATAAAAATTGGGAGTTTCTAAGAAAACTAGGGACATGGTTTCATGCTCCATTGGTCCAATCAATGAAAAAAACTAAATTGTTTTTAAGAGGTTGAAGGAGATTTATATTGAAATAATGAATCTAAATTATGAATATTTAGAGGAGGTTTCAAGTTCATAATCAGAATAAGTACCAGAAGTGCAAGTTCTAGTCACTGGGAAGGTGTTGGTTATTTATATACCTCCAAAATTTTCTCTTTTATGGCACATGTTTCTCCTGCTCTTATGATATCAGTTCAAGTTTAACCTAATCCTGCTACTATTAGTGACCAGTTTTCAAAATCTTCTGCTAGTGTTGTAAAAGAGGTTGTGTAAAATTTTATAGGGAAAGTGGTGAGTATAGATGATAAGATTCAATAATGGAATAGAATAATGATATACATGTAGATTTTAATGAATCATATTTTGAAGAAGCTTTTAGTGTACATTCCATTAGCTTTAACTTCTATGGATATTTCTCCTATGATCAGTACTTAGCCTGTCATTTCCCATTAAAGTTTTCCTTTAGGATAAATTGAATACACTACTACAAAAATGGGCAAGGGATGCACTTTACTTTTATCAGCGCTAAAAAAAGCGCTGATATAGGGGGCCTTTATCAGCGCTAAAAAAAAGCACTGATAAAGGGGACCACTTTATGAGCGCTTCTTTAAGTAGCGCTGTTAAAGGGGAGATTTATCAGTGCTTTTCCCGAGCTCCAATAAATGTTATGTTTGAAAAAAATATTTTTTCATGAAAAATAATATTTTGTTATATAAGTGTATTTATATTGATATAAATACAATATATATATTTTTTAAATATGTTATAGATATGTATAAATAGACTATTACATTTAATATATAAAAAATTTAGTGAAAATGGCTTCTAAATATTTTAAAAAATATTATTAATTAATAATTTTATAATTATTATCGATTAAAAATCATTTAATAACAATTTGAGGATACAAAAAATCAAAACAATTAATAAAAGATCTAAAATATGTTGAAAATGTAACTCAAACTTCAAACGGCCATAAATTTTGATCCATGTGCCCATTTGAGCTCTACAACATATCAAATCGAAGCCTGCGACAAGCTCTACACACTGGTGACCAAAGTAAAGACTCTGCCACATTTTTTGAGCCCAAAAAAGGCCCATAAGGCCTCAAAAACTGAGTTTTTAGTCGGGATACCCCGATTTGTTAACATTCAAACAAGTATAACTTCTGATCCAGATGCCCGTTAGGCCTGTACCACATATCATATCGAAGATTGTTTCATTTTCTTCGATTTGACTAGTTGTGGTGTTAAAATGGGATTCTAGATTATAAGTTATGGTCATTTTTACATTCTATGGCTTTTCAAATACACATATATATGTATTTATTCGTAAATATATATATGTGTGTGTGTGTGTGGGTGTCAATGTATGTGTCTATGTGTTGTATATATGTATATTTGTATGTATTTATTTATTTAATTATAAACACACATCAAAAACATATTTTTTCCTAAATGTATTTAAAACTAATCTTTATAAGTACATTCTATGGCTTTTCAAATACCCATATATATGTATTTATTCATAAATATATATGTTTTTGTGTGTGTGTGTGTCTCTCTGCGTGTGTCTGTGTGTTGTATATATCTATGTATGTATATATGTATGTATTTATTTATTTATAAACACACATAAAAAACATATTTTTTCACAAATGTATTTAAAACTAATCTTATAAGTATATATTAATATACAAAATAAATATACATATAAAAAATTATAACTAAATATATATATATAAATATACTAATATATGAATTAATATATATATACTAATATATGAATAAATATATTTATATTAATATGAATCTATATCAATATATGAATAAATATAACTATATATATATAGATATATCATTAAATAGAGAACAAAACGAAATGGCATAGTGGTAAAGGTGCATCCATGAAAGGGGGGAGGTCTCGAGTTCGAGTTCGGGTGGAAGCGAAGGGGGTGTGCACGGGTATGAGGATGCGCGGGAAGGGAAGTGCACGGGAGACCTCCTAACGCTGATAAAGGGGGTGTGAAGCGCTGATAAAAGAACTCCTCGCATTATTTTTAATTATTTTTATTATTTTTTAATTTTTTTGACCTTTATCAGCACCAAAAAAAAGCACTGATAAAGGCCACTTCTATCAGCGCTAAAAAAATGCGCTGATAACAGGGTCTTTTATCAGCGCTTTTTTTAGCGCTGATAAAAGTGGCCTTTATGAGTGCTTTTCGAAGCGCTGATAAAAGGAACCCCCCTATATTAGCGTTGAGCTTTACAGCGCTTTCTTAGCACTTTTAAAGCCCTTTTTTAGCGCTGATATAGTCCGTTTTTGTAGTAGTGATATTTTAAATAAATTATCATATGTAGTTTTTATTATATTACTTAGATACACAAGAAATCCTAAGTCATTATCCTTGAGTTCTATAAGACATACATTATCCCAAGTATTGACATGTATGCTAAAAACTTATATAATATGAGATGAATAAAGCCTCTTGGTCTCGATCCTTATAAAACCTATAGAGTTTATAGGTAGATAATCGAAGGTGTTTATGATCCATCCTCTATATATAGGAAATTTAAATCAAAGTTAGATGCTTCTTTAGTTACCAAGAATTCTGAGGGAGAACCCTCTTTATCTTATCCTCTAAATAAATTATATTTTTGGGAAACTTGAACCTACGATTTCAATGTTTCTTAAGGTCACCTTGAAAATATACTTAGTGGTACTGTTCCATATTCACATGTAAAATATAATTTTGGTTTAGAAATTGGATATATCTCATAAGTTGGGAGGGAAATAATACCATTAGTAACACCAACTCCAACCACCTCCAGAACCAAACCAAATTTCAAACTACCTTCATCCAAACCATCTTCTTAGTTTGAACCCATTTATAAGTCCATGTCTTCTAAATGATATAGATTATTTGTATTTTTTTTGTTTCTAAGTTGATGTATACTGTACATGATTAAAATCAATAAAATACTTCTTTATTCATTTCTTATTTTTTTTCTTAATGATTGTTTTCATTTATTTTTTTATTCTCTTTATTTTTTAACTACATTCCATGCCTCCATAATTCACTACTAATTTGTTTCATAATAATTTCATAGTTAATTACTCTGAAAGTGCTATAATAATTGTGTTTTCACTCACCTTACCATTAATTTTTATTGACACAAAATGGGGAGAAGTTTTCACCATTTTTTAAAAGGGAGAGAAGTTATGTATATATTAGAAGAAGTGTCAAATTAAGGGGGAGAAATAAAAGATAAACACTACATTTTAAAATCTATGTATATATATCTATAGTTTTTGGAAACATCCTGCTAAATATTTAAAAAAAAAAATTCATGTTTAATATCAAATGGGTTTTGTGATCATCAGAAAGGAGGAAATTGGTGAACTACTAATGTTATTCCAATATATCCCATATACTTTAGGTTTTTATGATCTAAAATACCATTTATACTTTACTTATGATTTTAAGTGTGTTTATAGGGTTTTATCTTATTTTAAGTGTTTTTTCTATTAGAAACCATAAGCTTTAAATTATGGGTTTTTTTGTTGAATTTTTCCTAAGTCTATAAAATCAGCTGTATGAGGCATTTGGCTATATGGAGAAACAACTACATGATCATTTATCTATGTAAATTATAGATGTGAAGAATTAATCTATGTAAATCATCTACATCGTAAAATCACCCATGTGGAAATTACCTACGTCGATGAGATAAGCTATGTGGGCAATCAGTTATGTAGTTTAATCGGTTACGTGAATCAGTTATGTAGAGTGATCAGATACGTGAATTAGATATGTGGTTAAATCAGCTACATGGTTTCAAATGGCAATGTCAGACTTGGATATGTGATTAAAAATCCTACATGAATCAAATTGGACACATGATGTAAAACGACTACATGAATAAGTCCTACAACAAATCAGTTACATAGATTCGAATGAAGAAATTGGATATGTGATGATCTAAAATCAATTACATCATGCTATAATCTATATTTATTAATGTTGAATCACATGAGTGAGATTTTAATACTTCCATATTATATTTAAATACTAGATTAACTCTTTATGGTAAAAATTAATATAATAATAGGAAAGTACCGAGAAATGAAAGAAGAAAAAGGATCATTTATTTGTATTTATTGTTGTTAAGGTATTTCCAAGGAATGGATGTGTATCTAATCCAAGATTTTATGGATCATGTGCTATGTGTTTAAGTTTTAAGTATTTCATGATTTTCTAAGTATCAAAATACATCATGAGATCTCATAAGAATATAAGATAAAGAGATATATAGAGAATAATGGGTGTGTTCATGATTGAATATTCAATAATGCTATCTCAAATCTCTTCAACATTACTTTGTGAAAAAGAATAAGAAACTTTGGGATATATACCTATAGGATATCAATCAACTTTGATGCTATTTTAGAATACTCTACTTGAGCTGTATTAATATTCTAATCATCTATCCTAGAGATTTATTCCTTCTATTAGTTGTATCTTAAAATTATTTGTAGCACCTATAATCTCTATATTTTCTCACCTCTTATTATAAAGATACATGGTAAAAGAACCTAGTGTCTATTGTTTTGTAAATCATTGTTGGATCATAGCTGAAATTTATTATGATTTTGTAATAAATGTTGACTTCTTTCACCCAATCAAGAATTCTTTAAAAAAAGTACTGGCAGTCCTTGACAAAAATAATGGTATAGGTAAAATCACAATTCTTGTGGAGAAGAGTATTGGTGGAGTTTACTAGGGGACTTCTATTCCCCAAAACACTATAAATAACTATTTCTATTTATTTTCCTTATTATTTTATTTTACAACACTTATTTTGATAAATAATGAATTTAAAGTTAGTCACATTTACAAGAGAGTGGTTTTCTAAGTGAAGAAAATTTCAAGAACTCAATTCGACCTCATCTTGATTATTTTTAAGAACTTTCATGAAAAATCATATTACTCAAGTTTCTTTCTCTGTGAAACCTTTCGTTATATGCTACAGTCACTAAGTGGTTGATCTCACCCTTATTATGTTTATATTTTCTTGGTTCTGAAGATGTGTAATACATATGATATATCTAAAATGGTATAATTTGTGGATAATTTTGTGGGAGATGTTGAAGACTTATTATAGAATAAGAAAATCTGGGTATAATGGAAATAATTTCTATTGGATGACAAAGACATGGGTTTTCCAAGTAAATGTTTTTTACAATTCTCTAGAGTTATAAACCTAAAAATTCACTTTCTATGTAAGTGATTCAATAATTTATTTCTATTATTTTAATTATAGATGGTTATAATTGATTCACTTGAGTTGTATCAAATCTTGAATATAAAAATTACTCTTTTAGAACTAGATTTGAGAGTATGAGTGTGGGGAATCTTAGTGATCATTTGAATTTGTTTTGGTAGAATTTATACAACATGAAGTTTTCTATTTTATGGAAGATGAAAAGGATGGGTATTTTAATGCTTCCACCTATACAAGAAAAAGTAATATCTAAGAAAGAGAAAATGTGCATAAAGAAATAATATACTTTTGAAAATGAATCTAGGAGATATAATTAAAAACAAAATAGGTGTATGTGCAAGCTTGAGTGGAAGATGAGAAACCCTAGGGTAATTTTACCATTTAATAGACTTCACAAAATCATTGTTTCCTAATAGGCTTTGGTCAGATTAGAAATTTATAAATCCCAAACTTCACTAGCTACAAAATCATAACACAATGGTAGTATGGGGCTAAACCCACTAGGGAAAGCTGAAAAAGCTAGAGATCAAGTAATTGGAACCTGATAGGTGAATTTCTCATATGAATCTCATAAGATGAGTTTATAAAACTAATAAGTTTAGTTTTACTCCATAAGAAAGATAAGTGGTCAAGGTTAATTTCATGACTATGTCAAAAGTTATTTGTAAATATATTTGGGTATGGTCCTATAGCTTTGGATACAAAGTAGTGTAGAGGTATCTAATTGGTTTTGGTCAAACCAACCGGATCTACCTAATATGGAAACTACTCTTTGTTCTATAGGCAGTAAAAAAATAGGTGAAATAATCTAACCTTCAAAGGAAGAAATCATCATAGGCTATTGATCATAGTTCAATCAACTCCAGTTAGGCCAAGATCCTCCTATTAAAATTATACTAATTATCATTATGTAAAATAATGTGATTAACATTATTTATTAACCTAATACCAAGCCATAGTCCTACCCAAATTTTGATCTATGGATTAAATAGGGTTGACATACCCCTACTCTTGAACCCTAATGACATCATATTAGATGCCCGTGATGACAATGGTATGGGATAAAATAAACAACAACAACATGATTAGATTATTCATAAATTAGTTTAGGATCAAAGTAATTCAAAATTTAAAAAATTAAAATTAATCAATGCACTTACTTATAATGAAATAAAATAAGAACAGAAAACAATTAACATTGAAATTGTTAATCAAAATTGAAACAAAAATTGAAAAACGGTTTGAGAAATCCACAACACCTTGTAAGGAAGTGCAGTAGCAAAGTATTAATAAAACAAGAAAGGAAATGAGAGAAAAAAATTCCTGGAAATCGAAAAGAAGAGTGTAAAAGGAATAAAAAGTTCGACCATATATTTTTAGAATAGGGATGCTGTAATATTTATAATCTCAGTTATCTCATGATGTGTAAAGGTTTCACAAAAATTTCATGATATGTAATGAAAATTCACATTGTGTAATTAGATATTTAAATTTCTTCAGAAATATCATATCTCCCAGATTTCACAGATTATATATTTTTATGGGAACATAAATTTAATCTTTCACATTGTGTTATGGATTCATATCATGTATTTATTTTTTCATGGATGATTTATGACTTATACTGGTTTCAATGGTTGGACTTTAGCCTGTATGGGTCCTATGATTGAAGCATACACATCATGAATAGGTTTCATGATATGTAATGTATGAAATTTCTAAAATTAATCCATCCAATCCTTTGAAAATGAATTGTTATTTCCTATAAAACCAACAAACCAAGGAATTATATAATAAATAATGAATAAGGCCCAAGGAATTATATCCAAAATATATATATGAATTCAGATTATCAAAATAACACACACTTGAATAATTTCTTATCCTCAAGAAAGAAAGTTTCTTAACAAGGATTCCAAATGAAACACTTTTTAAATAGGAATTATACGTTACAAAAAAAAATTAAACTCTGTGTTGGTGGAAAAATCTATTCCTCCAAAATCAATCCTGCATAGATAAACATTCATTCCTCATAATCAAGTAGTTTATTCAAATCATTTCTTCCTTTAATTATTAATTTTCAACTATTACTTAGAAGCCATACCCATATTACAATTTACCTTAACATATATTTTATCTCATCACTCAAGGAAAAATGAAATTGGAGTTATAATAATACCTTGAATACATGTTCCTAACCAAATTATTAAATTAGTTCTAACATCTCCACTCTATAAAGAAAAACACACAATTAATCATGAGGACTTTAGAAACCTGGTTCAGATGACTTTGATGATGAGGGTAGGTGGGTAGATGATAAAAATCAAGCTAAAAATGGTGGATAAACTCTCATGCAATATACATGATCAACAAGAATAACTCAATAAAGAACCTACTCTAGAAAGTGGCATCTGCCAACGAGCCCATACCTGAGTGGTAAGGGCTCCTACTTGGCATCCAAGAGACCCGGGTTCAAATCCGGGTGGAGGCAAATTTCTGGGTTACTGTAGCAGTTCTGTAGTAGTTACTATTCATTACTGTAGCAACCGGAACTATTCACCCGATTTGGGCCTTCGGGCCACTGGTTTGGGCCTACGGGTCTCCAGGGCCATCGGGTCATCAAAGGCCTTCGAGCTATAGGGCCTTCGAGTCACGTAGACCACGGAGTAGCCCAGTTCACATAGAACAGGCCCCAGAAGAGGATCAGAGCAATAGGAGTAGCAGCCACCAGATGCATAGCTAACCAGATTGGAAGAGTGAGAGGGTATGGCAGCCGCCATCGGGACCAGGCACTGTGCAATTTTGTATGGGGCAATGCTAGCCGATCAGCAATGCAAGGTGGGGAGCTAGGTGATCAATGATGCATAAAGCTGAGGAGGGGCAATTCAAGTGGGCTGGGCCTGCATGTAATGTATTGGGCATGGTATGCCTCTGGGCCTTCGGGTGATGTATTGCGGGTTTTTCGGGCCTTGTGCCTTGGGCCTACGGGTCATGTACGGGTTCCCATTCAACCATTAAAAGGGGGATTATCCATAATAAAATAAAAAAGAAGGCCTTCGGGCCATTCAGACTAGAAAGTGGCATCTCCACACTCCCAAAATATCTGGGCAGGTCTATGGGTGTGTTATAAAAGTGAAATAAAAGTATTCTGTTTATTTTTTTTTCTAAATTCATGTATAGGATAGATCTCACATCCATCACCAAACCATATATAATCCATCATAAGATTCATCAGTATGGTAATGGTTATTTTTGACCTTCCTAATACACAAACCATTTTTTTAATAGGATAATCATGAATGGTATAATAAAAGAACCATGGACCACATCCCTCAGTTCATGTGAAAAAATAACCATACATATCCTCAGTAAAAAAAATCCCATGTCCATTAGTAATAACCATCTCACATAAAATTATTAAAGTGGAAATCATGTAGTTATACCAAGAGTAGGGAAGTTAGGGATAAAATTTTCTTATAACGCAGCTCAATAATAACATGTCTATTCATGGTTCTATGGTCATAATAAGGATAAATGTACATGAATTTATTAGGATAAATATCTTAATAAAAAAACTCCATAATTTCAATAGTGTATTTATTTAGTCACAACCTTGATAATATTCCAATGAAAGTTTTGATAAGTTTACACTTACCAATTATCTCTAAAGAAATATGATGAGAAAAGAGTATGAAAATGTAGGTCCATAATCATCTTAGTAATGAGAATATATAAAATAGGACCATCACTCAGGGTATAACAAATAATAATAAACTAATCAAAATCAATTACAAGAATATATAATTAGAAGTAAATTACTCAACTGAGAAATCATAATAAAATTATAATAATAATAAAAATTTTACCAATTCCATTCAAAAATTTTATTTTATTTACATGGGTGCAATGATATTTCAAGTTAAATCATGCTTAAAATGAAGCTTGTGTCCTAAAATAATGATAAAAAGAAACAATCCTAGTGTAAACACAATAAATCTCAAGCATTACCCTTACTTAAAATGAAACAATGTTCGCACTATTTTGGAAAGTTAAGTGGGAGAGGAAGTAAAAATAGAATAGACAGACTAGAAATGGAAATTTGGAATTTAATATAGGGAATTAAGTGCTCTGTGTAATAAAGGTCATGCCATGGGTGAAAATATTGAATGGTGATGTGAAACTAAGAACCTAAAAAAATGTTTGAATAAAAATATACCTGCACAAGATAATCTATAGTACACAAGATATAAAAAATATTTAAGAAGATAATTGGGTAGGTGTACACATTAAACACCAGTAAAATGAAACTCAAATATATGCATAGAGTAGGATACAATGAAGTATCGAATGAACCAAAAACCTCTAGTGCTAGAAAAATAAAAAATATATCCTAAGAAACTTAACAAAAACTCAGAAGCTAAAAATATGGGTTTCCTCCCATAAAGCGCTTACAATGATTTCATCATCCAGATATATGGATATTAGATCAGTCAGTGGATTTCATTGGCTCAGCTGTTTCCAGTATTTTAGGAACTGGTAGCTGTATCCTTGAGCTCATGAGGGTTCTTGGTGGGCTTCACTACCTTAGGAATGGCCCGAATAAAAATATCAAGTGGCAGTAGTAAAATTCAGGAAGGTTATATTTAGAGCTCTTGGACCTGTATCTATAAATAATCCACTCGAGGGAATAACTGATTAGGAAGACCTATAGGTAGCCTAACAAACACATCAAAAGTCATAAGAGAGGAAGTAGACTGAGAATTATCAGATTGAATGGACAAATGAGAATGAGAATGTAATAAATCCATACAGTCAAAAATCATATCCCATTTATTAGATAAAATAAATGATAAAATCAGGAACATAGAATTAAGTGAGTAAAAAGCAAACCAAAAAATAGAGTATAATGGGGGAGGGGTACACTATAAAAAGACTAAATAGTGAGGGCATAATATTTTATATTATCATTATAGGAACCTTCCCGAAAGGGGTAGATTACACAACCTCTACACATAGTGTCATAGTGATGGAAGCACATTCAGTTGAAATTGATGAGGTGGAGATCCATATAGTGGCTGTTTGTTTAGAATATGGATGAATAAAGGTAACTTCAGACATAAAAGGTAAGGTGAGGACCTTTCCTTAAAGAGCCTACTCTGCTAGATTTTTCCTCCTAGCATCAGTATTGGTAATATCTAGAGGTATCTTAATGGTGGACACAATAGGGTCCAAGGTAAAAGGTGTGGGAATAGAGCTAGAGGTAGGATCAACTATAACAGCTGGTGGGTGGGTGACAAGGGTAGTAGTGGAATTAGATGGTGCAGTGGATGGAAACTAGGAAGCATCAGTGAAGGGAATGATGAATTTAAGGCTAATCTTGTGTTGTCTCTCCAGAAGACATTGGAGAACACTATTGTACCTACGAATCACCTCCCACATGGTGAAAATAATAGGTGGGGTATGATCAGAATGGGAAAATGGTGGTATCTCAGATGGAAGAATAATGGTGTGGGGGTGGTGTGGTACTAGAAGTAGCAATAGATGGGTAGGTGATAGGATCTATGGATGGGAAAGTAGGAGTGGGTACCTCAAGAGATAGAGCAGGTAGATCTAGAGAACAAGGAGATGGGGCCTAATAAACATCCTTTACATACTCGAGAGTCCATTCATAGTGAATACCAATCTTACACAACAACCCCATATTGTGGTGCATGAGGAGACCAATCGACTATATATTCCCAAGACAGTAAAGGGGTTGGGAGGTGCTAAAAACACCCAGATGACACATGAGATGAGTGATGAAGCTACCCCCTATCAAGGTTCCATGAGCCCTCCTTACATGGGCCTCATAGAAAAGTGTGACTTTATGGGCCATGTTGATGGCAGGGATGCCCATAGAAGAGGCTATAATGATCACCTATATCTAACTGATGTAATTTTGAGCATCTCCTCTATCCATACAAGAATGGGTGAGGTCCCGATGAAGTATCAGAAAGGTGACACCCCTAAAATGGGCGCTCTTTACTGCACACGGGTCATGAATGCTCTCGGGGTCTTATATGATAAATGAAAAAATCTATAAAGTGTATTCATTGTTTGGATCAATATGAAAGGTACAATAAATTGGAGAAGAAATGAAATCAGATGTATAAATACCTTGACTAATACCAGACTTTCCCAATGTATTCTCCCATGGTCTGCCACCTAGAAGGAAGGTGAAATGAGTGACGTCAATCTCCAAAATAGTGAGGAACTCTAGAAATAACTCTCGATATGTCTCCTCATGTACCTAAACAATTATAAAAAGGGGCATCTCTCTAATGATCTCTTGAACCTCCTCATACATGAATATCATCTCAAGAATGGCTAGGTTTAGGATCTTTTTGGTCCTCATGGGCTTGGCCTGAAGATGGACTATGAAAACCTCATGCTCAGGATCAAGAAAGTTTAAGTAGAGATGTAGTTATGGGTAATAGCCAACAACCTAGTATTGGATAGAAGAATATTGGGAATGTTTGGAGGCTAATAGAGTGGAAGTAGACAAATTAGATGAAAATAAGGAAATATTTATTTGTGGCGATGGAGTATCTTGTACTGGGAACTTGGGTGTGGGATGATCGTCATATTGGGGCATTATTTTCAAAGATATGATGCTGATAGGATTAGTGTGGGCCATAGTGATGAGAATTAATAATTAGGTAAGGAATATGAACAGTACTATATGATTTAATAGAAAATGAGGAATATCATTTAGGGGGTGTAGAAATCGAGAGAGGATGATGGAGATGGGGGAAGCTGGGAGAGGGGGTAGGCTAATGGGGGAGCACACATGTTGGGGGGGGGACATGGATGACCCATGAGACCTAGAATCATGACTTATAAATATATCTAGATGATTTAACATCGTTTATTTTGTTCAGGACATTTAAAATTTGGGAAATTATTTTTATTGTTCCTAAACAATTCAATTTCTGTAAAATTTTCATGCCATGAATAAGGATATTTGAAAAATTTGTTACCCAGGAGCCTTAGACCTACAACCAGTGTTACCAAACCACCCTCAACTACAAAAAAACCTATTCTAAACTATGGAAGATAGCTGGGGTTTCCTCCCAGTTAATACTTCATTTAACTTTGAGAGCTATAAAGGATTCAAGTTAAATGAATTTTATAAAAATAAAAAACCCTTCATGAAATGATTCTTGATAGATTTTTAATTTCTAACTATTGACCTTAAATTGTGGTCCTTCACCTTGTTGGATTTTTATTATTCCATAAGGAAAAACCATAAAAACTTAAAATGGACCTTACTATCTAGATTTTAGTTTTTAGGGGAAGTGTTTTAGGTGTTAATTAAACAAAAAGACTTGGTCTTATGATGTAAATTTATATCACACAATGCATCAATCATTCCATTTATTAATTTTTTCATTTATAAATTTTAGTATTTTTATATGCATCCCGTTAGATCTCTTCTAGATCATTCATTTTTAGCATTAATTTTTTTCTATATTTTTGAGCATCTCAGTTTATCTTTTTGATTACCCAATAAGGGAAATGATCGAAATACCCAGGTAGGTGATAGGTATTACCATAAATAAATTATAATATAGTAGTGTCAATGGGTGTTTTATATTCTATGTGATATGGACAAAGTGTGTCATACAATTTGTGGCTCCAGTCCTTTCTACTTGTATTAACTATCATTTTCAAGATTTATTTAATATATTGATTAGATAATTCAACTTTCCCACTTGTACGTTGGTGGTAGGGAGTTCTAGTGTTGTATTAAATTATATATTTTTCAATAATTCCTTAAATTATAGTATTTTTAAAGTGTTTTACCTGATCACTAATGAGTAATCAGGGAAATCCAAATCTAGAGAAAATATATTTCCTTAAAAAATTCATGACCACCTTGGTCATGTCATGGGTGGTGGATTCATATTCTACCCACTTTGAAACATATTCCACACCAACTAGGGTGTAATAATTCCCATGATAAATGTGGAATGGGCCTATAAAATAAATTCTCCATACATCAATGATGTCAGATCATCATGCCTCAGGGAAACACTAATCATATAAATTTCTTTCATTTTACAGATAATGATCGGGGAGACTATGGTGTGCAGTTCAGAATTCTTTCTTGTCCTGGTCATGTTCATTCAGGGTTTTGGATACATTATCCTGTATATAAACATGTGAATTATTTTAGTGTGGGATGTGATTTAGTGTTGGCTCAAAATGGAATTCTTCCCCTAGTCCCCTCATGTAGCCAAGTATAGGGGTCAACTCTTTCTTATCAATGGATTATACATCATTTATCTTCTTAATCACTAGTCCAAAATCTCCCAAGATATTAAAATGGGTTATATATAGTAGTA